>OY987334.1:52263440-52944849 GCA_963920685.1 Polydrusus tereticollis | reverse complement strand
TTGGGCGTGTCGCTGAGAGACCACGTTGTGCCAGACTCTAATGGAACTGGGCTGGACACTTGGCTCGAACGACAGACGGAAGGTGGATAAAAAAGCTGCTGGAATTGGGACCTTGAGCTGATAAACGAAGCAGGGGAAGACCCCCCAACGCGCTGGACAGATGATATAAAAAGAATCACGACCAACTGAATCCAGACTGCTCAGGACAGAAAAGAGTGGACAGTGAAAGGGGAGGCATATGTTCAGCAGTGGACGCAAAGAGGCTAGTTGATGTTGATGATGATGAGACAAGACTCTAGCTCTATACGATCATGCCTAAATAAAAAAGGCTGCTTCTATCCTATTATATAGAGTGCATTTTCTATCAGTTATTCTGTGAGTTGATCATAACGCTAATTTAATGTTATCTCTAGCAGCCGCAATGTTTCTGGAAAGATTACGCGTTCTACACCTCAAGACCCAAATTTAAAAGTAATGGTACTTGCTGTTGTCCGCCACAAGGAATAGTATGCCTGCCTTGAAATCAGTTAAACGTGTAATGATCCATAAGTGTTTTGTATTGAGTAAGCTCCCTACACCTGGATATAAAGCTACTTTAATAATCCCCTAATGGATGGAAGAAGGGGTTCCTCTTTGGCTAAATAAACTAGTTCTTTCACGCGTTTTTCACCAAAATGGACATAGTCAGCTTAGTACAGGCACTAATCCAACAATGTGGAAAAAAGCGAAGGTTATTTTAATACCAAAACCTGGAGTAGGCAAAATTATTGAAAAATTAATCGGTTAAACGATTTTGTATTGAGACAATAATGTCTAACCACCGGTTTCAGAATTGCTCATGCACGATGCGCCAGACTACCAGACAAAATTAGGGATTTCAGTGGCCGCTTTCACATGGTAGCGGTCCTTTTTGATGTGAGCAAGGCATTTGACTTGTCGGTGTCCCAAAAAGTCGTTTTTCAATTTATGTGGCAGTGGTTTCATCGAAAATATTTCGTTACGTTTATGAGTGAGTTAAATGTACCGGGTGTCCCAAAGTTTAGCAAAATTCATCATATTAATCGGAAAATAAATGAAGAACTGTCTTTTTTTAATATTTTATAACAAAAACGAAAATTTATTGATAGAAAAAGCCAATTCTATTGAAATACGAAAATTCACATAATACGGGATGTCGCAAGAAGGCGTTTTTTGTTGCTCAAGGTCTCCGGGTGTGAAATAGCTCCAATTACACACATGGTTTTTTCTACAATCGGTGTTTTTGTGAAAATGTTTGTTAAATGTAATAAAATTGGGTGTGCGAGTCCATCATACAAAGACTTTCAAAAAGGTCTAATACGATTTGGATGTCAAATGAATAGAGGAGTCAATATTTGAGGGTAGCAAAATTTACATGGGATTTCCTATGGCCAGTCTGGCGGCGCAGGATTCCAATCATTATACTATTGCCCGGGAGCGGCGCTTGTAGACAACCTAGCACATATAGTAGTTAGTATAAAATGAACGTATTGCACACGTTTATAAAATTCTTATTGCTTAACAAGATCCAAGTGACATTGCAAGACACAAACCCAAAAAATATGTGAGGTTATAGTTTTTAAATTATGTCTGTTCAATCAAATTCTTATAACTACAAACAAGTAAAAAAAACTAGTTAAACAAACTAAAATACACTTACCCTAACTTGAGAGACTTCTTCTTCGGTAGGAGTGTCTTCTAAAAAAAAGAACATCATTATAAATATATCCTAAACCCAAAGCCAAAAACCATACCTAGTATCAATGTTTTTCTGGTTATTACTAAATAGTTATTAAAATCCAGAATTGTTTAAAATAAAATTTGCTAGATAAGAGATTATGTGATGAAGAATTTTTTTGTGTAAGTTTTTTATAGATTTCTTTAATCTTTTTGACTCATTACTATTTTGATTTCGTACAGGGGGTAAAAGAAAGTGATGTAAAAATATAACACTATGTTCTGTTGTCTTACAGTATAGAGCGATGTAAGTTAATATTTTTAACCTGTTTGCCAGTTTTTAGTGTACCGACTGTTAAAAATTATATTGAAGTTTTGCAAAATTTATCATACAAAAAGTTAATCATTCTAGATAATTACGAGAGCCACTGCAGTTTTGAGGCTATAGCTTTAGCTAAAAGCAACGTTATTATTCCCATAACCCTCGTACAGTTTTTGGTCCGTCTAAACGATATTATAACACGGCTTGTGATGAATGACTCCTGTCTCATCCTGAAGAACCAATTACCATATATGTTGCAGATCTTGCAGGTACAGCCTACCCGACAGCATTTACCCCAAAAAGTATACAGTCTGGTTTTAGAGTGACAGGTATTTGGTCAGTTGACGAAAATATATTTTCCGACGATGAATTTCTATCATGCGCTGTCACTGATCGAGAAGACCCTACGAACTATTTACCTTCAACAAACAGTTTATCAAATACTCTACAAGACTTCAGTTCGCCAAATACAGACCTTTCTCGGCAAGACACCTCATCCACAAGTGACACTGAAATAGGAATTAAGAGTGCAGAAGAAATAAATACGTCCTTGTCCCAAGCCAAAGCCACGAAAAACGGTTCGGAGTAAACATAAAAAAGAGAAAAGCATAATTCTAACTGACACACCGGAACAACTAGAGGCTAAAAAGTTACAAGCTGAATATCAAAGAAAGGGACCATTAAAAAAGAGTAAAGGAACTGTTAGAAATATTACACAGAAAGAAAAGAAAGGTGACAATGACTCCTCCGATGAAGATTTAGATCAGTCTTTTTCTGACTCTAGTAGCTCAAAAATATCGAATTAAATGTTCGACCAGCCAGATTAACCTAATGCCGATGATCCCCCTACAGTTGGTAACTTCGTACGTAAATAATTGGGAAAAAGTTGATTTATGGCTACGTTGCGGAAATTAAGAATATCTAGGAAGAAATACAGGTTACATATTTAAAGAGAGTCAGATCTACGAACAAATTTACTCGAGAAAAGTGACAAATTATTTGTCGTTGACAAACATAATATAATTTTCACTTTACGACAACCTGAAATATTAGACAGGACAAATGTTAAGTTTTGGCGTAGACTTTTTTATCATATAGGGTTGAATAGATTTCTTTTTGTATTTAATGCTTATTTTTTCTGTTATTAAAATCTTAAAAATGCATAAGTAAATATTTGTTTATCATTTATAGATATTTTTTTGCATATGGTCCAAGGTATTATATTCCTGGCTCAACGTACAGTACTATGCTGTACCTTGAGCCATTCTTCAAAGAAAATATAAAGTCAGAAAACTTCACGACAGCATCGTATATAAATTTAAGTTTACATGTTTACATGATCTGTACGACTTGTACAAGGGTTAAACTTTAGTCAAATTTTAATTTTCAACAAAGGAAGAAGGTTTTTTGGAAGTAGTCCATCTCACAGTGGAGTAATATTTTATTTATGGAATAAAACTCAAAGTCTGCTCCACTAATTTAATAAAATAAATTCATATCATATGCCCATACATGTTTCGAAGGCATAAACCTTCATCCTCAGTGGGTCATTATTAAGATGTAATAAAATATGAAGAGACCAATGACATTGTTACATTTTAAACTGAAAGGGGAAGGAAAAAATACAATTAGATAATGTGAAAGCAACACAGGTATCATCAGTAAAAGTTTAATATATGGAAAAAGATATTTTGTAAAATTTCGAGATTAATATTAAACTGTGATTACAGTGAGATAAAAGCTAGTGACTTACCTTGTGTTGCAGAAAAATTTTTTCAATTTTTATGAGGAAACATATTGACGTAAATTAATTAACTAATGCATTATACCTAATATTAATAAAAGCTTTTTTAAAAAATTATGTTTTTAGATTAGTTTTATTCTTATTTAATTTTGAACTTATTATAAAATCCAAATATGGCTGGGAAAATAAAATCAAGAGCAAAATAGGGTACGATCATCATGGCGAAGTCGTACCAAATGGTAGGTAAAAATTTTTATATAGCCAAAGTAAGAATGGATTATTCTATTTTCTTTTTTATATTTTATTCAAAAAACGGTAAAATTCGTCGCAATGCGACAATGTCAAAGTTAACTCTATTTAGACGAATGGAGTAACAACTAAATAAGGAAGGAAGATATACACTATGAGTTAGACAAGGTGTGAACTAATATAAAATTTAAAAAACTTTTTAAAAATATAGACCTCTGTTAAAGTATTATAATAAGATCATAATGGATGAGCAAGACGAAGTTTGGACGCCAGTCACAAGAGAGAGTAAAGTGTTTATTTTAATTATGTATTTATACATCCTAGTTTCCTGACATGATTTACATTTATAAACAGTTTTCAGTTACTATAAAATAAACACTTTACTCTCTCTTGTGACTGGCGTCCAAACTTCGTCTTGCTCATCCATTATGATCTTATTATAATACTTTAACAGAGGTCTATATTTTTAAAAAGTTTTTTAGATTTTATATTAGTTCACACCTTGTCTAAGTCATAGTGTATATCTTCCTTCCTTATTTAGTTGTTACTCCATTCGTCTAAATAGAGTTAACTTTGACATTGTCGCATTGCGACGAACTTTACCGTTTTTTGAACAAAATATAAAAAATAAAATAGAATAATCCATTCTCACTTTGGCTATATAAAAATTTTTACCTACCATTTGGTACGACTTCGCCATGATGATCGTACCCTATTTTGCTCTTGATTTTATTTTCCCAGCCATATTTGGATTTTATAATAAGTTCAAAATTAAATAAGAATAAAACTAATCTAAAAACATAATTTTTTAAAAAAGCTTTTATTAATATTAGTTATAATGCATTAGTTAATTAATTTACGTCAATATGTTTCCTTATAAAAATTGAAAAATTTTTTCTGCAACACAAGGTAAGTCACTAGCTTTTATCTCACTGTAATCACAGTTTAATATTAATCTCGAAATTTTACAAAATATCTATTTCCATATATTAAACTTTTACTGATGATACCTGTGTTGCTTTCACATTATCTAATTGTATTTTTTCCTTCTCCTTTCAGTTTACAATGTAACAATGTCATTGGTCTCTTCATATTTTATTACATCTTAATAATGACCCACTTAGGATGAAGGTTTATGCCTTCGAAACATGTATGGGCATATGATATGAATTTATTTTATTAAATTAGTGGAGCAGACTTTGAGTTTTATTCCATAAATAAAGGAAGAAGGTCTAAAATAGTTTAAAAAAAAATGACCGAAGGTATCGGACCTTTCTCTAATAATGCTTAAATAATAAGAATGCCCATCCATACTCGGCATTGGCGATAATATACAGCGTGCCCAGAAAAGTTCTAGACATATGGGAATTTTCTTTATTGTTGATTTTACGAAAA
The DNA here is from genome assembly GCA_963920685.1 of Polydrusus tereticollis. Lineage (NCBI taxonomy): Eukaryota > Metazoa > Arthropoda > Insecta > Coleoptera > Curculionidae > Polydrusus > Polydrusus tereticollis. The sequence continues at coordinate 52,939,444 of OY987334.1, read as the reverse complement.
AAAGTTATTCTTTATAAAAAGTTCTGCTTAATGCGCAAACAATATTGACATACAAAACTTAAGATATCATGTACAGGGCGGCAAAAAAATATAGAAACACAGAATTACGTTAAGAGGGAAGTACCCTCAATTTTTATTTTAGAGCAAATTGTTATAAGAAAACTTTACTAAGGACTACAAAACGTGGTCAGATACAACTTTTCGTTAAAATATTTTAATTTCCAGGGTACCATCAAAAACACGTTGAGCATTCATTACATCTTGTTGGAAACCAATTACGTAAAAAAATAATGCGAGATTATTTCATGTTCTAAAATCAACCTATTGAAATATAATTGTGAATGTAAATAATATAGTTATTTTCCTAACAAGTGCGCAAAGTGATACTTTTCCGCACGCAAGCATTGTTGGACGAACGACGCGTAGCGGAGTTCGGATAAATTCTTGCGTGCGGAAAAGCACTTTGCGCACGTGTTAGGAACAACATGTTTCCTACGAGCTTCATATCAGATAACAACAAAAATAAAAATATGATAATTTATTTAATAATTTTTAATATAACTTTAAAAAAAGAACTAGGTATAGTACAACTAAAAATTACATAACAAAAAAATAATAATAGAAAATTCAAAAACTACATAACAATAAAAAATAATAATAGGAAACTAAATTATTTGTTTATAACATTTATAACAAAAGAGCAATTGCTGACATTATGCAAATTGATAGCCGATGCAGTAAGTTCATTCAGTGGGTGGTTTATGGTATGGCTTGATGAGCACTGACTTGGCGTGGAAGGACAGTTGTTCAAATAGGTCGATGAAGGTGATAACTCAGAAGGATTTATGTAGCTTGATGAAGAAGGGCAGTTGTTCGTGGCCAATATTTTATTCGACATGTGCTTTTTTTGATTTGTCGAATCTTCATTGTAGCTCTAGGCGACAGTCGTCGATTTCCAGCCTCCGAGTCGCTTGACATTAGTGATTCCTGCTCCAGAATCGGCCAACATGGTAGCCGATGAACGACGGAAACTATGTCCTGTATAATGCTTTGGATTTTTCAATTATTGTAGATATGCAGCTATTTCCGAAGGCATCTTACCGAATGCATTTATTCCAATACATTGAGTACCGCATGTTCCTTGTCGATACTGCACAAAAAAGCGCTTGTGCGGAGTGGATGGTTTTCGCAAATTTGCATATTTATGATAGAGTTGTAAATAATATCTCTTATTTGTTTCATTAGATACTACAAAGATTCTTGAAGTATTGTTTTTACTGTCAGGAATTTTCACGACTATAAAATTTCCTTTATCCTCTATGTGATCAACCATTATCTTGCAAAGCTCATTGCGCCTGCAAGCACCGTCCAACCCAAAAATGGTGGCGACTTTTAATAGAAGGTAAATTTGATCAGGTGCTTCTTCCATAAATCTGGAAACTTCAATTTTGTCAAAAATGTTGGCCTTTTTCTGACGATATCCCACATTTTGCTTTTTTAGAAACAATGTTAGCTTGAAATATTGACTTAAATCCAAGTTTATTTTGATTTTAAGGACACTTTTTAACATAGAGTACTTACTCCATAAAGTATTTGGCTGAACTGATTTTCGTAAATCTGCAAAATACGCTAAGAAGACCTCCTCCTTAAAACTATTTGTCCCTTTGTTGCGGCACCAGTATTCAAATTGTTTATATTGCTTCTCGTATTTTTCTTGGGATTTAGCGGGCAATAAATTTAAATTTGCAGAGTTTGCGGCCTCTAGAATGGAATCTGGTAGCTCCTCGTCAGAGCTGCTCATTTTAACAGCGTTTATACTTTTTGAGGATTTGATGGAAAGAAAAGTGTCGGTGTTTGTAGATTCTTGTTGACATAGAAACGGAGGAAAAATCTGACATCATATGCCAAAATCAACATGTATATTTATTGTTGCTTGGCAATATTATAATCATTTATCACTATACGAGGTACTTAAAAAATAGAATTTTTTTTCGTTTTAGGCTGAAATACGAATATCGTGAATTACGATTAAAAGGTAAAAGAGAATACACTTGCAACGGCTTCGCACATTGCATAAAATTGTCTAGAGCTACTAAAATAAATTAAATATTCCCTGCCAAGGAGATTTTTGAATAGTGCTACTTTTCCGCACCCGATGCGGATAAAAATCTTATCCGCACTAGTGCGGAAAAGTGTAACTTTGCACACGGAAATGCGTGCGCAAAGTACTACTTTGCGCACGCTCGTAGGAAAAACAATTATTTAGCAATTAAATGATAAAAGTGATCTAAAAACAGATAGTTTAAAGTAAAAAACTATATCTCCACATGCCCCCCTTCTTTTTCCATGCAAACTATAGTACGCCTTGTAATTTCTCTTACTGTCGCCCGTATCACATTGGGAGTGATTTCTTGGACACAGTTTGGCATTACTGCTTCAAGATGGTCAATATCCTGAAAAGGTCTATGCCCATACACCATTTCTTTTAATCGACTCCATAAAAAGAAGTCCAGGGGTGTGATGTCAGGCGACCTGGCTAGCCAAGGAATATTTAAACGTCTGCCTATCCAACGGTATGGAAATACTTCATTCAAATACCCAGTTACCTACTGTGTTAGTACTATGGCATGGGGCTCCATCATGTTGATACAAAATTGTACATTGTACGTCTTATATTTAGTGGCAGTTCGTCAAGAAACTGAGACAACTGGTGCCTTAAGAAGTCCAGGTAAATGGCAGCATTTACATTTTCTCAGAAAAAGTATGGTCCAATGACCCGATCATTAAACATGCCATGTTTGGTGTGGCATGTTTAACATGCCACACCAAACATTCGTTTTAAATGAATATTGACTACGGCATTCGATTATAAAATTTAAATCGTTGTCACTCCACCACCGACAATTTTGGGAGCATACCACGCCGTTGGAAGTAAACATGGCTTCATCTGTAAATAATATTTTTCTTGCAAAAAAAGGATCAACTTCACACTCGCCTTGAAACCACGCGCAAAATAGGAAACGGGATTCAAAATCTGAAGGAAGAAACATGTGAATGTATTTCGGTTTATATGGATGAAATTTATTTATTTTTAAAATATTACTAGCAGAAGACTTTTTGACGTCAACATTTTCGGGTCTTCGAAAACCGCTTGCATTACATTGAGTTGCTTTTCTTCTGTTGTGGACCATTTGTTGTTGTTGTTTCTTAAATACATTTTCGACGGAACCAGTAGCTTTAAATTTATTCATTACGTTTGCTATAGTGGCGCTACATACCATTTTGTCAGGGTGTCTAGTATTAAATATGCGTGCGGCTTCCCTAATAGGTTTGTAGTGATCTCCGACGATAAGTACAATTTCTATTTTCTCCTGCAGCGTTAACTTTACAACCATGACGAAACTAACGAAAAACTCTTGTTAATAAGTCGAAAAATAGTAAATGATTTTTGACTAACATGTCAATATTCATTACTATAGTATTGCACATAGTTGTTGGTAAATTGTTGCAGGTATAACTGTTAATAAGAAATAAAATAAAATATTTTCCAAAGGCTTTTTGATGGTACCCTGTAAATTAAAATATTTCAACTTTCGAAAAATTGTATCTGACCACGTTTTGTAGTCCTTAGTAAAGTTTTCCTATAACAATTTGCTCTAAAATTAAAATTGAGGGTACTTCCCTCTTAACGTAATTCTGTGTTTCTATATTTTTTTGCCGCCCTGTACATGATATCTTAAGTTTTGATATGTCACGATTATTTGCGCATCAAGCAGAACTTTTTTTTGTAAAATCGACAATAAAGAGAATTTCCATATGTCTAGAACTTTTCTGGACACGCTTTATATTCAATTATTAAAAAAGCGTATATGCATGATCAAATTGAACATTGCTTAGGACAGGGCAGTATGTCAGTGATGTAAAATCTTTACATCCGAATCAGGACGCAAAGAAGCTCCAAGAAGGTGATCTTATAGCGGACAACCTTCTATCTGCTTTAAACTACTAGGGAATCATCCTAACTACCAGCTATCAAATCCTTGCAAAACATGTTTCCTTTAAGGTGGTATATAATAAACACGATGTAAAGAATAACAAAAGTAAATGGTTATCAGTGATAATCTATATTAGGTATACATGAAGCGTACGCAAATGTTGGGAACGCTATTATCTGAACATGATTTACGACGTAACTCGTTAGAAACCGTTTTTATTAACTACGATTTATGGCTTTGATAAGAATAATAGATGAATTTTACGTTTATATAGTCAGAGTTTCTAGATGTACATTAAATTGTTTTTTAATTAATTCCTCAATGTTTATAATCTTAAGAAGTACCTACAGCAAACTTTATTGGGATTTCAGTGATTCATCAACGACATCTCTGCAGGATCTTCGATTCAAAAAAATTAGGTATGTTACCCGTGGAGTATGTCTTCTCATTCAGCCGATGTTTTGTTTTTCAACTGATATGATGTACAGTAGGGTGGCCCATCTTTACCTATATAGTTTTTTTTTGTTTTTGAATTTCTGTGTAATAAAAATAAGGGCTGCCTCTAACAACCGAAAGTATGATGCCTAAAAAAATTATCTTAGCTAATTTTATCACACTTTCTGTTGTTTTTTTTCTATAGTAGATAATTAGTCTTATTCTTAAAAGTGTACCCCTTATTTAAACTATTTTATTACACACATAATTTGAATTTAAACATTTTGATCATCCTTTTTATAAATAACAAGAATGTTATAATGTACAACAAAGTATTTAAAGTCCGTTTCGTTGCCGTTGATAGCTCGATACCCTCATTAAAGATTCAAAACAAGGCTCGGGAGGCTTAAAATATTTTACCTATAAAATGGTTTTTTACGTACATCTAGCATAAGGATGAAGAAATTTTGACCTATTCCACCCGGTAACAGATAAAGTAACAATAGAGCCATAAAATGAAATGAAAGGATAATGATTAAAACGGCCCACCATGGTCGGAGAGTTGGGTTTTAATATAATCTAACCGCTTATTATTTTATTTAAATATAATAGATTTTATGATTTTATGAATTTTGGTAAATTATAACCATTGATTGATTTATTCTAGAATAAATACAATGTTTTACAAGAAAACTAATTTATTTACAGATCAAAAAATATTGACAATTTTAATAATTATTATAACTCGATAAAATCGTCCTCAGAAAAATCTGAAGAGTCATCATGTCCTACGCTTATTACTAAAGGCTCAATTTCCATAGTTGTGTCAATTACGTTGTCAAGTTCCCACATTTTTTGTTCCTCTACTATAACATGTTTTATGGCGTTTTGCCAATTTTCTGATGACACATTTGCTAAAGAATTAAGCAAGAGTTGTCGGTCGCACTTCTTGGATTTTAAAAGTTTTGTTATTTCTAGCAACATATCCTTTTACTTGAGCCCATATTAATTCTATAGGATTTAGCTCACAATGATAAGGTGGTAAACGGAGCACTATAATACCTCGATCTCTTGCCATCTCGTCAATAACATACTTTTTATACTGCGATTTAAGTAGCCTAACAATACCCAAAAGTTCTTTTTTTACCATGGTATTATCGTAACTCAATTCCTTCCGTTGTAACCAGTTTACGATTTCCGCCTTTTTCCATGAAGTTGTGGGAAGATTCTCTTTTAGCCTAGAGTGATAGCTGGCATTATCCATCACTATTACAGAATTAGCGGGAATGTATTCTATCATTTGCTTAAAATATTCCTCGAAAACATCAGCAGTTATTTCTTCATGGTAGTCTTTTGTAGAATTCGACTGAAATTCTAATAATCCTTGATCCAAAAAGCCATTTGAACTTCCTATATGAGTTATAATAAGTCTGCGTCCCTTTCCAGATGGTGGTCTAAGTCCTATTGACCAGCCTTCCATGACAGCTTGTCGAGAACTTAGGACATTTTCATCTTGCCAGACTTTAGATACGGTGTGCCCTTCGTTCAGCCAAGTTTCATCCAAATAGAAAATGTTTTTGCCTTCGCTGCGGTATTTTCGGATGGACCTTAAGTATTGACGTCTCCAGCAAATAATATCTGCTCTATCAATAAGAAAAGATTTTCTGTTTTGCTTCTCCCAACGAAAGTTCATATCATGAAGTATTTCCATAGTTTCGTTCGTGATAGCTGTGGTAAGTCCTCGTCATAGTTAATGGCTTCTAAAATTTTGTCTATAGTTGGTATTTCCTTGGCAAAATAAAAACTATGTACTTTTCTTATTCTAATACCATTTTTAATGAAATCGTCAATTTCTAACGGTTTCTTTCCTGGGAGTGGTTTTGGCTCACTGAGGTTCTTAGATTTTCTTTCACGCAAGAACCTATATATAGTAGCCTCTCCAACTCCTACCATATTGGCACACTCTGCAATGATGCTACGAACATCACTTGCAGGTTTCTGGTGCACTAGAGCATCATGCACGTTTAATATTAATGTATTTTCTCGGAGAGAATATGCACTCTTGCTAATTTGACGAAAACACGTTGGCGAAAAACGTGAAGCCATTGTCACAAGTATAGGAAATAATTCAACTTTGGGATAATTCAGTATCTAAATACACTAAAAACATAGTTTGACAAACGCACATCAAATGGCGTAATAATATCCTAAAGCAGGCAAAAATAGGTAAATTTAATTACTAATTACTCCTGTTGTACCTACTTTAACCCTAATATTCCTAATATATATTTAACAATGGACAGAGGCTAATTTTCTTATTAAATAAGGCATAGTAGGTAATTACTATTATAATAATAATATACTAATTACCAACGCCTATGGTTTACGGTTGTTTTATGGCTTCAACCCTCGATATGAGCTATCAACTGCAACGAAACGGACTATAGATATTTATGGTTCTATGGTTAAACATTACCAAATCTAACGGCTTCTTGGGGAAGGTCTGGGGTTTCCAAAAGATTATTATCATTTTACTTACCTGCCGATGTACCTGTTTTTCCTAGAGCGGATCAAAAATTCCCTGGAGCTGTCATTACTGCTTAGTTTTAATTCATATTTCAAATCAAGGTTTAGTTTTAATCTATCTTTCGAAAAGAGAACGTTAAATTAGTGATTTAAAGTGATTTGTAAAAGCTGTGCTTTTCTCTTCCGTCATGTCGACTATTCGAAGTTTAAGAAAAGATACTTGGGTGTAAGGTCTGTTCAGAAATATAAGAAAGTGATAAACTGATCCCTATTAGGAAAGACCCTGGCCAGCTGTAAAATTAAAATATGACCGAACGTATTTTGCTTAGAATTTAATCATGGTTTGTAATAAAAATAAGTAAGAAATTAAATAATATTTTATTTATGTTCAAATGTAAAATTGCAAGTTATTTTATTATTAAAAATTATATTTATGATTACAAAAATATACAAATTATTCGGTACTTATAATAATTATTCACTTAATATATGAATATCACTATCGCTATTATCATCTGTTTTAATTATTATTTCTGCTATATTGTTTATATGGATACAGGATTTTTCCACTTGTGTAACAAAATTTGCCCGACTTTGTAAAGGGATGTTAAAAACTTCAGTTTCTATAAGCTCAAGTACACTGGACTTAATAGTAGGGCAAATATTGTTACGACGAATGGCAGATTTCAGTTGGTGCCAAACATGTTCGATGGGATTGAATATAGGTACAATGGTATGGTGGAAGCCTTAAAATTGTATGCCCTAGATTTCTTGCATAATTGTCACAGAAGTATTCCTTTTTTTGTCCTCGTGGTAATCCAGAGAAGAATCTTTAATGTTTTTTGCAGACAGAGAAAGTCCATTTGGAATCCATCCGTCTTTAGATCCAGCATGCAAAATCGTAATTCGTTTACCTCTTTTTGATGGCGCGCTTGTTTTACACTTGCCGCTTGAGTCAACCCAACGATTTTCCGGGGTATCATATGTATCGAACCAGGTTTCATCGAAGTAAATAATCGACCTTTGCTTATCTCTGTAAATCCTAATTTTTTGTTGATATTCCAGAATTCTACTTGATTCCATTAAAACTTGTCTTTTGTTAATTTTTTTAAATCTAAAACCCATTTTTAACGTTGTTCTGTCACATTTAACACCGGTTTCATCTTTTTTATTAAATTAACTAATGTAGGCACGCTTTGTTCCTCGTATAACTTGTAAATTTTACGCCGTATTATATCTTAATCACTTCCATCTACCTTCGAGAAAATGCCAGTATCGGTTTTTTTTCCTCGCTAAAATGGGATTATTTACAATTTCCCATACAGTTGATGTTGGAATTTTTGTTAATGTGGCTGTTTCTTCTAACGCTGCTTGCTTGCTGACCGCACGTTCAATGAGAGTTGAATAAACATTGTTTATAACTTCCTTAGTTTCGACAGAAAAGTGTTTTCTGCTTTTCGACGGGGTTATCTCCTGAGATACATTGGGCTTGCACGTATTTTCCATAACTTATACACGATTAAACAAACGCTGTATTACACACGAAGTAAGAATAATTACTAAGCTTAAAACTAACTAGTGTGGCTATATATACAGTCTTTAACATAATCTGTTTTATGGGATTAACCCTCTCATTTTGAATCAGGTAAAAATGGGTTTAAAATCACCAAACTATTACTTTAATAATGAAATTAAGGTGACGGCCTGGTCGCGTGGCAGCATTCTCGCTTCCCATGCTACAGGTACCTGGTTCAAGCCCGGGCTGGCTCAGCAGACTTTTTCAATTTGCAGGGCCCAGGTCACCATACTACGTAGTGTTGCGTATGCAACACACACCGACAAATTCTCAACGGCACTTTAGTCTAGTATGTACTCTAGAAACGGCATGTTGTCGAAGGAGGGACCCTTGAGCCAAATGAAGGATGATCAGTTGTGCGGATGGTGTATCTCGGGCACTGCCTGATATTCGTATGGTTGAGGTAAGAACCTTGACCAGAGAATTGGCGGCGGAGTCTCGAGTGCACGGGTCTGATGCTGTCCCGGATGGTTCGAGGGTACCAGCGACATACATAACTCTCTTAGCTGCACACAAGGACGTTTAAGGGCCGGCTCGTCGAGGTTTATGGTGAGCAAAGAGACGTTAATAATAACAAGACCGTAAAAATAATGTGCCGAGAATAACATCTGACGGTTATATTGTGGTTCGGAACCCACGTTAAACTGTAGGACCCGTCTGGCTGACATTACCCAGACATTAAAACGGGGTTGGCAAGAAGGGTCAAAACTGGCCTACTTGCTTGGCGTCAAAGCCTCTCCGTCCATTACTACTACTACTACTAATAATGAAATTACGTCTTTCGGATTTGCAGTTTACTTTAAGACATTTTTAAGTACGGACCATAATTTACCTGCATTTATTCCTTCATTCGTTGTGTGTTTATGGCCACCCCTGGATAATCCCATTTAAAGGCAAAGTGTAACTTTCTTATATCTGTGGACAGGCTTTACCTGATTGGCAATTACACGTCACAAATTATTGGCAGTAAACTTCCTTTCAATAAAGATGTATTAAGTGTACTGTTCTTTAACTTACATCAAAAAAAGTTAACTCTTTATCAAAATGCTAAGTTGGTAATTGAGGAAGTACTTGTTTTCTGAAACAAAGCCCGAGACCATTATATAAAAAAATTACAACACTTATATGAAGAACTAAGAAGCGTGCAAAAAAGTTCTCATAAAGCAACGGACGTCGCTAAGGAAAAAGAAACAACGTTTGCCGATAAATTAAACGATTTGTTTGATGTCGCTCACGCAAACGCATTTAAAATGTTAAAAGTTAAAGAAGATATACAGTTTTTGGTCAGTCAACAAAAAAAAAAGATCGTCCGGGATTTATGTATGGTGTAGACAAGGAGCTGACTGAAAAAGAGTAAAAGTGTGAAGAGAGAGAACAGAGAGATCGTGAGAAAAATGTAAAAAGTACTGGGGAGATCGATGAGAGTATAGGAGCCCTTGTAGCGTCGTCTAGCAGCTCGCATACAAGTTCCTCTTACGACGAAGAGGTATAGATCATGAGAAACTAGGACCCTCAGAACCAAAAAGACAACGTTTGATAGAAAGAAAAGATATGATAATCACAAAAGTAGTTGCAGCTCTCGACAAATGTAAAATAAGTGACCAAGATTCCCTACAAGTGCAGTCGCCGAAGCTTTGGGGCATGACGTATTTTCTTTGATCATAAATCGAACAACAATTCAACGTTATAGACAACAACTAAGAAAAAAAAGGGCGGAAAAACTAAAAATGACTTTTAAAGATCATAAATTCACTGAGATGGAAAATTATTATTTGCTGACCTAACTGGACCTGAAAGGCACGACAGACTAGCAGTTATAATTACAAGTGGCGATACAGAACAAATTCTAAGGATACCAGTTTTACACACTTCAACAGGAAGAGAGCAAGCTACTGCAGTCTATGAAGCGCTATTGGACTGGAATCTCCAAGATACAGTAGTTGCGTTACGTTGTGACACTACTGCCTCTAACTTGGGTCGTCTAAATGGTGCAAGTGTTTTTATAGGTCGAGATTTAATTTATTTACCTTGTAGGCACCATATTTGTGAACTTATTTTAAAAAGTGCTTTTGATGTAAAAATGCCTTCTTCTAGTGGTCCCAACGTACAATTGTTTAAACGTTTTAGAGAATCCTGGTCTAGAATCAATAATTTATACTATAAATCAGCATTACAAGATGAAAATATAAATACATTATTGCAAGATGAAGAAACTTTGAAACTTTATGAAACCAATTATCGCCTCTATTAAAAGAGGTTGTTCCATTAGTAACGAGAAGGGGCATGTGATTTCAGCATGATGGGTATCCTGTACACTGATCATTCGGTACCCGAACCGCTGGATCTGACGAGGTTGTTATAAGCTGGTCAACAAAAAGATCGTACCATTCAATTTTTAGACCTATTTTGAAATTGCTGTAACTTTTTTAAAAATTGATATTTTTGAACGTAGTTTCCAAATTTGGAAAGCGCGATTTTTCTAGTTTAACCTGTATTTCATTTGTTTTTGGTAGAATCAATATTATTATGATATACAGGGCGATCAATAGAATGCTGCAAAAAAACACAGAATTTTAGTGTGTGCCATTTCAGTGGTGATTTTTTTTGGTCGTTACAATATGGCTTTTTACCAAGGTAGGATCAATATCTCTAGACATTTTTGCCAGTTTTTGGATTGAGGACCTCTGGCTTTAGATAGACCACTAAACGTCTAATTTTGGTAATCATTTCTTTAAAACGCTATAACTGGAAAACGGATTGATGGATTTCAATAAATTGATAAATTTCCAACGCTAAGTTGATGTCAAATATACAATGAAGTTACCTATAGCAGCAATAGGTTTCTATAGCAACGATGAAATAATGTCATTGTCATAGAATATTTTTATGTGAAGTAAAATTTTTGTCTTTTTTAAAGCTAATTTTACTTTTTAAAAATGCCAAGACTAAGCCAAAATGAATTGAGAAATATAGTGCGGTAAGTTTTTGGCTACCGAAATTTACAAAATAGAGTTAAATAACTAATAATTTTACAGGTTGTGCCATCAAGGCCGTACTATACAGGATATTGCGGAAATTGTGAACACCACAATAAATGTAGGACCCTAAATGCTACCAAAAATTGCCGAAGCTTCCAAGCAGCAACTGGCATAAGGGTATCCACGCAAACGATAAGGAGACGGCTCCATGAGCGTGGACTGAAGGCGCCCAGGCGTGCTGCTTGCCCAGCTTTGCTGGCTACTCACAGAGCTGCAAGGAGGCGGTGGGGTGCAGATCATGCTAACTGGGGGATAGCAGAATGGAGTAGATGCATGTTCACGGATGAAAGTAGGTTTAATTTGTATGAAAGTGATGGAAGAATTTTAGTCTGGAGAGCAAGAAATGCACGATATCTGGAAGAAAATATGGATGCAAGAGAAAGGTGGAGGAGTTCTTGTTTGGGGTGGTGTGATGTTGAACGGGAAAACGGATTTGGTTATTTTGATAGGAGAATCGATGAAAGGTATTGAGAACTGTGCACTCGGGATATTGTTATTCCTTTTGCACAAAACTTTGGTGACGATTTTGTCTTGGTAGATAACAACGCTCCACCACATAGAGCCAGAATCGTCAACGAAGTCTTAAGGGTTAAGAATATCCAAAGGATGAATTGGCCTGCAAGATCACCAGATATGAATATGATAGAACATGTATGGAGTTGGATGAAACTAAGATTGAATGACGGAGAGCATAATTTTAACAACTTCAATGAATTGGCAAATGCAATAAGAGAGGAATGGAACGCTATTCCCCAGTACTTCCTTGCGAACTTGGTGAGTAGCATGCCAAGAAGAGTAATGGAAGTTCTAAGGGTTCACGGAGGACCTACTCACTATAAATTTTATTTGTTATTATTTTTTTTTTGTTAAAATATAATCAATTTTATTTGCTACCATTAATGTTGTTAATATTGTGTATAAGTGAAACCCTTTGGCGCGCAAATAAACATTTACTTTTTTTAATGACTTTGTTGTATATCAAATACTCGATTAAATACCCCAATTTATCTTTTGAAATGTTTAAAACTTAAAAGACGTTGTTGGAATAACTGCCATTTAGACCTGATGCCATGATACAGGACGCATTCTTGCGGTCATAGAACATCTCCATGAAATGGGCTTTCTGAATGTGAAAAACTCGTTGAAATCCATCAATCCGTTTCCAAGTTATAGCGTTTTAAAGAAATGATTACCAAAATTTGACGTTTAATGGTCTATCTAAAGCCAGATGTCCTCAATCCAAAAACTGGCAAAAACGTCTAGAGATATTGATCCTACCTTGGTAAAAACCCATATTGTAACGACCAAAAAAAATCACCACTGAAATGGCACACACTAAAATTTAGTGTTTTTTTGCAGCGCTCTATTGATCGCCCTGTATATCATAATAATATTGATTCTACCAAAAATAAATGAAATACAGGTTAAAGTAGAAAAATCGCGCTTTTCAAATTTGAAAACTACGTTCAAAAATGTCAATTTTTAAAAAAGTTACAGCAATTTGAAAATAGGTCTAAAAATTGAATGGTACGATCTTTTTGTTGACCAGTTTACTTGCATAAAATTTAGTTTGTCTGAAGTCTAAAATAAAAAAGTTCAGATATCTAGGGAAAAATTATGAACATCCTAGTAAAAGCTTAGCTGTAATCATAGGCCATCGATTATAGTGGGAAATCCCGATGTACCAACTTACTAATTTACTATTAATTGTAAAATTTTAATAACTTTTAAGAGGTCAGGCGATTTTTGACTAACCCCGTACTAATGTGTTTTTATTACATTAAAATAAAACCTAAAGTCATGATCTTAATTAACCTTTAAAAAACAGTTTAGCATAAATTATTCAGCTGTAACAACAGTCACCAAAGCCTAAAGAAAACAAATATCCTGAAATGATTAATAAGATTAATATTTTTTCCAAATTTAAGTAGGTACACGACAACTAAATATCAAGATAACATTTAAAGTCTTAAAAAATACAAAAGAAATTAGGAAAAACACCAAAAAAAGTAAACAATTATTATTCTCAAACTTTATTTCTTAATGCGTCTTAATCCAAGGTACAATGTTAAAGGCTTTAATTAAGTCATTATTTTTATTATTTTGATAATTAAACATTTATTTTTCCTGGTACAACCATCCGAGACTAGTAATCAGTATACAAAACAATTTTTAACGTGAGGTATGATAAGGAACAATTAAAATAAAATCTCTGTGATAATTACTATGTGCCATGTTTAATGTTTAAGCAAATCGTAACAAAAGGAAAATAATAATAACCTGGAGATATTATTTTTAAAATCACCCAAACGGATGTTGAATAGTAATTAATTTAAATGAAATAGATACTATCTACTAGCTGCGCATACAAAACTAGTTTGATAATCAGGTAAACCTAGATTAATTTATATTTTATATTCTAAGTTCGTATTTATAAAAAGTTTATAAAAAGTTATAGTTGTTATTCACTATTCGGTGAGAACATCTAACATGAAATAAATTCTGTATTGTCACTGTGGTAGATTTTTCTTAAAATCGCTTGGACACGTGAAGTGTTATTTTTATTGTGCATTTTATGAAATAAAATATTCATATACAGGGTGAGCCAAAAAGTACTTATCATGGCCAACTTCTTTTTATTTTAAACCCCGTATTTTTTTGTAATATTTTTAAAGAACGCATAAAGTTGTATAATGGTGTCGAGTTTAACTTATCCATCTTTAACCGTTATTTATACAAAGCGATTAAAAGATTTGCTAGAATTCAAAAATATCTTTAATAAAATGTAGGTAAAGTCTGTTCAGAGATATAAGAAAGTGACTAACTGATCCCTATTAGGAAAGACCCAAACCAGCTTTAAGATTGAAATATGGCCGAACAGGTCCGCAATTTGCTTAGAATTTAATCATGGTTTGTAATAAAAATAAGTAGGGCATTAAATAATATTTTATTTATGTTTAAATGTGAAATTACAAGTTATTTTATTATTAAAAATTATATTTATGATTACAAAAATATATAAATTATTCGATAGGTACTTATAATAATTATTCACTTAATATATCAATATCACTATCGTTATCATCATCTGTTCTAATTATTATTTGTGCTATATTGTTTATATGGATATAGGATTTTTCCATAGACATCGTAACTATTAGACCGAACAATAACAAATAAACGTGTTGTCATCAATGTCTTCCAGTGGAACGTAAATCAACATGCAAGCTGCTCCCCTCCACTTGGTTTGCCAGACTTACGCCACAGAAAACGTAGTTTTCTGGGCTTACTCTGTTAAAAGTATTAACTTCTATGATTAACTAGATTAACATGATGTGGAAAATATATAACATTGCCTAAAACCTAGTAAAAAATCTGTAGTATGGCAACGCAGCAATAAAGGATTTCATCATTTTCGTGGCCACCCGCATTGACTCGGCAATACTCGGCATAGCGGATGTTGTTTTCCTGGAGTTTTGTCGCATGCATATGTAAAGGCAGCGTAATCCCCACTCCCGGCCCCACCTAGCTCCTCACAGCGTCTCGACACCAAACGATTTTGGCATCACAATTTTATAGCATTTATGAATGGCGTGTCGGATCTATAGTTACGATGCCTATGAATTTTTCCACTTTTTCAACATGTGTAACAGAATTTGCCAACTTTGTGAAGGAATGTTGAAAACTTCAGTTTCTATAAGCTCAAGTACACTGGAGTTAATACTAGGGCAAATATTGTTACAACGAATGGCAGATTTCAGTTGGTGCCAAACGTGTTCGATGGGATTAAATATACAATGGTATGGTGGAAGCCCTAAAACTGTATGTCCTAGATATGTGGCATAATTATCACAGAAGTATTTCTTTTGTAGTTTTAAACTTTGCAAAACCTCAATTAATTGCCTTTTGATATAATCTTCCTAAAAATAAATGTCATTATCATACATGTAGTTTTGGATTGTTGCTTTTGTGTCATTTGAGGAGGGAGTCTTGGTCAACTGCCTACTATGGTAGCTTGCATTGTCCATTACAATTACGCTATTCGGAGGTATATTTGGAATTAGCTTGTTTTTAAACCAATCTTCAAATAAATCAGCAGTGGTGTTCTCATGGTAATCCAGACAAGAATCTTTAATGTTTTTTGCAGACAGAGAAAGTCCATTTGGAATCCATCCGTCTTTAGATCCAGCATGCAAAATCGTAATTTGTTTACCTCTTTTTGATGGCGCGCTTGTTTTACACTTGCCGCTTAAGTCAACCCAACTCTTTTCCGGGGTACCATATGTGTCGAACCAGGTTTCATCCAAGTAAATAATCGGCCTTTGCTGATCTCTGTAAATCCTAATTTTTTGTAGATATTCGGATCGCCATTCCCGAA
This sequence comes from Polydrusus tereticollis, assembly GCA_963920685.1. NCBI lineage: Eukaryota > Metazoa > Arthropoda > Insecta > Coleoptera > Curculionidae > Polydrusus > Polydrusus tereticollis. Next base: position 52,923,496 of record OY987334.1, on the reverse strand, counting down.
TTCTACTGAATTTCATTAAAACTTGTCTTTTGTTAATTTTTTTAAATCTAAAACTCATGTGTTGGATACACTCCCATAACGTTGTTTTGCCACATTTAACGCCGGTTTCATTTTTTTCAAGCCTCTTAATTAAATTATCTAATGTAGGCACGCTTTGTTCCTCGTATAACTTGTAAATTTTACGCGGTATTATATCTTCATCACTTCCATCTTACCTTCGAGAAAATGCCAGTATCGGTTCTTTTTCTCCTCGCTAAAATGGGATTATTTACAATTTTCCATACAGTTGATGTTGGAATTTCTGTTAATGTGGCCATTTCTTCTAACGCTGCTTGTTTGCTGACCGCACGTTCAATGAGAGTTGAATAAACATTGTTTATAACTTCCTTAGTTTCCACAGAAAAGTGTTTTCTGCTTTTCGACGGGGTTATCTCCTGAGATACATTGGGCTCGCACATATTTTCCATGACTCACACACGAATAAACAAACGCTGTATTACACACGAAGTAAGAATAATCACTATGCTTAAAACTAACTAGAGTGGGTTTTTAGAACATAATTTGTTTTATGGGATCAACCCTCCAATTTTAAATCAGGTAAAAATCGATTTAGAATCACCAAACTATTACTTTAATAATGAAACTACGTCTTCCGGATTTGCAGTTCACTTTAAGACATTTTTAAGTACGGACCATAATTTACCTGCATTTATTCATTCATTCATTGTTTGTTTATGGCCACCCTTAGATTATCCCATTCAAAGGCAAAGTGTAAAGTGTGTTCACAAATATAAGAAACCGACCTAAATGACTGCTATTATTAGGGTATTCAAAATATAATAAACAACAACAAACCAGTTCTGTGAAATGATATGGGCGTAATAAATTTTAAGTACCGTACACAGGTAAATAAAAATGCGGATAAACCGGGGTTCTTTTTGATTTTAGTCTGTCCACGTACACTGTTGAGTTTAGTTTGTTTTTTGAAAATGTTTCGTCCTTGGTGTTCTAGTGAGATTTGTGAAAGCAATGAAACTGAAGTAAATAACAGAGTGCATTTATCAACTGATGCTAAACAGATTAAAAATAATGTGTTTTTGAAGTTGTAAAGGAAGCGGCTTTATTTACAAAAAAATCCTTTTCCACAGTTTGGAAAATTACACAAGAGCCAATTTTGCAACGCAGAAAAAGAAGTGATATTGGAAAATTGGAAAATCAAGAACGTTGGACCAAGGGGACGAGGAACTTATACGACGAAAAATTTATAAAGTGTATGAAGAGCAAAGTATAACAACGTTGGACAATTTAATGAAAAGGCTGACAGCAGATGAAACAGAAATTAAATTCTCAAGAACGACCTTGTGGAAGCGCCTTTAACACAGGGGCTTTAAATTCAAAAGAAGTTGGGTAATTTATTAATTAAGATAATGATTTAGCATTATAAGTGTAAGTGTAAGACCCTAATTCTATTTTTATATTTTGAATTTAATAAACTTAAATAAACATCAGTTTCATATTTATTTTGCTGCTAAATCAAATATTTTAATACTATGTATTTTCTAAGACGGTCCTAGCACAGTCGGTATTGTGTCAACACCCCTATTTAGGTAGAAATAAATAAGAGTCATTGGGTCAGTTTCTTATATTTGTAAATACACTTTAACTTCCTTGTATCTCTGGATAATTTAATATAGTTAGTTTAAAAGGTGTTGAAAATGTCGTCCGTTCACTTGCTGGCAGAAACCTACTCGTAAATAAGATACATTTCTCACATTCTGAACCTTGTAGTGGCAACTTTTCAGAGGCAACAGGGTCGGCAGTGCTGACCCAGTGTTAAACAGGCAACAAACACTCTACATATATCAATTATCTGCATCAATCATGCAAGTGGATTACTCGTAAACACGCCACCATCAAGTTAATGGTATTACTTTTCAAATCGCCTTCGTAACTATAGTATGTTGCTCAATGCGAGAGAGTAATAAATCATTATTGAACTATAAAACTCTTCGCCGTTTCCAAAGGTGTAGTACAATTATTATTATTTAATTATGTTAATCGTCAGGGGTCCCGAGATCGGGTAGGTAGCGGCACAGGTAGTTTACCTACCTGTTTCAAAAAGATGAAATGTTTAGTTACTTTCCGGCAGTTGTCGGAAAACTTCGTTCTTGAAAATGAAAATGGCTAGTGTTTCTGAATTTGTTGCTGAGAAACAAATTAGTAAAACTGCGCTTTCTAAAAATGAGAAATTTATTATTCTCAATGTGTTCAACGCTCTTCGCCACCAACTCTCATATTGGTAGCAAAAATGGATTTGTCGATGGCGACTGCTACTGCAATTTCAGTGTCTCTAGATTAAATATCTAATTAAAAATGAACGATTTCTAAACGCTTTATTTGAAACTGTATTAACACAGAGTTCGCAACTCAAAGATCTTAAGAAACTGAGCTAAAGTTTGCATGCATTTAAAATTTCTAGTCTATCGAAATTGCATGTTTGCCAAGACTAACCACGATAATGTAATACCGTCGTATTATACTTAAAATTGCATAAAAAATGAAAATTTTAGATTATTCCCCTATTATTATAGCATTCTTCTTAACCAACAAACCAGAACCTGAAAATCTGAACGAAATTCAACACTCCGTGACCGTATGAAAGTGATCATCGTTTTGCCAAGAGGCTAATTTTGCTTTTATGTTGGTATCTCATCAAGCATAGCTGTCCTGTGTTGGTCCTGAGACCACAAACGCAACTCGCCACAGAAAAATATCAGAATAGCGGCCACACTCGGGGAATCAAATGCTGGTCGGTTAATAGAGAAAAATTAAAACAACTGGTCTGCATTCTACAGTGCTTGTTTATTAATAAGTATCTACATATACAGGGTGGCTGATTAGTGCGAGGAAGTCCAATATCTCCGTTGTTCTTAAAAATATCGAAATTTATTAAATACAAAGGTTCTAGGATAAACAAAAGCGCACATTTTAAAAATATTTTTGAATATACAGGATGCCCCAAAAAAGTGGGGTTTAGCAAAGATGTATTTTTTCAAAAGGAACACCCTATATGTTATATTATTTTTGGATGCTACATAAAATTACAGTTGTTTTTCAATAAGTGCATTGTAGTTCTAAACTTAATAGTTTTAGAGTTATCGACTTTTCCAAAATGATATTTTTGAACTTTGACAGCTTCTAATTTTCTAACGGTACTTCTTAGAGCAAAACGGCTTACATGTCCCTATCTTACTTTTTAATTGTCTTCCCAAAAATATTAATTTCCGGTTAAACCGGAAGTAGTATATTTCCGACTTTCGAGTTACATCCGGTTTAACCGGAAATTGATATTTTTTTGAAGACAATTAAAAAGTAAGATAGGGACATGTAAGCCGTTTTGCTCTAAGAAGTACCGTTAGAAAACTAGAAGCTGTCAAAGTTCAAAAATGTCATTTTGGAAAAGTCGATAACTCGGAAACTATTAAGTTTAGACCTATAATGCACTTATTAAAAAATTACTATAATTTTATGTAGAATCCAAAAATAATATAACATATAGGGTGTTCCATTTGAAAAAATACATTTTTGCTAAACCCCACTTTTTTGGCGCATCCTGTATATCCAAAAATATTTTTAAAATTTGCGCTCTTGTTTATCCTAGAACCTTTGCATTTAATAAATTTCGATATTTTAAAGAACAACGGAGATATTGGACTTTCTCGCACTAATCAGCCACCCTGTATGTAAATATTTTTATTTTGAATTTGAGATGAAGCCAATTTACCAATATGTATACACTGTGTACCGGGTGTCCAAATAAAAAAGGACGCCGGCTATATCTCAGGAACTATTAGTCCCAGAGCTTTCAGGTAAAAATTTTGCGTACAAAATATGCCATAAAAAGTTGCTGGAAATAACTTTTAAGTTTGGTAGTGGTCCGCTAGGGGACGCAACGAACACTCGAAAACATAATTCTGTGCTTATCTCCAAAAAGACATACTAAAAGTATCCTAAAAACACCATATCTGAAATCTTGATGAGATTATGAAAAAATTTAGTTTGGGACTTTTTGCCATTACCCTTCAAATAAGGGGTGGGGGAAGGTTCAAACATGCTATTAACAAATGTCATACACCTTTTTTGTTTTTCAACCGATTTCAATGATTTTGGCATAATTTAAAATAGCTTTTTCTGTTTAATAAAATTCATAGTAAAATATCAAAATTAAATGATTTGGTCGCCGCTTAGACCTTAGCTGATTTATTTTTTTTTACATATTTTATTTTAGTCCCAAATCTTGTGTGTTTAATTTTGTTTTTATGTTAAATTTGGTACCGTCATTTTCTCGTAGCCACCTGGCCAATCTTGTAAAGGCTCTGTTATTATATCGTCCCTGTCCAGGATACCTCATCGCGTATATTCTTGATACTATTGTTGAGTTCTGGTAGCATTCAAAATAAACGGCTAGCATATTAAATATTATTTCATTGGAAATTCTCATTGTTTTAAGCTTAATTGCAATACCACAACAAAATGAATGGCGTCGGATAAATAAGCCTTAGTGACAACTACAGGTGTTTAGTTTAATTTTTGCATTTCCAGGCCTACTTACCCAAAACGCAAGGCAAAAAGTTTTTTCCCAAAATATTCTCGTATAATCTGTATATCTTGTATATCTTGGGAGAGGATTAAAATATCGACCTGCGGTTTTCACTAAATTCCTTATTATTTTATCCTCTTTCCATCTAAATGTAAAAAAATACCTCACTATATTTGAAATTTCCTAGGAAAATGGTAAAATTGTCGACTTCTTGAAATAGCGCCCCCTAGCGGCGACAAAATCATTTAATTTTGTTATTTTTATTATGGATTGCATTAAACAGGAAAAGCTCTTTTAAATGATGCCAATACCATTGAAATTGGTTAAAAAACAAAAAAGTTGTATGACATTTATTAATACCATGTTTGAACCTTCCCTTACCCCTTATTTGAAGAGTAATAGCAAAATGCCCCAAATTAAATTTTTTGATAATCTCATCAAGATTTCAAATATTGTGTTTTTAGGATACCTTTAGTATGTCTTTGTGGAGATAAGCACATAATTATGTTTTCGAGTGTTCGTTGCGCCCCCTAGCGGACGACTACCAAACTTAAAAATTATTTCCAGCAACTTTTTATGATCTATTTTGTACAAAAAATTTTTACCTGAAAGCTCTGGGACTAATAATTCCTGAGATATAGCCGGCGTCCTTTCTTATTTGGACACCCGGTACATAAAGTAAGGAACAAATTCATAATTTAATAATCTAAAAACATTTCGTAAAAATTCTCGGGCACGAATGTAATAATTTTTAATTGCGCATATTTTGACATATACATTTATGATACAGGGTAACTTATGTAGTAGATATAACATTATCGACGATATTTTTAAATGGAAACCCCTATATTTTAGTTTAAATCTGTAATCACCGAGAGCAGCTGATTTCAAAAACATAACATACTTAAGCCCTAAAATCATAATAAAATTAAGAAAATGATATTGTGTATAATAATTATGGGTTTTTTCGTTGGTAATTATTGACAGTGTTTATTGCATATTTATCTTAAGTTATTAGGCTATTAAGTATTAGATTGGCACCTGAAGGTATTTCAATTTGATTGTTAACAACTTTACATCGATTTTTTAAGGCTTTTTTTATTGCTAATGTTTCTAATAGGTTGAGTTTTCTACCCTTGTGTTGAATATATATCGGTTTTATTTTGTTTGTCTCGAGATTAAAGTTAACCTCGACGCTTCGCGTCTCGGATAACTAACTAATCTCTCGACAGTAATGAAAACTTCCCTCCGAGGTTTGTATACTATTTTATTTACAACCATACCGTTAATTGAAAATTAGATATTTGATTTTTTCAAATGTAGTAAAAATGTCAAAATATGCCATTTATTGTTTTGACGCCATACAAAAATATGCTGGTTGTGTCATTCAAATATGTTCTGGTTGCAGTGCCATAGTAATGGAGCATAATGAGGGAAATGAGTGAGGGAAATGGAAGAGGGAAGTAGACGTAGGTAATGTGACACTTTCAAGCCTTTAATAAGGTTAGTAATGTCAACATTACATGTATGGTTGTAAATAAAAATACTTGCTATTTTCCGATTGCAGCGAAAAACCGAAGGGTTCTGTAGGTCGACGTTTTTTACAAAAGATTTGCAAACATTCGACTCTAAGGGTTTCTGCTTGGCAAAGTCTGAGAAGTAAACGGGCGGAAATTGCCGGTACAAGGCATTTCCACACATCAAAAGAGTGGTGAAGCAAGAGTTTTTGAAGTGCCTACCAAATGCCAATATAATTGATAAGATCTGTTCCTGATAAGAGAATTGTAAAAAGAATACTTGACGCTACGACACTACAACCAAAATAAAACCCAACCGATGATTTAGTTTTTCGTAGAACCCGCCATCGCATCATCGAAAACAGCTGAAGAACACGAAAAAGCGAAATAACAGCCATCAGCTGAACAATCCGCAACCTCCGCCGACGTTCCTTTGTTATCGATGTTCATCGACGACCGCTCGTTTCGAAACAATTGAATTGGCGTGGATTATGAACTATGGTGAAAGACTGGCGGGCGATCGATGCTGGGTATGAGATTTCAGTGATTTGCATAATGCTTTCAGTAGGTATTCCCTTACTTGAGACCGTATCTCCTAAAACACATGTATTTTCTTATGGAGAAATTTCCATTATTCAGCCATGCGCATTCCGTTATGATGGCATCCATTTCAACACAAACATTATAATGTACTTTTTTTCCTTTTTGTGACATGCGTAATTGATATAGTAATTGTAGATATGCTTTAAAGTTCCTGTACAAACCTGTTTAGGACTCTGTTGACTGATGCAGTGTGGATTAAAAATATTATTATTTTAAAATTATTTATTAAATTTAAGGCACAAAACTTTGTTTATAAGTAATTGGTATAATTAATCGGTGTTATAATCATAAGCCTCTTGATTAAGAACGACCATTTTAATTTAATTGTATATTATGTTGTTAATGTTACATGGTATATTTTACGTAGAATAATAGTTTTAGATTTAGGATTAGACAATCTCCTTGTATTTACATTAAATCATTAAACAAGTTACATAAAAAGGGGGGGTTTTACGTTTTAATATTTAAGTTAAACATACGTGTATGTCAAGGATAAAGCTAGATCAAAAGGATGGAACGAAATCGAGAAAAGTATTCAAGTAGTTGGGATAATTTTTAGGGTTTTTCACAGGGAACCGACCTAGATGTCTAGGTAGATTAAATAGCAGTTGCTTGTACCTGATCGCAAAATGTGTTTACCAATCAAGTTGTAGTTAGTTAAAAAAAGGCATTGGTTTTATCTGGATTAAACCGTTCTGATTTAAAAATAATTATTATATCAATGAAATATTCTTATGAAATATATAGTGTAACATACACAAACCTTTATATTATATTCATCGAATTGAATGATTTTCACACTTACCTAGAGTGGACCTTCTATTGGATGGCCGAAGGCAACATAGATTTTTTTTCTCTTCAATAAATAAAAAAAAGAACCACATGCGGACGCTGAACTCTAATCAGCATATTTTACTAGTAAATGGACCTATTATTGTTGTGTACAATGATTCGATGATTTATCATAGTTTTGTATGCGATCTACGAGGGTTCCACCCATATGCTATTAACGACTCACTTTTTTCAAATATCACTCGATGTCAGTGTTGTAGTTCTGGTTGCGATAACACAGAGTAATTGGCTGTTGACAGTGTTTATAAAATAAAAATAGACTAACCTTTTCTGCAAACGTTCTTAGGGACCGTTGTCTTCTTTTTTTTTTTATAACGGATATTGACACAAAAACGGCAGTATAGTGGTCTTTTGTTAATTTCGGATTTATTTGATGTGTTGATTGACGAGGCAAATATCATTGATGATCAGTGGTGATGATTGATATCTACGTTTTACCTGTTAGCCTGACTTTGTAATCGTTTTCAAAATTTCTTCACATTACGACCCTGATGATGAGCTCGCAAACGCATAGACAAAAAGTTTTTTAAATATAAAAGGTTTAAGGAGAACGTTTGCCCTTAAACATTATACGCTTATTTAAGACAATATTAATTTAAACTACAAAAAAGTATATTGTTTTTATTAAAATTGTACTATTTATACTTTAAGTATGTATAGATATTTTTATTATTTTGTAACTATGGTGAGTTCTTTGTATTCCAAAAAAGTGGATTTTCTGAATTATTTTTATTTTACTATTATTATACAGTATTAGTATTTGTCTATCATTAGTTTGCTATAGCGTTAAATAAGGCCACTGCATTTTATGCATTTTTAATTATGAATTCAAGACATATTTCAATTCAACTAACAATTTGCATGTTTAAACATGTGACTGTTTAAAATAACCACCTGAAAAGTAATAACATGTAAGAACTAGGTCCAGTAAAAAATACTACAAAAACTAAGATTAGGGTAAAAATCACCTTCTAACCAAGTATGGCTGATTCCAAGAAGATATCACTTCAATGACCCTACACTCCCAGTATAATTTACTTTTAGTTCATTACCTCATTAATTCAATCTCGCGAATTAATTATCCCCTCCCGCTTCATTTTTGAGTAACCCAATAAGTTCTTTTCCCCCACCCCTACAATTCACTACCCCCACTCCAATCTCGACAGATCCTACATTATAACTAGGCGTCTGCAGAAAGACCTTGTCATATCTACTTTAGACAGGCAACCGGACAGACACATCTTGTAGAAATTTACAGAAAGATGGAGAAGTTTATTATTGTTAAAGACGTTGTTAAAAAGTTACGAGAATTTAACCTTACAGGACGCACTCTAGAGTTTAAGTTAAAACCTGTTCCACAGGGAGTTGAACCAGTTGGTTGGGTGGAAAAAGGAATTAATCAAATTATTCAAAACGCTACAGTAGGCCTACAACCCTTAGATCGTGTGGGTTTTAGTTTTTGCTCTAAAGACTTCAACCGAGGAGAAGGTTGGATTCGCTTCAAAGCAGCTAAAGACATAACCTTTCAAGATGTTTGGAGTGTTATAAGTGGCATTTATCAGTCAAACTCAGCAGGTCTTAATACAGAATCATTTTGTCTTAGTGTGACAACTGTTAGATTACCTGTTGGTGGGGGCAGAGGAAAAAATTATAACAGCTTTCACGAGGAATGTGACAAGCGACGAGGTATTATAAGTATTAAAAATACCGATAACCTGTGTTTACCACGTGCTTTGGTAGTCGCCATTGCCCATAATAAAAGAGATCCCGAATTCAGTAAGGTTAGAAGAGATATTAGTAAAATTCAAACCGAAAGAACAAGATCATTGTTGGAGAGAGCTAAAATTAGCATTCCTGAGGCAGGAGGTGGAATTCCCGAGTTAATACAATTTCAAAATCATCTAAAAGAATATAAATTAGTTGTTTATAGCTATGGATCAAAAGGACGAAATATTATATTTGAAGGTTCAACTGAAAGCAATAAACGGCTGAACTTATTACATTACAAAAGCCATTTTAATGTAATTACATCGCTGACAGCAGCTTTTTGTTCTAACTATTTTTGTGAAAAGTGTTACGTCCCATATGATCACAAAAATGAGCACAGATGTGGTGGAACCTGTCAGGCATGTCAGCAAGCCCCTGCTTGTGAAATAGCAATAAAAATTAAATGCCAGGACTGTCTACGATTTTTTTAGAAGTCAAAACTGTTACGAAAATCATAAAAAGGATTATTCGTCAGGCAAATTTACAGTATGCGAACAAATTAAACTATGTTCTATTTGTTTAAAAACCATTAAAGCCAAAAGAGCACATGTATGTGGTGAAATTTATTGTAAAATTTGTAATAAACATGCACCCGAGGATCATCTATGTTATATTCGGCCTGATAAGGGAAAACCTAAGATTAAAGATGTTCTTTTTGTATTCTACGATTTAGAGACGAGCCAAGACAAACTATTGGAAAATTCAACGTTTTTACATGAAGTCAATCTCTGTGTTTTCAAACAATACTGCGATGAGTGCATGGATTCTGAAGCAGATACTTGTAAAAAATGCGGTCTAAAGTTACAAAAAGTCAGAGGTATAGACCCAGCGGGGACATTTACTAACCATTTGTTACAAATGAGGAAAAACTTTAAAGAAATTATTGTAATAGCCCATAATGGTCAGGCTTTTGATCACCAGTTTATATTAAACTACATTATGACAAAGACAGATTTTACACCTGAGTTAATCATGAGAGGTACCAAAATAATTACGATGCAACTTGAAAATGTAAAATTTATCGACTCACTTAACTATTTCCCTATGCCTTTAGCCAAACTACCAAAGGCATTTGGACTTGATGATATTTTTAAAAAAGGCTACTTCCCGCACCTATTTAATACAAAGGCAAATGAAAACTATATAGGACCTCTACCATCAATTGAATATTACTCCCCAGATAGTATGAAAGAAGAAGACAGAGCCAAATTTCTTAAATGGTTTGTAGAGCATGAAAATGATGGTTTCGATATGCAAAGAGATCTGGTAGACTACTGCGTATCGGATGTCGAAATTCTTGCGCAATCATGTTTAAAGTTTAGAGAACAACTTATACAAACTACCAATGTATGTCCATTTACTGAAGCCACAACTATTGCTTCAGCATGCAATAAAATTTTTAGAAGAAATTTTTTGAAGCCTAATACTATAGGAATCATACCAAAAAATGGATACCGATGGAGAAACAGGCAGAGCAAAATTGCCATAGATTGGTTACTTTGGACCGAGAATCACAGAAAAATCAACATCTTACATGCTGCTAATGGTAAAGAAGCTGTTTTAAATGGTGTAAAAGTCGATGGTTACTGCTCCGAAACAAATGAGGTATTTGAATTTCAAGAATGTTATTTCCATGGATGTACTGTATGCTACAAGTTCGGCAGGAACGATCCTCTTTCCGAGGACCCCTCAGAAACGCTAAATTTAAGATATGAAACCACAAAGGCAAAAATTATGAGACTAAAAGATTTCGGTTTTTTAGTTAATGAAATGTGGGAGTGTGATTTTAGAAATTTATTAAAAAATAATCCAGAGATAAAATCCTATACTAATACCCATTACAATAAAATTTTGACAAAACTAAATCCAAGAGATGCTTTTTATGGAGGACGAACAGGAAATACATGCGAATACTATGAAATAAAAGATACGGAAAAAATTAAATACGCCGATGTTTGTTCCCTCTATCCGTACATCTGTAAGAGTTCTAAATTTCCACTATCACATCCAGAAGTGTATGTAGGAGATGCGTGTAACAAATTAAACCTAAATAATATAGATGGTTTAATTAAATGCACAATTCTCCCACCAGAAGAGTTGTACCATCCAGTACTCCCTCAAAAAATAAACAATAAATTGATGTTTATTCTTTGTCGAACATGTGGTCAAGACATGAATTACAACGAAAATTAAGCATACCAGCGAAGAAAGGGTACTTGAAGGAACATGGGTTCTGGACGAGGTACTTAAAGCCATAGAAAAAGGATATAAAATACAAAAAATACATGAAATCTGGAAATATAACGTACGAAAGTTTAATAAAGAAAACGGTGAGGAAGGATTATTCACATCCATGATGAATAAATTCATTAAAATCAAACAGGAAGCATCAGGCTGGCCTAAAGATTGTGAAATAGAGGAAGACAAAGTTAAATACATTGATCAGTTCTTTGAAAAGGAAGATGTTAAACTAGAGTATACCAAAATTATTGAAAATCCAGGGCTAAGATCACTGGCGAAATTAATACTTAACTCGTTTTGGGGAAAATTCGGTCAAAGAGAGAATCAACCAAAGACGAAAATTGTAAATAAACCAGCAGATTTATTTGCAATGTTTATTAACCCTGCAATTTATATCAATGGGGTTATACCCGTCAACGATAAAACATTACTTGTCAATTATGAATATATAGAAGAAGCCAGCGATCCGTTGCCGACTGTTAATGTTGTTATAGCGGCTTACGTAACAGCGCAAGCGCGCCTTAAATTATACTCCTATCTTGAAGCTCTTGATAAAAGAGTCTTATACTATGATACAGATTCCGTGATTTATGTTTCAAAAAATAATGACCCCGATATATCAACGGGGCAATTTATTGGAGACATGACAGACGAGTTGGAGAGTTATGGCTCTAACTCATACATAACTAAGTTTGTTTCTGGAGGCCCCAAGAATTATGCATTTAAGGTTCACTCGACGAAAAGTAATTTAGAAGAAACGGTCTGTAAAGTTAAAGGTATAACTCTCAACTATGCCGCATCACAAGTAATAAATTTTGATGCAATCAAACACATGATTCTTCAAAAATCCGAACCGATCCCCATCATATCCAGAAGCATACGGCGTAGCAAGGAGCACATTGTGACAACTTGTACTGAAGTCAAACTCTATAGACCTATTTCAACAAAGAGAAAATTTCTATCGGATGGAAGCTCCGAACCATATGGATATAGAAAAAGAAAAACCCATTGAAAATAAAATATATTGTATATTTTGTATGTATTGTATATAAAATATATTATAAATATTGTATATCTAGAACCGCTATGGAGTTTAAAAATGTAAATTAAGTAATAAACAATTTAAAATATCCATTTTGGTTTTATTTTTTTCTTTAACAGTAAGAGTTTTCAAAAAGTATTTAAATAAGTAATTATGTACATATTAAAAAAATATGTTTTTATTTTTACAAAGACATTTATAATTTAAATAGTTTGAAAATATTATCCAGTCATTTAAGTACTACACTTAAACTTAAAGAAAAGTTCTCCGAATCCACAAAAAAACACTAAGGGAATTGGTTCTTTTCAGCTATTTTTCTGTTATTCTTATAGTAATCCATAATCGTTTCAAATTTGAACGACCCACATGATAGTCTTTTTTTTATGTAATTTATGCATATTTTAATTACAAGGTTTCATACAACTTTAACAAATAAAAGTTGCTTTTTTCTTTTATTTTTTTCTTTTCTGTTTTCTTTTTCGGTTCTTAAGAAATGCTAAAGAATCTGTACAAAACAAGTCACGAATTAACTAAATAGCCACCATTTCACTAAATACTTAACACTCAGTATACAATTTTCAGAAATGTCATGATTAAGAACGGTTCTAGTCATTTTATACAAGATTTCACATGATTTAACAAATTTAAAACATTTTTTTTAATTTTTACTAAATTCTAAACACTCAGTATACACTTTTAAGAAAATAGGACGATTTGCGACTGTTTTAGTCATTTTTTACAAAGTTTCACAGGGCTTAATAACGTTAAAACATTTTTTTAAATTTTTTACTAAATTCTAAACACTCAGTATACAATTTTCAGAAATGCCATGATTAAGAACGGTTCTAGTCATTTTATACAAGATTTCACATGATTTAACAAATTTAAAACATTTTTTTTAATTTTTACTAAATTCTAAACACTCAGTATACACTTTTAAGAAAATAGGACGATTTGCGACTGTTTTAGTCATTTTTTACAAAGTTTCACAGGGCTTAATAACGTTAAAACATTTTTTTAAATTTTTTACTAAATTCTAAACACTCAGTATACAATTTTCAGAAATGCCATGATTAAGAACGGTTCTAGTCATTTTATACAAGATTTCACATGATTTAACAAATTTAAAACATTTTTTTAATTTTTACTAAATTCTAAACACTCAGTATACACTTTTAAGAAAATAGGACGATTTGCGACTGTTTCAGTCATTTTTTACAAAGTTTCACAGGGCTTAATAACGTTAAAACATTTTTTTTAATTTTTTACTAAATTCTAAACACTCAGTATACAATTTTCAGAAATGCCATGATTAAGAACGGTTCTAGTCATTTTATACAAGATTTCACATGATTTAACAAATTTAAAAAATTTTTTTAATTTTTACTAAATTCTAAACACTCAGTATACACTTTTAAGAAAATAGGACGATTTGCGACTGTTTTAGTCATTTTTTACAAAGTTTCACAGGGCTTAATAACGTTAAAACATTTTTTTTAATTTTTTACTAAATTCTAAACACTCAGTATACAATTTTCAGAAATGCCATGATTAAGAACGGTTCTAGTCATTTTATACAAGATTTCACATGATTTAACAAATTTAAAACATTTTTTTTTAATTTTTACTAAATTCTAAACACTCAGTATATCATTTTCAGAAAATAATACAATTCAGTACAGTTTTACAAATTTTCACAGGTCTTAATAACATTAAAACATTTTTTTTTAATTTTTACTAAATTCTAAACACTCAGTATACAATTTTCAGAAATGACATGATTAAGAACGGTTCTAGTTATTTTATACAAGATTTCACATGATTTAACAAATTTAAAACATTTTTTTTTAATTTTTTACTAAATTCTAAACACTCAGTATATCATTTTCAGAAAATAATACAATTCTGTACAGTTTTACAAAATTTTCACAGGTCTTAATAACATTAAAACATTTTTTTAATTTTTTACTAAATTCTAAACACTCAGTATACAAGTTTCAGAAATGACAGGATTTAGAACAGTTTTTACAGATATTTACAAAGTCTTAATAACATTAAAATATTTTTTTCTAATTATAATTGCTATTTTCATCTTTTTTATTCCTTAATTATCTAACATAATGTATACAATTTCAAGAAATAGTAGATTTTTAATCCATGTACAAAATTCAAGAATCTAAAATACAATTAAATGTAGGCTTTTTTAATTGGCATCTCAGGCAAATTATTTCCCCCCAAAATTATCTAAAAAAGATATACCAAAAAACATTCTAAAGCGGTTTTTTATCTCTATAAGCATGCAGGCCGATCCGACCCTTGTCGGTTTTATTACCCGCATAAATTAACACAGTAGAGGAATATGGACAGAGCTGGTGCAGCTAACCCGGGTTAGCTCATAAACAGCACCACCGAACCACCCGGGTTAGCTCATAAACAGCACCACCGAACCACCCGGGTTAGGTTATAAAACGCACCACCGAACCACCCGGGTTAGATCGTAAAACGCACCACCGAACCACCCGGGTTAGATCGTAAAACGCACCACCGAACCACCCGGGTGGTTCGGTGGTGCTGTTTATGAGCTAACCCGGGTGGTTCGGTGGTGCTGTTTATGAGCTAACCCGGGTTAGCTGCACCAGCTCTGTCCATATTCCTCTACTGTGTTAATTTATGCGGGTAATAAAACCGACAAGGGTCGGATCGGCCTGCATGCTTATAGAGATAAAAAACCGCTTTAGAATGTTTTTTGGTATATCTTTTTTAGATAATTTTGGGGGGAAATAATTTGCCTGAGATGCCAATTAAAAAAGCCTACATTTAATTGTATTTTAGATTCTTGAATTTTGTACATGGATTAAAAATCTACTATTTCTTGAAATTGTATACATTATGTTAGATAATTAAGGAATAAAAAAGATGAAAATAGCAATTATAATTAGAAAAAAATATTTTAATGTTATTAAGACTTTGTAAATATCTGTAAAAACTGTTCTAAATCCTGTCATTTCTGAAACTTGTATACTGAGTGTTTAGAATTTAGTAAAAAATTAAAAAAATGTTTTAATGTTATTAAGACCTGTGAAAATTTTGTAAAACTGTACAGAATTGTATTATTTTCTGAAAATGATATACTGAGTGTTTAGAATTTAGTAAAAAATTAAAAAAAAATGTTTTAAATTTGTTAAATCATGTGAAATCTTGTATAAAATAACTAGAACCGTTCTTAATCATGTCATTTCTGAAAATTGTATACTGAGTGTTTAGAATTTAGTAAAAATTAAAAAAAAATGTTTTAATGTTATTAAGACCTGTGAAAATTTGTAAAACTGTACTGAATTGTATTATTTTCTGAAAATGATATACTGAGTGTTTAGAATTTAGTAAAAATTAAAAAAAATGTTTTAAATTTGTTAAATCATGTGAAATCTTGTATAAAATGACTAGAACCGTTCTTAATCATGGCATTTCTGAAAATTGTATACTGAGTGTTTAGAATTTAGTAAAAAATTAAAAAAAATGTTTTAACGTTATTAAGCCCTGTGAAACTTTGTAAAAAATGACTAAAACAGTCGCAAATCGTCCTATTTTCTTAAAAGTGTATACTGAGTGTTTAGAATTTAGTAAAAATTAAAAAAATTTTTTAAATTTGTTAAATCATGTGAAATCTTGTATAAAATGACTAGAACCGTTCTTAATCATGGCATTTCTGAAAATTGTATACTGAGTGTTTAGAATTTAGTAAAAAATTAAAAAAAATGTTTTAACGTTATTAAGCCCTGTGAAACTTTGTAAAAAATGACTGAAACAGTCGCAAATCGTCCTATTTTCTTAAAAGTGTATACTGAGTGTTTAGAATTTAGTAAAAATTAAAAAAATGTTTTAAATTTGTTAAATCATGTGAAATCTTGTATAAAATGACTAGAACCGTTCTTAATCATGGCATTTCTGAAAATTGTATACTGAGTGTTTAGAATTTAGTAAAAAATTTAAAAAAATGTTTTAACGTTATTAAGCCCTGTGAAACTTTGTAAAAAATGACTAAAACAGTCGCAAATCGTCCTATTTTCTTAAAAGTGTATACTGAGTGTTTAGAATTTAGTAAAAATTAAAAAAAATGTTTTAAATTTGTTAAATCATGTGAAATCTTGTATAAAATGACTAGAACCGTTCTTAATCATGGCATTTCTGAAAATTGTATACTGAGTGTTTAGAATTTAGTAAAAAATTTAAAAAAATGTTTTAACGTTATTAAGCCCTGTGAAACTTTGTAAAAAATGACTAAAACAGTCGCAAATCGTCCTATTTTCTTAAAAGTGTATACTGAGTGTTTAGAATTTAGTAAAAATTAAAAAAAATGTTTTAAATTTGTTAAATCATGTGAAATCTTGTATAAAATGACTAGAACCGTTCTTAATCATGACATTTCTGAAAATTGTATACTGAGTGTTAAGTATTTAGTGAAATGGTGGCTATTTAGTTAATTCGTGACTTGTTTTGTACAGATTCTTTAGCATTTCTTAAGAACCGAAAAAGAAAACAGAAAAGAAAAAAATAAAAGAAAAAAGCAACTTTTATTTGTTAAAGTTGTATGAAACCTTGTAATTAAAATATGCATAAATTACATAAAAAAAAGACTATCATGTGGGTCGTTCAAATTTGAAACGATTATGGATTACTATAAGAATAACAGAAAAATAGCTGAAAAGAACCAATTCCCTTAGTGTTTTTTTGTGGATTCGGAGAACTTTTCTTTAAGTTTAAGTGTAGTACTTAAATGACTGGATAATATTTTCAAACTATTTAAATTATAAATGTCTTTGTAAAAATAAAAACATATTTTTTTAATATGTACATAATTACTTATTTAAATACTTTTTGAAAACTCTTACTGTTAAAGAAAAAAATAAAACCAAAATGGATATTTTAAATTGTTTATTACTTAATTTACATTTTTAAACTCCATAGCGGTTCTAGATATACAATATTTATAATATATTTTATATACAATACATACAAAATATACAATATATTTTATTTTCAATGGGTTTTTCTTTTTCTATATCCATATGGTTCGGAGCTTCCATCCGATAGAAATTTTCTCTTTGTTGAAATAGGTCTATAGAGTTTGACTTCAGTACAAGTTGTCACAATGTGCTCCTTGCTACGCCGTATGCTTCTGGATATGATGGGGATCGGTTCGGATTTTTGAAGAATCATGTGTTTGATTGCATCAAAATTTATTACTTGTGATGCGGCATAGTTGAGAGTTATACCTTTAACTTTACAGACCGTTTCTTCTAAATTACTTTTCGTCGAGTGAACCTTAAATGCATAATTCTTGGGGCCTCCAGAAACAAACTTAGTTATGTATGAGTTAGAGCCATAACTCTCCAACTCGTCTGTCATGTCTCCAATAAATTGCCCCGTTGATATATCGGGGTCATTATTTTTTGAAACATAAATCACGGAATCTGTATCATAGTATAAGACTCTTTTATCAAGAGCTTCAAGATAGGAGTATAATTTAAGGCGCGCTTGCGCTGTTACGTAAGCCGCTATAACAACATTAACAGTCGGCAACGGATCGCTGGCTTCTTCTATATATTCATAATTGACAAGTAATGTTTTATCGTTGACGGGTATAACCCCATTGATATAAATTGCAGGGTTAATAAACATTGCAAATAAATCTGCTGGTTTATTTACAATTTTCGTCTTTGGTTGATTCTCTCTTTGACCGAATTTTCCCCAAAACGAGTTAAGTATTAATTTCGCCAGTGATCTTAGCCCTGGATTTTCAATAATTTTGGTATACTCTAGTTTAACATCTTCCTTTTCAAAGAACTGATCAATGTATTTAACTTTGTCTTCCTCTATTTCACAATCTTTAGGCCAGCCTGATGCTTCCTGTTTGATTTTAATGAATTTATTCATCATGGATGTGAATAATCCTTCCTCACCGTTTTCTTTATTAAACTTTCGTACGTTATATTTCCAGATTTCATGTATTTTTTGTATTTTATATCCTTTTTCTATGGCTTTAAGTACCTCGTCCAGAACCCATGTTCCTTCAAGTACCCTTTCTTCGCTGGTATGCTTAATTTTCGTTGTAATTCATGTCTTGACCACATGTTCGACAAAGAATAAACATCAATTTATTGTTTATTTTTTGAGGGAGTACTGGATGGTACAACTCTTCTGGTGGGAGAATTGTGCATTTAATTAAACCATCTATATTATTTAGGTTTAATTTGTTACACGCATCTCCTACATACACTTCTGGATGTGATAGTGGAAATTTAGAACTCTTACAGATGTACGGATAGAGGGAACAAACATCGGCGTATTTAATTTTTTCCGTATCTTTTATTTCATAGTATTCGCATGTATTTCCTGTTCGTCCTCCATAAAAAGCATCTCTTGGATTTAGTTTTGTCAAAATTTTATTGTAATGGGTATTAGTATAGGATTTTATCTCTGGATTATTTTTTAATAAATTTCTAAAATCACACTCCCACATTTCATTAACTAAAAAACCGAAATCTTTTAGTCTCATAATTTTTGCCTTTGTGGTTTCATATCTTAAATTTAGCGTTTCTGAGGGGTCCTCGGAAAGAGGATCGTTCCTGCCGAACTTGTAGCATACAGTACATCCATGGAAATAACATTCTTGAAATTCAAATACCTCATTTGTTTCGGAGCAGTAACCATCGACTTTTACACCATTTAAAACAGCTTCTTTACCATTAGCAGCATGTAAGATGTTGATTTTTCTGTGATTCTCGGTCCAAAGTAACCAATCTATGGCAATTTTGCTCTGCCTGTTTCTCCATCGGTATCCATTTTTTGGTATGATTCCTATAGTATTAGGCTTCAAAAAATTTCTTCTAAAAATTTTATTGCATGCTGAAGCAATAGTTGTGGCTTCAGTAAATGGACATACATTGGTAGTTTGTATAAGTTGTTCTCTAAACTTTAAACATGATTGCGCAAGAATTTCGACATCCGATACGCAGTAGTCTACCAGATCTCTTTGCATATCGAAACCATCATTTTCATGCTCTACAAACCATTTAAGAAATTTGGCTCTGTCTTCTTCTTTCATACTATCTGGGGAGTAATATTCAATTGATGGTAGAGGTCCTATATAGTTTTCATTTGCCTTTGTATTAAATAGGTGCGGGAAGTAGCCTTTTTTAAAAATATCATCAAGTCCAAATGCCTTTGGTAGTTTGGCTAAAGGCATAGGGAAATAGTTAAGTGAGTCGATAAATTTTACATTTTCAAGTTGCATCGTAATTATTTTGGTACCTCTCATGATTAACTCAGGTGTAAAATCTGTCTTTGTCATAATGTAGTTTAATATAAACTGGTGATCAAAAGCCTGACCATTATGGGCTATTACAATAATTTCTTTAAAGTTTTTCCTCATTTGTAACAAATGGTTAGTAAATGTCCCCGCTGGGTCTATACCTCTGACTTTTTGTAACTTTAGACCGCATTTTTTACAAGTATCTGCTTCAGAATCCATGCACTCATCGCAGTATTGTTTGAAAACACAGAGATTGACTTCATGTAAAAACGTTGAATTTTCCAATAGTTTGTCTTGGCTCGTCTCTAAATCGTAGAATACAAAAAGAACATCTTTAATCTTAGGTTTTCCCTTATCAGGCCGAATATAACATAGATGATCCTCGGGTGCATGTTTATTACAAATTTTACAATAAATTTCACCACATACATGTGCTCTTTTGGCTTTAATGGTTTTTAAACAAATAGAACATAGTTTAATTTGTTCGCATACTGTAAATTTGCCTGACGAATAATCCTTTTTATGATTTTCGTAACAGTTTTGACTTCTAAAAAAATC
Source organism: Polydrusus tereticollis (assembly GCA_963920685.1). Taxonomy (NCBI): domain Eukaryota; kingdom Metazoa; phylum Arthropoda; class Insecta; order Coleoptera; family Curculionidae; genus Polydrusus; species Polydrusus tereticollis. The sequence continues at coordinate 52,903,004 of OY987334.1, read as the reverse complement.
GTAGACAGTCCTGGCATTTAATTTTTATTGCTATTTCACAAGCAGGGGCTTGCTGACATGCCTGACAGGTTCCACCACATCTGTGCTCATTTTTGTGATCATATGGGACGTAACACTTTTCACAAAAATAGTTAGAACAAAAAGCTGCTGTCAGCGATGTAATTACATTAAAATGGCTTTTGTAATGTAATAAGTTCAGCCGTTTATTGCTTTCAGTTGAACCTTCAAATATAATATTTCGTCCTTTTGATCCATAGCTATAAACAACTAATTTATATTCTTTTAGATGATTTTGAAATTGTATTAACTCGGGAATTCCACCTCCTGCCTCAGGAATGCTAATTTTAGCTCTCTCCAACAATGATCTTGTTCTTTCGGTTTGAATTTTACTAATATCTCTTCTAACCTTACTGAATTCGGGATCTCTTTTATTATGGGCAATGGCGACTACCAAAGCACGTGGTAAACACAGGTTATCGGTATTTTTAATACTTATAATACCTCGTCGCTTGTCACATTCCTCGTGAAAGCTGTTATAATTTTTTCCTCTGCCCCCACCAACAGGTAATCTAACAGTTGTCACACTAAGACAAAATGATTCTGTATTAAGACCTGCTGAGTTTGACTGATAAATGCCACTTATAACACTCCAAACATCTTGAAAGGTTATGTCTTTAGCTGCTTTGAAGCGAATCCAACCTTCTCCTCGGTTGAAGTCTTTAGAGCAAAAACTAAAACCCACACGATCTAAGGGTTGTAGGCCTACTGTAGCGTTTTGAATAATTTGATTAATTCCTTTTTCCACCCAACCAACTGGTTCAACTCCCTGTGGAACAGGTTTTAACTTAAACTCTAGAGTGCGTCCTGTAAGGTTAAATTCTCGTAACTTTTTAACAACGTCTTTAACAATAATAAACTTCTCCATCTTTCTGTAAATTTCTACAAGATGTGTCTGTCCGGTTGCCTGTCTAAAGTAGATATGACAAGGTCTTTCTGCAGACGCCTAGTTATAATGTAGGATCTGTCGAGATTGGAGTGGGGGTAGTGAATTGTAGGGGTGGGGGAAAAGAACTTATTGGGTTACTCAAAAATGAAGCGGGAGGGGATAATTAATTCGCGAGATTGAATTAATGAGGTAATGAACTAAAAGTAAATTATACTGGGAGTGTAGGGTCATTGAAGTGATATCTTCTTGGAATCAGCCATACTTGGTTAGAAGGTGATTTTTACCCTAATCTTAGTTTTTGTAGTATTTTTTACTGGACCTAGTTCTTACATGTTATTACTTTTCAGGTGGTTATTTTAAACAGTCACATGTTTAAACATGCAAATTGTTAGTTGAATTGAAATATGTCTTGAATTCATAATTAAAAATGCATAAAATGCAGTGGCCTTATTTAACGCTATAGCAAACTAATGATAGACAAATACTAATACTGTATAATAATAGTAAAATAAAAATAATTCAGAAAATCCACTTTTTTGGAATACAAAGAACTCACCATAGTTACAAAATAATAAAAATATCTATACATACTTAAAGTATAAATAGTACAATTTTAATAAAAACAATATACTTTTTTGTAGTTTAAATTAATATTGTCTTAAATAAGCGTATAATGTTTAAGGGCAAACGTTCTCCTTAAACCTTTTATATTTAAAAAACTTTTTGTCTATGCGTTTGCGAGCTCATCATCAGGGTCGTAATGTGAAGAAATTTTGAAAACGATTACAAAGTCAGGCTAACAGGTAAAACGTAGATATCAATCATCACCACTGATCATCAATGATATTTGCCTCGTCAATCAACACATCAAATAAATCCGAAATTAACAAAAGACCACTATACTGCCGTTTTTGTGTCAATATCCGTTATAAAAAAAAAAAGAAGACAACGGTCCCTAAGAACGTTTGCAGAAAAGGTTAGTCTATTTTTATTTTATAAACACTGTCAACAGCCAATTACTCTGTGTTATCGCAACCAGAACTACAACACTGACATCGAGTGATATTTGAAAAAAGTGAGTCGTTAATAGCATATGGGTGGAACCCTCGTAGATCGCATACAAAACTATGATAAATCATCGAATCATTGTACACAACAATAATAGGTCCATTTACTAGTAAAATATGCTGATTAGAGTTCAGCGTCCGCATGTGGTTCTTTTTTTTATTTATTGAAGAGAAAAAAATCTATGTTGCCTTCGGCCATCCAATAGAAGGTCCACTCTAGGTAAGTGTGAAAATCATTCAATTCGATGAATATAATATAAAGGTTTGTGTATGTTACACTATATATTTCATAAGAATATTTCATTGATATAATAATTATTTTTAAATCAGAACGGTTTAATCCAGATAAAACCAATGCCTTTTTTTAACTAACTACAACTTGATTGGTAAACACATTTTGCGATCAGGTACAAGCAACTGCTATTTAATCTACCTAGACATCTAGGTCGGTTCCCTGTGAAAAACCCTAAAAATTATCCCAACTACTTGAATACTTTTCTCGATTTCGTTCCATCCTTTTGATCTAGCTTTATCCTTGACATACACGTATGTTTAACTTAAATATTAAAACGTAAAACCCCCCCTTTTTATGTAACTTGTTTAATGATTTAATGTAAATACAAGGAGATTGTCTAATCCTAAATCTAAAACTATTATTCTACGTAAAATATACCATGTAACATTAACAACATAATATACAATTAAATTAAAATGGTCGTTCTTAATCAAGAGGCTTATGATTATAACACCGATTAATTATACCAATTACTTATAAACAAAGTTTTGTGCCTTAAATTTAATAAATAATTTTAAAATAATAATATTTTTAATCCACACTGCATCAGTCAACAGAGTCCTAAACAGGTTTGTACAGGAACTTTAAAGCATATCTACAATTACTATATCAATTACGCATGTCACAAAAAGGAAAAAAAGTACATTATAATGTTTGTGTTGAAATGGATGCCATCATAACGGAATGCGCATGGCTGAATAATGGAAATTTCTCCATAAGAAAATACATGTGTTTTAGGAGATACGGTCTCAAGTAAGGGAATACCTACTGCTTTCTACCGAGTAATCGGTACGTGAAAGGAAATATGTATATTGTAATTATTACTGAAGAAAGAGGCTGTGATTTATGATGGGATGGTAATTTTTTCTGCATTGCATGCCAGTGGCGCGGGCGTGCGAAACATACGTTGGATAGGGGAACAACCACAATGTGTATAGGTATTGATAAAGTGTCCGTATCTGTCATGAAACTTTGTGAAATAATGACAATCGAAGCAGGTTTTCATTTAAGCAGGCAGCACTATTGATCTGAGAAACCGCATCGGCAAGACATTCGTTCTGTTTTAAATACAAATAAATAGCATCCCGACAAGTCCAATAAATCGGTTCACGAACTTAATGAGCCTTTAGACAGAAAACTGCAATTTTGCGAGTACTGATGAATAAAGGGCGGAATATAATATGCACTTTGCATATACATATATGCATTTTTTGCATATTTTATCAATTTCATAATAAAATGCATATTTTCCCCAAATTATTATTTTATGAGAATATTTTTATGTTTTCGGCGTTATCAAAAAATTAAAAACGCCCGTATATGAAAACTCGTAGACTCATAGGTTTAATGTCCAGTCCGGAACTTGTTTTAGGGATTTTACAGTTTAAAGATAATAACATAATAATTAATAAAGAAAGATGTTTTTCCCTTTTCTTTCCGTCAGACCCAATCCTTGGACGCGTTTCGCCGTATTACGGCTCATCGGCAAGGCTATAGAGCCTGACGAAAAGGAAAGGGACCTTACAGTGTTTTCAACACATAATGTATAAATACATATGCGAGATGTTACACGTGGCGACATCTCGTAGCAATCGAGCTATCCACCCAACCAGACCAGCGAGATCTTAGAGAAGACCAAACGCTGGAGTGGATCCCTCATAAGCAGGTATCTAATGTCAGGTGGCGCTGAAAGCCTTGCCGATGAGCCGTAATACGGCGAAACGCGTCCAAGGATTGGGTCTGACGGAAAGAGAAGGGAAAAACATCTTTCTTTATATCATGTTTTCGGTTCATTGAAACCGACGATTGGCTTTCAGCGCCACCTGACATTAGATACCTGCTTATACGGGATGCATTCCAGCGTTTGGTCTTCTCTAAGATCTCGCTGGTCTGGTTGGGTGGATAGCTCGATTGCTACGAGATGTCATGCGAGATGTCGCCACGTGTAACATCTCGCATATGTATAATAATTAATATTTACATTTTGGTTATAGTACAGTGTGGTCCACTAAGTGTGCAACAAATGGGAAACTTCTTTATAATTGGTTTCTCAGAAAATTTTATTCTTGATTAAAGTTGGTGCATGTCCGATAACCATTTCAGGTGTACTTAAAGTGGCTTCAAGTCAAATAGGACACAGGGTAGGGCAAATAATATGAAAATCGTTCAAGAGTAAAGTACCCTTATTTTAAAAAATAGGGCAATAGGGCACGAAGAAAAGTTGTTTAAAATAAAAAGTTATACTCAGATTTAAAATCATAGTCTCCTATCTCAAATATAAAAATTTTTAAGATAATTCGATGTAACCGCCGTATATCTATTATTCAACTTAGGCCCATATTTAACTTAAGCAAAATAAATCAGAAATGCCTAATTTTTTAAATATTTTTCAAATCAGTATTAATTTAATTAAATTAACCCCAGACTTTACCACTGTTGCAAGGATATTTAATCTTACTTTATATTTTAATATATGATATTAAATCGAACATAAGTACTTCATTAATAATGGTACTTCATTAATAAAACTTCATTAATAAAACGCATATATCAAATATTTTTTATCTAACGCCCAAAAAACTATATTTTATTTTTTTATTCGTCTGAGTATCAAACTAAGCAAAGGTTAATAATGTAAAACATCTTGAATTCATAATCTTTTACATTTTAATTATAAACGCCCGGTTAGTTTGATACGGGATTAAATTACTTAAACAAAGTGGAACGTATTCTAGCCCTGGGTAGATTATTTTATTACACTCACTATAGTAAAGTCACACTTAAACCAAATAAAATTTACACTACAATAATATGATATTTGCACTAATTAATCACAAATTACCATTAAAAAATGGTTTACTTACACGTCTCATTATTTCTTTTACACCCTAGAATGATAGGTTTACAATCTGTGAGTTTAATTTACACACGATAGTGTATATGTATCTACCCATAAATTAGAATAATTAACACTCATTAAAAAGTAAAGAAACCATTCGAAAATGTCTTTTTTACAAGATATACTGATTGGTTAATATACCCTATTAAGTGTGGTCCTATATGTACCAGCATTGAGTGTTAAATTTAACACTTACTTTTTTACTGTGTACCTACGCGTTGTCGGAAAAAGCGCAAAAGCGATGTTGTGTACACTCGGCTTATTTCCTTGAGAAGGGACGTGTTCGTATAACCAACATTATGAAAAAACCTTCAGAACCAGCTCATCTCGTAGACATTTTGCTTGGCCTAGACATGAGGGTCACATTTCATACATCTATGCATAATATAACAAAATGCTACAAAAAAATCTATTCATACAAAACTCTCACATGCTCGTGTGATGATGTACAGTGTGTTTTTTTAACCCGTACTGTCATTTTCACGAAATAATTTGTAAATTGATGCATTAGTTAGATTATAATTTGAAATCTCTGTTGTAATTACCAACGAATTTGTAATACTCTGTATGTGTAGAACGTGATGTACAATTCGAAACGAGAATAATTAGGAGCATCCATTAAGAGATTCATTAAATTTGAAAGTAGTTTGAGTCCTTGCATTCTACACACACAACAGACAGAGGCTGACATTTGCATTATAAAGATGGCATAACATAAATTAATCTGGTTTCGCAACAGAGACAGCTCGGATGATAAATTAATTAAGGTTTGGTTAAATTTTTGTTTCGGATTATTGCTCCTTCTATACAGTAGGTTTTTGTTTATTTTTCGGCTCGCATAATCAAATTTTCTATTACATTTTTATTAGGCACATTAAAATGATAGATATACACTTAAGTAAAAGCAAATGCCATATAACGTGTTACACAAGAGGGTATAATTATTCCATTATCTTCAATTACCAGCACAGCATATTAATTCTAATTCAGCAGGTAAGTAAATGTAATATCGCTAATATCTGATAATGAAATACTACTTAAAATAATAGAGGTTATTATCCATGTGTAGTTTAATATTTTAGTTGTCATTAGCGTCTATATCGAGTGAAAATAAAACAACATGACATTGAAACCCAATCGATATAGGAATAAAAACATTCCATTCGTATTGATATCAATATGGTCGTAAACAAATTAATTCTGCTCCTGCTCTCACTCTTTTTAATCTGTCATATTATCAACTGTCAATTTTTAAAGTTTCCCAGAATACCCCTCTAGTAGCCAAGTGCACCAACATTCTTAACCCAGGGTGAACGCTTATGCAAGAATTATTTTAAAATTTCTAGTGTATGCTAGGTTTCACAATAATTCGTTGATTTTCCGACCGCAATAAAATTTAAACCCAGCCATAAATAAGTGCCTTTTGAAAGGGTACAGGTCCTGATTACCTACTAATTTCAATAGTTTAGGTTACCTATTTTCAACAAAATGACAAATATAAAATAATAGGTAAGTATCTTTATTTTTATCATGTAATTAAATAGCTATCTACAATATTATAATATCATCTATGCCTAAACTAGATATTAAGGGCCTTACGTTACTATTAATTATGTTATTATATTGGTATATTAGGTAGGCTAATGGCGAATTGCAGGTGTTCAATATAAAGCAGAGTCTTTTCATCTTAGTTCATCAGTCGTTTGGTGTTTGTCAACCTGTGCGTTAAAGGTATTTTCGTGTGTGTTATCGAGCATCGAAAATATGTCAGATCTGTGTGAAACTTCAGATAATATTGCTTCCGGAAGTTATGGTGTAACGAAGAAAAAACATTTATCACTTGATGCCAAAAACATCATAAAGAACGTTTACTGTACCCTTTTAGAAAAAGGGTATGACCGGAGTGCAAGTTTTAGTGAAACGAGTATTTTGACCAAAGTTGCATTAACGACAGTAAAAGATATAGTGACCAAACCCATCCAGCCCCAAGGAAAAAACGGTGTGACAGCGAAAAATTGAGAAGCATCGAATAAGCTGATAAAGACTTGATTCGGAGGAAAATTTATGACATGTACAGTAAAGAAATAGTCCTAACAATAGATACGCTAAAAAAGGTACTTACAGCAGATGAAACCGACATTTCATGTGGCAGGACAAGCCTTTGGAGAATAGTAAAAACAATGGGTTTTAAATATCGTACCATTGACAAACGACAAATACTAATGGAATTACAGCGTTTACAAGTATGGCGTAGAGATTATTTGAATCTTATCAGACAATATAGGGAAGAAAATCGTTCAATTATATACTTGGACGAAACTTGGTTTGATACTCACGACACTCCTAAAAAAGGTTGGAGCGATTCAACAATCAAATGTCAAACTAAAGCTCCCTCAAACAAAGGACAAAGAATTACGATATTACATGCAGGTTCAGAAAATGGATTTATTCCGAACGCTCTATTATTATCTGCGAAGAAAATTGCCAATTCATCTTTGGATTACCATCAAGACACGGATGCTACATTGTTTGAAGATTGGTTTCAGAATCGTCTGCTTCCGAATGTGCCCAAAAATAGTGTTATTGTGATGGACAACGCTAGTTACCACAGTCGCCAACTAAGTAAAGTGCCGAATTCAAATAATACAAAAGTGGAAATTCAAAAATATATAATGGAAAATAATATATATTTCGAGGAAACCTATACAAAAAAGGACCTTTTAAATGTTTTGAAAACATTTAATAGTATTGAAAAAGAATATATCTCTAACAATCTCGCAATGTGCTAATGGTCACACAGTTTTACGCCTTCCTCCGTGTTACTGTATTTTTAACCCAATAGAACATATATGGAGCCAGTTAAAGACGATGATTAGAAGAGAAAACACATCCCCTACACTAAGTAGTTCTGTTATAGAATTAATTAAAAAATGTGTAAATAATATCCCAGTAGAAAGTTGGAAAAATTCTGTGAGACACGTGATATAAGTCGAAGATGTCTATAACATAATTAATAGTAACGTAATGCCCTTAATAATTAGTTTAGGCATAGATGAAGACGATAGTGAAACAGAGCTAAATATAGAGTAGGTTAAGTTAAATATTGTATTATTATAATATTTTAGATTAGTATTTTTGTATAAATATTAATAGCTATTTAATTACATGATTAAAATAAAGATACTTACCTATTATTTTATATTTGTTGTTTTGTTGAAAATAGCTAACCTAAACTATTGAAATTAGTAGGTAATCAGGACCTGTACCCTTTCAAAAGGTCCGGTGCCTACACAATAGATATTTGTCAGGCAACTTATTTATGGTTGGGATTACGACTGAGGGTTGTCATTTAAATTTTATTGCGGTCGAGAAATCAACGAATTATTGTGAAATGGAGTTTACCGTTCTTTGGGTATGAGCGTATACCTCAGAGGTAGGTGATTTATGTAGATTAGAAAGAGGATGGGTCCTAAAACTGATCCTTGGAGCATTCCAATAGTTACTTTGCTCTTTGCAGAAGACACCCTATCTGAAAGATATGAATTCAATAGCTTTATACTGTCCTCGCCAGAGCGATAAGCTTGAAGTTTTAGAAGGAAAATGACATGCAACACGCATTCGAAAGCCTTGCTAAGGTCGCAGAATAGCGCAGCACCAAACTGCCGTTCCTCGAAAGTTCTATAGTCTATCTTTAAATGGCGCGAAGTAATAAATGCCCATTAAATATGCAAAACTCATAACGGGGTATCAAGAACAATTTAAACACCATCCCTTAAAATCTATTGTGTTTACATTAAATGATCCAAATAATGAGCATTCTTTAGGTAGGTCCACCCTGAACTCATCGCAAGCTATTATTATATTTAAGGATTTGCCATTGTTATTGGGAAAATCACTTAGCCAGAAGCGTGTATTGGGGAAGTTTTTAAATTAAAAATCTTAAACATGCCTATTCTCCTAAAATTATTGTATTATATTTTATTTATAACATATAAAAACATTTAAAAAATCGTATTACTACTTATAAATAACAATGGGTGGTACTATTTTACATAATATAATTACAAAAACAAGTTATAATTATGAAATCTTACAAAGCAATTTCAAAAATCCAATAATACTTTGTCGTTATGACTTAATCAAAGTCCGATTCCGAAGATGAACTTTTATTAACAGCGTTTATAATAAGAGGTTCAACCATTTCTTCGATTGTTATATCTATCTACCACATTTTGGCTTCTTACTCTATCACATGATCGATACACTTTTTCCACTTTTCCGCACTGATTTTACCCATAGCTCATAGCTTCATTAAAGAGTCTTTTTAAATCCATCATTTTATAAGTCGTGTTTTTTCTGGCGACATCTGTCTTTATTTGAGCTCATATAAGTTCGACCGGATTTAATTCGCAGTGGTAAGGAAGGAGCTCGAGCACAGATATTCCTCGTAACTTTGCCATTTCACCAACTACATATTTTTTTAAATGCATTTTTATGTAAATTGGCCAGTACCAACAGTTCTTTTTTTAAGGAATCCAATGGAAATTCTATTTGTCTTAAACTTAGCCATTCTGTTATTTCACTTTTACGCCACTCACTTGTCGGTAATTTTTCCGTCAGCCTAAAGTGATAACTTGCATTATCCAATACAATTATTGCACCTTTTGGTATAATATCCAACATTTGCTCGAACCATTCTTCAAAGACATCGGCATTCATATCTTCGTGATAGTCTCCTGTATTTTTAGATTGTAACATCAGTAGACCACCTTTAACGAAGCCTTCAGAACTACCAATATGGGTTATGATAACTCGAAGTCCTTTTCCAGATGGCGGTCTTAATCCTGTGGACAATCCTTTCAAAAAAGCTTGCCTTGAACTTTTAATATTTTCATCCTGCCAAAATTTCTTCATAGTGTGGCTTTCATTTAGCCATCTTTCGTCTAGGTTAAATATTTCTTTGTTTTCTTCTCTGGTTTTGCGGATGCTTCTAAGTAATTTCTTCTCCAACAGACGATATCGCTTCTGTCTATTAAAATCGATGCCTATTATGTTTTTTCCACCGAGAACCCATTGTTTTTATTAATTTCCAAATCGTATTTCTACACATAAATGGGTAGTCCTGGTCTTTTCGGATTGAGGACAAAATTTTGTTCAGCGTGGGAATTTCTTTCTTTAAAAAGAAAGTATGGCCTTTCCGCCTTATTCTCTGCATTAAAACGTGATCCAGCTCAAGTTTTGGTCGTCCTAGAGAAGTTTTTGGAGGTTTGACGCCAACACTTTTCTCTTCTTTTAAAAGTTTATATACTGTTGTTTTCCCAACGTTAAGCGCATCAGCTGTAAGTTGAACTGCATTGTCAACATTCAAATCCGCATTCTTACTTTTAATAGAATCGTAACAGTTAAGAATTAATTTATTTTTATTTATTGTACATGGATCGACTCTAGTTTAAGCAATTGTTGAAAATTTTCCATATTTAATTAAAAAGAACAGTGACACTTCACACTTTGACTAGTTTCACTGAGAAACAAACACCCAAGGTAGGTATGTATAGATATAAATAGGTGCATTATTCCAACAGAGGCACCCATAAAAGCATAATAATCACATGATTAGCAAACAGGTAACCAGGATCAGGTACAAAAATAAAGGAATAAATGATTAGAGCAGAAACGGAATAAGTACCTAGACTCTAATTAGTTTTAATAAAATTTCTTTCTAAATTTCCAGGTGAATGGTACGGCTGTACATAATTTTAAGCTCAAAAAATTTAATATCAAAATATATATTTGAAGACAAAGCTTCAATTTAATGTCGATACTTGTACTGATTCTGCACAAATTTAAAAATGCAGGCCTATTTAAATCTATACATGCCGAAAAATCCTGCACGCCCATGAAGAAGACGGTTTTGATTAATTTATTACGTCGCATCATTTAAGAATAGACTATAATGATATACTTCACGAGGCCCATAATTCCCAGTGCGGTGCCCTGGTCCGTACGGAACCCAAACTGAGCATCAGCAAAGTATTTTTTGCTTTCTTCAAAGTAGTGAACAATTCTGGATGACATACATTTTTCAATTACCCTGGATATAATTGGTAGAAGAGATATTGGCACCAGGGCACTTTTCAGTGAAGCGGGAAAAGCATTAAAACAGATATTAATTAGTTTTGTTAAGGGATAAATAATCATGTTTTTATTGTTTTAATTAATCTAACATTCAGATGAAATATATAGTAACTGTTTTTATTATTTAAGCTGTTAATGATGTCTCTAACCTCATTAAATGTTACTTCACCAAAAGAGAAGGAACCGTTTGGAAGTGGGATATCACCAAGAGGCTCCACAGGATTCACATGATATATAGAAATTTGATTGATCAAGTTTAGAACAATGCTTGTATACATAGTGGCAAGAAAATCGCGCATAATGCCTGTAAATTTTGAATTACCTCGTATACCAAAAAGGACCTTTATGAAAGTTGTTCAGTAAATTATTCCCCACATTTCTACCTGCATGAATTTTTTCTGTCATTTCTGGTTTGGTTGCCATAGACACCAACTTACTTTTTTTAAATGGAACACCCTGCATATGATTGCATATTTGGATTCTACTGGGAAAACTCTGAATTTTTTGTAATTTAAATTTTTATTTATTTAAAATTGTAACAAACTTTATAATCAAAAAATAAACAGCCTAGAAAATTGAACAACTTAACATTGGAATAATAAAAAGTGAAACCTTTTCAGTGGATCAGGTGTTAAAAATGATCACCATTTTCTGCTAAGCAGAGCGTCAGTCGATCCCTAAAGCCGTCTACAACGTTTAAAAGGAAGTCCTCTGGCATGGCCCGAATTTCGGCACTAATTCTGACTTTTAAAGTTTCTAAGTCATTTGGACGGTTAACGTAGACTTTGCTCTTCAAGTTCACAAAAAGGAGTCGTCCGGGGTTAAGTCCGGGGATTGCGCTGGCCAGTCAATAGCACCTCTTCTGCCTATCCAACGTCCTGGAAGTTGTTCGCTTATGTATTGTCTAACATTTGCCGCATAATGCGCAGGTGTTCCATCTAGCTGGAACCATACCTGTTCGTTTATGCCAATATTTACACCCGGTAAAACCATTCTGCAAGAAGGAATTATGTGATTCCTGAGGAGGTCCAGATATTTTTCGCCATTCAAATTACCATCTATGAAGAAAGGTCCCACAATATGTCTACCAACTATGCCCGCCCAAACATTAACTTTTTCGGGCCTCTGAGTATGACCTAATAATTGTGTCTAATAACAATGCCATTTAAATGGAAAGTAGCTTCATTCGAGAAAATTATATCTGTTGCGAAGTTATTATCATTATTGCATCTTTCCATCATCAGCTCACAAAATTCAGCTCTTCTATCACACTTGTCCTCGTTTAATTCGTGCATCAACTTTATCTTGTAGGGATGCAACTTCTCTTGCTGAAACAAGTTTTTCACTGATTAATGAGACACATTAGAATCCATTGCCATTGGCCTGGATGACTGTAAGCTTTGTCTTCCCCGGTTGCTGTTTTAGGTCGACCTAATCTAGCGGCTTCCCTAACACTGCCTGTTTCTCGAAGACTTTTTGCCACTCGACACACCGTTGACTGATTTATTGAAGGCCTATTTGGATATAATTCATTGAAAAGTTGACAAACCTGATCTTTCGAAACGAAAGTTGAACGTGATCTCCAAAAAATATCACCTGCGGCGGTATTTTTACGCGTTCTCGGAGCTTCATTCTGTCGCGGCGACACATGCCCACTCTACGTCGAAAAGCTGTCGCTCGTGACAGAAGTAACCTCTGAGAACGCGGCTAAACCTGCCGATCCTAGCAGCGAACCCACGAACCGCCACTGGTTCCCACGACACTAAACTAGAGATTCCCTAAATTTTTTTAAATTATATTAATCTAATATTAGGTAACCTTAACTCTAGGGTTATGTATTACTAGAGTTATAAGACCTTCTAGAAATACGAAAAGTATAATAATTATGAAATACGATGCATAGATCCGTTAACCATCGCGTTGCGTAACACAAATTCTCCAGTGGCATGTTCCGTTCTTCATCGATTTATCTTCGATCTTCGGTTTCACCGCGATCGGTGAAATAGACCGAGATGATCGCAATTCTGTCGTGCCATGTGTTGTCCTTAATCCGTCTTTGAGAAAGTTCTGCTTGCAGCAATAAATGCAGTGTAGTTTACTTTGTGGGTTCAAATATTGTTCTCCTATAACATCGAACTAACCTGAACCAACAAAGGGTACAAATAACATAAGCAGCGCTTCAATGCATGTAATCAAAATGGCAAGGTGGTGAGTCGCATTCTTTTTATTTACACGGAGTAAAACGTGTCTAGCGTTGCCAGAGTAGTGCTGGGAATCAAACTCGACTATTCGAATATTCAAATACTTACTTACATACTACAGGGCTTGCAATCTCGGGATCCGGGGATCCCGAAAACCCGAGATACCGATTAAAATTGGTCCCGAAAAATTCCCGGATCGGAACTTGTCACTGCAAAGCTGTGCGATACTCAAGTACAAGTACTTGATGGATGTAGTCTAAGTACATACAGTGATGCGCTAAAATATGGAACAAATTCATTTAAAAATCAGGTATTAACTTTTTGAAAAAACGCTCGGACACGTCGATTATAATTTTTTCGTCCGAATTTTTTGCCTCACAAAGAAATTATACAGGGTGTGTCAAAAAGTAGATGTAGCAAAAATTTTTTGTATTTTAAATAGAACCCTTTTTTTTTCAGTCCGATTTTAAATTATACGTCAAATTCTGCGCATAATTCATGTAGCATACCCTATCCTTATCTCTAACGGTTTTAGAGAAAAACTGTCATTATAAATTGTAGATATTTGAACAAGGAATGTAAATAGTAAATTTCTTACATAATTGAATATGAAATTTTAGGAGATTTTAACGACTTTTTGTGACACCATAGCAAATACGACCCCTAGCGGTAAAATTAGGAACTTAAAAGTATTTTTATTCAAATTCTTTTGGCAATATTTGTTAATATTTTTTTTACCTTTAAATCGTAACATGAATAGTTTTCGAGATATAGCCGCTCCGTACCCTTAACTGATCACCCTGTATCTTGTCTTTGTAATTATATTATGTAAAATAGTACCACCCATTGTTTTTTATCAGTTAATACGATTTTTTAAATGCTTTCATATGCTATAAATATCTACGAATATAATATAGTACAATTTTAAGAAAACAGGCATGTTTAAGATTTTTAATTTAAAAACGTCCCCAATACACGCTCCTGGCTAAGGGATTTTCCCAATAACAATGGTAAATCCTCAAACATAACAATAGCTTGCGATAAATTAAGGGTGGACCTACCTAAAGAATGCTCATTATTTGGATCCTTTAATGTAAACCCAATATATTTTAAGAGATGGTGTTTAAATTGTTCTTGATTTAATAGGCCTTTATTACTTCGCGCCATTTAAAGATTGACTATAGTAGAGATTGAAAATACAGAGTGTTCTTTTTAAACTATTAGAGTTGCTACTACTTTCTTGTAGAAGCGACACCACTGTATAATCGAAAATATTTTATTTGTCCCCGTGAATCACCCTGTAAATGGTAGGTGTTACTTAAATGGTCAGAACAGAGTGCTTTAATGATAAGAATTTGTTCATTCACAGGTGAATTAAGCCACTTTAAATACACCGAGTGTTCGCGCATTTCACACCAATTAGCATATCCTGCCATTATCAGCAACATGCGGCAACCAGTGATTACGGCATGAAATCTAATTACCGACCGTTCCTGCAGCATCTTCTCAGTGTTACTGCATGCTGTGCATAAATGCATAATCTTCCTGTTTATGCTGCTGTGCGGTTGTGAATAACAAAACGATTAGAGCCTATACGGCCCAGCAGAGTCTAATCTTGAATCCAATATACAGGGTGTTATTTAATAAATGTCCGATATTTTACGATTGCTCAATTATTTATAAGGTGAAAAGTTCATATAAGCATGAGTCCGCAAGCCCTTCATTTTTGAGATACATGGTGTTAAAAATTTATTTTTATTTTCGTAAATAATTTTTGAAATAATGTCTATATTTGGACGAAAGTTGATATCTAGGGGTTTTTTGAAATGCGAGATTCGAATTTGATGTTAGTATGGCTCCCACTTGTAAAGGGCGCCACCTACGTGTCCTTTTACTTTTTTGAGGAGTCATAACTTTTCATACCTGCTTGTATTACATTTTTATGCAAAAAAATGTATTTTTTCATCATTTCTACAGCTTGTCCAGAAAAGTTCTAGACATATGGGAATTTTCTTTATTGTTCATTTTACGAAAAAAATGTATTCTTATTTTATTATTTTTATATTATTTTTTATTATTTATTCAGCAACAGCAATATTACAATATTGTTACAATTACTACATTCTAACATCCATTGTGGCTGTCACTAGTTCGATTGCACGATGGTACCTAAAGATACTGTGTGTGCACCTATTTCTATTTAAATTACACATAGAGGTTTTTATTAATTTGTACCTATTATTTTCAATAAAGGTTATTACATAATATACTTATCATTGCCGTTTTGATTTAATTAAAGTTAGTTAGTTTTTGATCATAAAAGTCGCTATTATTCTATATACATAGTACTATTCTAAATATACAAGGGTGAAACCAGTGTCAAGAATCCACTGCGTGATCTGATGTTTTATTCTGGTATATGGTTTTAGCTTTAAATTCGTAGGCATGAAATTGTAAATTTTTGGGCCTACACAGTATATATGTTTTTGACAGGTAGTATGCTTGGGGTTGCGTAGCAGAACATTTTGTAACGCGGCGTTCCTAGTGGCTACACCGTGATTTAAGTTTTTCTTATAGTATGGTACTTTCAACATAAATCTCATGACTGACTTAATGTAAAGTTGATTAAGTGTAAGTAGTCCACTATCTTTATAAACAAGTTCAGTAGGGTATCTTTTGTTTTTAAAAAGCATCACTTTTATTACCCATTTTTGTGCCACTTCCAATTTAAACATAAATGCCCTACTAGCACACCCTCACACAACTAGCCCGTAGTTAATTACAGATTCTTTATAAAAAGTTCTGCTTGATGCGCAAATAATATTGACATATCAAAACTTAAGATATTATGTACAGGGCGGCAAAAAAATATGGAAGAACAGAATTACGTTAAGAGGGAAGTACCCTAAATTTTTATTTTAGGGCCAATTGTTAGAAGAAAACTTTACTAAAGACTGCAAAACGTTGTGAGATACAACTTTTCGTTGAAATATTTTAATTTACAGGGTACCATCAAAAACACGTTGAGCTTTCATTACCCTTTGTTGGAAACCAACTACATAAAAAAATAATGCGAGATTATTTCATGTTCTAAAATCAACCTATCTACCTATCAGGAATATTAAAAACATTTAATATGTTGAATATCAATAATAAACAATATTTTAGCAATTACATGATAAAATTGGTCTAAAAACAGATAGTTTAAAGTGAAAAGTTATGTCTCCACATGCCCAGCCTACACTAAATATCACCGAAACCTCGGAAGCATTCGGCTCATCGGCTCCTTTCGAAGATACGCTGGCTTTTATTCTACGGTTACTAGATTAACTGAAACTAGTAAACGATTGAGTGGTTCTGTGGATATAGCATTTGGTGCGATGCATAGGTCCCGGGATCGATTCCCGTTTCGGGCACTTTTTGTTGATGGCTTTTTAGTTTTCTTATGACTTTTTTTTAGTTTTTTATAACTCTTTTATTTTTTTTTAAGTAGATCGACTCAAAAAGGGCTGGTAAATAATTGGCCGGTGAACTTGAAAAAGGCTAATTGGAACCAAAAAGGTGGATTAGATGCCGTGTTAGCGCCTGTTCAACCAATAAAGTCTATAAAGAGACTTGAAAAAGACAAATTGGTACCAAAAAGGTGGATTAGATGCCGTGTTAGCGCCTGTTTAACCAATAAAGTCTATAAAGAGACTTGAAAAAGGCGAATTGGAACCAAAAAGGTGGATTAGATGCCGTGTTAGCGCCTGTTTAACCAATAAAGTCTATAATGATTAGTTACAGCATTATTTAGTAGAGTTAAGCAATATAATGTTCCAATCCGTTACGTAACATAATATCTTGTTTGACATTTCCGACCGACATGCGCCTATTTCTGACGCCACCAACAAATCCCCATTCGAAATTCCCGCCAGGGTATCTCGGAAAGAAGCCGAATGCGTCCGAGGTTTTGGTGATATTTAGTGTCGCCTCACATGCCCCCTTCTTTTTCCATGCAAACTATAGAACGCCTTGTAATTTCTCTTACTGTCGCCCGTATCATATTGGGAGTGATTTCTTGGACACAGTTTGTTATTACTGCTTCAAGATGGTCAATATCCTGAAAAGGTATATGCCCATACACCATTTCTTTTAATCGGCCCCATAAAAAGAAGTCCAGGGGTCTGATGTCAGGCGACCTGGCTGGCCAAGGAATATTTGAACGTCTGCCTATCCAACTATGGCATGGGGCTCCATCATGTTAATACCAATTTGTACGTCTTATATTTAGTGGCAGTTCGTCAAGAAAGTAAGGCAACTGGTTCCTTAAGAAGTCCAGATAAATGGCAGCATTTATATTTTGTCTAAAAAAGTATGGTCCAAAGATCCAATCATTAAAAATGCCACACCAAACATTGGTTTCAAATGAATATTGACAACTACGGCATTCTATTATAAAACTTGGATTGTTATTTTTAAAATATTACTAGCAGTAGACTTTTTGACGTCAACTGGAATAGTTTTTGACAATTTTCTTAAAGAAATTTTCGGGTCTTCGATAACCGCTTGCATTACATTGAGTTGCTTTTCTTCTGTTGTGGACCAATTGTTGTGTTGTTTCTTAAATACGGACGGAACCAGTAGCTTTAAATTTATTCATTACGTTTGCTATAGTGGCGCTACATACCATTTTGTTAGGGTGTCTTAGTATTAAACATGAGTGCGGCTTCCCTAATAGGTTTATAGTGATCTCCGACGATAAGTACCTACAATTTCTATTTTCTCCTGCAGCGTTAACTTTACAACCATGACGAAACTGACGAAAAACTCTTATTAATAAGTCCAAAAATAGTAAATGATTTTTGACTAACATGTCAATATTCATTACTATAGTATTGCACATAGTTGTTTAAAAACCGTTGCAGGTAACTGTTAAAGAAATAAAATAAATAGTTATTTATACTACAAGGGATGTAAGTAAATATACTTACATGAAGTATATAACATTTTTTCTTCTCCCCGCAGAATTTATTCTTGGATTTTTATTAATTTAATTCGATACTTTTCGCATGAAATTATGGACAGCTTTGACCGGTTTGCATAGCATCATAAGCATTATTATTTTATCAACAACGTCAAGGACAGTTTATTATCAAAAATTAAGAGAAATTGAAATTATTGATTTGTATAACAGCCAAATGGATATAGAAGAATCCGCAAATATCGCTTGTCTGTCGCTGCTGCCAGAAAAATCGAGGAAGAGGTATGAAGCAACGTATCAATACTTTAAGAAATGGTTCCAAACAAAGACCGCTACTGCAGTTTCAGAAACCGTGCTTTGGGCGTACTTTCACGAAAAATCTGCTGTATTAAAGTCTCCATCAAGCTTATGGTGTGAATATTCCATGCTGAAGTCCACCCTTTTCATAGAGGAAAACATAGATATTTCCAAGTATCCTAAACTTCGAGCATTTTTAAAAAGAAAAAATGACGGATATAAACTCAAAAAATCTAATGTGTTTGACAGGGAAGATGTAGATAATTTCCTGTTTGAAGCCCCCGATGATATTTATTTAATGATGAAGGTTGTGATGATAATGGGAATTGCTGGAGCGTGCCGTTCTAGTGAACTCTGTGCAATGAAAATGGACAATGTTAAATTAAGGCATGAAGTCATATTTGTTATTATTCCTGATTTCAAAAATGGAATGGCACGTAAATTTATAGTGACTAAAAGTGACGATGGGAAGGTTTGTTATTTCAAAATAGTTCGAAATTACATTGATATAAGATCCCACATGACGAATTTTAATCCCCGCTTCTTCATGCGATATCAAAATGGAAAGTGCTTAAACCAGCCTGTCGGGAAAAACTCGATTTCTTCAATTTCAAGTAAAATTGCTAAATTTCTGAACTTTCAGAACTTTAAGGAGTATACTGGACACTCCCTTAGAAGAACGTCGGCCACTTTATTAGCGAATACTGGAGTTGATGTCTTAGCCCTCAAGCGACATGGCGAATGGAAATCTGCAACTATTGCGGAAAGTTATGTAGCGGAGAGCGTCAACAATAAAAAGGAAGTTGCAAATAAAATTTTATACAATATAACGAAGCCGGAAGTCTCCTGCAGCACTTTAAGAGTAACAGAAAACTTGGTTAGAGATGGAGAAATTATGGAGTCAGAACATTTCATACAAATTGAGATAAAACGAGAAAACATTTATCCAAATTTTGTAAATAATGTTCATAATTATAATAATTGTACTATTAATATTCATATCACTTAATATTACTCAATTTTTATAAATGATTGTTTTTATATGGCATAAATTATTACCACCCAAGGGTGGTAAGTTGACTTACAACCCGTCGTCAAGGGCAATCAATACCTTTTTGGTAATTGATACTTACGTCCTTCAAAACAATGTCAAAATGCGTTGTTTGCAATATAGGGAGGAGAAAAAAAATATTTTCCAAAGGCTTTTTGATGGTACCCTGTAAATTAAAATATTTCAACGAGAAATTGTATCTGATCACCTTTTGTAGTCCTTAGTAAAGTTTTCTTATAACAATTTGCTCTAAAATAAAAATTGAGGGTACTTCCCTCTTAACGTAATTCTGTGTTTCTATATTTTTTTGCCGCCCTGTACATGATATCTTAAGTTTTGATATGTCAATATAATTTGCACACCAAGCAGAACTTTTTATAAAGAATAACTTTTTTCGTAAAATCAACAATAAAGAAAATTCCCATATGTCTAGAACTTTTCTGGACACGCTGTATGTAGATTGAAGATATATTAATAAACAAACACTGTAAAACGCAGACCACTTGATTTAATTTGTCTCTATTAACCGATCAATATTTGATTCCCCGAGGGTGGTCGCTATTCAAAGATTTTTATGTAGTCTTCCACCTGAGTTTCGTTTGACCACCATGTATACCTCAACAAAGTCCTGAAAAAAATTTTGCCTTGGGGTAACAGCAACCAAGTAGAATTAAATGCTACGAAATCCCCAAGGGGGCAGTTAATCTTAAAGAAATACAAGTATTTTAAAATCAGGAATGTTGAAGAACTTTCGCCTAATGATTATTTTCTTAGAATGCAGTTTCGTGAACAGTAAATGACAAGAATAAACAATGATTATAAATCTTTATATTCTACCAAACAATGGTTTCTCTCAATTTATTATTATTAAACCGTAAAAACTGCCTGCTTCCTTAACAAAATATGCGACAGAAGTGTCTATATTCCTGCAATATTTTCAGGTCATCTTAAAATAAAGCACGTAAAAAACATACAAAGATAAATTACACTGTTAACTAAGTAAACACATCTAGTTTGTTTTTACCTTGAGGCACTCATCCGTTTCAAAATTTAATTTTAGCGAAAACACACTGCTGCTATATTTCTATAGATAGGTATATGTACATTTATTATTAGTACGCATCCTGCTATTAAGAGCTAATTTAAATTGTATACAATATAAAACCAAGACCCTGCGCCATTACTGTAAATGCGCCTAGAAATTAGTTTTCGCACTTTTTCACTTCTGGTTCAAATGAACTAGTTTGAACCAACCAAAGAGCAATTGTTCTTCTTACCCTTAGTAGACGACGTCTTTTATTTACAAAATTTGAAATTAAATTAACTAACAGTAATTTTGTAATACTATTTTTACAAAAACGAATGTCCACTCCGTCTAATCTTAATAGCCATTGGGATCGATGAACTTCGATCGAAAGAAACTACACATTATATAAAACCGCAAAAACGGTTATGGAATTTTTCAATATTGTATAAGTAATATAATATCTACTCTACTACCAAAAAGTTGTATGGTAAATTAAACAAGAAGCAATTACCGATTGGACCATTTTCTTACAGGATTCATTTTAGGTCATAAATACTCAGTTTTTAATAACTCGCAAACTGACAGCGAATAACCGCTCCACTTTTTAAATCGCCCTTGTAACCCAGGACGTCATAATGGATTACTCGCAAAGTGCCCCGCCATCAAATGAATTGTTTTACTTTTCAAATCGCCTTGTAAACCAAGGACGACTGGCCAGGCGCACAGGGTTTGCAAATTTGTATTGCCCTTAAATTTAAAGTAAGGTTAAGATTAAGTTTTATACTCATTATCAAGTAAAAAGTAATCTTACTCAATAAATTTAAATAAATTAGTTGAACAACATTATAATCTCAAACACCTTCTTTCCCTAAATAATATCGCCAATCGTAGGCCACGTTGAGTATCGTACCTTTGTGCCAACTAAAGTAATTCAGCCTCTTTGTTGTCTGAATGTACGTTTTGTTAATTTATTCATTTCTTCCATTGTTCTTCAACTTTATATTTATTCAGTTTAACAATATAATTATATAGTTTATTTTTTCATTTATTACCTATTATTTCTTCTTTATTTGTTTACTTCTTATATTAGTTAAACTTAATATATTACGTTTACTTTAAAATTATCTATTTAGCAATCACTTAATTAGGGTGGTTGTATTGTATAGTTGGATACCGCCACCCATAGTAAAAATATGTTTGTTTATATTTCTTTTCAGACTAAATAAAGGCATTATTATTATTATTATTATTATTATTATTATTATTATTATTATTATTATAATATCAGTATTTATACAGGGCTGCCCAGAAGTCCGAAATAAAATTAATATAGCATTGACCTTTAACTTTTGAGGAAAATGCTCGGACACGTCAATTTAGTTTTATATACGCTCACATTTTGACGTTATTCGTTTGTTCTTTTATAGACATTTGTCAAAGATATGACGACATCGATCCTTTTTTTAAATGGAAACATACAGCTTGCGATACATCGTTTGAAAGCTAATATCTCGTACAGTATGCTTATAAATTTTGGTGCGATTCACCTTTTACTTGCGCCCACACCAATTCTATGGGATTAAATTCACAGTGACATGGCGGAAGGCGAAGTACCGTTATATTTCGTTTTGAAGCGATTTTGTCGACAACCAATTTTGTACAAAGAGGCTTATTCAACTTTCAAATCTTCAGTAGCTTTTTTTTCAGCATGTCTTTATGAAATAGCTTCTTATTTACAGTAAGCTAATGAATGATGTAATTTTTTTCCAAGAAGACGTTGGTACTTTTTCGGATTTTTTTGAGTAGTTGCTGGTAGTATCCATGACTATAAAAGACCCAGGAGAAATAAGATCTAACATTTGCTGGAAGTATTCTTCAAAGACATCAGCGTTCATGTCTTCATGATAGTCTCCAGTCCGTTGGTTTAAATGCTAGTAAGCCGAAATCGACAAATCCATTTTTGCTACCAATGTAAGTTGGTGGGCAAAAGCGTTGAACACATTGAGAATAATAACTTTCTCATTTTTAGAAACGGCAGTTTTACTAATCTGTTTCTCAGCAACAAATTCAGAAACACTAGCCATTTTCTAGAACGAAGTTTTCCACAACTGCCGGAAAGTAACTAAAGAATTCGAATTTTTGAAACAGTGAGGCATAGGTAGGTAAACTACCTGTGCCTCTTCCTACCCGATCTCGGGACCTCTGACAATAAACATAATTAAATAATAATAATTGGACTACACCTCATAGTTCAATAATGATTTATTACTCTCTCGCATTAAGCAACAGACTATATTTATAATATAAGAATGTGTTTTTTTTTAATAAAATTTTTGAAAAACTAAAAGAATTGCTTTAAAATAATAAAAAAAAACCTTTTTTGAACCTGCTTCAATCAATTTGTTGAAGTTAGCAATAAGGTTATATTAGTATTTTAAAATACACATATACTATTCTATTACGCCAAAAAGAATGATCTATATATCGATCAAACCTAATCACCCACGAAAAACACACCTATCTGATAAATTATGTACACCTTGGCGAATGTTTAATACAGCATGACACTTTATTGATTTCTTTCATTTTGTTACCCTACAGTTTATATGTATAGGGCGCAGAATACTTTTAAAACACCATGGAAAGCCGGTTTATGTATGGGCTATTGTGTACAAACTGGTATAAGTTCAAACACTTTTAGGGTTATTGTGTTTAAAAATAATATGGCAAGTGGGTTGGGTGATTTGCGGCATTTTCACTGGGGTCTATAGCATGTTGCTTAATGCGAGAAAGTAATAAATCATTATTGAACTATAAAACCCAGTGGTATTCGCCGTATTTCATAGGCGTACTACAATTATTATTTCATATAACATTCGAAGTTGCAAGAATAGTAATAGAATATGACTAAAGTCGGACAGTCAACAATATACCGAATTGTGCACGAGGATAAACGCGGCCTCATCGGGTCACCAAAGAGAAATACAGGAAGAAAAGAAGCTGTAATCATCGACTTAACACAAGATAGACGTAGCCAGTCATTCATAAAAAGGTCTAACGTCTGTCTCAAACAACCAACAGGAAAGGGGGGGGGGGGGGGGGTGAGGGGTATTTATTTCTTCTACTTAGAAGCTGGACTCAAACAGAACTGTGATGAGACAAAATGCGCAACGCTGCACAGCATGGTCATATTGGTAAAATTATTCAGTGGCGTAACAGTTTCGTGTTAATTTGTAATAAGTTTGACAAAATATGATCGAAAATTTTAGGTAAAGTATTCATAAATTCAAAATACTTTTACGGTCTCTAAGTAACATGAAATTGACTTGCGGCTAAACTAACCTGTCAAAATTCTGACAGTAGATGTTTAGAGTTCAAAGAAAACTGATGATGATAAGATATTCATCCAATTGTAAAATCCGAATGATTCTTTTTTTTTTATCAAACAATGGACCTAGCTCTCTAGATATAACCAATTTTTTTTTGGTTTAATAAAATAAGAAAAAGTAGTCAGGTATGGGGTTTTTAAATAAATTATGTAAATCAAATTAGAGTAATTTGCTTAATTTACAAAACAAGTGTTACACAGGGTGTACGGAAATTCCTTTCGTATATTTCAAGGGGATATTCTACATATGAAAATAAGATCATATGAATAAAAGTCCTTAAATGACTTATATAAATAGTTATGGCTGTCTAAAGGTGACCTACAAAGACTAGTTTCAATTTTATTTCTTTGCAACCGCTTGAAGGACCCGTGTGCCTTTTAGCATACGAAGTAATATAAATAAACGCTAATTTTTGATATTGAGAGTTAACATTAAATTTAATCAGTCCCTAAAGAACCTACATTTATATAAACTTTTTTCATGTAGAATATCCCCTTGAAATATACGAATTTGAATTGAAATTGAATTTCCGGACAACTTGTTTATAATAATAGAATGGAATAGAACTTATTCGTGATAAAAAACATAGTTTTGAAATATTATATAAAGGTATTTAGTAAATAATTTAGGTTAATTCTAAATTTTTAATTTAAACACTAATTTATTCCTAAAGTATATAAAAAAAAAAGACTTGTGGAAAAAATCTCATACCAAGATTGAGTTTATATCATTTAACAAATATACATAATTATAATAATTTAAGCCTACCACCATAAACACAAGCACTTCTTTTGCCTCCGGTAGTATCTAAATTAGTACCAATATTCACATAATCAGAAAATTTGTTCCTGTCCACCCTCTCTGAGAAACTTGAGTAAGCCAGTTAAAGTCATAATCCTTGCTCTTAACCTTAGTATGGTGGTATTAAGCTAATAGCTGTCAACTTCACTTCAAGAGCGAAACCAAAACCGCGGTCATATGGTCATAAAGTATCATTCATGCTTGTTGAAGGTTTTGCGTAAATACGTAAAGCGTTGTTGCGGATTTGTTGAAGAAATTTTTTTAAATCGATATATTTCTTCTAACATGGCTAATAATGAACAATGTAATGTTGCTAATTACCAAAGCCTGCCCAATACACTACTTTAAAGAATAATTATCGCCATTTGTTTATTATATTTTGCATAGAACATATGACTGTGGCCTGTTGTTGGCGACACGCCAAAAAGTCGTTGGCTGTAATAAATAAAGATAAAAAGACTGCCATCAGAATATCATACACTCGTTTTACTTAAAAAAGGAAATACCTACCTTGGAAAAAATAATGTCTGCAATGAAAAAGGATGATTTTATTCCACCCATGTGTAAGAAGAAACTATGGAAGACTTTGAAGGAAATAAATTTTTATTATGAAAGAATTAAAAACAAAAAATTATTTTTAATAGAAAAAAACGAAATCATCTGCTGGCGACGACGATATTTGAGGGCAGTTAGACAGTTTCGAAAGGAAAACAGGAATATCTATTGTATAGACGAAACTTGGTTAAATGAAGGTTATACCGTTGGTAAAATATGGCAGGATAAACATATAAAAAGCACGAGGCAAACTTTCATGGAAGGATGGTCTACTGGAATAAAACCACTCTCGGGAAAAGGTCAAAGATTAATAATTACTCACATTGGTATCACAAATGGATTTGTCGATGGCAGCTTACTAGCATTTAAATTAAAACGGACTGGAGACTATCATAAAGACATGAACACTGATGTCTTTGAAGAATACTTCCAGCAAATGCTAGATCTTCTTTCTCCTCTTCCAGCTACCACTTAAGAAAATCCAAAAAAATACCAACGTCTTCTTGGAGAGAAATGGCATCATTCATTGGTTTACTATAAACAACAAGCCATTCCATAAAGATGTGCTGAAAAAGGAGCTTCTGGAGATTGTATAGTTAAATAAACCTCTTTAGACGAAATTTGTTGTCGACGAAATCGCTTCAAAATGAAATACAACGGTACTTCGCTTTCCGCCATATCACTGTGAATTAAACCGCATAGAATTGGTGTGGGCGCAAGTAAAAGGGTTTGTAGCAAAGCATAAAACCACTTTTATAATAGAGACGCTGGAAAACTCTTGCAAGAAGGAATAAAGACAGTGGATTGTGATTGTGAGATTGTGATAACATGCTAGAAAACACTGTAGAGACCCTTATTATTTCTCTGGACCCCGACGACAATAGTTCATCGGACTACTCGGAACATGATGACTAAAATTTAAAAACTAAATTAATACATTGTAGATTTTTTTAATAAATATTAATATTTATTCCGATTTATCTATTTTCATATTATTCTTACTTCTATATAAGTTTTTATCTACTTAATATTAGAATAATTAATATCTCAATTATCTGTCTATCTCTATAATTATAATCAAGTATGATTATTATTCGGCCACGGCATTCTTGCAGAACTCTGTTTGTGAGTAGAAAAAGTTTAACCTTGACAAGCATTTTTATGTTGGAGACACATGCACAAAAAATACTCCTCTCATATTCACTCGCTAGCTACTGTCTCCACCAGTGGCGTAAAAACCGCCTCCGCATTGCGGGAGGGCGCAGCAAAGCTAGGGGCGCCCTCAAGTCCCTTGATGAAAATAATAAACCAAATGAAAATCGACGAAAATAATAGTTTCATTATCACAATATTAAAGTTAAAAATAAACAATAATGAATAAGAAATAATGTAATATGAGTCGATATAAAATAACGGTAACGTACTTCACAAAGTACTCTTCAAAAAAGGCGATTAATGTAGAGAATTATAGGCCTATATCACTATTATTGTTCTGCCCAGCCAAGATATTTGAGACTGTTTTATAAAAATATATATATAATTCTATGAGAAATAAGATATCAACAAGACAACATGGTTTTCAAAATAAAGAATATACATCTACTAATTTGTGTGAGATAACTCAACATATTGATGAGAGCCTTGACGAAGGGCGCCAGGTTGATGTAGTATACACAGATTTCGCTAAGGCTTTTGACAGAGTGTCGCATAGCATCCTTACACAAAAATTGCGTAATGAGTTCGCTTTTCATGATAATCTGGTCCAATTCTTGAAGTCATATTTGAACAATATAACACAACAAGTTGCTGTTAGGGGTTACTACTCTGATTGTTTTTGTGCAACTTCAGGTATTCCGCGGGGGTCCAACCTTGGGTCATTGCTCTTTCTATTATTTATCAACGACTTGGTTAGAGAGATAGCTGGTGCAAGAGTATTGTTGTTTGCTGATGACCTGAAACTATACGCAAGAGTTGACAACTACAATGACTGCCAACGAATCCAGCAAAACTTAGACAAAATGTATCTATGGTCAACTAAAAACAAATTACAATTTAATATTGATAAATGTTTTGTACTTAGTTTCAATAGAAGGAGAGCGCAATTCAATTTTCGGTACAAAATGAATGAGAGGGCACTGGCTAGGGTTGTGGAAATGCGGGATCTTGGAGTGACCTTTGACACTCAGCTGACATTCAGAAGTCATATATATGATATAACTAGTAGGTCATCTAGAATGTATGGATTTGTTGTTAGAAACAGTAAAGAGCTTAATATTGTTTGTGTCAAAACTTTGTATGTCGCATATGTGAGAAGTTTATTGGAATATTGTTCTATAATATGGAGTCCCTATTATGAGAATCATAAATATAGTATAGAAAAGATTCAAAATAAATTTTTAAGATATATACACTATAAGGAAACAGGGGTATACCAAATACATATCCCAAAATCAGATATAATGAAAGTCCATAACATCCAAAGGCTTGAAAGTAGGAGAAATGTTTCTGCCATCCTTTTATTGTACAAAATATAAAATAACATAATAAATGCTCCTGATTTATTAGCTCGACTCAGATCAATACTTAATGGAATAGAAAATGGAAAACCATGTTATAATATAAATATATTAATCATTAAAATTTATTTTCACACCATGCTCATTAAATATAACTAAATTTTCTCACTTTTATTAACAAAAAAATTTTTTTAAATAACTAAAATGTGCTGACTCACATATCCACAACTCTGAGTTACCTTAAGTTAGTCTTCAACTACACAAATTTCACTTGCTATGATATTAAATGTTGTACTCATTAATTTGAGACAACTATTGGATCCAATTTGACACTCGATATAGGTAAGTCTCTTATGGTGCCTGTTATTGTCTTTGTATTCTCACATATTCCTTTTAGTTCCCCTGAAGATGACTGTATATATAGTCGAAACATGTAGGGACAATCGTTAAATTTTCAAAAATATATATTATTTGTGGAGGAAGACAGAAGTGTTGTTTTAATTTATTAATGGAATATGTTAACAAGATGTAGAATAGTAGAAGTCATTATTGATTGTTATTTAATTAGTTTTATGTCAATAGGTTAGTTTTCTACCCTACACTATAATTGGATGTAAATATGTTGTGTTTGTAAAATAAATAAATAAATAAATAAAAATACTTTATATCCTTCTATATTAAACAACGCTTACAAATAATGACAATATTTTTTACTATAGTGTAAGTGTGAAGGATTCAGACAGGTGCAAAATAGCAGGGCGCTTTTAAAATTTTGCGGGGGTGCGCACATGCCCTTGATTACTTCACTGGTCTCCACCAGAACTTCGTTTGTCATAAGACTACCAATCCCTACTTCTACACTGACTAAAAATTCCACTTTTTAAAATGGTAAAAAACTTTTTAATAATTTACCTATTGCTATTAGGCAAATTGCAGAATAAAGGTGTTTTAGGCGGAGGGCAAAGAAACTTCTGATGTCAAAAGCTTATTACACTTTAGAGGAGTATTTTTTGGACAACGTGATGTGATATGAATGACTATTTTAATGTTTAATAACATACTTTTAATCTTCCTCCATCTTGTTTGTGCTCTTTTTATAATCGAATATGTCTTATTGTTGCTTAGATTTGATGTTATACATGCCCTGACATATTCTTGATTGTATCTGTTATTTTTTGGTTTCTTTAATGAATATTGAACAATTATAATAGGTTCTGATTTAGAAGATTTAGGAGATTTGAATTTGAATTTTTTTTTCTTTTTATGCTGCTTTGTTAACAAGTCGCTTTTTTAAACTTCTGACAATAAAACTTATTTTGATTTTATCTATTGTATTTATTTTGGTATATAGGTCTTATTAATTATTAGTTATAGTGATACATAACGTTTGTCAATTAGAAGTAATGTATTTTTTGGACAATGAAAGATTTATAATTTTTAAAAAATGACACGCGATAGACATACAACTTAACAACCTCAAACCTCCACTTTGACAAAAAGATCTTTGATGTATCAAAGTCAGAAAATATTTAGTCACCTTCCCACTGAAATTAAACCTTAAAATTCCACCATTCTGTTTTTTAGAACAGTAAAGAAACATCTTGTATCTAAGGCCCTTCATGATTGTATTTGCTTTTTGCTTTGTTTCTGTCAGAAATTGTGTATCATTGTTTTGTTTTTCGTTCTCATAACATAGAAATTTTATTATAGGGTTGTTAATTATTTTAGATTAGGATCTTATATGTGTACACTAAGTGCTTTGCCAACAGGATTTTGCATATTTAGACAATAAAGTTTTCTTTGACTGTGACTTTATTCTAATAAACTATCTGAAGTAACGCCGCTGTCACCTTAATTTTATTTACCAAATTCGTCTTTCTTTTGTATGCAAATTAGGGTGACCCTAATTTAGGGCCGATTCGGGGTGTGTAGGTCTAAAATACGGAATTTTAAAAACTATCATTGCAATTAACCTGAAATTCACAATTTTTCAAAGCAGAATTGCTAATCTTCTTTTGCCTTTTTAACTCACTTTTGATAGAGTATAACCAGTTCCATATAAATAATAATAAATGACGCAGAAACAATTAATCTTGGTGGCCGATACAGAATGTTATTATTATTTGCTTTTACTACACCGCCTGTCCTAATAAAAAAGAGTACTAATTAAAATGTATAACTATTAACTACTCGGTAATTAGAGGACGGCCTAATTAGGCAGATAGGTGCACGTATACTATGAATTAAAGTTGGCCTTGAAAATGGTTATTTCAGCCGTAATGGGTACTATAGCGAGAAGACTAATGCAAATATATGAGCTAATCAGCAGGTCTTCAAGGTTCCACTGGAATAATATCAATATTAGCTCTTTTTTATTAGGTGTACTAAAAAAGGTAATAAATATGTCATGCGAAGTAGGTAAAGCCTGTCCAGAGATATAAGAAAGTTACACTTTGCTTTGAATGGGATTATTCAAGGGTGGCCTTAAACAAACAATGAATGAATGAATAAATGCAGGTAAATTATGGTACGTACTTAAAAATGTCTTAAAGTAAACTGCAAATCCGGAAGACGTAATTTCATTATTAAAGTAATACTTTGGTGATTTTAAACCGATTTTTACCTGATTCAAATAAGAGGGTTAATCCCATAAAACAAATTATGTTCTAAAGACTGTATATACAGTGATGGGATAAAATATGGAACAAATTCATTTAAAAATCAGGTATTAATTTTTTGAAAAAACGCTCGCACACATCTATACACGATTATAATTTTTTCTTCCGAATTTTTTGCCCCGAAAAGACATTATACAAGGTGTGTCAAAAAGTAGATGTAGCAAAATTTTTTTGTATTTTAAATAGAACCCTATTTTTTTCAGTCGAATTTTGAATTCTACGTCAAATTCTGCGCATAATTCATGTAGCATACCCTATCCTTATTTCTAACGGTTTTAGAGAAAAATTACATCATAAAACGAAAATTATTTTATTAAGTGTTAAAAATGCCAACCATTAACTTCTTGACAATATGCCAATCTACTTAAAAACCCTTCTAAAACATTATTTACAGTATATTCATTAATTTGCCTAATTTCATATCTAATTTTAAATTTTAGGTCTTCCAAATTTTGTAGTTTATCCTTATACACTTTTGATTTCAAATAACCCCAAAGAAAAAAAATCCATTGGTGTAAGATCGGGAGATCTTGCAGGCCATTCTATGGGTCCTCTTCTACCTATCCATCGTTCGGGAAATACAGTATTCAAATACTCTCGTACTTGTCGAGCAAAATGAGGCGGAGCACCATCTTGCTGAAACCAAATAGACGCTTTTGGTAGATTAGGCTGATTCGGATTTGGAAAATCCGCTGCTAGTGTGGGAATTAATTAATTTTGGAGAAATTGTAAATACCGGTCTCTTGTAAGATTTCTATCGAAGAAAAAAGGTCCGATAATTCTATCATTTAATATCCCTGCCCAAACATTTACTTTTTGTGGGTTTTGCGTGTGCTGTTCTCTCATCCAACGGGGATTATTTTTATTGTATTCCAATATCGAAAATTTTGTCTGTTTACCGAGCCATTCAAACAAAACGTGGCTTCATCGCTAAAAAGTATGTTGCGATGGAAAAATAGATTTAAGTTGCAAATTTCCATCATAGTTTCACAAAACTGTAGTCGGTGGTCGGGATCATCTTCGTTTAGCTCGTGCAGCAACCTAATTTTGTACGGATGGTAGGTACTTTTCTCGTTTCAATACCCGCAAAACAGATCGTCGGCTTACATCATTATTAAGGGCTACTTCAGTGGATGCACTATGGGGATTATCTTCAACTTCTAACAAAATGTTCAATTTTGTGTTTTCACTAATTTTTGGACGACCTGGCCGTAGACGATCCTTTACATTCCCTGTTTCTCTGAATTTCTTCTCAATTTTACTCACTGTAGATCTTGTAATCGGTCGTTCTGGATACTTAGCGCTAAACAAGTTACAAACTTCTCCTTGATTTCTTGTTTTGTCTCCACATCCAATTAAAATTAAAATTTCGATTCTTTGAGTTTCATTTAAATGCACCATGATCACCGTTTTTCAAAATTATACCTAAAATATTTTTTGATTGACACATGACTTGCTATCGTAGTGACAATTCATTTAAATTCACCTGTTTACCTTTAAGTAGGTACATGTAACTTTTTTTAAAGAAAAATTTCGTTTTATGATGTAATTTTTCTCTAAAACCGTTAGAGATAAGGATAGGGTATGCTTACATGAATTATGCGCAGAATTTGACGTAGAATTCAAAATTCGACTAAAATAAAATAGGGTTCTATTTAAAATACAAAAAATTTTTGCTACATCTACTTTTTGACACACCCTGTATAATTTCTTCAAAAATTTAATACCTGACTTTTAAATGAATTTGTTCCATATTTTAGCCCATCACTGTATGTAACTGCAGTGGTGGACGTTCTTTCTCAAAGCTTGCCAGAATTAAAAATGAACTGAAATGAAATGCATATAGAAACTGATTGGAAAGGAATTGACTTTGAAGAAACAATAAATAACTCTGCCAATCATAAATATAGGAAAAATTCCACTTATGTTTATGGTATGATCGTCTCAACTAGATTGTGTAAATTATATGACCGGCAATAAACATTTAACCAAATGCACAGATAATAAATTTGGCAGATGCAATTAGAACTAATTTTTAAAACGAAATAATCCAATAATCTTTATAGATAAGACCTGACGACATAATTCCACAAAACTATGGCGTCATTAGCCACGTTCTGAAGGTTAGGATATAGTAGGTTCTAGACCGTGAATAGTGTTTACATGATATGGTATTAAAATACGTCTATTTGCAGGCTCCACTCAACGATAAACAAGATGACCCAAGACCCAAGAGAGGTTGGCATGCATAGAAAATGATGCAACCTGCGATTCATCATCAAAGGTTTTAGGATTAACAAAGTAAGTCGGTCTTTATTCCTTGATCCTGGTGTTCATATTCTAGTTATTAACAAACTAGGATAGTCACCAGACAATAACAATTATATCTTAATCTTAAAGGGTTTTAGTCATCCTCTATCAATGCGTATTATTCAAGATATCACAGAATGAGTTTTAATCAACTATTACACCATATTTGATAAATCAATATTAACGTTGAATGAATATCTCATTCGCGATTTTTTCATGCGAATGGAAATATGTAGCTAGTGACCTAATTTAGTTGAGTGACTTATATGTTCCTCTTCTCAAAAATAAAAGGACCCCTTGGTGATGCTTATAATATACTAACTCTGACTTGTAACACCTTCCTATCAATTATTAACCAATAAAAATCTATCTATCTATACTTTCTACAGACAGTAAAAGGCTCAGAGAAAATTAGGGGGCGTTAAGGCGGTCTAGAGGGGCGAGGGCAGATTAAAAAAATTATGCTAACTACGTAGTAAACTGTAATATAGGTTTATGCTTTTTATTATTGTATTGTCATCGATTCTTATCACGTGTGCGAAATTTCAAATATTTCGATCGTCGGGAAGTGGATGAAAATTGAATTGAAAGGTTCCATTACATTCATACCTACGCACATACATACAGGTGAAGCCAGGGACGCGCCGTCCATATGAGCAAGGTCGTGCGGCGCACGAAGGCGCCAAGGCCTTCAACACAAATTAACATAAAACTAAAAAAATTATCTATGAATACCGGTGGTGACAATGCATTATCCACCAACACCGACCGCCGGCGACAAGTACCAGTGGTGAAATTTTACTACTCCTCTTCCTGTGGGGGCGCGAAACTCCGCGTGCGTTCGGCGTGCTGGTTTAAACTTGCAAAATTTTGTGTGTTCGTAATCGGTGTAGCAGGTTAATTTTTCATGCCTGTCTTGATAAGCGCATAAGACGTATAGAGTGCCTTATTTGCTATTACGTATATACCGCAATTGTGGAGAATAATTACAAATAAGTAAGTGATTAAGTAAATTAATTAACAGGGATGCAAACAATTGTTTTCCTTTTTAATAACTTTTGTGTATAAAACAAATAAGGCTTAGTGTTTAATATGTTTTATTATTATATTATGAGGAAGACTTGTAGAAGCCCAATTTCAAAATTTTTCGAAAGACCACACAAGACACTTCTGACAACAGTGATTTTCTACATTCAACAAAATCAAACTTGCCATCAGAATTAGAAACGCAAGATAATGAGGATGAAGATCCAAAAGAATTAGATCCTGATACGTTTCAGTCAATGTCGGTACCATCATGTTCGAGTAAGCAAGACGAATTATCCGAAGAAGCGCCCCTTTCTAACGATCCAGGTGTTTGGCCAAGTGTAAATGTCTCCAATCCAGGTGCAAGAACTTGTCGAAAAATGTCCAATGCATTATCAAAATAAAACTATGTATTCTAAAGACAAAAGTGAATATAAGTTTTCCGATATATATTTTACTCGAATTTTGTTAAATGGTGAAAAGGTTCAGCGTCATTGGTTGCTATATGCTATTAAAAAAAATGCAGTTTTCTGCTTCTGCTGTAAAATATGACCCCAACCCCAACAATCCATTGACTTTAAAAACACTAAATTAAGTAACCAAGACGGTTCAAAATGATAGCAAAATTTGATCCAGTCATGTCTGCACATATTAATAGATCTCAAAAAAATATTCCACTTTACCTTGGAGACAAAATTCAAAACGAAATTAATAGGTGACAATAAAAGAAATAATATTTTAAACGAAGTAAAAGAAGCAAAGTATTTTTCTATATTACTTGATTGTACTTCTGATGTGAGCCGCCAGGAGCAGATTTCTGCTTGCTTAAGATACGTTAATTTAAAAAACAATAAATTTAGTGTCGAAGAACATTTTTTAACATTTCGTCCTATAAGTGATACAACAGGTGAAGGTTTAACCAACTTTTTACTAAAAACTTTGGAGAATTATGGTTTAGACATTTATATTTGGCTCGGCGTACAAAGAAGAAGCAATGTTTGTACCTTGTTGTAACAACAGTTTGAACCTTGTCATAAACGATGCTTTGAAATCCAATACTTCTAGTATACATTTTGTTTTAACTGTTCAAGAATTATATAATTTTTTTTCTGCCTAAACCAATCGGTGATCTGTTTTGAAAAGTAACATTTTAAGTCTGACATTAAAGCCTTTGTCAGATACTAGATGGTCTAGCAGAATTGATACAATAACCCCTCTAAGATTTCAGTTGGGCGAAATTTACGATGCTCTTTACGAAATTTTATCCACAAGCAATACCATAAGAGCTCAGATTTAGCCGGATATTTTTTATGCTTGGTATCGAACACTTACAGCTAGAGTGATTTTGTCGGACAGATCGAGTTAAATTTTCTGAAAGTAAGTATGAGATAGCAAGCATAAAAAATATCAGGCTCATAATCTGAGCTCGAATGGTATTTAGTAAGGCAATTCCACGAATAGGAATGGAATTTTCTATTTCGTTATTTATTTCCTTTTCGTCAATTGTCCCAAACCACTGCATGTTAAAAAATACTTTTTTATTTAAAAATCGACTTTAAAACAGCTTAAACAATTATTTAGTATTTGTGACAATTGCCTGACAGATGATTTAATAAGTAGTTTAAAATGCAATTGTTACCACGGTAACGATTGGAGGAGCAGAAAATATATCCGATTTTTTTATCCAGTTACATATCCTCTTCCTTCCTTTTTAACCGACAGCAAACTACGATTTTTGACATTTTAAATGGGACTATTTATATATGAGTGGAATTGCCGGAAATAATTTTGACAATACTACAAAACATCTAGCTATCTCCCTAGGTAAGAAAATTAAAAATTATGAGTTTGTGTGCATGGTAGTCTTGTGGTACAAGATTCTAAGTAAAGTGGATGTTGTTACTAAGATTCTGCAAACAAAAACATTTAATATTTCCCAGGCTTGCGAAAGTTTAAATAACCCCAATGAATTTGTAAAATAATATCGATCTGGCAAAGGCTTCAGTGACTTACTAGTAGATGCCAAAGAACTAGCTTCTTGCTTAGAAGTTGATGCAAAATTTATATCCGCAGAAATTTTAAGGCCACGAAAGATTAAAAAAGAATTTTCGTACGAAGGTGACGACCAGCCGATTGAAAATCAAGAAATGAAATTTAAAGTAAATTGCTTTTTCCCAATGCTAGACATTACTCTTTCATCCGTACATGAAAGATTTAAACTATTATCGTGTCATTCTGATGTTTTTAATTTTTTGTGGAATAATTTCGGCAAATATTTTGACCAAGATCTATTTAATTTTTGTAAAAAACTGGAAGAAACCTTAACTGACAAAGATCGAAACGAGAAAGATATAGACGGAACAGAACTTTTACACGAAATACAATTTCTGCAAGATGGCGACAAAAACGCGACGTCTGTAGTAGAAACACTTAATTACATTCCAATAAATAACCTAACCCACTTGTTTTGGCCTTCGAAATAAAACTTCTTTTCTTCAATGTGGACTGTATAAAACTTATATTTTTATATTTTAAATAGGAATACATACAACGGCTGTGTTCAGTCTAACGCCATATTTTTAAGAGAGAGAGTGACATTAGTTTTCTAGTGTTGCCACTTAACATACCGCCCGCCTTGAAAGGACGTAGCGAGAACTTTCAAAATTCTAATATTTATCACACTGGCTTATATAAGATCAATCATTTTCTATAGTAATTTTTAACAATAAGTAAAGTTACAAATTCGTGAGTAATAAAAGTAATTTGTTAACAATGCAATGGTGCAAAACATATCTAAAAAACATAATTCTAAAATAAACAAAACTTCGTTCAAAATTAATTGTCAATGTCTACAGGTAACACACAGATTCTGTTTAGAGCTCTTTTTATTGTAACAGAACGCACTTTAATCGTTACTACTCGTACGATGCCATCACTTCCTTTATGTAGCTCAGTCACACGTCCTAACTGCCAGAACAATACAGGCGCGTTATCGTCTTTTACCAAAACCAATGACCCAACTTTAACAATGTCCATGGAGCCTTTTCGCCATTTAGTTCTGGTCTGCAACTCTCCCAAGTACTCCTTCTGCCATCTGGTCCAAAAGTGTTGTACCATTGCCTGGATATGTTGCCATTTTGACAGTCTGTTTTCTGCCAATTCCGTAAGATCATACTGAGGTAATACTGTCATAGTGCGGCCAATCAGGAAGTGAGCTGGAGTTAGAGCGGAGCAGTCCTGTGAATCTTCAGTTAACGGACATAACGGTCGAGAATTCAAAATACCCTCGATCTGCACCAACAGAGTGCCGAATTCCTCAACAGTCAAAGACTTTACTCCAAGAACCCGCTTTAAATGAAATTTAGTACTCTTTATTCCTGCCTCCCAGAGACCTCCGAAAGTTGGTGAGTTGGCAGGAATAAAATGCCATCTTATCTTATTATCAGCTAGTTTATTCCCGATATAATCAGTATTTTCTTGCAAAAAATTATAAATTTGGCAAAGTTCGTTATTTGCACCTACATAATTTAGGCCATTGTCTGAATATACATTTTTTGGAATACCGCGTCTACTTGTGAATCTACTAAAAGCTGCTAAAAAACACTCCGTGGTTAGCTCGGATGCAAGTTCAAGGTGCACTGCTTTAGTGCTCATACATATAAATAAGCAAATATAACCTTTAGAAAGAGTTGCACCGCGACCTTTTTTATTTTTAATATAAAATGGACCACCATAATCAGTACCGACATTTTCAAAAACACCAAAGGTATTTACTCGCACTTCAGGGAGATTTCCCATTAAATAATTATTACCTTTCGGGTTTGCCTTAAAGCATATTAAACATTTTTTGACTACTTGTCGACACGCATTACGACCAGAGATCGGCCAATATCGCTCTCTAATCGAATACAATAACGCTTGCGCCCCACAATGCAAAAGCCTTTTATGTTCCGATTCTAGAATAAGCCTTGTTAAAGGATGGCCATTTGGCAAAATTATAGGATATTTCTTCGCATCTAATTGATTTGCATTTTTTAATCGCCCACCTACACAAATAAGTTCATCCTTTAAAAATGGATTTAAGCTTAATATTTTGCTTTTAACCGGAATAGGTTTTCCCGCCTTTAAATTATGATATTCGTGGGGAAACGCAAGAGTTTGTGCATTTTTAATCAATATCTTTTGTGCTCGTTCAATTTCTTCTGGTACTAATGCACCAGTTAATTTTTTATTCTCTTCAGAGTTCTCTTTTTTTAGGTTATAAATAAATCTACAGGCATAAGCTAAGATATGTACAATTTCTAAAAAAGAAGAAGCTTGTCGTGATAAGTTATCTAACAAACTATACGATTCAAAACTAATACAAGACACAGTTTTTTGATCAGGGATTTCACATGGGATTAAAAAATCAAAAACATTCCAAAAAGATTGTTCATTTAAAAGAAATTGAGGACCGTGCCACCATAAATCACTGCCCATAAGAAATTTTGCCGAGGTTCCGCGTGACAATAGGTCAGCAGGATTTTGGGACGAAATTACGTGATACCAATCATTTTTACTCGTCAGGGATTGAATTTCACTTACTCTGTTCGCGACAAAAGTTTTCCATGTAGATGACTCGCCGCGAATCCAACATAGAGTAATCGTCGAATCGGACCAGTAATAACACTTGTTAAATGTTATTTCTAAACACTCTGTTACCTTTTTTACCAAATTTGCCAACAATTGTGCGGCACACAGTTCAAGCCTAGGTAACGTGACATGTTTTAAAGGAGCTACACGACTTTTTGCACATAACAAATTACAAACATATTTACTAGCTGCTAGAGAGCAACGCAAATAAACACACGCTCCGTATGCTCGAGTTGAAGCGTCGCTAAAACCATGTAACTCAATAGTAATATACTGAGAACATACAGCATGCCTAGGTATTTTTACATAATTTATTAAAATCATATTACTTTGAAAATCCTTCCAAACCTTTAATAGACCTTCTGGCAACTCATCGTCCCATTCTAACTTATTTTTCCAAAGCTCTTGTATTAAGAGTTTAGCTATAATAATTATAGGACCTAATAAAGACAACGGATCAAATATCTGAGAGATAACTGATAAAATGGTTCTTTTGGAAATTGTTTTTAATGATAAATTATCTAAATTTATCTTATAATTTATTGAATCACCTCCTGGTTCCCAAAATATGCCAAGCGTTTTATTTGCCTCGTTTTCTCCAATATTTAATGTACTAACATCCAAATTATTATTTACGACAAATTTCTCCAAAATATTTTTGTCATTACACAACCACTTTCGTAGCTCAAATCCTGACTGAGCCAATATATTTGAAATGTTTCCTTGAATATATAACATTTCATCTTCTGAATTAGCTCCCGTTAATAAGTCGTCCATATAAAAGTCGCGTTTAATTACGTTACTGATTATTTTGTTCTTTTCATTTTGTTTTGCGATATCGAATAAACATTTGACAGCCAAATATGGCGCGGACGCAGTCCCATATGTGACGGTGTTTAATTTATAACATTTAAGCTCATCATCAGGATTGGATCTCCAAAATATTTTCTGATATTTTTTATCGTTATTCTTAATTAATATTTGCCGATACATTTTACTAATATCTCCGGTCATAACATATTTATAAATTCTAAATCTGGCCAAGATTTC
Organism: Polydrusus tereticollis; assembly: GCA_963920685.1. Taxonomy (NCBI): domain Eukaryota; kingdom Metazoa; phylum Arthropoda; class Insecta; order Coleoptera; family Curculionidae; genus Polydrusus; species Polydrusus tereticollis. The sequence continues at coordinate 52,863,166 of OY987334.1, read as the reverse complement.
AAAGATATCTTGCTGTAACGTCGGGCCTATAAATTGCACTTCATTTAAAGATAGACCAGACGTAGTTTTACATGAAGCGTCAAATACTATACGACACTTAGTCGTTAAACTTGTATTCTTCATCACTGCGTGGTGAGGTAAATAGTAACCTTCTTCATTATAGGTATTATTATCATGTTCAGACATGTGATTCAATATAATATATTCATTCATAAATTTCACGTAGTCGTGCCTTAAACTAGGATTATTAATAAGTTTCCTTTCTAATGAATAGAATCGTTGCAAAGCGCTCTCTCTAGACTTACCCAAATTAGTAACCGAGTCTTTAAAAGGAATACTGACCACGTACCTGCCCTCTTCATTTTTTGTCGTGGTATTTTCAAAATATTCTTCACAATATTTCTCAGATTCAGAAAAAATCGTTTTTTTATTAGAAACTTCCTCTAATTCAAAAAAATTTATAATTTGATTATCAACCAAATTGTCTTGTATAGACTTACTAAAACAATTAATTGATTCATTATTAACATAAGATTGTATTGGCATATTTCCTGCCACTACCCAGCCAAATACTGTATTCTGAAGTACAGGTAAGTTTGGCCCAAGTGATCTTTGACCTTGATTAATTACCGACCAAAATATCTCCGATCCCAATAAAAGATCAATCTCTTTCGGTATATTAAATTCAGGATCCGCAAGCTCCAAATTTACTGGTATATTTAATTGGTTTTTATTTAAAGCAAAGCTAGGTAATTTTTCTGTTATTTTATTCAACACAAGACAATTAATATCTCTTTTAAAATGTTCATTAACACACGATCCTATTTTAACCTTTGCTTGTTTGCTTATATTTGACAAGGTTTGCCCTATTCCCTTAACTGCATGATTTATTTGTTCGGTCTTTAATTTTAATTTATGACACAACGATTCCGATATAAAATTACTTTGAGATCCACTGTCTAACAGTGCCCGACATCTCACTACTTTATTATCATTACTGATTTGAACAATAACTGTAGACAGTAAAATATGGGATAATTCGCAACTAGCGGCAACAGCGCTTTCATTCGCGAGCGTTGCTACGCTACAATCTCTCGGTGGCGTGACAGAAGTTTGCTCTCTGACAGCCGACTTGGGTAGGGCATTATCCGCACCAACGTAATTTTGCTGATTGGCATTATGATGTAGAATGTCTGAGTGGAGCAAACTATTGTGAGGTTTTTGACATTTGGAACATTTATTTAGCTTACACTTCCATGAGGGGTGCGTATGTCGCAAGCAATTCAAACATAATTTCCTACTTTTTACCGCTTCAATCCTTTTCTCCGCTGACATTCCCAAAAATAATTCACACTTAAAAATAGAATGTTCATCGTTACAGTAGTAACATTTATATTTTATTTTTTCGTTTATTGCAGGAAAACCGTGAGTACCTGGCCTTCTAGACCTTTGCATTGTGGATCTATCTTGTTTTGTTATTTCCAACTTTTCTAATATATCACATTTATTTTTAAGAAATTTGCTCATATCTTTTAAATCTGGCAATTCAGCCTGGTAAGTATAATTTTCCCAATCACGACGCGTTACCGAATCAAATTTATTTGCTATAATATAAATAATTAGTCTGTCCCATGAGTCGGTCTCTTCGCCCAAACTTTTTAGTGATCTCAGATGACTCGTAATTGAATCGAACAAACTTCTCAAGCCAGTATGTGACTCGCCAGTCAAATTTGGGTGCTCAAAGATTCCCTGAATGTGATTATGAATCATTAATGCTTTGTTTTCAAATCTCTCGACTAAAAATTGCCAAGCCACAGTATAATTAGCAGCTGATACTTCTATTGATTGAATAACTTTTAGCACATTCTTGTCTAATGAAGATCTTAAATAGTAAAACTTTTGAATATTACTTAATGATTCATTCTCATCAACCAGGCTTATAAAAACATCCTTAAATTCCAACCAAGAACAATATTTTCCGTTAAATGTCGGTAACGTTATGGGTGGTAACCTTACATTCGATTGGGGTTGATTAAAAACTACACTGTTATGGCTTGCATTCGATCCAGCCGCGAATCTTGTTTCAGTATCAGCATTATTAAATAGTTTACACAATAACCTAGCCCGACTTATCAATTTAAAATATTTATCTTCAAAATCTTCCTCCTCAGCGAGGATTGTCTCTTTATGAGTATTTTCCAAATTTAATATTTGTATAACTAAATCATTAAACTCACCCAGAATAGGTTCTACTACTTCTAACCTAGACTCTATCTCTACTACAGTTTCATCAGTTAAATTATCTCTATCATATTTTATTAAAAATTTATCAAATTTTGTTAACTTACTTTTAAGCGTGCTCTTTTTTGTCTTTAACTGTGATTCCTCAGACATCCTATTGGTGCAGACCGAACAATACCCTTTAACGTATGAATTCTCTTACCGTAGAGGTCCGGAAACCCGTCGTGGAACGTCAAATTTTTCTCAAATTTTCTTCCGATTTCCAGCACTATTACCCCGATATCTTGCTAATTTTCATCCGGCTCGAAGGACCAATGTTTTGGCCTTCGAAATAAAACTTCTTTTCTTCAATGTGGACTGTATAAAACTTATATTTTTATATTTTAAATAGGAATACATACAACGGCTGTGTTCAGTCTAACGCCATATTTTTAAGAGAGAGAGTGACATTAGTTTTCTAGTGTTGCCACTTAACACCACTCATTTCCAAACATTACCATTGCATTGCGCATAATATTAGCCATTCCAGTTTCTGTAGCTACAGCCGAGAGGTCATTCTCTAAATTTAAGTTGATTAAAAATTATTTACGATCTAGAATGGGCCAAGAGCGGTTAGCTTGCTATTATTTCTATAGAGTCTGACTTTTTAAAGCAACTTGAAATTAAAAATCTTGTTAATGAATTTGCAAGAAGTAAAGCTAGAAAAGTCCAGTTTTTGTAAGACCTTTCCATCATGTATCATGATCATGTATTATCTGTTTCAAGAGAATCGCTATTTTATTTTTTTATTTTTTTTTTATATTTTGAATTGTTGAAATGTTTTTGTTTTGTTACTGTTGTTTCGTATTGTACTAATATTTTTTGTGTACTTTCTGTTTGTCACAAATAAATATAGACATTAGTACTAAAAAGTATTGAGTTTTCTTCAAAAATTTCGACGATCAAGAAGGGTGGTAATTTTAGCTCAATATTATAATATTGGTTAACGGCGCCTATATCATTATTACGCACGACGGCGCCGAAACGACTTGGTGCGTCCCTGAGTGAAGCTAATAAAAGCGTGTTAATTGAAAATAGCAAACAATATGTTTGTAGCAATCAAGTTCTTGTCAAATAACGCGATTTTTGCAATCCTGCAAGAATTGACAGGATTATTTGTACTTGTTCTAACTTGCTCAATGCCTAAAAATTCAGTCACACATTCGGGGATATTAGGGAGGCAGTGAACGCGCATGCACGCATCGACAGGACTGAGCCCGCAGTCCCCGACCCGACCCGCACTCTGCTCCCGCGTCGCCCTTGCCTCTCCCCACGCTCAACTTCCGCGCCGGGTATTATAAACAAGCCATCGCATGTTTATCCTTTCGAAAGAAATCTATCTATCTATCTATCTATAGTTTCTACGCAATGCTGGCAATCAACAACTGACTCACACGCAAGGCCTAAACAACCAGCAAGAACAATGCTAACATACCAACCCTACACATGTATACATAAACAGGTAAATGTACCCACTTAAGCTTAATTATTTAAAAAATAATTAGGTGAATTAAATTCGTTAGCAAAAAAAAAATTGTTACCATTTCATTTAAAACATTCAACACACTAAATTGGGAGATTGCCTTAATGTTGATTATTTCTCATAATGTATATTTTCCTGAGGATCTCTTTCAGAGTCTTTAACTATTCGAAAGCAGTCAAGCTAGGAAACATGGAAGAAACCATTTCTTTTCGATCTTCATTATTCCTATGCTCTTCTAGTCTAGAATTAATATCTGCTTATAATGTCAGGTGAGACAAGAAAAGCACTGCGTTGCCCTGTAGATCACAGATCAACACGAATACTATAGGTTTGGCGTGGCTATATTTTCTGTGCGTTTTGTTGAAAGCAATATTAAAGGAAACATATTTGGGACTGCAATAATCAGTTTAAACAATTCCCACAATATTTGCCTCAAGTTTACCTTCAATTTTTACCATACCAAATGAACAGAAGTTCCTTCATCATATTTCTTCACCGCAAACCTCACGTTCACCGTCTTTCTTCGCGTGACCTTGCTAAGGTTGCTCTTCGCCGGCGCCTTTACCTCTTTCTTGAACTCTGAAGAACCGAAGACGTTCTTCAACTGTTTGAAAGCGGTCAGGCGACGAGTGAAGACTGCGTTCCGAACTGCGAAGAAACAGTCTCTCTTCAATCTTCCTTCCTTCGTTCTCTTGCACCGTGTAACGGAGAGAGCACTGGGATTTTTAGCCGTGGCCTCAAGTTGTGTTTGTCGTCCAGAGAACAAGCTCGATATATTGACTTGGTCCACACCGTTCCACGTTAAGTATTTAGTTTGTTCAGTCAGTCTGCAACTGGCTGTGAATGGAGTGTGATGGCGGCTTGAGTCGGAGCATTCGTTTTGTCGCTCGTAAAAAGTTCGTTCCCCGAATTATTGTGTTTCTCGGTGTGTGGCGGTTTGTTTGCAGTGTCCGGTTTCTCGTTTCCATTCATTTCTTTGAGTTACTTTTAACGGTGGAATTTGAGCCTTAAGTGAATTATGCACGTTGATGCGTGAATGTTGCGTTTTGGTTTGGATAAGAATAAGAAAATTGTGCGTGATCATGTGAAGGAAATTCAAAGCTTTCAGTGGATCTAGAACAAGTAGTGATATTTTTAGAGCCAAAATTGGGATATTTCCTACTTTTAAGTAAGTTTTAATTACTGCTGGTTTACTTTAGAACTTTATTAAGATATAAACTATAATTATTATGCGGCTGCTTTTTCAACTTATTTATCTTCCCGAAATACTTAATGATAGGCTGTAATTCCGAGGACGTATTCCTGAACCAAATTCAAGTGGAAAAGTTCATATAAACATGTGTGTCCTAAAAAGTCCTTCAAGATACAGGGTGTCAAAGTTTAAAAAAAAAAACAGGTTTTTTAATTATATGTCAAAGATCTTTCTGCCGATTTGCCGACTTTAGTGAAATTTGGCAGTGTTGTTCATTATAACTAGATGATAATAATTATGAGTTCCAGTGGCGTCCCGGGGGGCACTCTCGCGAATAATATTGACCATAAAAATGTACGCCACTGACTTCTTTAAAAATTTTATGTTGTTCGCGGATTAAGCAGCTAAAAATACAACTTTTTTGTTTCTCGATATTTTTTCGTTTCTTCGTTTTCGAGCAAAAAAAAATATCGATATGTAATGAGGTGGCTTTTATTTTTTTTTATTAACATCGTTTATAATAAGCGGTTCAACCATTTTTTCGATTATTATATCTATAGTAGGTACGACACACGATAAATGGTCATGACTAACTATAACGTCTTTATACTTTATACCTTCTTTTGGTAAATAAACCATTTCGGTCCAGGGTGGTAGTAGGAAGATTGAAACAATGTTTGTATATGTATAAAAATTTATTGTGTATCGCTGACTTTGACGTAAATTATTAATATGCGTAAAAGTAGTAAGCCCTAATATATTATTTTTATTATACAGGGTGTAATACGTAGAAGTTACACCCCTTTATTTTGTTAAGTTTTTGAGATATCGGAATAATTTTTTTTTGTTAGAAAACGAATGTCAAAGGCTTTTTTGACACCTGTGTAGTTACCGGGTTGAAAATGCGCAACTTCTAGGTGAAACGCCCTTTATAAAACCGTATGAGTAAAATGAGTCATCTCAATAGTTTGAATCTATACTATCACTATCATCCACTGATATACCTAATTAAAGGTTTTAGTTTTTTTCAAAATTTTTTATAATTATTTCGACTTCAAGTACATGATTAACGCACGCTCTCCAACTACTCTGTGGTATTAATTCACACTGAATTTTAATTACTTCAATTAGGTACATTAGCGGACATTTTTGGGTTTACATTATTGCGTCTAACTTAGTCTTTTTAATTCGGACCATATTATTTCTATAGGGTTTAAATCGCAATGGTAGGGGGGCAATCTAAGTGGTATGTTACCGGATGCTTTTATAGCTTCATCTACGCAATATATTTTATCATACGATTCGGTTTTTAGGACCTCAACTAGTTTTTTTTTATATAATTATCTTCAAAATAGAGGCCATGTTGGCTAAGGAACTCTTGCAGTAACCTCCCTGTTACTGAGAAAGGCTTACAGACCCTGCCTTAATTGCTTTATGGGGGGTAAAGTCACCCGACCGTTATAAAGCAGGTAAAATCATGACCATTTATCTTGTGCCGGACTATACTTGCCACGTTTTGGCTTCTTATTCTGTCGCATGATCAATACACTTTTTCCACTTTTCCGCACTGATTTTACCCATAGCTTTACCCCCCCCCCCCCCCCCCCCCATGAATTTAGAACTTTAAGCAAGCCAAAGCAAAAAGATTAAAAAAGCAGAAAAACTATAGTACTATGGGTAGAATACAACCAAATGCTGTTTGCAGCGCCTCGATGACACGACGCGACGCCCGTTTGGCTTCGCATTGCCTTGTTGCCGTTCATACTCAGGTGAATACGCGCGATTTACCCTTACGAGGTTAAGCGGCTAATTATTACTATCTCGCCTTCGCGGATATCGTGGCAACCAAGCATATTGCATTTTCTTCTGGTTTCTGTTGAACAGCATCCGCTGCCCGCTACCATACGTCATGGCTTGTCGCCGATTAAACTTGTTTCATATTATTGCTTGATATATAGGTGATGTGCAGTGGTGCAACCAATGGAGGGGGGGGGGCTACCGGGCTGCAGCCCCCCCCCCCTTGCGAGCGAGCGTAGCTAACTACCTGTTTACAAGAAAAATAAACTCATCACTATCCAGGATAGGTAAAATTACACAAAAATTGAAACGAGTCTGGCTGTTTTTGTAATTTTCACTTACAACCCTATTTTTTTTTCTAGCCCCCCCGAACTTATTTTCTGGTTAGTTCAGGTTAGTAAGAACTTTTTTATTTATTACTGCATGCTTATTTAAAAAAAAATATACCTATTTAAAGGCATAGGTAATTGATACCATTTTAAAAGAAAAATTGGATTTGAGAATACCCCCCCCCCCCATGTTGAAAAGCTAAAACCGCCCTTGTTCTGTTATTTCACTTTTGCGCCATGCACTTGTCGATAATTTTTCCGTCAGCCTAGAGTGATAACTTGCATTATCGAATACAATTATTGCATCTTTTGATATAAGATCCAACACTCGATCCAACATTTGCTCGAGCCATTCTTCAAAGACATCGGCATTCATATTTTCGTGATAGTCTCCTGTGTTTTTAAATTGGAACATCAGTAGACCACCTTTAACGAAGCCTTCAGAACTTCCAATATGGATTATTATAAGTCGATGGCCTTTTCCAGAAAAAATTTTGCCCTGAACTTTTAATATTTGCATCCTGCCAAAATTTAGTCACAGTGTGGCCTTCATGTAGCCATGTTTCGTCTAAGTGAAATATTTTTTGTTTAGTTTTCTGGCTTTTCGGATGCTTCTTCTTAAGTAATTTCTTCTCCAACAGACGATAGACGATATCGCTTCTGTCTATTACAATCGATTGCCTATTATGTTTTTTCCACCGAAATCCCATTTTTTTTAATATTTTCCAACGCGTATTTCTACACATAAATTGGTAGTCCTGGTCTTCTCGGATTGAGAACAAAATTTTGTCCAGAGTGGAAAATTTGTTTTTTTAAAAAGAAACTATGAACTTCTCGCCTTATTCTCTGCATTAAAAAGTCATCCAGCTCAAGTTTTGGTCGTTCTGGAGAAGTTTTTGGAGGTTTGACGCACACTTTTTTCTTCTTTTAAAAGTTTATATATTGTTGTTTTCACAACGTTAAGCAAATCTGCTGTAAACTGCATTGCATTGTTAACACTTAAATCCACATTCTTACATTTAATAGAATTGTAGCAGTTAAGAATTAATTTTTTTTCATTTACTGTACATGGACCGACTCTAGGGCATTTAGGCAATTGTTAAAAATTCTCCATAGTCAATTAAAAAAAAACACTGACACTTCACACTTTGACTCGTTTCACTGAGAAACAAATACCTAAGGTAGGTATGTATATTGTATATAGATATAAATAGGTGTATTATTCCAATAGAGGCACCCATAAAGGCATAATAACCACATAATTAGCCAACAGGTAACCAGGATTACCTAGGTACAAAAAAAAGGAATCAAATGATTAGAGCAGAAACGGAATAAGTACCTAGACTCTAATTAGTTTTGATAAAATTGCCTTCTAAAACTCCAGGTAAATGGTACGGCTGTACATAATTTTAAACTTAGAAGATTTATTATTCAAATATATATTTGAAGACAAAACTTGAATTTAATGTCGATACTTGTACTAATTCTGCACAAATTTAAAAATTCAGGCCTATTTAAATATATACATGCCGAAAAATCTTGCACGCCCATGGAGAAAACATTTTTGATTGATTTACTACTTCGGATCATTTAAAGATAGAGACACATTCGAAACCCTAAATTTATTTTATTGAAAATAACTGGCAATTCTTTAAAATAACAGTTAATTCCAAACAACAGTAATCTCAACTCAACAAAAATTGCGTTCCAAAATTTAGAATTATGCCCACCGTAAACAAGCCCGTTGGATATAATAAGAACTCCGCCCCTTCACATAGTGTATAAAAAATTCACTTTTATTTTTTACGTGTTTCAAGATTATTTTATACTTTACTAGGTTGTTTTTTTTTTAGTTATTGGGAATACCTAAGTAGGTACTTATTGCTTGAAAAGCGTAATTTTTCGATATCTCTTCGCTGATCATGAATTTGAGGATTTTCCGTGTGTCTTATCGCCGGTAACGGCTTTGACAGCCCCTTACCTCCTACCCCGCGAATCTTAAAAAGTCTTATCATTTTTAATAAAATTCATTTTTTACGCAAAGGGAAATCCCTAACATATAATCACAGATTACTTCATAATAATTATACAATTTTTCGTCATATAGTTTGGAATTTATTATACGTTGAAAGAAAGGTTTTTAAACAAAAATTGGTTTTTTATAATTTTTTGAAATATCCCCTTCCGGATTTTATTAAAATTTGGTACCGTTATTCATAATTATATTTAAAAAAAAAATAGTTTAATTTAAATGTTTTAATTAACTTTGAAATACAAAGATATTTTTTTTGTACAGGGTGTCTTCTTTTCGGCACTTTCGACGGGTATCTCCGTTATTAGTACAGATAGAATGATGCGGTTTTCGCAAACCTGTGCCACTTTTTTGTTAAACAAACGATGCCCTAAACGGATTTATCATGGCCATCTTGGTTTTTGAGATACAGGGCGAAATTGAAAATGGTGCATTTTCAGACACCCCTTCTATTTCAGTTTTCTTATACCCTATCGAAAATGTAAAAACAGGGTGTTATACAGTTTTTACGTAGAATTCAGTGGCGTACTTAGTATTTTTACAGGTACCCCCATTTGTGAGAAATACCTATACCAAAGTTATGTTTTTTAAATGGAACGCCCTGTATATTTATTCATAGTTGCATTCTGCTTACTGAGAGCTTTACAAAAACATATAATAGTTGACACTTTGTTTTAACAGAACGGTTCAAATTTATATTTTTTGAATAACAAACTTTAAATTGGCAGTACCTATTATCAATTCAGGCCTTGGATTCTGTTTTAATAAAAATAATTTAAATGCCAGTGCAGCACAAGCCGATTATCAAGTTTTTCACCCAGGTATGCCGGTGCTACAAAAACTTGCAAAGGAAAATAAGATTTGTGAAGATAAATGAGGACGAAGAATTAGAGATTTTCCTATATTTTCAACAGTAATATACCGATAGAGGAGGCGTCTTATCGGTAATACCGATGTTTTTAACAAGAAATCGATTTTCTGACAAATTTTTACGAAATGTAATTTTTACTTATAATCTGATATGATCCCGAGAGCTTTAGCTCCAGGGTCTTATCTTTGATTATAAGTAAAAATTACATTGAGTGAAAATTTTCTTGGAAAATCGAGTTTCGAGTGAAAAACGAAGGTATGAAGATAAGAAACCGCCTCTAGAGGTGTATTTTATTGGATAATTTACTGAACATAAAAATGAATGCCGTCTGATAAAGGTAAATATACAAGTTAGAGCTGTTACTAATTTTTTATTTAAGTAAAAAAGCTACAAGCGTCTTTTCGAACGCGTCTTTTCGAGCTAGCGGTAGTCTTATCAACGGTAATATACCGATAGAGGAGGCGTCTTATCGGTAATACCGATGTTTTTAACAAGAAATCGATTTTCTGACAAATTTTTACGAAATGTAATTTTTACTTATAATCTGATATGATCCCGAGAGCTTTAGCTCGAGGGTCTTATCTTTGATTATAAGTAAAAATTACATTGAGTGAAAATTTTCTTGGCGATTTTCTGACAAATTTTTACGAAATGTAATTTTTACTTATAATCTGATATGATCCCGAGAGCTTTAGCTCGAGGGTCTTATCTTTGATTATAAGTAAAAATTACATTGAGTGAAAATTTTCTTGGAAAATCGAGTTTCGAGTGAAAAACGAAGGTATGAAGATAAGAAACCGCCTCTAGAGGTGTATTTTATTGGATAATTTACTGAACATAAAAATGAAGGCCGTCTGATAAAGGTAAATATACAAGTTAGAGGTGTTACTAATTTTTTATTTAAGTAAAAAAGCTACAAGCGTCTTTTCGAAAGCGTCTTTTCGAGCTAGCGGTAGTCTTATCGGGTAAGACGACCGTTACCAAGGTGGTTGCTATGAAAATAAGCGTTTTGATTGGTTCAATAAAAGTGAGGTGAATTATCAAGGTAAATAGCCAATTAGGACTTCAAATTTTGTAAAATTAATTTAAATGTGTCTTTGTAGAAAATCCTACTTTTTCAACTGAAGATGCCAGTAAATATTTTAATAGGTCTAAAAAGAAAATTAGTACTACCCTTCGTAAATGTGGCTATCATCCATACAAAATTTTACCTGTTCAGAAGTTGGCGAAGGAACAAGAAGTTATTAGGCAAAATTTCTGCAGAAACATGCTTCAAAGGAAAGTAAGGGATAACGATTTTTTTAAAAAGATATTATGGAGCGATGAAGCTACTTTTACTACGGCTGGGATGTTTAACAGGCGAAATAGTCATTTACGGGTATTAGAAAACCCTCGCGCCTCGCGGAATGTGTGAAATTAAATTCCAAGGCCGAAGAGCAGTTAATTCCAATTTAAATGGTAAAATATATTTAAAGTTCCTTGAGAACGAGATAAAAATTATTTCGAAAATTTGCCTATTCGTCAGTATAATGACATAATCTGGCACGAAGATGGAGCGCTACCTCATAATGTCTTGGTTGTCCGCAATTTTCTCGACAATCGATATCCCTTATGGATCGGTAGAAATGGCAGCATTGTAGGGCCACCCAATAGCCCTGATTTAACAATTTTAAATTCTTTCTCGTGGGGTTACATGAAAAACACAGTTTATAAAGAACGAAGCGCATCGTTGGAGGAGTTAGAATTAAAATTATAAATTGCATAAATAATTTCGTCGAGGAAAAGCCGCATTTTATTATGAATGCTATTGATAAAATAGAAGATGATTACACAAAGTGCCTAAATAATAATGGCGGGCATATAGAAAATTTGTTAAAACTTTATATTGTTAATGTTAAATCAAATTTTTTATTTTTTTTGGTATTAAAATTGTTGGTTTTTTAATGGTTACTGTGATTTACTTCATATACCTAGTAAACTAGTAATATTTTGATTTTTCTATAGCGGATATTTCAACAATGGATGAAGTAATTATAGACAGCTTACATATTTTTGAAAAGAGAATCTTAAGCGCTATCCAATAAACACATAATATATATGGTGTTCCATTAAAAAAAAGTATACAATAAGTCAAAAAGTTCACCAGTGATGCTCAATTGTTTCTTTAAGTAGTAAATTCGGACTGTTTGGATGATACCCTACAATTTTTATCTGAAAACTTTTTTTCTATCTGGAATAGTAAAGTCGCTAGAAGCTGTCAAAATTTGAGGAAACACCCTGTATATGATTCACTATAAGTTCACACTTTTCAATCCGGTAGCTCGCACACATGAGACACCCTGTAGACCATAGTGCAACATTCCAAGTAGATAAAAATGTTACAAGGAAAAGTTTGAAGTTTAATTGGGTTTCCGTCGAAAATTTTATGGTTCTTAACTCATTAAATAATGTATAATATATTTTATCTGCTATCTTAAAACACATAAAATATAGGAAATTTCAAAACAGCAAATGTATCAAATCTCTTGAAAAACCACACACGATAAAACGGTATCGTCGCGGTACCACTGACATACTATTTTAAATTTGCATTTTTAATGTTTCCAGTTTTGTTGAAATTTTGAATTTATTTATAAATTCAGTGATATACGAAAGACAAAGCTTTTCCGATGAATATTGCAACCAAATCACTTTCGACATGACGTAAAAGTACCGGCATTTTTTACGGCCTTATACAGGGTGTTTCAGAAATACGGTAAGTAACTTAAGGGGGTGATTCCTTATGATATTCTAACAGAAAAAGTTCATATGAACATGTGTCCGTAGCGAGGTCCGTAGTTGCCCCGTTTTTAATAATTTTTAACTTTTTAAAAAAAATCGGTTTTTTTAAATTTCCTTTTTTCGATTTTATTGAAATTTGGTACCGCCATTCATAATGATAAGGGGCTTAATTAGCCCTAACGAATATTACCTATTGAAAATAAAATGTACGCCACTGACTTTTTTCTGATTTTGATATTTTTTTTCGGACTTACCAACTAAAAATACAACTTTTTTGTTTTCCGAATTGAAACAACTATGTTGACATTCTAGTTGTTATTAACATTTAACGTCAATTTTATATTTACATATACGTTTGTGAAAACGACTTATCAACATTTTGAAAAACTTGATTTGATATCAGTTTATATTGAAAGTGGAAAAAACGAAGAAATGGCGCAAGATTTATATTTGGTTCGCTATCCGGAAAGACGGCAGGACATATTCCTACGACTGGAACATAATTTAAAAGCATGCGGCTCTTTTACGATGCCGAGATCAAAAACTTATAATAAAGAAAACAAGGAAAATGAAGAAATAAGCGTGTTAGAATTTGTCGAGGCCAATATTCAGGTAATATATACTGTGATAGCTTTGAATAGTAGTAGCTCAACTTTTATTGCAGTAAAAACTTCTTTATGCGCGTTTAGCACTTTTAGTGGGTATTGAATGAGACTGAACCGTCAGATTCGGCTATGCAACGCTCATGATGCAGGCGGGGAAAAAAGCAAGTTACTAAGATATGTCCAAATGCATAGTGTACTTGCTTTTTATAGATCGATTTCTCTGTCGTCTTGAATTTGAGATTTGCGGATGTTAGATTTGCAGAAATAAAACCATTAAACATCATGAATGCCTTAAAAACCGTTCGAAAAAGAGTGCATTGAAAACAACGGAGGAGCTTTCGAACATTTGCGATGATTCCCGTTATTTTTTACCTTAATTTGAATATTTTATTTCGTTTCAAAGTAATAAAGTTTAAATAAATCGCCTAGGAAATCAATATCATCCATGATGTGTTACATATTTGAAAAGAGAATTTAAAATGCTATATTTTTAGATTAAAATATATAGGATGTTCTATTTAAAAAAATGAGGTTAGGTCCGATAACTTTTTTACCTGACCCCGTATACTTATTCGGGAAACGGCAGATTATTCAACAGTCATTATAAAGAAACTTTTGTATAAAACATTTTTCTGTACCTCTCTTAACTAAGAAAATATAGGGTAATTTTGAAATTGTCAATCGTATGAAGATTTTTAAAATATATTTTATAGGTTCCTCACATTGCATTCCAGGGAATTATTAGAAGATATTTCTATATAGCCTAAACTAAAACCTTTATAAATATCAAAAGAAAAGAACCATTAAAAACCAGACCTTCTGTTTAGCAAATTGTCTGTGATGGACATTTATCTATCTCCTTTAAATTTGGGCAGATGCGACCCATCAGGTTAGTTCTATCTATCAAGAGCGCCAAACCATGACAACGTAACGGAACTTCTTTCAAATTAAGCTAATCGAATTTTTTCGGTCGGTTAGATGTAGACATACAATATCTCTACCGTGATCAAACTATAAAAATTTATTTCGGTTGTCGTAGATAAATTGTACGCGAAGGTTGTAATTTAAACGATAATAAAATCAGATGTCAATAACAAAGTCTCGACAATATACAGGGTGTCCCACTAAGGTTCAATCAAAACCGTCTTCTTCATGGGCGTGCAAGATTTTTCGGCATGTATAGATTTAAAAAGGTTTAAATTTTTAAATTTATGCTGAATTAGATTAAATTTTTCAAGCTTAGAATTATGTACAGAGGTACCATTTACCTGGAATCTTAAAAAGCAATTTTATCAAAACTAATTAGAGTCTAGCAAAGAGTCTAGGTACTTATTCCGTTTTTGCTGGTTACCTCATTGCTATTTATGTGGTTAATATGCCTTTATGGGTGCCTCTATTGGAGTAATACTCCTATTTATATCTATACATACCTACCTTCGGTGTTTGTTTCTCAGTGAAACAAGTCAAAGTGTGAAGTGTGTTTTTTTTTTTAATTAAATATGGAGAATTTTCAACAATTGCCTAAACGCCCTAGAGTCGGTCCATTTACAGTAAATGAAAAAAAAATTAATTCTTAACTGTTACGATTTTATTAAAAGTAAGAATGCGGATTTGAGTGTTGACAATGCGGTGCAATTTACAGCAGCAAGTGTGTTGAGTTTACTCTATTCTTTAACTACTTTTTTAATTAAATTCGTATTCTCTCTTAAAAGCTTATATCTGTTTATCATTGCGATATTCTTAAATTCATTCAAGTTATTATATTAATACTCTAGGTTGTAAAAAATTACACTTTTATTTGGTACCTTATCTGCTAATAGCTCATAGATGGTGTCATATCCACGGTATCCACCCTAGTTTAGTTTATATTTTTTAACAATGTTTTCTATTCAATTTCAACTTTCCTTTACTTTAACAAATTTCTTAATTCTATGCATTAGTGTATCTTTATCGATATTACACTTGTTACAAAGTGGATTGTCGGTCAGTTTATGCTTTTCTATAGAGTACACTACATTTCCTGCTCTATAAATAACCACTCTGTGGGTTTAATACGGACTGTAAATACACTCCATAAATTTATCCAATTTACATTAACATATTTTTCCTCGATATTTGGTTTTGAAAGTGTTGACTTTAATACATATTAGTGTATTTGTTTGGTTGTTACCTTATCAGTTTTTGATATTTTTAGAACATTAACTATTTCGACAATTTTATTGAAAGCACCGTTAACATTATCTTTGGCATTAATTTCAAGAATGCCAATTAATGTCTATTTTTACTAAAGAATAGCAACTACAACTAGAGAAAGGTCCTTTGTTCTTTTAACTTTCGGATTCTTTTCAAGATTTGTTTCTATTTATATTTTCTGTTTCTTGAATTTAGCATAATACATTGCAAACCGAAAATTTAAAAATTATTTCCGGCCTGTCGATTGATACACATACGGCGTATTGTTTCACGGTGTGCTACGATTGGTTTTATTATTGCTTTTACAATAATGTATTTATTACTTTTACACAAACTGGTACTTAAATGCAGTACTTCGTGTCTATTGTAGTATTCCGAGCATATGCATTGCCTCGTTTTCTGCCCTATTTCGAACTTTTACGAGAGAGAGAGAGAGATATCAGCTTTCCCGTGCTAGATTTTGCTGGGACGCACTTAAGTAGATACCAATGTAGATATAGATATGGTATTTCTACGTTACAAGGATAAAAATAATGTTGTGTTAAATAAAACGACTAAAATCCTATTTATATCATAACCACAACATTATTTTACAACCACAATTATTTAGATAGCGTATTATTTCGACAATATGCACAAAAGTGTAATAATAAATGATAATCCAAGCCGGGTCAGGTCAACTAATTCGTTTGTGTTTTATTTATCGGTGCCACTCGCAACTAATGACTAAATTATGTAAATAGAATGGCAATTACTTTTACCTATTTTAAATACATATTTCAAAATTATTACTTTTACCACATTTACATTGAATCAACGGCTGTGTAGTTATCAACGGTTTAAGCATGTTTTGTAAGAAAGCTAGGTCAGGTTTGATTAATTTTTTTTAGTTTCTGTAGGTACTGTAAAATATATATTAAATCAAAACATCAAAACGATCCACCCTAAATTTCTCTTGATTTTGAAGGATTTGACAAAAAACACGTCAATCTTAATTGGATAAAGGAAAAAATCGAGAGTAGTCAAAACAGGAGATCTTGCTGGCCACTCTGTTGCACCTCGTCTCCCAGTCCATTTGCCAGGCAACCGTTAACCGTTGGTTAAGCCACTCTCTAACTGGTAATCCTTAGTGCTGAAAATGCTAATTTTCCTCATTGAGTTCTAGGGTGCCATTTTTATCCACTTGATTTTCCAAAAATCGTATCATATGAGGATCTATCACATTTTCCAAATGATTCTAATACAGCTGACCGGTTAAATTTATTCTAGCAATATTGATTGGCCCAATAATTTCGTCTCCAAGAATGTCCGCCCAAACGTCGATTTTCTAGTGGAATTAGTGTGGTTTTCCCGAAAAACTCACGGATTTTCATTATCCTAATATCTACATAACCTCCCACTAGCCAGTAGCGTGGTGTTTATCCTCGTGTGTGGGTGTAGTAATTTAGTTTATTGTTATCAGAGATATTTTTTGTGCGGTTCATGATTTATTTATTTTTACTCCGATTTATTTTATTTTTATTTTAGGCGGATATACCGCAAAGCTCCTTTATTTCAAAAATATTTACGCGGTATATCTCCTTTGTGACTTCAAATATTTCTCCATTTTGGGGAGGTGTTTGTTTTTTGTTGACTTTGGGTTGTAAATATGTGTGTGTGGTTGAAAAAACTTAATTGTTGTGTTAAGCGTATTAAAAATTATTTTGTTAACAAGCCCATTCGAGAAGAAAATTGACTCGTCGCTAGGCAGTCTCGCTATAGTGAACACACTATACACAGTGGCAAAAATGTCGCGCATAGTACCTGTAACTTATAAATTACCTCGTATACGAAAAGGTGACCTTTATGAAAGTTGTTCAGTAAATTATTCCCCACACTTCTACCTGCATCAATGTTTTCTGTCATTTCTGGTTTGGTTGCCATAGAGACCAACTTACTTTTTTTAAATGGAACACCCTGCATATCATTGCATATTTGGATTCTACTGGGAAAACTCTGAATTTTTTGTACTTCAAATTTTCATCTATCTGCAAGCATTTCCGAGATAATGACAGCTCAAAAATAAAAAAGTTAAATCGATAACGCCGCAATCGAAACAAACG
Organism: Polydrusus tereticollis; assembly: GCA_963920685.1. NCBI lineage: Eukaryota > Metazoa > Arthropoda > Insecta > Coleoptera > Curculionidae > Polydrusus > Polydrusus tereticollis. Next base: position 52,845,501 of record OY987334.1, on the reverse strand, counting down.
GAATTCGAAATTTCCGAGAAAGCGGTGGTTCAATTAATTCCAGAAATTGAGCAAAATTAAAAAATTTAAATTGAGGATGAAGACAGCGACGTTGCTGCAAATCCCATTGTAACAGACAAGTTGATTTCCACTGGTGAAGCATTGAAATCTTTAAATACTGTTATTTAATGGGCTGAAACAAATTCGAATGAACTGGAATATTCTAGTGTAGTTGCTCTTCAAGACCTGAGAGCTAAATTGATTCAAAGAATTCACACTATGCCACTTATGCCAGCAAAGCCTATTTTCTATTACATACATAAATATTTGTACATATTTCTACTACATATATATATACATAAGGCACTTCCCAACATATTTCGTTTGGCTTAATGACTGCAATAAAACCCCTCATAACCTCGGCTTTCGCTTTCGCAGAGACGAATTAACCCACATTTATTTTTAATGCCAGTTTATAATAACAATAGATAGGTACATTACTTGATTTGTTATCAAAATTAATAAACTGTCTAATTAAGGTTTTCTAGAAACAACTTAATTATTAGGATATTTCTGAAAACTTTTTAGTTACAGGTACCTGTTAATATACTTAGCTTATATAAATAGTAAACATAATATTCGAAATAGATTAGTACCTATCTATTCTACTTTGAAACAGTGTGGAACAAGTTAATATTAAAAGTATGTGGAGACCTTGGAAATCTTCAGCTAATGCGATATCTAGCAACCCTAAACATTCCAGGAAGCATTTATCTTCTGACGCCAAGGTGATCGTGAAAAATGTATATGAATCGTTATTAAAGAGCGGTCACCCTAAAGTAATTGCCATTAAAAATGCCAGTGAAATGACGAAAGTTCCATTAACGACGGTACGAGGTATTATGCTAAAAGGACATTTTAAAAGAAAAGTTAGCAAAGATACCGGAAAAATGAAGTGCGTAGATGATTATGACAAAGATGTTATTCGCAGGAAAATATACCAAATGTATCGAGAAGATGTTGTGCCCACTTTAGATTCTTTAAAAACACGGTTAACAACTGACGATACAACGATATCATGTAGCAGGCCAAGTCTTCACCGCGTGTAAGAGATGGGTTTTAAGTATAAGACAATAAACAAGAGACAAATTATTATGGAGTCCGAAAGATTAAGAAAAAAATGAGATTTCTGGAAATAAAGAAGTTTAGATTCGAAAAACGTTCAATAGTTTATCTGGATGAAACGTGGTTTGACACTCATGAGACTGTCAAAAAGGGATGGGTTAATTTAACTGAAAAATGCCAAAATAAAGCCCCTTCAAATAAAGGAAAACGAATAACAATAATTCATGCAGGTTGGGAGAATGGATGGATCCCTAATTGTTTATTACTGTCGGCAAGAAATATAAAGGATTGAAGTCTGGATATAGAGTCATAAAGATACTAACGCCGCTTTTTTTGAAAGCTGGTTTAAAGACAGTTTGCTTTTAAATGTACCAGAACACAGTGTTATTGTGATGGACAATGCAAGCTACCACAGCCAGCAACTGGAAAAAGTACCGAATGCATCGAGCACAAAATCCGCAATAAAGGTGTTCATTTTAAAAAATGGCTTGTACTTCGAGGAAACGTATAGTAAAAAACAGCTGATAGAAGTGTTAAAGGCATTTAGTATTAAAAAAGAGTATGTGTGTGATAAAATGGTGGAAGAAATGGGTCACACTGTGTTGCGAGTGCTACCCTATTATTAAAATAACACACCTACTCTTAGTGCCAGTGTAATAGAGCTAATAAAGAAAGTTTTCGGTGAAATTCCAGATGAAAGTTGGAAAAATTCGGTTAACCATGTCTTAAAAACTGAATACTCTTAGATAACTACTAAACAAAACGAAATACTATTATCTCTCTTATTATAAATGTGGATGATAGTGATAGCGAGACTGAATTAGGAATAGATTTAAACGTTTTATAATTAATTCTGTGTATATATGTAAATATATTTTTTTAAGTAGGTATATTAATTGTTATTATTACTTTTACCTAAATGCGTGCGAAAAGTTGCTCTTTCTCGCACGCAAACTTTTCACATTTGTCTTGATAATAAATTAATATACATATAATACAAGTAATGATAAAAATAAACATAATAAACATTGCTACTATAAGGTATTACTATGGTTTTTCATTTAACTACAAAATCCGTTCCTGTGCAAAGCAGTACCTCTTATTTCATTTCATTTCAGTAATATAAACAGTGATGCCAGCTGGGGCCAGGTAGATTTCGCTGGTTGGCACGCTCATCGACAGTTTTATATGGGTAATTTTACCAAGAAATTCTTTAAAAACGTAGGTTTGGCAATCCAACAGGTAACGGGGTTTCTTTGGGTATTTACAATATAACAAAACTATTATTGCAGTTATTAGGTCAAGCGAAATATCTTCGGATGGACTTTACTATTTTTTTTTTATTATGATACATATTTCATTTGATTTTATTATTAAAATAGGTATGTACCTACTTTATAGCCTAAAATATTCAGTTATTCAGTAATAAACACGTTGTAAGTATCCGTGTTGCATATTTTTATCTGCACTCTAAATAGTGGACGACCTCGATAGAGTGATAACGCCGTTCATAAATTAGTTCACTATATCGAGACTATACTGTATACTTTATTAAGGTGCGGTCTTCGTTGAGGTCTTATAGTATTTGTTTTTTGTAAAGTAAGAATTTATTCTTTTTTAAAATTTTGTTCAATTCGTCAGCTTGTCAACTTTCGAAATAGAAGCAGGGCGTAATGTTTTGTAAAAAATTTTATTACATCATAATATCATTAAATTATTTTCTTACTTTGGTTTTCTATGATTTGGGTTAAACCTCTGAAAAACAGATAGATCATCTGGTTTCGGCACAAGGTGTGCCCATAATAGATTTAATCTATATTAGGGCGACCCTTACTTTAAAAGCGATAATTTATTGATTTCGGACAACCACATTTAAAAAGCGGTACTGAGACAAGTGAAAAAGTTAAATATTCTTTATAATAATATACTGTTTACCCAAATTACACATTTACATACCTGATCATTTATTTATACGCCGTTCTCCAATTAGCGCTTTGCCTTTCCCCCTAGTTTTCATTTTTATAAATATGATTCTTTCCAAAATTGAAAGAAAATACGTCTGCCTTCAATTGCTTCCTTAAGGATTGTTGCTTATCTTTGTTACAATTATAATTGCTGGATTTTTCGATACTGGATATTGCGGACAACCACTTCCCGTTCATTTACTTCGGTCCTTTCGGCCGAACGGTTAAATCGACGAAGCTATTGTCACTTCAATTTCCAGCATAATCCAACCAATTATTATTGATTCCCACCCCTAGCACAGAATTAAATTCAATATGGAGAAACACACAAAAAGTGAAACATTTAAATTGAATTCCTTTTGCCTGCATGGCGCTGGCCTATTTATTTCACCGTCCCCCTTACAAAAAATAGCGTCGCTTGGCGCGCGGTGGATCCATGCTATGTCCAAGTTACACTTTCCTACTGTTTTAACTGCTTTTAAAATTTGTCTTAGTTGCATGCAAATAATATAATTTAAAATAAATATTTATTACGCAATTTCTTCGCTGGGTGCGCGGTTTTGCAAATAATTTAAATACCCGGTCGCGAGAAAATCCTTACATAATCTAGGAAGCGCATAACCAGATGAGGCAGACATTACACATTTGGGCTGAAGTTCTTGCGGACAGAATGATTGGACATTGTTTCATAGCGGATGCTCTGGTACATAAACTGACGGTTTAGCCATCAAACGCCTTGTGTACTTAGCTGGCGATCAAAAAGTTTTAATTTTCATGACATTTAGAACCGGATTGAATCATAAAACTGTGCTCCACTAAACTGTTAAAAAATCAGATTTGGTACTTTTTTTACGTAATTACAACACCATATTTGGGTTAACAACAGAACAGTTATATTACATCCAATAAATATGTTTTAAAAAGTCACGTAGCTGATTAATTATTTATTACGATGACATGATTATAAAGGTGTAGTTTATAAACGGTCCATGCCAAAGTGCCGAAATACAAAGTCATAAAAATCTGTGCGTGTTTGTTTAGACGTTGCCAGCACAAGCTTTCTTAATTATTAGCAAAAATTGCTTTATGGCGCATTGGGTAGTTACATTAATTTTTACTGAGTGCCAATAGGGTTGCTCACTGGTTTGTTAATTTTCTGCTACCTTTGATTAAAGCAATTGTTTACTTTAACACTTGTGTTGTTATTCCTTAATGCAGGTTATGGTAGCATGTTACAAGATTCACGAGAAAGACACTGGTCGATACTTAACGTTCACATTACTAACTGCTTTTTTGCATTGTTTCCCTAACTATCACTTGAAAGTACGTCACAAAACGCCCCGGTATCGTAGGGAGTTCAATTTTTCGTACGTCAAATAATGCGGAATCGCTAGCTGCTTAGTTTTACTTAAAATGAAACCACTAATTGCCCAAAAAGGCCTTAAAAACGTAAGCGTACGTAAGAGCACCTGCTTCACGGAGCCATCGTGGAAGACTCTTGACTCGCCCTTGTGCCGTGCTTCTCGTCTCTTTCAACCGGCGCGCAATACGACCTCACCTATTTTTTGCTCAATAGGAAGCTCGCGTCCCAATGTTGACTTTCTACCAGTACTGTCGCGAAGCGCTTTTGACTAGCTACGTGACTGAATGCCTATCACTGCGTTAAGTTACAAACAAAAATAGCAGAGATTGAAGTCGCACGCACACGGCATTTTCCAACCTATTTCAACATTGCTTATGCCTGCTTTATCAAAAAGTCAATAACAACTGTTTTCAATTTACTGCGGATTTCCTACAGTAAAAGCTTTTGGATATTTCCATATTTTGCTTCCGATAACAATGAGTTTTTGGATATGTTTAAACTTTAATTGCTTGTATGAATGAAAGGAACTAGTTTTTTTGCGTAAAAAATATCGCACATTCGCGGATGGTATTTACACCATTTGGTGACAATGCACATTATACAGGGTGAGAATTTTAACGTGTTAAGCCAACATTTCACCGAGTACGGTGCCGTACAGTAGATTAACCTGCTGAAGTACGCGTCAGTAATTTGCTTAAGGTTAATCAGAACAGCGCGAGATTCGAAACGGGCTTTAGCGTCACTGGTACTAAGAAAAAGGAGATGTAAATCAGAATATTAGATACAGCCACAGCCAGTTAATTTGATGAGACTGCAGTATGGTAATTTTGGTGAATATCACAGATTATGCCAAAAACTAGAAAGAAAGAATTTCTTTAATTTTGTACTTAGTGCAAGTTTATTGAATAAATCCGTAGAGCGCTTTCGGCAGTTACGCCATCATCAGTACTAGAAATATATCTCGAACGTTATGAAGATACACCAATTTGAGAAATTGCACAGCATCCTGAACGATACAAAAGCTAAAGAAATACCAATTACAGACACGCTACTGCTACGCGGCAAGTCGGACTCAACTGATCACAAAGAGAAAGAGAGGTAAGAAATGCAAACTACGTAGAAAACCAGCGAAACACAGATTCGAGTTGGTCACCCGGTCACCCCGGGAGCTGCGGTAGGAAATTTATGGCGGGTAGTTCAAATAACTCTTTTCCAAATTACTGGCTTACTGTTAAAACATTATTTGAGATTTTTAAAGACGTTTTATTGCTTTTTGAGTTAATTCACTGTAAAATACCATGTATTCACTAAATTCCAAAATTTAATGATTGTATTTTATATAAAATTATACCAAAAAGGCCATAAATATCATTAAAAACCAAATATTGTTGTTATTTAATAATGCCAATGTAAATAACAAAAAAATTTTATAAAAACATTTAAATTTTATTTAAACTTAACCACAAAAAATAGTGTGAACAAATTCTGACAAAAATTGGTATCAAACAATAGAAATTTAAGGATAACCGAAACCCCCCTGTAGCCTAAAAACTAAGAATGCTATGACAATTCTGTTTGCAGCATCTTTTGTTTCAGGAAAAGTAACGCAGTAATGTAAAGACCGCAAGTATCTATATTTACTAGTTACCGAGATATCCTGCAAATACATCGAGAAATAGGCACCCTGTACATTCGTCAATTTAAATATAGATGTTTGAACAGGAAAAGACATATTACCACTAATAATGAATATAAGTTTAGTAACTACCTACCATACAACAAAATTAGCCTATTATAAAAGTAATAATTAGTCTTTATAGAATAAATAATCACCAAACGAAATTAAATATTCATGTATATTTCCAGTTACTTATGTTACTTACTCCAGCATAATTTTTTAATTAAAGGAACTGGTATCTGTTGCAAAAACGCAACGTAATTAATAATAACGTCTGCGTTGAGGTGTTATCTAAATTATTCATACACGATAAATAAATTATAATTCAAGGAAAATCGTCTACGTCGAGAAAATTCAATTGGAATTACAAAAGTCAGTCACATGGAGAAAAATTGATCATTAAGCACTAAATTATACAAGAAGGTTAATTAAAAAATTAAAAACCTGTGAAAATTTAAAAACATATGCCTCAAACCAACATTGTTAAAAAACAATTATATACTTTTTGACTCGCTAGTTTGTTGTTATTTAAAACTAAAAACCATAGATTTCCGGTCTTGATGAAATAAATAAAAACAATGAAATAACATTTTGTTTGGTAGCTGAAGTTTTTTAAACAAGTATCTTAAAAGCTTTAAGTCTATTTTGAACGTAGCGTTTATCTCATATGGGTAGCATTGGTGTATATGTCGTAGGCTGATAGTGAAATCCGTCATTTCATGAAAAGCCTAGTCACTATCAGCCTGCGACATATATATTGTTACAATTAAAACAGAAGATATATAGACTTATATTGGTTAAACAGCGCTAACACGGCATCTAATCCACCTTTTTGGTTCCAATTTTGGTATTTCAAGGAAGAGGATTAAGTAATTATGGTACTCATGAAAAATATAGAAGAATTTGCGATGAATTGACGTGTTTTTACACAATCTGCCGACGCTTCATGAAGTGACTATGCTTTTCATGAAATGACGGATTTCACTATCAGCCTACGACATATACATTTTTTAAGAAAATAATAATACATAGTTAATAAGGCTTAAATCTCTCATGATCTAATCAGATTTGCTAAGCGCTGACGTTTGACAGGATTTAAACCTGAAATGTTTCTGTACTTTGTTGAGTATTTTTGAGTAGGTACAGTTTGATAATTTATTTTCAGGGTACTTAAATATTATTAAACCTTTAGACAGCTTAAATTTTCACTTATATATACATACTTAGAAATTTCGTAACGAAAATTGTTAAATATTTCAAATGTGACGAACTTGACATGATGTGGCGCACTTAATAATTCTATCTATTTTTCAAATAATCCTCTTTTTATGGATTTTGCTTTCGCCTATGTCGAGAGTGTTTAACTCTTTCTGCTTGTGTGAGTGACATTTGCAATATAATGAACCTGATAATTGTACGAAATCAATTCTAAATCATATTTAAACCAACTTTAATTTCTTCTATTTTTGGAACATAATCAACAATTTACATGTTTGTACATTTCTGTGATGTCAGTAAGGAAATGCATAAATGCCTAATTAACGTCACGTACCTAACGACCAATAAACGTGCACACCTTTAGTACCTACTTTGCTTATTGTTTATTGTTAAACTTAAAATGCTGATGACACATGCTCTAATCAAATGCAACAAGCGAACTAACAATACTCACACGTCCTTCCAAGAGGTAAAGTTGAGTAAGCATTTAATTCCATCTCTTTTTCTTTTAAAGTACGGAATGTGACGAATCTGACGTTTGAAGCTAGGGACACACAATGGAAAGTAAATACAGATGTTGTATTTTAAAAATGTAATTATCAACAGATCTGCGAAAAACTTTTGTCAACATTTTTTAATTAAATTTATCATTTTTGTTGTCATTTACTGTGAAGATATAATAGTATATTGGACCCTGACGCAACCTGACATTTTTATAGTTTTAAAATTTCAATAAATCAGAAAAAATAAATAACTTTTAAGTGCGAAAATTCTTTGACATGTTGTAGATGCTGTCGTCTTCATCATGTTCTGATATCGTTTTTGCGAACAGTGTAAATGGATATGTTGACATACAGGGTAGCACAAAAAATTGCATTTTACGCTTAATTTCTTAATTTTGATAGAACGATTGTTATTCAGTTGCTTATTAACAACTGTCGATGCCAATGAATTGTTTATAGCCCAAAAGTCGTACATATTTTCGGCTCCCTCCCTCTCGTATACACACAGTATTTAGATAGGCAGTGGCGTATTTAGGATTGTGACATGGGGGGGAAGCCACTCATCATCCTTAAAAAAATGCGCCGCAGGCAAAATTTTTTTAGGTGCCACGCCCTTTTTTGGACTGTCTAAACTTACAAATTTTACGTTTTGATAGCCCGGCTCAAAAAAAACGTACAAATAAATCAATTTTTAAATATAAACGCCAATATTTGCATTTGAAATATTAGTTTTTTGAAGGTATGTATAACGGTATACCATTTTACTCACCTGAATTAGAAAACACGGAACAAAAAATAAAATTCAACAATTATTAAACTAAAAGACTGTGGAAATCCCCAAACATCTGGAAAATTTGAAATAATGTTTCATGTTATTTATTGCAAATAAATGAATGTGAATTTCAGTTTTCTTTACTACTGAGTCCACGGGGAGGGGTCCAGACCCCCCGGACCCCACCTAAATACGCCACTGTAGATAGGACATATCTAAATCTGATGATCTGTAACAAACAAGCACTCACGTGATTATTGGCATGTAATCGCTAATTAATTAATTAATTTGTAAAAGCGGTATCGTTTCTGTAGATGATCGCCCCCTTGATAGAAACTTAATTAATTTAAATATATGCAAGAATGTGACTTTAAATCAATTATTATTTGTAAAATTGTGGCAAACTTTTACAGTTAAATCTTGATATTCCAGCTGATGCTAAATATAGGATTGGTCAGTGTAATTATAATATTTGCTGATTGGTACGCAGGGTCATTGTTTACGCATTGTATCTGTTTATGTCAAAGTGATGACAATAATTGTTACTTTACACAGGCTCGTGTTCTGTTAATTTAGACAGAGCTTCCAGAAACTGCAAATAAACCCCTCCGAATGTGAATAATTATTTCTAAATTCTAAATGTAACATCAGCATCGGGTAGGATATATCGTATTCAATGATTTTCGTTTATAAATTTAATTAAATAATCTTTTACCCTCTTATTTTAATGAGTTTATCATTTTTAAGCAGATAAGTAAGATCCGTTGAATGTGTCGGCCAGGGAAACAAAATTGCTTAGAAAATGATGGAAAACATTTTGATTTTTTTCTCGTTAAATTACAAATTATTTATAGTTCTAAGATTTGTGTATATTTTCATATTGATATTTTATTTAGTGTTATTAATGTTTGTTTGGCCCCTTGACCTTTAGTTATACCTTTTATAGTTTTTTACACAGTAGGTCATGATATTAGTTGTTATCTTGCTTATTGCGGGTATACCGGGCACCGGTAAATAAAAACCGGATCATTTTTTTAAGAAAAATCAAAACAACTCTTAAACTGTTGGGTATATTGATACGTGTGCGAGAAGTTGCACGTAGCGACATCTCGCGGCAATCGCACAATCCACCCAACCAGACCAGCGAAAACTTTCGCTGGATTGGAACCCGCATAAGCAGGTATCTACCTCAAGTGGTGCTGAAAGCCAATTTATCGGTTTCTTCGAACCGAAAACGTGATTTTAAAGAGGTTTATAGAAGTTTGTTTCTTTTCTTTCCCTCAGCTCCAATCCTTGGACGCATTTCGCCGTACTATGGCTCATCGGCACTATAGAGCTAACCTTTCTTGTTCTGTGCTATAGAGTCTGACGAAAACGAAAGGGACCTCACAGTGCATTTCAACACAAAATGTAACGGTACATGTGCGAGATGTTGCATGTGGCGACATCTCGCGGCAATCAAGCAATCCATACTTAGAGAAGACGAAACGCGGGAATGAAACTCACATAAGCGCATATGGCTATATTGATTTGCGGTTCGAAAGCAGTCGTCTTTAATGCCAATGTTTTCCTATACTACCGAAGAAAAGTTATACCATCCTATTTAAAAATACCGATCTTAAGATTGTGTTAGGAAATTTGTGACAATTCCTGAATCATATATTTAAACTTCAAAGAATTGGCCTTTAAACAAGTCCAAGTTCAAGAAAACCCGTTGAACAATAGCGACATAATGACAGTTTTTTAAAAACGGGCTTCCCCACTACTTTTTTAGGCGAGATTCGAAGAAATTCCAATAATAAAAGTTGTTGTGAACGATCTACTGATTCAATGATTTGTTTTCTACGGTTAAGTGGCATTTTTTGGGGTAAAGTAGACTTTCAAAATAAGTGAGCAGTTCATCATCAATCAACCCTTCCTTGTATCCACTGCTGGATATAGGTCTCCCTTAATCTCTTCCATGTCATCGGTCCATCTCGTTGGAGGGCGGCCCCTATTTCGGTAGGCGCCTGGCCTTGGTCTCCATTCTAATATTCATCTCGTCCATCTGTTGTCTGTTGCCAGTTCCATTTAAGAGTGGTTATTCTCTCGATCGCATCTATTATTTTTGTTCCTTGTCGTATCTCCTGGTTTGAGATTCTGTCTCTAAGAGAAATGCCCAACATTGCGCGTTCCATTGCTCTTTGTGCCACACGGATTTTGTGTGTCGTTTTACTGGTCAGTGTTAATATCTCTGCTCCGTAGGTCAATACAGGCAATATGTACTGGTTAAAAGACCTCTTCTTAGGGCACATTGGAAGGTCTGATTTGAATATATGGTTGAATTCTCCGAAGGCTACCCAGGTTAGTCTTATACAGCGGTTAAGTTCAGTAGTTTGGTTGTCTCTTCCAATGCAAATCTCGTGTCCCAAATATTTGTACGACGTAGTTTGGTCGATTGCTTTGCCAGCGACCGTTATATTTTCACTGAGCACGAGTTTTCTCATAATTTGTGTTTATTCTTAGTCCCCTAGGGAGGAAAGGTAGAGTCTGTCTAATAGATTTTTGGCTTCGTCCACTTGATCGGCTATCAAGACTATATCGTCAGCGAATCTCAGATGGCTAAGCCTTTCTCCATTTATATGTATGCCCCCTTCATCCAGGTTTGCTCTTTTGCATGTATATTTCAGCAGTGTAGTAAGCGGCCTTGGCGATATGGTGTCTCCTTGTCATACACCACGTCGTATGGGGAATTTATTTCGTTGTTGGTCTCCGATTCTCACACTCACCGTAACATTTCGATATTCCGTTAACACCGTGGACACACACACATATTTTGAAAAGGATAACCGCTCCCCATTCCTATCCGGATACCCTGTATGGAGAGTTCGTGTTTTTACTATGTAAACTTTTTTCTTGTTAGTTAGGTATTTTTGTACATTATGATGTTCTATTATGAAAATAAAGAATTGATTGATTGACACATGTATCATAGGTGTGTCGTCGTCTCGTCCAAACAAACCTGTTATTATTGGAAATGCGTCATTAACGGAATAGATGTTATTAGAACTTGTCCCATAATTGAAATACCTCGGGAAATTATAGCGCGTGCCTATATATCATTATTTACATTACAATCCAGTTCCAGTGTATCAAGTGTAATAATTTATTTGAGACAGTGGTCTCCACCTACTGGGTACTTTCGCTTTTGTTTGTTATTTCTCTGGTTCTAGTTAGTAGTTATTCAATTATTGAATATATACGAAGCCAGGTTATACAACTTAGACATATATAATATGTCGTAGGCTTATTGTAAAATCAGTCGTATGACAATACGATATGTCAGACGAATTGTAAAACAATGTATCCCAATAAGACAAATTAAAAGACGCTAAAATACATATAAAGAATATTGTAAGCGACCAATTTGTTGAGATATTATGTTTTAACCAAGCTTAAAGCATGTTTTCTACATCTTGGTTTGATCTTTCCTTGACTTTGGGGGTGACGAGGGCGACCGTTAATAATTTTTCAAGATGGCCATTTAGCCACAATTTCATCAATAATGCGATTGACAAATTCTCTGCCGTTATCGCTTTGTTAATGAATATTAACTAATTTGTTATGCAATTTACATTTCGCCTGGCATACCGTCAGTCGTATTATAATAGGACAGATTTCACCTAAAGTTCATTTATCTCACATTTTATAGACTAAACGTAAATAAAATCACGCACTATACACGTGATTGTCACTGTATTGCATTAGATTGTACCGCTGAGCACGAGCCGTCTCCTCCGAATTGACCAAAGGACTGCGCTGTCCACGTGCAGATCGACGATCACGCACAGGTTCCTGTTGACAATAAGACTAACTATTGGCCGGCGCATTATAATACGCCTAAAATTACCAGTCTAATTGTAAGATTCTTCATGTTATGTATTGTATTAGAATACGCCTAGCATATTGTAACAACCTAGGCGTATTATAATCCTACATATCAATGATTATAATACGACTGATCTTACATTAAGCCTACAATATACAGGGTGTTATTTAGGCACGTGACCAAACTTCGGGGGGTGATTCTTTGGATGATTTTAAGACGAAAAGTTTATATAAACATAGGTCCGGTAATGCTTCGTTTTCAAGATACAGGGTGTCAAACTTTTAAAGGAAAATCATTTTTTCGTAGGTATTTTAATAATCCTTTAACCGATTCTATTGAAATTTGGCAGTGTTATTTAGGGTAGTTGGGGGATAATTAAGCCCTGACTAGATTCAAATTTTTAAGTCCAGTGGCGTCCCGGAAAGCACCTTTACTAAGATTTTTGACAAGAAAAATGTGCCCACTGATTTTTTTTTTGCTATTTTTGTATTTTTCTTGCATTTGGCAACTAAAACTACAACTTTTTTATTTTTAGCATTTCTTTCGTATCTTGCTTCGTTTTTGAGAAAAATCATAAAAGTCACTTTATTGCAAACAATAAAAAAAAATGTGTGTATTATAAATAATAATTAAAAACTATTTCTTTACTTTCTTTTGTTGTGCATAGACATGAAATAAAGTGATTTTTATTTATCATTAAGCAGTTAAAATTAAACGAAATTTATCTTTCGAATTTTTTCGCTCAAATTAACTGTTTTAGATAAAACAAATAACGTTATTTATTACTGCAGTGTTTTGAAAGTAACAAAAAAGTAAGAGTGCCATGGAAGAAAAAACAATTGTTTAAACAACCTTGACTTTGGCATAACTAACATAACTTTAAACAGTGCATAGGTACGTAATTATTTGATCGTAATTAATAGAAGCGTTTTTAAGAGTTTTAAGCTATAAAACTCGTTACTGATATAACAAAATGGTTCAGTTTACAAACTCAGAAATGGCCGATATGCATTTTATCTATGGATGGCCCAAGGCAATTCCAGAGCGGTTAGACGCATTTATCAAGAGATATATCCTTATCGCATTGTACCAAATAGAAAAACATTTGTAAGACTTCATGAAAGGTTGTGCGAATTAGGCACCTTCCAAAGGTCGGCTGCTCTCATTGGGAGACCTGCCACAGTAAGAGCAGTGGAGATGGAGGAAGCAGTTTTACATGCAGTTGAGCGTAACCCCGATACAAGTACACGCAAGATTGCACAACAATTAAACATTTCTCACTTTACTGTATGGCAAATTTTAAGGGAATATCAACTGTATCCTTACCACATACAGCGTGTTCAAGCGTTGGTACCCGCAATATCCCATATTGTGTTTACCGATAAAGCGTATTTTTCCCGAAATTTAACTATGAACTTTCATAACAATCATATCTGGGCTGAAAAAGATCCCCATGCTGTTATAGAAAATAATTATCAATAACATTTTTCCGTGAATGTTTGGGTTGGTATTGTGGGTGATAATTTCATTGGACCTAATTTTTTGCCAGCGAAATTAAATGGTCAAGCGTATCGTCATTTCTTGGAATTTGTGTTACTGGCCGCAGTTCAACTCCACGTGTTTCACTACTTATTCGATAAATTTCTCCTACGTTTAAAAAAATAACCAGATGCTCAATATTCTTTAAATATTTACGAAATATTATCCAGACAATCCGGCAATTTATTGGTCGATTCATGCCAATAGGCGATCCAGTTAAAAGTTCTCACAAACTTGTTCTAAAAATATCGCGGGTATAAATTCGCACCAAGAAAAACATGGCGCGGAAGCCGAGAACTTTAATATTCTGGGGTGAAAGCTCACTAAAAATATTGAGGAGACCTATTCATGAACCCAAGAGCCCAGTTTAAAACTTCAGGATAAGTTTCCCGGCTTAAAAATATGAAAAAAAGTTCCTATAAATCTAAATGCGATAATACCTCGTTTGGGAGATACAGGGAGTTAAAGTTCTATTTTATTATATTATAATTTAAAAGTAGATTCATCCGAAAGTAGTACGTTTTCAACAAACAAAGGATCTTCGTTACATCTTTCCATTAAAATTTGACAGAACTCAATCCTACTATCTGGATCATCTTCATCCAACTCGTAAACCAGTCGGATTTTAAACAAGTTAATAGGTTGTGAACTGTCATAGCAGCAGCCACATGATATATGCCAATCTGGTGGACGCTCTTGTGGGGATTTTCTTCCATAGCCAATAAAATATTTAATTTCTTATCCTCCGAAATAGCTTGACAGCCTTTCCTAGGAATATCCTAGTTCTTGTTGGGTACGAATCCTATTAGCGTCCTACTAACAGACCTCGGAGAGGGGTTTTCTGTGCTCATCCCGAGTAGGGAAGAGTAGGAGAGCAACCTGTTAACAATGGCGACTGTAAAATCGAGTGATCTGTCTCCATTGTTAACTGATTTCCCTCCTACTTTTTCGTACCCAACAAGAAGCTTGCATCTTTTTCAACGCTAAGTACCCAGAGAGTTGAGAAACGGAAATATCTTTTAAATTGATCGCGTTTTGATGATAAAACAACCCTTGCTGAGAGAAAAGCAGTGGACAAATTCTCGCCGATACGGGAAATATGGGACTCTTTTATAACAAACTACAAAAGTAACTATACTCCACACGAATATGTAACTATCGATGAGCAGCTATTGAATTTGAGAGGAAGATGTTCATTTAAAATGTACTTACCTAGTAAACCGGACAAATATGGCCTCAAAATTATTATGATGTACGACGCAAAAACGTATTATTTGTGTTCTGCCATTCCCTATACTGGAAAAGATCCCAACAGAAACCCTAAGGCCGGTTTGATTCCAACGCAATATGTCATGAACTTAATAAATACAATAGCAGGAACGAATGGCAACGTCACAATGGATAACTAGTTTTCTTCATTTGAATTAGCACAAGGGCTGCTTGAAAATAAACTTATCATGGAACTCTTCGCAAAAACAAAAGAGAAATACCTACTCAATTTTTGGATGTGAAACGCAAAGAGATCCCTTCATCAATTTTTGCTTTTTCAAAAAACATGTATCAGAGAAGAAAAGATGAGTGCTGTTAATAAGTTCTATGCATTTTCAAGATAAAATAAATTTTGAAACAAAAAAGCCAGATATAATAATGTTTTATAATTTGACCAAGGGAGGGGTTGATACTTTCGACCAGTTTTGTCATTCAAAAACTGTAGCCCGAAAAACGAGAAGATGGCCTTTAAGAATTTTATACGGCATGTTAGACGCTGCGGGAATCAATTCTTTTGTATTGCATCGATTCCAAGCATTGGACAATAGTGATACTCCATCTAATTTTTTTAAAAAATTAGCGGATATTTTGGTGGTAGATCATATGAAGCAAAGAGCAGAAAATAAACGATTGGCAAGAAAATTAAGACAATCTATTCGCGACTATCTTGCATATCCTGATGATCTGCCAACCCAAGAACCCCAAAACCGTTCACGTCGTTGTGACTTTTGTCCAAGATCTCGAGACGGAAAAGAACGTCATATTTGCGTTCATTGTAAAAATATGTGTGCAGAACATCAGTTTAGTAGTATAACAATACACTATAGAAACATGAAATTTCATATTTTTATAAAATAACTTAATAAAAAAATTTGTCTTTCTTTTCTTTTTTGGTTTCTCCACATAAACCATGTTATAATATAAATATATTAATCATTAAAATTTATTTTCACACCATGCTCATTAAATATAACTAAATTTTCTCACTTTTATTAACATAAAAATTTTTATTTTTTTTTTTTTAAATAACTAAAATGTGCCGACTCACATATCCACAACTCTGAGTTACCTTAAGTTAGTCTTCAACTACACAAATTTCACTTGCTATGATATTAAATGTTGTACTCATTAATTTGAGACAACTATTGGATCCAATTTTACACTCGATATAGTTCCCCTGAAGATGACTGTATATATAGTCGAAACATGTAGGGACAATCGTTAAATTTTCAAAAATATATATTATTTGTGGAGGAAGACGGAAGTGTTGTTTTAATTTATTACCTACACTCCACTGCAAGTATGGACTACTTCTTCAAATCAGTTTAGTATTTGTGAGGAATGTAAATGCTAGTCTCATTTTTATCTTTTATCCTTTTCTTAGCATTAGTTTTATACCTTTTTGTGTATCAAAAATGTTTGTTTTCTATATTATCATTTATTTCTTAATCACACTTTTATTTTGTTATATCTTGTGAGCAGCGTCCTAAATATATATTAAATTATTTAAAAAGCCGATTATAATACGCATTTTTTCTAAATGTCACATTAGAATCGACGTCAAAGATGGGTCAACGGTGACCCCACGTTGTGGTTGGTGTTTCAATTACCTCACATTGTGGTTCTTTCCAGCATTTGAGCAATAAGCTTTGGATTAGTATTTTTTTCTGTTACCATCCATCACTCACTCATCAAATCAAAATTTCCTTTTGTAACACCTTTACACGTACTCAAAAGGAATTTATATTTATATAACCAACCCAAACGGTTTAAATATTTGATTACAATAGAAAGGTCAGCAATTAAATTAACATTAAACAGCACGTTGCAGAAAGAGTGACAACGCTTTTTTTTAAGTAAGTTTTCACGATTTTTTAAGGTCACCCGATACATTCACACACAAAAAAACTATCTTTGTATTGTAAATTTGAAAACAATTTTTATCTAATGAACAAACCTACAATCAAAATCTATTTTACGGTATCAGATAAATACATTCTTATCGAAAAATAAAAATATATGTTGGGAAAAGGGTTTTTTTATCAAACAGTTTGTGAATCATAATTTTATATATGTATAAAGTGTTTTGTTTCGCAGTTTTTAGAAGAAATACGGCTTATTTTTCCATAACTGGAATTTTCAAAAATTATCGTTTAAAGTATAATGCACCTCGACCTTTGTTACGTCGGTCGCGTCGTTTAATACCGAGTACAAAGTGTTTATATTAGGCGATTAACCTTTTTCAAAGCATTCATGGCAAGCGAATAATATATTCCATGCCGGAATTACATAACAAAGTAAGTAGAATAATAAAAATAATAATGTGTATCACACTTTTTAACCTTTTAAGTTAAAGACAACATAAATTGTTTTTAACGTACGTGCAGAATAATCAGATTTCGTGAAATTTCGCTAGAAAAGTGAAGGTTGTTCATTGCCTAATTGGTCGAAGGTTTTGCAATTGTTGCAATAAGTTTTTCCTATATTTTTCAAAAATGAGGAACATTTTCCCAAATTATTATTTAATGAGCATATTTTATTAATAAATACAGTTTGTTAAGCAGGTTAAATGATAATAAATTACCCCTAACAATATACCTGGAAACCCCGGAAACCCCCAATAAATACCTTGTGTATAACCAAAATGTAAATATTAATTATTATACAGGGTGTTAATTAAGTAAGTACGGAAACTTTAAGGAATTAATCCTTGATTGATTTTAAGACCGAATGTTCATATAAGGTCCGCAAAAGCTCCGTTTTCGAGATACAGAGTGTTCAAATTTTAAAAAAAATTCACATTTTTCTATTATAATATTGAATGGTATCAGTTACTTCATTGAAACATGGTACACACTAATAGATATTTAGAGGCTACATTTTGCAAGTATTAAGATATTTTTAAT
The DNA here is from genome assembly GCA_963920685.1 of Polydrusus tereticollis. Classification (NCBI taxonomy): domain Eukaryota; kingdom Metazoa; phylum Arthropoda; class Insecta; order Coleoptera; family Curculionidae; genus Polydrusus; species Polydrusus tereticollis. The sequence goes on along the minus strand of OY987334.1, from coordinate 52,827,317 downwards.
TCAACCACGAGCGTAGATATGGGTAACCTTCTTAGGATTTTCAAGCAAAAAATGGCACGCCACTGACTGTTTTAAACTTTTAAAGCCTTATCTAGTAAGCCAGGCAAGAGGTACACAAAAAGTGTCTCTTGATAATTTTTGATAGGGTGAACCCTTTTCGAGAAAATTTCCTTATTCGGTTTTCATGCACGCCTATGGACAAATTTAAGTGTGAATCAAAATTGCTTAGAACCAAAAAAAAATACGACACAGATCTTATGAAAATAAATTCAAAAAACTATGAAATCGTTTCGGGAACCGTTTGATTTTCACAATAAAAGGACATTGAAATAATTACCCAGTCATTTTTAATTTTTTTAATTAAAAAAAATAATAATTTCAACAAATAAAAACTAAAATATTTCTTAAACCTAAAGAGTAACATTTTCTTAGATTAAGTGCTGGAAATGACCACCTTCGGCCGCAATGCAACCGTCTTGTTCGTCTCATCATTGAATTACGGACTCTCTCGAAAATACCTGGTGTATTTTTAATTATTATTATACATGAATTGATTATTCGATTTCGCAGGTCTTCTTCATTTTGAACCGGAGTTTTGTACACCAATGATTTAAGGTGTCCCCATAAATAGTAATCCAATGGATTCATATCAGGCGACCGAGGAGGCCATGGTTGTAGGCCTGCTCTCCCGATCCAACAATTAGGATAAGTCTCATCCAAAAATTGACGAGCAACTACTGAAATGTGGTGGAGCGCCGTCGTGCATGTACCACATGCGTTATCTTTCTCTAAGTGGAACTTCCTCTAATAGTTAAGGTAGATCGTGCTGTAAAAACCTTTGGTATTCTTCTCCAGTAAGCCTAGGTGGAAGAAAATGAGGTCCAATGAGGTGGTCATTGACAATTCCAACCCACGTATTGACAGAAAACTTTTCTTGGAAATTATTTTCTATCATGGCATGTGGATTATCTTCGGCCCATACGTGGTTTTTATGAAAATTCATAATAGAATCACGAGAAAAACAAGCTTCGTCCGTAAACAACACTTGACTTAAAAAAATTGGATTTCTTACCACTTTACTTCGTAACCAATAACAAAAGTCTACTCTCAGAGGCAAATCCCTTGGCAATAGAGCTTGCACACGTTGCAAGTGATACGGATATAGCTGCTGATCTCTTAAAATTTGCCATACTGTTACATGGGTAATGTTCAATTCGTGCGCTATTTTTCGCGTACTGGTATCAGGGTTTCTCTCAATTTCGTTTAGAACAGCTTCTTCAATATGAATTGTTCTAACCGTTACGGGTCTCCCTATAACGACCGTAGACCTTTTAAAAGTTCCTGTCTCAGAAAGCCGTGCGTGGAGTCTTATAAATGTTCTTGCGTTAGGTACCGCCCGTTGAGGAAATCTTTCATGATAGATACGTCTTGCAGCTTCAGCATTACCATGAGCCATTCCATAACAAAAATGCATGTCTGACATTTCGCTATTAGTAAATTGAACCATTTTGAATGGAAAATAATCACCGAAAATAAGTTCTAAGAACGACAAATTAATATTTTAATTACCTTATAAGTAACTGTCAAGTTGTTTGCCATACTGCAATAATTGTTTTTCAAAGCACACTTTGTTTAATAGAATAATTTTCTAAAAACGGTTTTAAGTCTTAAACGCGTATGTAGTCTATTATAATTTTTCAATTTTCTTAGTTCCTAGCAAATTTTAAGAAATATTTTAGTTTTTATTTGTTGAAATTATTATTTTTTTTTAATAAAAAAAATTAAAAATGTCCTTGTAATTATTTCAATGTCCTTTTATTGTGGAAATCAAGCGGTTCCCGAAACGATTGAATAGTTTTTTGAATTTATTTTCATAAGATGTGTCTCGTATTTTTTTTTGGTGAGTTCTGAGCAATTTTGATTCACACTTAAATTTGTCCATAGGCGTGCATGAAAACCGAATAAGGAAATTTTCTCGAAAAGGGTTCATCCTATCAAAAATTATCAAGAGACCCTTTTTGTGTACCTCTTGCATGGCTTACTAGATAAGGCTTTATAAGTTTAAAACAGTCAGTGGCGTGCCATTTTTTGCTTGAAAATCCTAAGAAGGTTACCCATTTTTACGCTTGTGGTTGAATTAAAAATATCTTAATACTTGCAAAATGTAGCCTCTAAATATCTATTAGTGTGTACCATGTTTCAATGAAGTAACTGATACCATTTAATATTATAATAGAAAAATGTGAATTTTTTTTTAAATTTGAACACTCTGTATCTCGAAAACGGAGCTCTTGCGGACCTATAATTATATGAACTTTCGGTCTTAAAAGCAATCAAGGATTAATTCCTTAAAGTTTCCGTACTTACTTAATTAACACCCTGTATAATAATTAATATTTACATTTTGGTTATACACAAGGTATTTATTGGGGGTTTCCAGGTTTATAGTTAGGGGTAATTTATTATCATTTAACCTGCTTAACAAACTGTATTTATTATCGGGTTGTAATACGTACTTCTGTTTCAGCTTGTCCAAAGATTTCAGTATTTTCAGTGTGAGACTAGTGATTTCACATTTATATTCAAAATGTCTAAAGTCGCGAAAACGTTTTCGTGGATTAAAAATTTCCCAGAGTTATAGTTTAGTAGAGAAAAAGTCTTTTGTAAAGCTTGTGAAAAAATTATTGTTTGTGAAAAGAAGTTCAATTAGATCAACATTTGAAAACACCGCTGCATGAATCAAAGTTACAAAAAATTAAATCTGAGCCAGTTCAGCTGAGTGTAAAAAACTCATTTCAAATTGTTGGAGAAAAATCGAAATCTGAAAAGAAGATTTTTCAAGAAGACTTATGCAAGGCTTTGGTCGCAGCAAACATACTCTTAAAAAAAATGCAAAATCCGCAATTTAGAGGATTTTTGCAAAAATATTGTCAAGAAACCATTCCTGATGAATCCACGCTTAGAAAAAATAATGTCCATAGTAGACAGTTGACCAAGACTCCCTGCTCAAATGACACAAAAGCAACAATCCAAAACTACATGTATGATAATGATATTTATTTTCAGGAAGATTACACCAAAAGGAAATTAATTGAGGTTTTACAAAGTTTAAAACTACAAAAGAAATACTTCTGTGATTATTATGCAAAAAATCTAGGGCATACAGTTTTAAGGCTTCCACCATACCATTGTATAAATCCCATCGAACATGTTTGGCACCAACTGAAATCTGCCCTTCGTCGTAACAATATTTGCCCTACTATTAACTCCAGTGTACTTGAGCTTATAGAAACTGAAGTTTTTAACATCCCTTTACAAAGTTGGGCCAATTAGGTTACACATGTTGAAAAAGTGGAAAAATCCTATATCCATATAAACAATATAGCACAAATAATAATTAGAACAGATCATGATAGCGATAGTGATATTGATATATTAAGTTAATAATTATAAGTACCGAATAATTTGTATATTTTTGTAATCATAAACATAATTTTTAATAATAAAATAGCTTGTAATTTCACATTTAAACATAAATAAAATATTATTTAATGTAGGTATTACTTATTTTTATTACAAACCGTGATTAAATTCTAAGCAAAATACGGACCTGTTCGGCCATATTTCAATTTTACAGCTGGCCTGGGTATTTCCTAATAGGGATCAGTTAGTCACTTTTTATATCTCTGAACAGACTTCACCAGCTCAGTAATTCCATAACAAATATGCATAAGTCACGTGTGAAACAATTGCAAAAGATAAAAAAAGAATCGCGACAGAGAACCACCATATCCGCTAACACATACCCTAAACAGTAAACACACTTTATTTCTCACCCATCAGCGTTCATAAACAGCGGATTGCTGTCGATTAAGGGCTCTCGCTACTTGCTTTAATAATATTTATTGTCTGTTTAATTAACGTTTCGTTTTCTTTGGTTTCAGGCCCTCCTCGGTCCCGGCTCCAAGATGATTCTGCAGGGCAACCGAGGCGGGAGGTTCATCACCAAAGTCGTCACGCTGGGAGCCCTTTGGGTCCTCGTCGTTTACACCGCCCTACAGTTTAAGTCTATGAAACTCGATGTTCCTATGCCGCATTTAAATAGTAGATATTTATTACAAAAAAGGTCAGTATATTTCCCTTTAAACGAATAACTCATCACCCTGTAGAAATTATGCCTATCAACTGCTGCCTACACTCTTTCTTCTTTGTAAGTGACAAAATCTTTATTTCCAGACTGGATACACTAACACGACATGATTCAACGACCGAGGCTATCGTCGACTTGGAACCATCGGTCGACAAGAGCCCGTCCTTGTCAGAAGACAACCTCATCGAGGACATCCAGAATAGAGTTCCCAATTTACCCATAGTGTATTGGAATAAGAATAAGAACAAACCTATGGGAATGAACAACACTTGTGCTAGGTAAGAATTCAAAGTAGTTTTGTTCTTTCTTTCTAAATCTTGAGTGAGTATCCCTAATGACCAAAATCGATGTTGGACTGGAAAATAATTTATTCAATAAAGAAGAAATACAATATTATCACCTTACTATCCCTCTTGACAGTGTAAACACGTATTAAGAAGAATTGAGTATTTTTTCTATGCTTTTATGGTGCTCTGCGAGCGGTGCGTGTACGCGGGAAATGATTCACGTTGATCTTGAATATTTGGAGATTATACTCCTTGTGGAACACGGCCCCAGGGAGGTCGTTGCAGAGTGATAACGTTCTCCAGATGAAAGAATGTTTAAACAGTTCGAGAGACACTAAGTTGAACCACATACGGGTGGGCTGCAGTGGCTTGTCGTGTATTTCTACCATGCGGTGCATGGATCAAGCGAATGGCTCTTCTTTGAATGGAATCTAGTAATCTCATGGTCTGTTATAGAGCATCAAAAGTTGTTGGGGTCTATAGAGGTTTTTAGTTCGGAAAAGTATTCCAAGCTTCTGCGGGGCTGCCCTAGCAATGGCCGCAATGTGACTATTCCAAGACATATGACTATCTAAACTAACGCCCAATAAATGAATTGATTAAGCCAAGGAAGTCGAGTGTTCCGCCATGACTTTATACGGTTCTTCAACATTAACTTCTTTAGACAAAACTGCCCCCTGGGTTTTTTTAGCGTTAAATTCTACTTGGTTACTGTCACCCTAAGACAGAATTTCTTCCAAGTCTTTCTTGAGATGTGAGACCTCTTGCTGCCTATAGAGATGTGCATTGGCAGCCGATGTCCGAGCATCCAAAGTAAAAGATGAAACAATAAGTGTGCAGTCATCAGCGAAGCTATATATAGGATTTTTAGTTTATTCCAAAAAATCGTTAATATATAGTGAAAAAAGGGTGGGCGACAATATAGAACCTTGAGGGACCACGGCGTTGATGTTAAATGTGTCTGAAAGAAATCCGTCCATCGCCACTCGCAGAGAACGGTCTTTAAGAAAGCTTGACAGCCATGAACAAAATTGAACCGGCATTCCGTAACTCTCACTTTAGTTAGGAGCCCCTCGTGCCATACTCGGTCAAAGGCCTTGGAAATATCCAGTGCTACCGCCCGTAAGTAACATAAGCGAGAAGGTCTCCTGTTAATCTAGACTTACGGAATCCATACTGGCGGTCACTAATAATGTTAAAGCTTTCCAGGTACTTTAATAATTTTTCGTTGATAGCCTTCTCCATGACTTTTGATATAACCGAAAGCAAGGCGACTGGACGATAGTTGTTTGGCCAGGTCTTCTTGCCTATTTTGGGTATGGGCTGGACTTGCGCAGTTTTCCAGCAAGAAGGAAATATTCCTTTTTTGTAAGATAAGTTAAAAAGCCTACAACATACCGGTGTCAGTTCATCAGCTTATTATAGTTAGTAAAGGTGTTGATGTGTAAAGGCATGTATCTTGCCAATCGTAATCTAACCTAAGGTCTAAGATATATTTATATAATTCTTTAAGTGCTTAAATAATCTAGTATAATTTCTAATATTTTTAATATTTTCTGGAAACCCATAAAACTCCCTTGATGCCCGATAAATAGGATTAATATAGTCCTTTATTACTTACTTAATTTTATGGAAAAAACACTCTGGAATCTTTTTAAATGTACTTAGTTTCGATTCTTGTTCACAGGAAATATTGTTGACAATTTTCTCGCTTATAAGCTTCTTAAGGAAAATTGCTTTCCTACTTCCTTTTACATAAATCCTAGGTGTTTGATAGAATTCCAATACATGTTTAAATAAACTGTTAATTTCGCAGAGTTCTAAATTTTCGATTTCCAGACTCCCACTTCAGTTGTATCCAAAACAACACTGATAGCCTTGGATGTCAACAAAAATATCTGAAGAATATTCTACCGTTATAGATTGCAACTAACTAATTCATTTAGAGTGTCTGTGTGATTATGGGGTTCTTTTCGAATGAAACCGTATTTATAAGATATATTTTCGAGGGATATAGGCCAACCATCACTTAATTATTCAAGGTTAGAAACTTTCAAGGTTACACTCAATTTTCAATTTGCTATGGAAGATATTACCTCTAGACCCAGTGTTGTGTGCATGAATATCACTCGAGTACACAATGTTGACATTTGAGTTTTATTAATTATTATATACTTACATCATTTTACACTGTTCAAATCTCAATAACTTATTTAGGTAATTTTCAAAGCCCCAAATTCCTATAAAGTTCTACAGTATAAGTTAAGCGGTTAAAATCAAATCTAACTTTTAGTATTTTGTTTCGTAATTAGCCGGGAATTAAGTATCTGAAGTGGTTAAAAAAAATGCATTAAGTGTATACATTTTCGTTTAGTTTACTCTTGTTCGACGGATAAACTCTATTTTTATGCAGATCACTCATCATTAGCAATATTTAACTGGTTATATAATTTATAATAATATGTTCTGGCCAACAAAGTTGATTTTCAATAATTAATTCTATAGTATGTTGCTTAATGCCAGAGAGTAACAAATCATTATTGAACTATAAAACCCAGTGGTCTTCGCCGTATTCCATAGTGTAGTAAGTAGAGGCACAGGTAGTTTACCTACCTACGACGATATTTGAGCGCAGTTAGACAGTTTCGAAGGGAAACAGGGAAAACAGGAATATCTATTATATGGACGAAACTTGGTTAAATGAAGGATATACCATTGGTAAAACATGGCAGGACAAACATATAAAAAGCGCGAGGCAAGCTTTCATGGAAGGATGGTCCACTAAAATAAAAGCACCCTCGGGAAAAGGTAAAAGATTAATAATTACTCACATTGGTAGCAAAAATGGATTTGTCGATGGCGGCCTACTAGCATTAAAATCAAAACGGACTGGAGACTATCATGAAGGTATGAACGCTGATGTCTTTGAAGAATACTTACAGCAAATGCTACATCTTATTCCTCCTGAGTCTGTTATAGTCATGGATAATGCCACTCAAGAAAATCCGAAAAAATACCAGCGTCTTCTTGGAAAAAAAATTACATCATTCATTGGCTTACTGTAAATAAGAAGCCATTTCATAAAGATATGCTGAAAAAGGAGCTACTGGATATTGTAAAGTTGAATAAACCTCTTTGTACGAAATTTGTTGTCGACGAAATCGCTTCAAAACGAAATATAACGGTACTTCGCCTTCCGCCATATCACTGTGAATTAAACCCCATAGAATTGGTGTCGGCGCAAGTAAAAGGGTTTGTAGCAAGGCATAACACCACTTTTAAACTGAGAGACGTTGGAAACCTCTTGCAAAAGGGAATAAAGACAGTGGATTGTAAAAAATGGAGTAAGTGCGTCGAACATGTGATTGAAATAGAAGAAAGAATGTGGGAAGCTGATAACATACTAGAAAACACTGTAGAGCCCCTTATTATTTTTTTGGACGCCAACGACGATAGTTCATCGGACTACTCGGAACATGATGACTAAAATTTAAAAATAAAGTTGTTGTATTGTAGACAGTAGATTTTTTTTATAAATATAAATATGTAAAATACCTGTAGTAACGCCGCAGTTACGTTGCTCTCATTCACCAAACTCGTCTTTCTATTGTATGCTAATTAGGGTGACCCTATTTTAGAACGGATTCGGGGTGTGTAGGTCTGAAATACGAAATTTTTAAAAACTATCATTGCCTTTACCTGAAACTTACAATGTAACCTTTAAGTTGTCCACTCTGCTTAGTGGGACCAGTCATTGCAAAATTACATTTTATTACTCTCTGGCATTGAGCAACAGAGTATAAATAATTATTTTATTTTTAATACTTTTCTTATTTATTTGTTATTTACTTTTAAGTTTAGTATTTCTACAATTTTATTTGTTTAAATAATTTACGGCAGAAATTGAAGGGAAATTTTTCGACAAAACCAATTTTGATAGTAGAGGAAATTAAAGTAATACTTGTTATATTTCACAATTTATTTCAGATTCCTGATACGTGTTTCAACCCTTGCGAGTCATTATCAAAGGCATTAACAAATTCTACATGTCATTAAAATAAAAATTGACAGATGATTGGTTATTTTGGTCCTTAATTTACAGGTATTGGCCAAAGGTACAACTAAAATACAGGTGTGATTATAGAGGTATTTACATCTAAGTAATAAAATTAAGAAAATGAGACTGTGTATAATAATTATGGGTTTTTCGTTGGTAATTATTGACAGTGTTTATTGCATATTTATCTTAAATTATTAGGCTATTAAGTATTAGATTGGCACCTGAAGGTATTTCAATTTGACTGTTAACAACATTACATCGATTTTTTAAGGCTTTTTTGATTGCTAATGTTTCTAATAGGTTGAGTTTTCTAGCCTTGTGTTGAATATATATATCGGTTTTATTTGTGTGACCTGTATATCTGATTGAACTGTATTTCGCGTTTGATGGAAGGGGACGTCCTCGGTAGAGTAGTTTTTGTGTTTCTTGTCTGAGTTTTTTTTTTAGTATTTTGTTTATGAATGTTGTTGGATAGCCGTTGTTTAAGGCTATAGTTTGTATTATGTATAATTCTTTATTATATGAAGTTTCTGAAAGTGGGATGTTGACTAATCTGTGGATCATGCTATTGAACGCAGCTAGTTTGGTTTGTTGGGGATGTTTTGAGTCTGATGGTATATAACTATATCGGTTGTCGTTGGTTTTCTATAGATTTGGTAGGTTAATTGGTTGTTTTAATTTATTATTGTAAGGTCCAAAAAATTGATTGAGTGGTCAGTTTCCCTTTCTATGGTAAAGGGTAGAAAACTCAACCTATTGGAAACATTAGCAATCAAAAAAGCCTTAAAAATTCGATGTAATGTTGTTAACAATTAAATTGAAATACCTTCAGGTGCCAATCTAATACTTAATAACCTAATAACTTAAGATAAATATGCAATAAACACTGTCAATAATTACCAACGAAAAAAACCATAATTATTATACACAGTATAATTTTCTTAATTTTATTACTTAGATGTAAATACCTCTATAATCACACCTGTAATTTAGTTGTACCTTTGGCCAATACCTATAAATTAAGAACCAAAATAACCAATCATCTGTCAATTTTTAATTTAATGACATGTAGAATTTGTTATTGTCTTATAATGCCTTTGATAATGACCCGCAAGGGTTAAACATGTGTCAGGAAACTGAAATAAATTGTGAAATATAACAAGTATTACTTTAATTTCCTCTACTATGGAATATCCATTTCACCAAGCATGTAGCCCATCACATATCAATTACCAATTTTGATATTTTTCAAGTTTTTTTTTTAATGCGTTCAGTTTAAACGTGGACTTCATTTGAATACGTCTCGCGTAATTGATCATTTTGAAACTTTTACAATGGTTGTCCTTTTCGTTTAGATTTCCCAGCATTTTGGACATAGAGTTCAACAACAACTATTGGCAAACCCTGAGCACCAGCAACGGTACCTTCCACCTGTTCGGTGCGTATTTAGACAAAAGAAAAAACAACCGATTGGGGCCCACCGTACGAATACTGGGCATGATCGATCGGATAGAGCCAACTGTGATAACTCACTGTCAATTTTGGTTTGATGGTAAAAAGGAGCCTGTGATAACTAAGAGTTTCGAGTATAAGTATATTTGGTAAGTTTGTTTTATCTCTATGAATCTCAATTTGGATCTCTCAGCCAAATAGGAGACTTATAGTTATCCTATTTGCAGGTATAAAAAATGGGGTAATTACAAACAAGGAATTTTCCAGCCATATTTGACAGCCTGTGTGATTCCCGCAAACTATAAGACTAAAGTGCCACAATCGATTTCGCTGGTGGAAAAACCATGTGCTAACTCGACCAATAACTTGAGGGTGATATACAATGAACCCAGCGTTAAAAAGGATTTCGCGGTTTGCGTTAAGGTAGCTATAGTTATACAGTGTGTGAATAAAGTCTGGAAACGGCTTAATATCACAATTTATTGGCCGATTTAAACCAAATTTGGTACAGTTGTGTAAGAGGATCTGACGCACCGAATGACGATATTGGCATTGTTGCCAGCTTTAGTTTGTCTGGAATTCGAACGAATTTTATATTTTTAAATGTAACACCCTGTATATTTTTTCATTTATAGTTTTTACTTTAAATTTGTTACACTTTTGGTATAACATACTTTGTTCCTAATATCAGTAGTTTTCGAAATAGCGACGTGTTTTGAAAATATCTCGTACAAAGAGGTTAAAAATCTATTTAATGACGCATTTCCAAACCGAAATCCAATTTCAAAAGCAACTGTTCTAAAAACTGTCTGACGAATCGAAGAAACTGGAAATTGTAGAGATAGGCGACGATCAGGACGACCAGCAGTAGTAGATGAAGAGAAAAGTTTAGAAATTTCACAACATGTTGTTGAAACCCCTGTTTCTTCATTAAGAAACATTTCTTAAGTAAGTGACGTCTGCTTCAAAACCGTCCATAATGTTTTTATAAAACATAAATATCACCATTTCAATATACATGTAGTTCAAGAGTTATCAGAAGATGATTATGAGCGAAGAATTGAATTTTGTGACGTTATGATGTCAAGGTTTGACCAAAAAGCCAGTTCTTCAAATTTATAGTATTTTCGGACGAAGCAACATTTATGTTGAATGGTAAAGTCAATAGACACAACTGTAGGTTTTGGGCAAATGAAAATCCCCACTGGATGAGTGAAGGTAATACACAACGCCCTGGAAAATTGAATATGTGGACTGGGCTTCTGGGTAACCACAAAATCGGTCCATTTTTTATTGATGGAAATTTGACATCACAATTTTACCTTGAGCTCTTGGAAACGCAAATGGTGCCTACTATACGAAATGTGATGGGTCCAAATTATGCAAGTACATTATTCCAACAGGACGAAGCTCCTCCCCATTTTGGTCGAAACGTGCGCGAATTTTTGAACAACACCTTTCTGAATAGGTGAATCGGTAGAGAGGGTACAATCGAGTGGCCACCTAGGTCCCCTGATTTGTCGCCTAAGGACTACTTTTTATGGAGACACTTGAAGAACAGAGTTTATACCACAAAACCTAAAGATTTGGCCGATTTGCAGCGTCGAATTTTGGACGAATTTGAATTAATAACGCCAGAAATTATTTAAATTTTATTTTCAATTAGCACACCGTCAAGCTGTAAAGGGAAAACAGTTTGAACATTTAATATAAGAAATAAATTTTTTCTAAATTGTACTCGTTATTTCGAAAACTACTGACATTAGGAACACAGTATGTTATACCAAAAGTGTAAAAACTATAAATGAAAAAATATACAGGGTGTTACATTTAAAAATATAAAATTCGTTTGAATTCCAGACAAACTAAAAAGCTGGCAACAACGCCAATATCGTCATTCGGTGCGTCAGATCCTCTTACACGACTGTACCAAGTTTGGTTTAAATCGGTCAATAAATTGTGATGTTATTAAGCCGTTTCCAGACTTTATACACACACTGTATAATAAGTAAATTTTCTATCGTTCTTTCAAACACATCTAAAAATATACATAAATGTAACTATACTATTTTTTACAGGGTTTAGATTTTCTTCATGAAGATCTATCGGTAAGGTTGGTCGAGTGGATCGAACTACTAAATCTTTTGGGAGCAGATAAAATATTCTTGTATCAGTTACAAGTGCATCCAAATATCAGTAAAATTTTGAGCCACTATGAACGGCAAGGAAAGGTAATACAATAAGTCAACTTATGAAAAATTCAGGAAAATCGCGTTCAAAGTAACCGTAAATTATACATAAAACAGAACTCGGAAGACAAATTTTCATAAAGCCGGTATTTTTACAGATTGAAGTAACGCCAATAACACTGGCAGGAATTCTACCCAATGCTCCAGCCTTGCAACACTATTTTCTGTCAAAGAAGACCAATCATAAACGACAAAACGAACTCATACCTTACAACGACTGCTTCTATAAACATATGTATGAGTACAAGTACATTGCCTTATTGGATATTGATGAGGTAAGTCACTTATTGTATATCTTTAAATGGCGCGAAATAATAAATGCTCATAAAATATTCATAACGCATACCGGGGTATCAAGAACAATTTAAACACCATCCCTAAAAATCTATTGTGTTTACATTAAAGAGTCCAAATAATGAGCATTCTTTAGGTAGGTCCAACCTGAATTTATCGCAAGCTATTGTTATATTTGAAGATTTACCATTGTTATTGGGAAAATCCCTTAGCAAGGAGCGTATATTGAGGGGAAGTTTTTAAATCAAAAATCTAAAACCTGCCTATTCTCCTAAAATTGTATTATATTATATTCGTAGGTATTTATAACATATTAAAACATTTAAAAAATCGTATTAATACTAATAAATGACGATGGGTGGTACTATTTTACATAATAAAATTACAAAAACAAGATATAATATTTTATCTTACAAACAAAGCATTTTCAAAAATGGAATAATACTTTGTCGTTATGGCTTAATCATAGTCCGATTCGGAAGATGAACTTTTATTAACATCGTTTATAATAAGCGGTTGAACCATTTCTTAAATTATTATATCTACCTGCCACATTTTGGCTTCTTCTTCTATCACATGATCGATACACTTTTTCCACTTTTCCGCACTGATTTTACCCATGGCTTCATTGAAGATTTTTTTTTTAAATCCACCATTTTATAAGTCGTGTTTTTTCTGGCAACATAATATGTCTTTGAAGAGGAAAGAGAAATCCAAAATTCTTCACATTTAATATCTTGCTTTACGCGTTTCGGTTTCATAAACTTACATAATATACGATTACTTAAACTCATTCACAATTCTCGCTGCTTCTCTGTAGTGGGCGTTGACAGGATCGTTCAAACACTCAATTTGATTATTAATCTCTAATTTGGCTATTTCTATATTTTCTAAAAAAATCAGCTTATGGCCCTTATTCGCATTATGTAGCATTTTAAAGCTGTCTTTAGTATTAAAATTATGTAAATTCTCTCTTAAATGTAGGCCAAAAGCTGATCTCTTGTCATTAGGCGATTTCTGAGAGTTTAAATGTTCTTTTATTCTAATATTAAAACTACGTCCTGTCTGACTAGCATATTTAGCTGTGCAAGAGTTACAGGACAACAAATACACACCACTCTTGTCAAGCACGTCAACTGAATCCTTTACTCTCGAGAATAAGCTACGTAAATTGTTTACTGATTTGTAAGCTATTTTAAAATTGTTGTTTAAGGACTTCAATACATTACCCACCCTCAGAGAAACAGGACCCAAAAAAGTTACTCTTATATACCTAGGTGGTTGAAAAGATGTTATGATCTTATCCAAGGGGTCAGTCAACACTTTCCTAAGCATGCCATTAAATCTTTTTCTTATTAAATTATTGATTAATGATATCTTGTATCCGTTGTTATAAGCAATTTGAAAGATGATGTTCTTTTTCCTCTCAAATTCCAATTGTAAGAGTGGGATGGTGAACAAACGATGGATCAAAGAGTTAAACGCTGCCATTTTACTGACTCAAATAATTGCCATTAGATTAGAACGGCACCTTCGGTTTTGCTCTAACTATCAAAAGAAAAAAGTTATGACGGAAATAATATTTATGTTTTAGGTAAAGTGCCCTCTCGCGTTATTGAAAGAAGCACTTTTCTCTTCAAATTGTATAATCGATCGAGTTTAGTGTGTGTGCCGAATATCAAATGGATCGGTTCGAAAATATATGTAGTATGACGAAAAACTATACTAACATTATTTTTGCATGTAGAATCACCCCTTAAAATTTCCTAACGCATTTTCCGAACACCCTGTATAAACACAAAAGGGATAAAACTGTCAATATCTTAAACACGCAATTAGATCTAGGAAATTTCACCCTGTTTACAATATTATAAAGAAATCTAATTAAATATTTTAATACCCAATAATGTTTATTGCACTATATGCTTTAGGAAATTCCCAGATTGTTACCTACCCCTTTCATAATTAGCACATGTATAGTATATATATATATATAATTTAGATTTTAATTTAGTCTCACTTGTCAGCGTCTTGAAGATGTAGTTGTACTACGAAACGGCCGTAACGCCATATATTTTATCATTATACGTGACATATAACAAAGTATAATTTGGTCTAATTTTACATAAATTAATTAATATTTTTGTTTTTTAAGGTAATAATGCCTTTAGAAGGTAATTCATGGAAGGAGTTAATGGACAAGGTTTTACCGAAAGCACTGAAGATCAATAAGGAAGAAAGAGCTTCCTATAATGTTCGAAATGTCTACTTTTTGGACGACCTAATTCACGATCACGGGTAAGATTTATTTTAACTCTGTACTCTACTATACTCAACAATAATCCTTAAGCTATAATAACTAAACACTGGACTACAACTAAGATTAACAAACTTCACTCTGCTTCGACATTAACGTGGCTGTTCTTGCAAACTTCTCGGTGTCCGCATCTCCAGGAAATAAATTATTACTTAAGGGCGGAATATATGTACTTAAATTTAGCCAAAATATGCGCATATATATGCCTTGTTTGCCTTTAAAATATGCAGTTATATGCATAGTTAAAAAAAAATGCAAAAAAAAAACAAATAGAAATAAAAGTAAACAATTTCTTAACCTGAAATTGTGTAAAAGACATTTATTACTAAATATTTTTAAAAATTTTCATCTAAAAAGGATTGTCTTCTATCAGTAAAAAAATGTTTATACAAAGAGAAGCTTCTTTTAACATCTACTGATGTAATCGGACAATACTGCAACTTAGGTAGGAAAGTATAAGGCCAACTTCATTGGATGGTTTACCTTCATAAATGCTGTTTACTGCAGTTAAGTATTTAAACCCTTCATTCTTTTTTACAGTTACATCCAATTTGTTTGTTTACTTGACGCCCTACTTTACCGAGAATGTTGTTACATTTAGCGGAAAAGTTTTAACAATACTAATTGAGTCCCTTAAACTTAAATTTCTACTCTCCAACGAGGATTTTATGTCCGGTATAAAACTGAAATTAACCTTAATAAGAACAACATCTTTAACTACACTTGCACTTTTTAACAACACTTTACTTTGCACAACACACTGCGAATCGTCATCTAAATCCAAAATTAGTTCTTTAATGGCTTCAAAATGTTCTGCGTAGAATATTGCGGCCTTAATCCATGTTTCCCCCAGGTAATTACAGGTTCTGGAGGTAAACTAACTCCTGGTAATCTCTCCTTATACATCTGCACTCTTAGAGGTGCCTTTAGAAACACTTTTTAACATTTGAAATTAATTTATTTACTAAAGGATATTCAGTTTTGGCGGTTTCTGCGCGTCGGTTTATTCCATATAAAAGACAAGTCACATGTATCATATTGGAGTAAAAGATTCTTAAGTTTTGGCCTACTTTTACCATATACGGTGCTGCATCAGACAAAAGCACTAAAAACTTCTCATCTGGGACTGGATTTGGTAAGAAAAAGCTCGATAGGGACTGCTGAATAAATCGGGTTACGGTCACATTATTAGTTTGGTCTAGCTGCTTAGAAGCTATTAAATATGGGTTTGTTGCTTTATCTTCTTGAAGATGTGCGATATATCTGCCCACAAGCATCTGTGCTTTTATCAACAATAACATTTTTATCACCCAGTGAAGATCTAATTTCTTCTAAAACGATTTCGTATACTGAATGGACATTATTCTTTCTAAGCGTGGATTCGTCAGGAATGGTTTGTTGGCAATATTTTTGCAAAATTTCTCTAAACCGTGGATTTTACAGTTTTTTAAGGGTATGTTTGCTGCGACCATAGCCTTGCATAAGTCTTCTTGATAAATTTCCTTTTCAGATTTCGATTTTTCTCCAACTTTTTGAAATGCGTTTTTTACACTCAGCTGAAATGGCTCAGATTTCATTTTTTGTAACTTTGATTTATGCAACGGTGTTTTCAAATGTCGATCGATTTGGAACTACTTTTCACAAACAATAATTTTTACGCAAGCTTCACAGAATATTTTTTCTCCACTAAACTCTAACTCTGTGAAATTTTTAATCCAGGAAGACGTTTTCGACACTTTAAACAATTTTAACACAAATTTGAAATCACTAGTATCACACTGAAAATACTGAAATTTTTCGACAAGCTAAACCAGACGTACGTATTACAACCCGACATTAATATAGTTTGTTAAGCAGGTAACAATAAGGCATTATTAAATAACAATAAATAGCCCCTAACAATATACCTG
Source organism: Polydrusus tereticollis (assembly GCA_963920685.1). NCBI lineage: Eukaryota > Metazoa > Arthropoda > Insecta > Coleoptera > Curculionidae > Polydrusus > Polydrusus tereticollis. Next base: position 52,810,598 of record OY987334.1, on the reverse strand, counting down.
CAAACCCCAGAAACCCCCAATCTAAAAATTGTGTATAACCAAAATGTAAATAATAATTATTATATACAGATTGGAAAATCCCTGAACAAGTGCCGGACTGGACATTAAACCTGTGAGTCTACGAGTTTTCATTACCGGGCGTTTTTCATGTTTTGATAACGCCGAAAACCTAAGAATAGGCTCATAAAATAATAATTTGGGGAAAATATGCATTTTATTATAAAATTGACAAAATATGCAAAATATGCATATAATTGAACTTTGCAAATATCCCGCCCTTTCATTATTACCTACAATTGAAGTCTAAAACTCGTCTACTGTCATGATGCATCATTGTATCTCACCTTCAAACAAATACTGTTTTAGCTCTCCCCGAGAACTAGGGATATTGCAGAACCATATTGACCGACGACCAAATTGACAAAATTGTTTAACTGTTTTAACAAGAATTAAAATCGAGACTAGTTAATTAAAATTCCAATAAATTTGAGTTTAATTGAGTGAATTCTTTTTCAGTTGGTTTAAGGAAATGCCCCGATACATGCACATGCTCCAACACGTCTACAGAACCAAAAACTTCACCAAACCGGGCCAATATGTCAAATGTTTCCACAACACGGAGAAGGTTTTGACGCTACACAACCACTTTCCTTTAAGTTGTCTTGGTAGTGGCTGTACTTCCTATCCTATTGAAACCACTGACGCCCAGCTACAGCATTACAGGTAACAAACATAGTATTTATAGTATCGGCATTCGCTTTCACATTTTGGACATTGGCATTTATTCAATCGACATTGTTTCAAAAATATTTAGAAAAACCAAAAATAGAAATAAAACTTTAACACCCTGTATCTCCGAAATGAAGCATTTCCGGCCATAGGTTTATTGGACCTCTTTTTCATATTTTTAAGCAAAGAAACTCATGCTCAATTTTTTCGCAATATTAATGAAACGCACTGTTGTATACTCTTTGCAAAACAATTTCCGTTGCACATCATACCCTTCGAGTGACGTCAGTTATCAATTATATATTATATATAAATTATATTAATTTTTACAAGCTTAAATAAACAAAATATTTGCTATAAGTGGGTTCGCATCAAAGAAAAATACTTTAAGTTTGTATTACATTCATCATTGCATGAAATTTCCTCATGTTTTCTTACGGATTTACAATAATTATCAGCTGATTGATGACGTGCATTAGAAATTGTTTTGCAAGAACTATATAAGCTTAATTTTGGAATATCTGCTAGTTTCTTAACAACTTTCCCTATACCTCTGTTACTGTTTTCGAGATGTTAATTCATTCCACTGTTTTTTGGTTACTTCAGAACATGTCTAAAAGTTTTATTTAACCATACCTACAAATTTTTGGAGCGGCCCATTATGAATCTGTAGCATCAGCTGTTTTTCAAATACATATTTTAGTGGTAAATGCAACGTGAGACATTAAATAATATTTTATTTATGTGTAAATATGAAATTACAAGTTATTTTATTATTAAAAATAATATTTATGATTACAAAAATATACAAAATATTCGGTACTTATAATAATTATTCACTTAATATATCAATTTCACTATCGCTATCATCATCTGTTCTAATTATTATTTGTGCTATATTGTTAATATGGATATAGGATTTTTCCACTTTTTCAACATGTGTAACAGAATTTGCCCAACTTTGTGAATGGATGTTAAAAACTTCAGTTTCTATAAGCTCAAGTACACTGGAGTTAATAGTAGGGCAAATATTGTTACGACGAATGGCAGATTTCAGTTGGTGCCAAACATGTTCGATGGGATTAAATATACAATGGTATGGTGGAAGCCTTAAAACTGTATAATGTGCTATATTTTTAGCATAATTATCACAGAAGTATTCCTTTTGTTGTTTTAAACTTTGTAAAACCTCAATTAATTGCCTTTTGGTGTAATCTTCCTGAAGATAAATGTCATTATCATACGTATAGTTTTGGATTGTTGCTTTTGACTCATTTGAGGAGATATATTTGCAATTAGCTTGTTTTTAAACCAATCTTCAAATAAATCAGCAGTGGTGTCCTCATGGTAATCCAGAGAAGAATCTTTAATGTTTTTTTGCAGACAGAGAAAGCCCATTTGGAATCCATCCGTCTTTAGATCCAGCATGCAAAATCGTAATTCGTTTACCTTTTTTTGATGGCGCGCTTGTTTTACACTTGCCGCTTGAGTCAACCCAACCCTTTTCCGGGGTATCATATTATGTGTCGAACCAAGTTTCAACCAAGTAAATAATCGGCCTTTGCTGATCTCTGTAAATCCTAATTTTTTGTAGATATTTGGATCGCCATTCCCGAATTCTACTGGATTCCATTAAAACTTGTCTTTTGTTTTTTTTCTAAATCTAAAACCCATGTGTTGAATACACTTCCATAACGTTGTTCTGCCACATTTAACGCCGGTTTCATCTTTTTCAAGCCTCTTAATTAAGTTATCTAATGTAGGCACGCTTTGTTCCTCGTGTAACTTGTAAGATTTACGCCGTACTATATCTTGATCACTTCCATCTACCTTCAAGAAAATGCCAGTATCGGTTCTTTTTTTCCTCGCTAAAATGGGATTATTCACAATTTTCCATACACTTGATGTTTTAATTTTTGTTAATGTGGCCGTTTCTTCTAACGCTGCTTGCTTGCTGACCGCACGTTAAATGAGAGTTGAATAAACATTGTTTATAACTTTCTTAGTTTCCACAGAAAAGTGTTTTCTGCATTTTGACGGGGTAATCTCCTGAGATGCATTAGGCTCGCACATATTTTCCGTGACTCACACACGATTAAACAAACGCTGTATTACACACGAAATAAGAATAATTACGAAGCTTAAAACTAACTAGAGTAGCTATACCGGGTGTTGCATCGTCGAGCGGGACATAGGAAATCCCATGTAATTTTAAATGGGGTCAATTATTGGCTTCCCTAATTATTTTAGAGAAAAATTCTATTTAGGTTTATTAAAGAGCACTAAAACCCACATTCAAAAGAATAACTTTAGATATTTTTGATGAGCCCGTTTACGGGTTATCGCCGATTTCTTTTTAACTATTTCTCCTTTTTATGGCCCCGTATTTGCGGGCACCAGTCAAGGTAAAAGATGACTGTCAAATAAAGTTGTCATTTTGAAATGTGTGCTTTATTGTTATAAAAACTCGTACATCGAAAATATTAAAGGTGTATTTATGAGTACAAATTAATCTGAATAAAACTAAAATAAAGTATCCAATTACAAGGTTAATTATGACATTTTACATGTTTCAATATTTTACTAATTAATAGGTAGGTACTATTAAATTGTTAGAACTTTAGGATTTAAGAAGATGTTCAAATATTCCTCAAAATGACAACTTTATTTGACAGTCATCTTTTACCTTGACTGGTGCCCGCAAATACGGGGCCATAAAAAGGAGAAATAGTTAAAAAGAAATCGGCGATAACCCGTAAACGGGCTCATCAAAAATATCTAAAGTTATTCTTTTGAATGTGGGTTTTAGTGCTCTTTAATAAACCTAAATAGAATTTTTCTCTAAAATAATTAGGGAAGCCAATAATTGACCCCATTTAAAATTACATGGGATTTCCTATGTCCCGCTCGACGATGCAACACCCGGTATATACAGTCTTTAGAACATAATTTGTTTTATGGGATTAACCCTCTCATTTTAAATCAGGTAAAAATCGGTTTAAAATCATCAAACTATTACTTTAATAATGAAATTACGTCTTCCGGATTTGCAGTTTACTTTAAGATATTTTAAAGTACGGACCATAATTTACCTGCATTTATTCATTCATTCATTGTTTGTTTATGGCCACCCTTGGATAATCCCATTCAAAGGCAAAGTGTAACTTTCTTATAACTCTGGACAGGCTTCACTATCTTAAATGCACAAAATTAAACTATAATAAATTTGATCACTTTTCAAGAGAATTAAAAAAAACAAAAGGTAAAAGATGGAGTAGCTACAAATGTCTAGAAATTATAGAAGATGAAGGTAATCAATATTTAGATGATCCAAAAAATCACAAAGTTTTTAAATCCGAAGAAAATATTTTAAAAATAGTAAGTGATTTAAAAAAATCTGTTATTTTTTATATCTGAAAGATTTGACGAAATGAAAAAAAAAAATAACGAAATATTTGCATTACTAAAAAATATAAAGAGAGGAAAAGAAGAAATCAAATTAGGATATACCTCTTTAAAACTAGATGTTATGGGATTTAAAAAATCAATTAATTTTTTAACAACAAGATTAAATATTGAAGAACAAAATAAAAACATAAATATTATTGAAATAAAAGGAGTTCGAAATCAAGAAATAAAAAATGATGTGGAAGTTACAACAAACATAAAAAAAAAGATATTATATTAATAAAACGAAAAACTTTTAAAAACGAAGAAAACAACAGTACCATTCAATTTAACTGTAAGAATCAAAAAAGAAAAGAAGAGATTCTTAGAAAAACGAAAACTTATTTAAAAAACAATGGAAAAATCACAAGTATTGATTTTAAACTAACAGGGTCAGAAACAATTAGTATTTACATAAATGAACGTTTAACAACCAGAAACAAATTTTTACTTGGAAAAGCTAAAGAACCGAGAAAATTTAAATATAAATTTGTATTGTGCAAAAATGGAAAATATTTGTGAGAAAGAATGAGGAAGAAAAGATAATTCAAATAACAAATGAAGAAAGAATAGAAAAACCTAAAAAATGGGATACATCTTATAGCTAAATTATGTTTAATTTTCTACTTATTTTGAAGTTTTTAAATTCAGCCTATTTAATATTTTGTACTTTAAGTACACATTTATATATTTTATTTATATGCTGGTATGCACCACACCATTGGTAGGTATGTTTCTCGACATAGCAACGTTCTGAACTTAAGTCACAATCTTTGGACTATGACAATTTCTTATTTAAGTTTGAGACGTCAAAAAATGACAGATTTGAATTTTGCTCTGCTGATATTTCATCTAAATACGCCTCGCCGAAGATGAGATAAAAGTAGAAGTCATAGGGAAGTCCGTGATATGTTTAATGAAAAATACCCAAATCTCCCGCCCATTGGCCAATCAACAGTATCTAGTGTAGCAAGAAAGTGGAGAACTTTCCGTACTATTAAAGATAGTGTTAAAAGTGGTCGTCCTGGTATATCCGAGGAGAAAAACATAAACATATTATTGTCACTACAGGAAGATTCTGATAGCTCAAGCACACAACGTGGACGGGACTACGATATACACCAAACCACTGTATCTAAATTTTTACAAAAAGAGAAGTTTCATCCATACAAACCAGTATTTGTACAAGAGTTATTGGACGATGATCCCGATAGGCGAGACCAATTTTGTGAAATAATGATTGAGCTAACAGATAATAACGCAAGATTTGTCCAAAGAATTTGTTTTTCAGATGAAGCTACGTTTTGTTTAAATGGTCAGGTTAATAGACAAAACTACAGATACTGGGCACAGGAAAATCCTCACTGGTTCATAGAAAATCACACCCAGTATAATGAAAAGGTTCATGTTTGGGCGGGCATTGTTGAAAATAGGATAATCGGACCAATTGTCTTTGATGAGAGTCTCACTGGAGAAAGATATCTAAATTTCCTTCAAAATGATCTGGTTCCAGCTCTTGCCACCCTGTTTCCAGCTCTTGCCACCCTATTTCCAGATGATAATGATCCTGATTTACCAAGTTTAACCTTATGGTTTCAAAAGGATGGTGCTCCCCCGCATTATGCTGTTCATGTAAGGGAGTACTTAAATACAATTTTTCCGGGGCGGTGGATAGGTAGACGGGGGTCAATAGAGTTCCCACCCAGATCGCCTGATCTTAATCCACTGTACTTTTTTTTATGGGGCTACGTCAAAAATTTAGCTTATAAATCTAAACCCATCTCGGTAAATACACTGAAGGACTCTATTCGTCCAGTAATAAGAGAAATATCTCAATAATATTAGAAGCATTTCAAAAAATTTTAACGAAACCAAATTATTTTTACGTCAACTCGACTATAGTTTTGACGTTATGGCGTTAACAGAAACTTGGAAAGTTTTTAGTACCGACTTATTTAAATTAAATAATTATGATATAATTTATAATAATGGAGATTTAAATAAAAGTGAGGGTATTATATAGTGTATGTTAAAAATAAAAACTATTACTCTTTTAAAATTATCTCTTTGGGAAAAGTAATAGTTATTTTCTTAAAAGTATCCATTGGAAAAAAAAAATAATATTATAAGTATATATAAACCTTTCCCACTAGATGTTTTCGAAGTTACTAAAAAATTTAAAGAATTTGTTTGATAATATCAAATATACTTCTAGTAGGTGATATAAATATTGATATTTCTCCGAAATCTAAAGATAGTAATGAGTATTTAAACTTGTTGAGTGGATATCAGTTTATATCATTTATAAATAAAAACACGAGAGGAATAAAAAGAAAACATAACTCTTGTATTGATCATATCTTTGTAAAAGCGAAAAAAAATTCAGATAATTTTAAATCAATAATCTTTAAATATCAAATAATCGATCATTACCCAATAATTTGACAAAAAAGACTTCTTGGTAATAATGTTAATAAGGAACCTTTATTAATGTATAAAAAGTATGCTAATTACTATAAATTAAACTAAAATATGGCAAAAACAGCTTGGACAAACTTCTATTCTTATTCTGAAAGAAAAAAATGACTTATCTAATAATTTAATAAACGAAATTCAAAATAATGTACAGAAATGTACAACTCAAATTAAAATAAAAAATAAAAAGAAAAAATAATGGATTATTAGTGGCTTACTAAATTCTATTAAGACAAAAAAAATTAAAAAAAAATAAAATGTTCGATTTTTATTATACAGCGTGTTCAGAAAAGTTCTAGGCATATGGAAATTTTCTTTATTGTTCGTTTTACGAAAAAAAGTTATTCTTTATAAAAAGTTCTGCTTGATAAATGAATATAAAAGTTATAAATACAAATTAACTAAACTAATTAAAGAGACAAAAACTAATTTTTATAAACGTGAAATTAATAAATGCCAAAATTCTAATCAAGATATGTGGGAAATCATTAAAAAAGTAAGTATGTCATAAAAATCAAAAACATGAAAGTATAAGCGAAATTAAAATTGAAAATTAGACAATTTCGGACAAGAAACGTATAGTTAATAGCTTTATCGACTAATTTTCTGAAGTTGGTGAAAATCTAGCAAATAAATCAATAAATGTAATATTACACGTTTTTGAATAAGAAAATAAACAATGTAGACTCATTTTGTTTAGAAGAAACTAATCATCAAGAAGTTCAAAATATAATTCACAGTTTAAAATTAAAAAAAATCTCCTTTCTGAGCCACTCACTTTTCTTATAAATAAAATTTTTAAAGCAAGTATATATCCAGAAGCTTTTAAAATTGGTGTAGTAAAACTAGAAGAAATTAGTAATTATAGGCCTATAACATTAATATTTTCATTAGCCAAAGTTTCTGAAAAAAATACGAATTGATAATTATTTAGAAAAATACATTTTATTTCTAAAAAACAATTTAGGTTTAAAAAAAATAAATCGACGCAAGATGCTATTGGGTATTTAACAGAACAAGTATATAATGCATTAGATATAAAACACCTTGTATTTATATTTTTTTGGATTTAGCAAAAGCTGTTGATACGGTTAGCCATAATTTACTATTAAAGAAAATTGAAAATATTGGATTTGAAGGAAAGCAATTAGAATTAATTAAAAACTATCTTGAAGACAGACAAACTTTGTTAAAATAGATAAAGAAAAAAGCGATTCAAAAGTATTTAAATATGATGTTCCTCAAGGGACAATTTTAGGACCATTATTTTTTAATATTTATATTAATGATTTATTCAGTAAAAATTGTGATGGGAAAATTCATAGTTTTGCAGGTGATACTGCTATTTTTATAGCGATACAAGTTAGGACAATTTAAATAAGAAAATTGAAAAAGATTTTAAAATTATAAAAAATTGGTTTGATAATAATTTATTAACAATTAATTTTAATAAAACTAATTATCTTCCTTTTACTTCAAACCTAAATAATGTACCACAGAATACAGAATATGAATAGTATCAATATAAGCAATGACATTCAAATTTTAAAAGTTAATCATGTAAAATATTTAGGAATAATTTTTGACAGTACATTAAATTGGAATTTTCAAGTAGAATACTTGATTAAAAAATTAAGAAGTTTATTACCAATTTTTAAAAACTTTAAAAAATGTCTGGATATAAAACATGTAGAAATATTATATTATGCATTAGTCAAAACTAATTTAAATTACGGAATTTTAGGTTGGGGACAAATAAACAGAACTTTGGTTAAAAAATTGGAGGTATTACAAAAAAGATTTTTGAAAATTATATTTAATAAGGACTATCTTAATCCTTTAAAAGAATTATATTCAGAACCAAGAAAGATGAACGTTAGACAAATTTACATTTATTATATTTTAATATGTACATTGTTATATTTAAAAATAAAAGCCTTATAAAATGAAATATCTATAAGACCTAAAATAAATAGGTCTCTAGGACAAAAACTTTTAAATATTTATATTTTTATTTAAATGATTATTTACCAACAAATATTAAAACAATTATTTCATTAGAAAAATATATAATTGAAATAAAAACATTTATAGTGGAAACAAACGCTTTAAAAATATTTTTGGAAATGCTTTAACTAATTAACATATTATTATTTATTATATTATAACTATTTAAAATAATCTTATTGTTATTATTATTATTATTTACATATATCAATCTTCCAAGTGTAAGGACAGGTATAATAATACACAGGGTGATGCGGTGATGTATATATTTACAATCTTCATCTTTGTTTCAGGGCTGACTGTGTAAAAACCCTCAAAAAGTCGTGCGAAGAATTTCGAAAAACATCCGTCATGGACACGACCATATGGAAGTTCAAAGAACCTTTAATACAAAGGGTTAGCTCGACCCTTAGAACCTTGGGGTTCTTCCCTACCAGTATTAGTAATGACGTCACAGGTAACGGTATAAGAAAAAGGTAACGAAATCGGGATGGTTCGTGTTCTGTTTTACGTTTAAAAAGACGTTTTAGCGATTAAATATCTCGCACCGCCTTGGAATTAAAAAGAGGCCAACATTAGGCTTTTAGCTGAGAAGAAATGAAAAAAACTATTTAAATAGCTTTCCAGTGAAATTTAAAATTCAAAAACTTGTTATTAATAAGTTGTCTTGTCTGCCACGTTGTATAATATAAAATAAATTTTGAAGACAAGGCATATCCGCTTATACAAAAACCTAATTTTCGGAGCGTCCCATTGCCTGATCCGCCATAAACGTATAGTTATATTTTATAAGGGTCAGTTACTAGGTCAAGATCAGCAATTTTTTGACTTTGTTTTGTGCTTAATCAAAGAAAATTTAGCTACGCAATAGAAGTGTAATCCTTATGGGCGGCTTAGAACCGCGAGAGGCGCTGTATCAAGTTAATAAGCGCGCGCCCCATGTTCAGCTTGATGGAGAGCAACGTTGCCAATAGTTGTATATTTTCTTAAGTCGGAGCATTGAATTTAATTAATTAAAGGGAAATGAAAGTCTGTCTTTACCACCAAAATTTTTTAATATTAACTACACTACACCCTAGATTTGGGTATCGAGGGCATATATATGGGAGGGATTCACCATATGAGTAAGATGTTCAATATACATTCAAGTTTGAAAATTGAGTCGGACTAGTTTCGACCTTAGAAAAGATCATCATCAGCAACTCTACATAATTATAATGTAAACAAGGTAAAACACAGTAGTGGATGGTTCAATGAATGTGTGTGCCTGCCCATAGACTTGACTAGGAACGTCCCTTTGGCTACACAAATAGGTTAAGAATAAGGGGTTAGTTGATACCCTTGTTGAGTATTGAGTGTAGAGGTTTTATATTTATTTGACGTAGGCTAATAACTGTAAACAGTAGGAGAAATAGGTCTTAAACAAGTTTGTTTTTACTCTTGACCCATGCTAGTAGAGAAATGATTTTATTTATTTTCATTACATATATTATTGAGAGAAAAGGATTATGATTTTGAATTTGTGGTGGTATTCTTTGTGGAATAGACTTTTTAATTAAGGTGGGTTAATTTTTAATTTTAATATAACATTTTTAGATGTAAGATAGAACTAAAGGTTTGTTTTATGTTAAGTTTAGGTACCTTTTATTTCGTTTTTTTATTTTATTTTTATTTCTCAGTCACTCAACAAAGGTGAGGCTTTTCTCTTTTTTCTTTTGAGAATATATGTAATGAAATTAAATAAAATTATTTCTCTACTAGCATGGGTCAAGAGTAAAAACAAACTAGTTTAAGACCTATTTCTCCTACTGTTTACAGTTATTAGCCTACGTCAAATAAATATAAAACCTCTACACTCAATACTCAACAAGTGTATCAACTAACCCCTTATTCTTAACCTATTTGTGTAGCCAAAGGGACGTTCCTAGTCAAGTCCATGGGCAGGCACACACATTCATTGAACCATCCACTACTGTGTTTTACCTTGTTTACATTATAATTATATAGAGTTGCTGATGATGATCTTTTCTAAGGTCGAAACTAGTCCGACTCAATTTTCAAACTTGAATGTATATTGAACATCTAACTCATATGGTGAATCCCTCCCATATATATGCCCTCGATACCCAAATCTAGGGTGTAGTGTAGTTAATATTAAAAAATTTTGGTGGTAAAGACAGACTTTCATTTCCCTTTAAAATACATAACCACAGACCATGGACTACTTCTTAAATCTTAATTAATTAACTTTCCTACAGTCTGTGATACAATATAACCACATGGAACAAGGATTTAAATTCTTTCAGCGGATCTGGGGGCGAGAAGGATCACTATTATATCTCACGTTCTTGGAAGGTGCTTGGGGCGCAGTGGTTATGGCGGCGTCTTTTAGATAAATATCGTTGTACCAGCTGCAAGTTTGTCTCTAATTTCCAGTATTTTTTTTTAATTATTTTTTGTTGCTTTGAATTTTTTGTAAATTTATTTCTACTGTAATATTGGTGGATTTATAAATTAACTTGAAAATTAGGGCAAGAAAATGCCTTATATCATACGCGTATTGAAATGGTGCCAATTGTTTCTATTTTACTTTTCAGCTCTAGGGTTAAAGACTTGCCAGCCCTAGTGTTGAAAAGTAAAGTCCGTCTATCTATCTTACAAACTCATTATAAATGCTAATCCCTAATGCCGATAAGACCCAGCGAGTGATCGAATGAAAGCAGGGACGCACTCGTTGCTGATAGAATAAAAGGTTGCGCTGCTTTAAGATAATAATATATATAAAAGCGTGGAAAAAAATATATTTTTTTTTCCTGTATGCAACGAAATTGTCGTACTGATTTTTTATGTTAGAAAGAAAACGCAAAAACATATTTTAAACGTAATTTAATAATAAGTAATAATAATAAAATAATAATATAACAGTATATAAAATGCATAACAATTAAAATTATAACATATAGGACGGTTATTGATTAAAACAAAATATACATATTTCTACAAAAAAGTACCGTGTCAGAAAAATAATTATTACATTTTAACCCAAGTCAGTTTTACTGTCACTGTCGTCATCCATCGTCGTCCACAATAATTCTTTTTCTGAGCAACAGATCTATATTTACGTATGATTTTTCTACTTTTTGAACATGCGCTACACAATTTTCCCAGCTTTTGTTTGGAATATTTTGCATCTCTGACTGTACTAAAGCTGTCACAGAAGAATTTAAGGTTGGCGAAACATTATTCCTCCTTACCGATGCTTTCAGCTGGTGCCATATATGTTCAATTGGGCTGAACATGCAATGATAAGGAGGAAGTCTTAACACGGTATGACCCATTTCTGCCGCCAAAGTGCCCCAATAATATTGCCTTTTTATTGAAAATGATTTTAAAATTTCGAGCAATTGCTTTTTTGCGTAATTTTCCTCAAAATACGTATTATTTTCCATCATATAGTCCTGGATGGTAACTTTTGTGTCATTGGAACACAAAACTTTATTTAACCTACGACTGTGGTAGCTCGCATTATCCATCACTATCACACTATTTGGTGGTATATTTGGCAATAATTTGTTTTTAAACCAGTTTTCAAATAGTTCTGCCGTAGTATCATCGTGATAATCAACAAGGGAGTCCTTTATATTTTTGGCTGATAAGGTCAAAGCGTTTGGTATAAATCCGTTTTTTGTCCCAGCATGAATTATTGTTATAAGCTTATCTTTATTTGATGGAGCTTTGGTTCTGCATTGACCCGATAAATCTACCCAACCTTTATCTGGAACTTCGTGTGTGTCATACCACGTCTCGTCCAAATAAATAACATCCCTTTCATCCTGTCTATATCCATGGACTGCAATTAGGTATTCCATCCTCCATCTTTTTAACCGGACCGATTCCATAATTACTTGTCGTTTGTTAATTTTTTTTCATTTTAAAACCGTTTCTTTAAATACATTTCCTTAGAGCCTCACGACAACACTCTATTCATGTATCATCTTTTTTTAATCTTTGCAATAGGGTTTTTAAAGTGGGGATCATTTGTTCCCTGTACAAGGCATATATTTTTCTACGAATTATATCGACATCCGTCGCGTCCAGTTTCTTAAAAGTAAAAGAGTCTTTCCTTTTTCTTCTCTCCACTATAGGTTTATTTACAACAAACCACACTGTGATCACTGGCCTGCGTGTCAAAGCTGCCGCTTCCTTCACTGCACTAAATTTTGAAAAACCTTGTTCAAGATTGGTGGTATAAACGTCAAAGATTACTTTTTTTGTGTCAACTGATAAAATATCACGCTTTAATTGGTGTACTGGTTTCTTCCCACGGACGAAACATTCTTAGATATCACGTTTAATAGGCAACAAATAACTTCTTGTTTAAACCAATACAAACATCTAACTGAATTTTAAGACTAAAAATCGGCTTATTTAAATAACTAAAATAAACCTATTTTATTTTACCCTAATTATTTTAAGAGGATTACTGAGAAAATATATAATAGTCTTTAAATAGATCCGTACCTGGAGTCCCCAGATCAGGTGGCCGAATTTTACACCTCACACAATAGGTCATTATGACGGTAAGGGATTAGCATTTATAATGAGTTTGTAAGATAGATAGACGGACTTTACCTTGAGTTGAAATTGAATACAAGAAAGGCAGAAATAAAAGATTTTTGCTAGCTATTTTGTGGTCGTGTGAACTATATAGTGCACATATATCTTGCGAAAGGGAGTTCCGCACACGAGTGGACATGCGTTGGCGCACAAGACAAAAAGTGTCAATTTTTGCACTTTTTATAATATGTAATATACTAATATTTACAACCAAGGATGTAATGTTGACATTACTGATTTTATTGAAAGTTGGGAAGTCTCGCATTACATACCTGTATTTCTTGCCCTCAGTTCCCATCCTCATTTCTAATGATTTTCACAGTGTTACCCTTAAACGCAAACAAATCTGACCTAAACTGTCATATTTTATTTGAAACAAGCATCCTGTTTCTCACTAGCGACCATCGAAATAACTTGAAAACTATAACAACTTGTAAGTTTAGGCTGATATTTTTAACATTTCCCTCATGCCGTCAGTCGCAATAAATGTCAGATTTACTTGACACTACTTTTCTTAATTTTTTTCATAAAAAAGAAATAAAAACTTCTTTATTCTAGTTGTCAATAAAATAATATAGTAAAAAGTTTCATTACTGTCTCGAGAGACGTTCGGATTCTGTTTGCTAGCCACTGAAATTTTTAACATAATAAACTCCTAGATTTAAATATTTTTATATCAACCTGTCAGTTCTTTGGTAAGCCCGAAAATGAAATCCCCGCTTTGAAAACCGGGATCCATCGAGAGGTCGAATTATTACATTAACATCGGACTTCTATTGCGTAGCTATAATTCTCTTTGATTTAATCCAATTTTTGATTAACTTTGACAAGTTTTAAATAGTTTTTAAAGAGAAAGACGAAAGCAAATGTCTTTAATGCTTAAGGCACCTGCATACTATTTCATTTAAATCATTAATTTAAGAATTCTTAGTTCCTTTTTCTTATATAATGTATACGTACAGTTCTATCTGAGATCTGAGTCGATGACGTAACCATATCAAATATATCCGATGTAAACGCACGTCATGTTTACTTTAAGACCGGGACCCAGACTTTGTGGTATCAGCTTTGGTGACACCACAAAGTCTGTTCCCGGTTTTATTGTAGGATTTTATCAGTTTCAAACTTATTTTATGGCAGCGATTGTACGTAATTTATTATTATTTTTGGCAGAAAGAAGACGTGACTGTATTAAGCCAAAAAAATGTTATTGTGATATTTCTATAATTTAACGTTTAAAAAATATACAATTTGTGAACCAGTGCGCAGTACTCATTAAATCTGTAAAGGTCAAACGGATATAGATCTGGTGAATAAAACCTTTGCAGCATTCTGGAATAAACCAGCAGTTAAAAAAATTATTTACAGGGTGTCCCACTTATAATGGAAGAAGGCTTAAATTATTTTCACACACTTTTCTATTGCTCATTGGCGTCCGGTTTTATAGGGGATTTATAATAATAATTTAAATAAGTAGTAAAGTACCTTTAGCGATTATTTTATTCCAAAACTAATATCAGAAATCGCTTTAGCATCTCTCAGAACGCTCAATAAATTGACACAACCAATGGCGTGCGTATGACCAATTTTATTTTTATTACAATAGTAAATATGTAAATATTTTTAACAAGAAATAAAAATAAAATTGGTCATACTCACACCGCCAAATCGATTTCTGATATTAGTTTTAAAATAAAATATTCGCTAAAGGTGCATTACTCTTTAAATTATTATTTTAAATCTCCTATAAAACCGTACGCCAATCAGTTAACTCTAACTTGAAGCAATAGAAAAGTGCGCCCTAGAGTCATAGATACGTAAACATACCAAAATTAAAAAAAAAATCAATTCAAAAATAACGAAAAGATAAGCCTCTTTCCATTATAACTGGAACACTCTATATACAAAGTGTCTCAGAAGTATGATACGTAACTTAAGGGGGTGATTCCTTATGATATTCTAAGAGGAAAAGTTTGAAAAAAAAATCGGATTTTTATAATTTTTTGAATTTTCCTTTTCCCGATTTTATTGAAATTTTATGCCGTTATTCATAATGATAAGGGACTTAATTAGCCCTAACTAGATTAAATTGCTTAAGTCCAGAGGCGTCCAGGGGAGCACCTTAAAGAATATTTTTGACAGAAAAGTGTACGCCACTGACTTTTTTCTAAATTTTTTTTCGGATTTACCAACTAATAGTTCAACTTTTTTATTCCTTGAATTGTTTTCGTATCTTGCTTCGTTTTCGAGAAAAAAAATAGAAACCACTTTATTGCATGCACAAAATACACTGAACAGCAATATTAATGCACCACTAAAAATTTCCGACAATTTTAATGTTATAATATATCTTCTAAACCTATTGTCCGATTTAAATGATAGGTTTATCCTTTAGGAATATTACTGTAGTCGCAATTTTTGTTAGGAAGTTAATTTTCATGGTATATAACATGTTGTGTTTTTTTCCCAAAATTTGAAACACCCTGTGGAATATATTAGGATTCGTGCAATATTGCATAGTAATTCTAACGTGAACCACGTGTTTTCTCAACGTTTTGTTTTTTGGTTCAATTAGTTGTGTTCAATATTAATGAAGATAGACGATTTTATATTTCAGTATACATTTCTATTAGAAAATTATAAGAAGTAACTTTAAAAAAATTATACTAACAAAAAATAACAAATAAACAGATTAATAATTATGTTATAAAAATAAAGATTATTTAGTAGCGTGTGTTTCCGCCTCTACTTCTAATAACGGCTGCACATCGGCGTGGCATACTCATTAATTAGGTTTTCAATTTGATTTTGTTCAATTTCATTTCAAATTTCAACAACTACCCTTTCTGTCTTGCAAGGCTGCTGGGGGAGGCTGACGACGTCTTAATTTTCTGCCAATAACGTCCCATACATTATGCTCGATTGGGTTAAGATCTGGACTACACGATGGCCAATGGAGAATCTGAATATTTACCTCTTGCAAATATTCAGTTACAATACGCGTTACGTGTGGTCTCGCATTGTCGTGCATTAACAAAAAGTTATTGCCGATATAAGGAGCAAAAGGTACAACGTGCTCAGATAAATTATCAGAAATATTCCTTTCGCTGTTTAACGAACCTCCACGTAGAGGAACAAGATCTGTCCGCGCTATTCCTCCCCAAACCATCACAGAGCCTTCATTAAATAAAGTTGTTTCACGTATGTTGCATTGGGCATACCGCTCGTTTGGTCGTCGAATCACTCTTAGACGTCAATCGGAGCTATACAGGCAATTCGTCCGTAAACAAAACATGCCCCCAGTCCTCAATAGTCCAGTTTACATGCTGCGTAGCGAATTGTAATCTAGCTCTACGGTGATCTGCGTTTAATGCGGGGCCTGTCGCTGGTACTCTAATATGCAAGTTGTGCTCGGTAAGACGTCTTCTCACAGTATTAATGCTCGGTTGGATGTTAGGAACGGCACTAAGTTCGATTAAAATATTTCTCGACGTGGTAAATCGTTCTCTTAAAGCACGTAATCTAATGAAACGATCTTGAGCCACTGTAGTGACTCGAGGCCTGCCTTGCCCAGGACGTCTATGGTAGTCATTGGTTTCTCTGAAGCGTTGAACAACACGGGATATTGTAGTATGGGTAACTCTCAACCTCAAACCAATGGCATGGTAGCTCATTCCTTCGCCATGTAAAGTCATTGCTTGAACACACTCGTCACGGGTCAAATTTCTTGTAACGCGCTCCATATTCACCCAACAGCGGAAAATCAAAATTTATTAACTTACTCGATTTCAAACAATACTGAAATAAAATTGAAATAATTTTTAAAATACAAACCCTGCTGACAATTACGTCGATATTTGCTCACATAGCCTACTTATGTTTGTTAATCAAGGTATCCAATATCCATAAAAGTGTGATTTATGATTAGAAAACAAGCTGATTTAAAAAAGTGTCTATCTTCATTAATATTGAACACAACTAATTTAACCAAAAAACAAAACGTTGAGAAAACACGTGGCTCACGTTAGGATTACTATGCAATATTGTACGAATCCTAGAATATTCCACAGGGTGTGTCAAATTTTGGGAAAAAAACACAACATGTTTGTTACTAACCCGATATACCATGAAAATTAACTTCCTAACAAAAATTGCGAGTACAGTAATATTCCTAAAGGATAAACCTATCATGTGCAAAAAAATCATTTAAATCGGACAATAGCTTAGAAGATATACAACATCAAAATTGTTGGAAATTATTAGTGGTGCGTTAATATTGCTGTTCAGTGTATTTCAAAGTTAATTAAAATATTTAAAATAAAAATGAAATAATTTTTTTGAATATGATTATGAATAACGGTACCAAATTTCAATAAAATCGGAAAGATATTTAAAAAAAAAAACGATTTTTTCTTTAAACTTTAACACTCTATATATCAAAAACGAGGCAACTCCGGACACATGTTCATATGAACTTTTTGTCTTAGAATGTCATAAGGACCCCCTTAAATTACGTACCGTTCTTCTGAAACACCCTATATAGACGTGTCTAAAAAGTCAGTGTTTTCAAATTAATTACAATAATTAATAATGATTTATATACAATGTAATTTCTCGTACGCAAAGAATTACAGAAAGCACAAAACGTCGTGTGTGCCTTAAAAAATGCTTACATAAATTCTATAATACTGAAAGATTTTGCTCAATTTAGTAATTTCAGAAACAAGTAGAAATATAAAGCAAAACTAAACAACATAGTTTTTATAAACTTGAACTTTTATTAAAAGCTGTGAAATATAGTAAAAATAAAATATTTTATTAAAAAATAATAATTAGTTTAATGAAATATACACAAAATCTAAATTTTATTACTCATTTTCAATGTTTTTTTTAGCCATATAGGGCTAATATTTCCGGAAAAAGAAATGTGTGTAATTTTAATTTAGTTAATAATTTCTAATGCTTATTCTTTCATTTGCTCAAGTTTTAATTATAATTAAGTAATCTTTCTAATTTATGTCTGAGTAATTTTACGCCATTGTGTATAGTATAGGTTTCACCGACTTTTCTCTAGGATTAGTTCAAAATACAATTTTGAAAATCTGTGGTAATTTTAAGTTTGATAAAATATTGAAACAACAATTTTTGTAAAATAATTTAGGATTAGATATAGGTATACGTATTTATTTTGTCAAATTATAACAAAAATTGTTTGTCGTCAAGATATTTTTTAGGTATAAAACATTAGATATGTAATAATAACTGTACTAGGTGCCTCAGAAACTTGATATACGAGGTGGCCCAAAATTTTGTAAAGCAAGACCTTACAAAAAAATTTGACCACCCTGTATATACAAACAGTTAATAAATTCTTGAGACACTGGGTACATTTAATGGTGTAAATATTTACAGGGTTTAGGTGAACATTATTGCTTTTTTACGACTTATTTTGTTTTTCCTTGATAGGTCTCCTGTCCTGAATTAATATTGAAAATTTTACTTTTTCTATTTTATATCAATTTATATTATACCCATTTTGCCAGTGTAAGTAGTTTTTTATACCTATATGTTGGATATTTTTCCTTATAGGATTGTGTATTTTTTTTAGCAGAAAATCATGTGCCTTAAATGTCATGTTATGTTGTAAGACTTACCCTTTCTACTTATTTATATCTGAATTTTAAAATCACAATATATAAGGTTTAAAAAAGTAATACATTCGTTTTATTATGTTAATAAATAGAATATGGTCAAACGAAAAAACGTCACGACGTCAAAACGGACGAGAGTTGCAAGCTTGCCGTCATTGTTCGCCATAGTATAAAGGATAGTTCATTTCTTAAAAAAAATAAGCATCTATTAATGGCACTTTAGAGTGTAGAAGCTTGCTTGAGAAGTGATGAAAGAATCATTTGGTGGACATGTCGGATTACCTTCCCACCGCAAATCTCCCGGTGGGGATCAATTAGCTTTCAGTCTTATGGTCCGTTGTCATGCCAAAAGGGAAAATTATTTTTACTTGCCAATCAGAAACTATTAGAAATATTAGATATACTAAAGATTTAGTTCCTGCGGCTTCGGTCTGTTGCAAGGAACCTAACTTGCATATTGTTATTTCCGAAACGTATCTTTCGGCTTACAGTAAAGGCGGTTAATCTATAAATAGACATATTGTTGAATCGCCGTTTTTGCGGCCTTTTAGGAGAAGAATATTGGTAAATAAAATAAATATGAAATAGGCTCATTGGAACGAAGTGGGCGACCAGGAAGGCCAACGGCAGTTAGAACGGTAGAAGTGAAGGAGAATGTGCTGGATATGATAGAGAAAGATACAGGTACAAATACTTTGAATGTAAGTAACGCGACTGTGTGGAAAATCCTTAGGGACTATTTGTTGTACCCATACCACATACAGCGCGTTCAGAAACTTCTGTGTATCAGCTCATTTCAGTATGGTTGCTCGTGAGTTTTTAACAATAACATACGGAGATCGCTGGATTGGTCGAGGTAGACCTCACTTAATGGCCTGCTCGATCTCCGGACTTAAACCCCCTGGATTATTTTCTGTGGGGCCATCTAAAGTCATTAGTTTATACTACTTCAGTGGAGAATGTGAAGGATTTAGGAATTCGGATAATTGCTGGGTGTAACTCAATAAGAAACGACCCTGATGTTTTTGAAAGAGTTCGGCAGTCAATGAGGAGGAGATTGGAAACTAGTTAAAGTTTTTTTTAATAAGCATAATATTTTAAGTCGTAGAAAGATCGGATTTTATTTATGAATTTAATTTAACAATATTGAATATAAGGTTACTGTTAATGGATGGTGGTGCCATATTCATACGAGAGGTAGTATTAACTCATATATCTTACTATTATCATTTTATATCTTATTATAAAATGCTATTAATAATAATCATAGAAATAAGCCTGTCCATTCGTATTATATAACTATAATATGGACAACTGAGCGAAGTGAGAGGCGCGTACATGGTGAGACAGACGAAAGCGTCTCTTTCGCACATTGAAGACGAAATTAATATACAAGATATACAAGCAACGCGACGGCTCCCGAGAAAAGCAAACAACGAGAATCGACAATATGACATTTGGCGAAATATTTGTAGTAGAAGGTAATCCGGCCAACTGTCATAAGTTTAAAGCCGGCGTCCCATATATACGATTTTCGACGTCCAATGTCCGAGAACAATTTGGTATTCGTACGAAAATATTTTACATATCCCATGGATCCGTTGTCGTGTCTTAAAACTCCTATTAAAAGTGTCAAAAAGAAGAATGCATTTTTCATTAACTTAAACTTACTTAAGTACTTGATTTAAGATAGTTTAAAGTTTTCTGTGGGTTAAGTATCACAATAGAACACACTTTTTTTTTGATATTATGCCACCGAATTTAATAATAAATAAACATGTCAAACAAGCCATAAGCCGAGAAGTGTGGTTAAAAATCATCCGACATCGTACAAAAGTTAAGCTAAATTCAACTCGTACGATGCATCGTAGATTGTTGAAAAATATTCGGATGAAATTTGCCGCCAAAATTGTCCACCAATGAGAGCACTGTCGCATCATCGTATCGTCGGAAATCGTAAGCATGCGACGCCGGCTTTAGCTGGCCGTGTTTCAAACGTTAGTCCGGTAGTCGATGATTTATCGTTATCGAGTTTAGTTGTAATTTTTGTTGAAATAAGTGTATTGTTTAACTGTTTGTTTTTGTAAGTGCTGTGCTATTGTAAAACTATGCCTGGTAATACCTGTGCGTTTCGAGGGTGTTACTTAAAAGAAGATCAAGGAATAAGCATGTTTGAATTTTCAAAGGATCCTGAACAGTAAGTACATTTGCACCGCTATATTGTTGATTAGAAATGTAAGGAGAGGTAACAAAGCTGCTGTTCAATATTTGAAAAGATATAAAGGGATACATACATAAGAGAATACTGTTTCTCTACTTCTATATTAGTAAGAACCTACTTACGCACTGTCTACTTTACCCGTAAAACTCTAATTACACACACTATATTGTTAGAAGCCAAGCTGTGCGTAAGAGCAGTTACGTAATATTATAATGTGGCTGTACTAACAAGGGCAATTTTCGCTAACGCTCGTACCGTAATTTTCGAAATCGTGTGTAATAGGCTTCTTACCACTCTTGGTATGTAATATGCTATTTCATTTTCTTTCTAAAATGTACTATCAGTAAGTAATGCACAATTAATAAAACATTTCAAAAGTATTTTTATTTTATTTCATTTTTTTATGATTTTACGAAATTTGTTGGAAAGCCAATTACATGAAACACAGAAGATATTCATGAAAAAGGTACTTCCTACTAGGTACCCACATTTTTTATTTTAGTGCAAAGCATTTACTTTATCGCTTTAGTGCTTCTTTTAGTGTAATAACCCGGCCAACTGTCAAAATTTCAAGGTGAAGGACATATAATTTGGTCCGCATTTAATCAATGCTAAACTCGGGATTTTGTCGCTTCTCGTTGTTTGCTTTTCTCGGACGGCTTTATGGACGGCAGGCAGTGTTGCCAACCTTGAATAGATTTTTCCTATCCACTTATCCGAAGAATTCTCTGCCGTTAACAGAATTAGGAAAATTCTAAGAAAACGGGATCATATCATGAGAAGCGCGTTGAAAACATGAGTGTTTAGGTTACATACGATGTGAATATTGTGAATTGTCACTTCTCTTAGGCCAATTTAATCAATGTCTTATTGTTAACACCAACTACGAGATAATTTCCCAAGATATGTGGCTGTAAACAGTAACAGGGCATTTATAAAATGCGCCTTGATTTGGAAAATATACGTCCAGCGAGGATAGGACACGCGTCGTGGTGAGCCCACCTTGAAGGAATTATCGGCGGCCAGGGCTATCTCGAGCTCTGATCTCCGCTTACTCCCCCTAGACTTGCCTGCCTCATCCTCATGCGGTTCCCCCGCAGAGTCTCACCAATAACAGCAATATTCTGCTGTTTTCATGGAGTTTGGAGAGAAGGGGGTTAGAAGGTATTGGATGATGATCGAGGGGGCTTGGGGGGGGGGGTTGAATTGTGGCTACACCTAAAAGAGCTGGTGTCGGGGACGTTTGTGGCGGTGCGGGTCGTAATTGGAGGCTTGTCTGATGAGCGGGTGAGGGTGGCGGTGAGGTATTTGGTATCTCTTTCGTGGAGGTATTGGGCTAGGGGGGTGTGTTTGATGTCTCGGTGTAGATCTGCGTTGTATGAGGGTGGGGCGGATAATGGAGATTAGGACGCCGGCTATAAAGTAACATTAAATAGTATAATGCCTCGTATAACAGATTTATTAGAAAGGTATTTCCATTTTAAAAATAAAGATCTGACCTGTGTTAGAAAAATCTTGTCGGCCAGTGTTATTATTAACCTGGGGCATACATATAAGCCTGGGCTGGAGTAGTTTGCGAATGCGGAAAAGAATCTAATGCCCTTACGCCAAGCTTAAAATATAATTAACCATCAAACCAGCGTTTCTCATTCGCAACTACGCCAGCTTTAAAATTGGATCGTCGTCGTCACAAGAACAGAAACGTGTGGTCGTCGTGACGTCAACTTTGGAATAATAGTTGTTTTAGAATGGTCAAGTGTCTGCGCGTTTTATTTCAAATTACAATGGTCACTTGTCAGTGCGCTCTATTTTAAATGACAGTGACCACTTATCTGGTATGCCCATTTCTTCTTTTCACATTCCGGATTAGCGTTTGTCCTCTGGGTATTTCGCCAGCTTCATTTACAAATTAAATTTATCATAAAAACAATAAAATCAAGAGCAATATCAAAACCACCTTTTAAAAAAACACTATCAGAATAACACTAGCGTCACGAAAAAATGCATTCGAAGAACTCGCAATTGGGCAAATAGAAATTATAGAGTAACAACAACAAACCCACTTACTTATAGGTATAATGATTAACTTCAATTTTAATTTAAGCGGGGGAAGGGACACCGGTTAATATTAAACAATGCTACAAATATAGTTTATTGTACAGTTGCATTCATTGAAAATGGGTACACTAAATTTATTATAATGTAAATCGGACCACAATTGCTTTACTTTGCAAGTAACCCATGCTCAAGATCTTTAGACTACCCATGCTAGGGTCGGCAGGCCGGCTGCCCTATTACAACGAACGGCTTTAGGATAGGCAACCAAACATACATACGTAATATACAGAGTGTCAATTTGAAAACTTTCAATGCAAATATCTCGAAAACTACAGAAGTTGTGTGAACATGTATATTGTGTAATGTAAGAATTCAGATTAAATACATTAGTTATTAAGTTTATAATATTTAATTGTTTTGTAACTGGGAAACTGTAAAACAGTGTATTGAAATAAATAAATAAATAAATAAATAAATAAATTTAATAATGTTCAGAGCGTCAACATTTCTTAAGAATTAATCTATATGTGGATTAAAGAATAAAGCAAACGCAATCAAACGCAAAAATATGTACAGTTTGACCATTTTTTCTATAAGCAACCCAAAACATTTAAAATGTCAATCACTTACCAGACCTAGTCCTGCAGACTTCATTTTCATCCTAGAAGAAAATTCATTATACCTAAGCATTTTTGATTCAAATTTAAAATGAATTTAAAAGTATAATGGGCAAAAGTTTGGACTTGGCTAAATATCCCCCGAACTGGAAAATTATATAGAAATAACACAATCCAGCGCAGAGAGCTTATTCTCCACTTCGTACGTTCTTAAAAGGTTTCGTGTGACAAGCGTTCACAAAAAACGAACGATGCGCTTGACTGGCATTCATAACTCTTTTTCGCTTTTAGATCATTCGGTATTTAGAATGCCTCAAGTTAATGACTAACAAAAGCAAATGCTTTTGAAATTTTTATCCGGTGCTTTCACGAATACTTTCACAAAAAAAGAATATTTAAGGATTCATTTAGGACACAAATATGGTGTTAAAATTTGTATCAATTGCCTAAATACAAATCTGTTTCGTCTAAACATTCTGGTGAACTTAGAATCCGATAATTCCTCCAGTGTACTTTTCTTAGCACCATAGATTATCATATGAAAGCTATCATTTTCCGCCTCTGTATCATCTAAATCATTAATCAGGTTAATATGTAGTAGACCCTTTATGAAATAAATGAGAAAAATTCTATTGCTATTTTCAAATTACTGGCTTTTTAAACAGCAAAATAAGGTTAGGAAGTCAGGTGACAAGCGCTCACATACCGAAATTCCGACTTGCCAATCTCACCGACTTTCGCACGTTAAGTTACCGGTAGAAGTAGTGAAGAGTGCCAAATTATTAAATATTACTCGTGTACGAGTCACTCTCATCGCTTTTCGTTCGTTTTTCGAGTGAAGAATAAGGTCTGTGGTGTGTTGTTAACAGACCATTGCGCATTTAATGATGACGTGGCGTTATTGTCACACTTTCAGTTCTCTTAAAACTTTTACGAGCTATTATTCCAAAAAGAGAACGCCCTGTATATTTTTACTTTTTGTAAGTACTGTCAGAAAGACCTTTCCAATCATTATATATGACAATGTGATGTATTTATGGTAAAAATTGGTTTAAATTAATTTTTATAAACCAATTAATAAGTTAATAATTTAATTAGGGGCTTTTAATTAAATGTTCAAGCCGTCCACCATTTACTTGCTGATAATATCCTAATCTGCACCACCTAAATTGTGTCATTTTTAATTTGCTACTTCGGGAGCTATATTTAGCCAAATCAAGACTTTTTCCCAACCTAGTATAAAAAGCCAAAAATGGAAAAGTCTATGATTCAAACACTCTTACCTGGTCTAGTCCTGCTGACTTCCCTAATTCAGCTTGTGTCCCGAATATTTCGAATGTTGTTCAGTTTTTCGTCCTAGAAGAAAATTCATTATTCATTAATATTATTATTAATTCATGCATACTGGGTAGCCTAAGAATAAGTTACGACCATCGACTTAATTTTTTCAAATGAAAACATCTATTTTTTATTTCATTTTTGAATTTTGCATCGAATTCTAAGTATATTTCATGTACCATGCTCTATATCTAAACCCTAAACTCAACAGTTTTCGAAAAAATTACCATGCAATGTTGCGGTTTTCATGGTTATGCGGTTTATGCATGGTTGGGTTTGGTGATAGAACACGTACTCAAATAGAAACAGCTCAATTATTCAATGAAATTCATCCTGATCGTCCTCCCATATGTCAAAAGGTGGTGAGTAGAATAGAGGCTACATTTAGAGAATTCTGTCATGTTATAGATTTGCCTAAATCTGGTCATTCCGCTCGAGATGAAAATGAACAACTTGACGTTTAGCTTTCCTTGGAAAAAAACCCATGTACTCCTTTGTCGCACATTCGTGCCAATTAACACATGCGGAAATCTGTTGTTCATCGAATAGTTCAAAAGCACAAATAATATCACCCATACAAAATTACTCTACGAGTTATTTGAAGATGATTTCGATAGGACAAATGAGATTTGTGAACGCATGCAAGATATGTGCAATCTAGATAATAATTTAGTAAAAAATAGTATTTTTTCCGATGAAGCTACATTCTGTTTGAATGGTAATGTGAACAGACAAAATTGTCGTTATTGGGCAACGGAATATCTTCATTGGATGATGTAGCCAGTACCCTCAAAAAGCAAATGTGTATGGTGTGGAATAGTGCACGGAAGAGTAATTAGTCCATTTGTCTTTGAACAGTCTTTAACTGGCCAGGTATAAATCGAATTTCTTTAACTTAAATTAATTCCAGCATTAGTGACTTTTTTTCCGAATCAATTTGACCCAGACTCTCCTGACGAAGAACTGATGTTCCAGCAAGATGACGCTCCTCCGCACTATGCTGCCACTGTGCGTGCACTTTTGAATGAAACCTTTCCCAATCGGTGGATAGAAAGGAGAGGACATATCGAATGGCCTGCTAGGTCGCCAGATCTAACTTCGCTGGACTTCTTTTTGTGGGGTTACCTCAAATCGAGTGTATCTGTTGACAGGCCAAACAATCTGCAGGAGTTGAAGGAGAGGATCCGAAGAGAAGTGCGTGCCATAACTCCGAAAATGGTTAAAAACGTGCAAAGAGAGTTTATTGATAGCCTTGGATATTGTCAAGCCGTAAATGGCGCACATTTTCAATAATTAAGTTGATTTGTTGTTCTGTTCTTTTTTTAAATAAACAGCCGGTCTTATTGATATGTTCAATCGTAATTTTTTCAGTAACTGTTTAGTTTATATATGGGACATGGTACATTAAATATACAGTCTGGACGGCGGTTCTTTGCTGGTGCGTCATTACTTCCACGTGACAAAAACCATAAAAATCTAATGAAAATTACGAGGTTAATAAACGTTAAAATTTTCGTGTCTAGCGTTTGGACTTAATAATAATAATAACAAATATCCATCAACACGAAAGTACGATCAAAATGGCTCTGAATAGATCAGTTTAGGATTAAATTGAATTTCAAGGCACAAAAACGTTTAAAATCAAATTAAATTGACAGATCGAAACGATGACTTTGATATCAATGAACGACAACTTTCCAAATATCTGTCTAGCACGTTACTTTGAATTCGAGACGTATTGCGCAACCCCGGAGACCCTCTATTAAGTATTTATTCACTGTTAGCGCCACAAAACAGATAAGAGGTTAGAAATGCGAACTACGTACGTACCGAGTATGCCTTTTTCATGTAAAACTAATGAAGAAATCCACTTTTTTGTTTGAAAATGTAAGACAAGCGCGTATAAAAAAGTTATATATATGATTCCTCAAAAGAGTAAAAAGACACGTAAGTGGCGCCCTCTACAAGTGGGAGCCATACTAACATCAAATTCGAATTTTGCATTTCAAAAAACCCCTAGATATCAATTTTGTTCCAAATATAGACATTATTTCAAAAACTATTTACGAAAAACAAAAATAAAAATACATGTTTAACACCACGTATCTCAAAAATGAAGGGCTTGCGGACCCATGCTTATATAAACTTTTCACCTTATAAATAACTGAGGAATCGTCTTGTAAAGTATCGGACACTTATTAAATAAAACCCTGTATAATTGTAAATTCTGTAAAGCACATCCATATAGAACAGATTCTTCCCCCAACACGGATCACGCGCAGCCTTGCCCTCAGTCAGCGTGGACTTTGGACTTTGGACCAACCCGACGGAAAGCTAGGTAGTGCCGGTACTGGGGCAAGAATCTAAACGATTTTTAACCCCTTAAGAAAAGCGCAAAAAGCCCCCATTAAAAAAAAATGCCTAATAAAATAACACACACGTTTCTTACCTCATAGGGAGCACAACACATCTTCATTTTACGACTACCAAAGTACCAAGCACAAAATTTAAAATAAAACGGTCACACGCACTACACTTTGGGTCCCGGGGGTGGTTTATTATTATGGGAGATAGGTATAATGGACAAAATATTCCCCCGGGGGAACTATTCCATTGTAGAAACGCGAAAAAGCTAAAAAGCTAAAAAGCTACCGAAATAAGCCAACACAGAACGTGAAATGACTCGTATTATACGTAATACGGAATAAATATAAAAAAAAAGGCAAAAAACGGCAACTCGATTATTTAAAAAAAAACACACACGTGTTCTTCTTCTTTCAAGTTACAGTGGTCGGTAAGCTAGTTTGATAGAATTTAAAAAGAAGGAGCACAAACCTGGGGCAGGATTCCGACTTCGTTTACATAGTTTGGGTTAGTTCAGGTAATAATAGGGCCAAAGAATAACTTAATTAGTTAAGTTATTCTTTGGTAGTACAAAACCTCAAGTCCTCCATAACAAGATAGGCATTTAAAGTTACAGGCCTCTCCTAAACTCTAAAAATTCAATTGTGTCGAAAGAATATTTCAAATTTTGAAAACAGAAGAGTATTTTAAGTTTTCTATATCAGGGTTTTAAGAAATGGTAATATGTCAGGAAAAACCGGATATATCCAGAATAGTAGTTGTCAAACTGACATTTCAGAAACGTTTGTTGTGATAGTTTGCGTGTACCCCTTTTTTCGCTCATTTTTGCGTGAAAAATGAGCGTTGTAGGAGAAAAACGTGAAAGTATACCAAAGCCTCTGCCTGCAGTAGAAAATAATAAAGTCGTTACACCGGACGATGTGCTTAGACTTCCTAAAATTACGGATAGATATTTGTGTGACCCCGATGCGAATATCTACGAAATAGATTTTACAAGGTAAGAATGCCTATAAATAACCAATTTCTTATTATTTTAAGTTTAGTTGCTGAATTTTTAATAGTACCTAATTGTTTGTAAGTATGTATGAACCTAGGTTCATTGTAGGGCTTTAATATACTTCAGAATAACTTAACACAGCACACAAAAATTCAAAAATCAAGATGTTTAAACCCTTTTAGATTCAAGATTCGGGATCTAGAGAGTGGAGCCGTCCTCTTTGAAATTGCGAAACCCGTTAATATTGATAGTGCAGCTGAAATTAGTTGTGAAAACGACGAATCCATTGACCCAAATTCAGGAAGATTCGTCAGATATCAGTTTACCCCTCAGTTTTTAAAGTTGAAAACTGTTGGGGCAACGTAAGTATTTTCTTCTATTATGTTTTTTACTTAACTTTCATCTTCTTGTTTGTGATTTTAGTGTTGAATTCACAGTTGGATCCCATCCTGTTAACAGATTCAGGATGATCGAGCGTCACTTCTTCAGGGATAAGCTGTTGAAGACTTTCGATTTTGAATTCGGATTTTGCATTCCCTACTCTAGGAACACGTGTGAGCATATCTACGAGTTTCCTCAGTTACCACAAGAACTTGGTAAGTATTGTCTAGGCTCTAGATTTATTTCACGAAATGTTTTGTCACTGATTATATTAAAATAAGTCCTGGCATCTTGTGCTTACTTTCAGTTTATTATTTTTGGCCGCTCTGTTGATTGAGTTATTGATGTGTGGCCATAAATTTCTTTTCTAACACTATACTAAGATGCAGTATAATTCAATCAAATCAAAAAAAAGTTAAGGACTATACACTATGTATAACCAACAAGTTTTACCCTTTTTAGTGAATGAAATGATAGCGAATCCCTTTGAAACTAGATCTGACAGTTTCTATTTTGTGGATGACAGTCTGATAATGCACAATAAGGCAGACTACGCCTACAATGGCGGAGTACAAACATAACCTAATTTTTTTGATATAGAAGATGCTGTTTAAAAGGTATTCAATTGTGAAGATACAACAGAAAGAAAGGTGATTTTTTTATTAAATAATTTTGAAACTATATTGCGGCGGCGGCAGAGACTTAAACATGAACCAATAAATTACTGAGTTAATGGGTGATTTTTACCATAATATATTTGATATGCATAATGTGCATTTAAGACTGCCACCAGTGACCAGTGGGTTATCATGTTTTTCTTTCAACCAAAATGCATTTTATTTTTACACTGCTGTCATTAAATATGAGTTGAAAACTGACTTCAAGAGTGACAAGACAACAATGCTGCTGAATTTGCTTGCAAATGTACAGGGGTTTAAATTGAATAGTACTGTGTTGCAATTTTTGATTAACATACAATTTATAGCTATAATAAACAATTTTTGCTTTGAATACCTTTTAAAAAATTAGGGTTAGAGGGATAATCTTTATTATACAGCACATCTGTTAGGTATTTTAGTAGGTATATTTTAAAAAATCTAAGACCTTGAAAGAGAAAAGTTCTTGCCTATTTTAAAATTGGCTTGAAAGGAATACAAGTCTGTCTGTGAGCTTTACTAATCTGGCTAACACACGTGATCTTTATTTCATGGTAGTTTTTTCAGCAGTATGACTCAGAATAAGCAACTTATACAGGGTGACCCAGATTAGAATGCACCCTCTAGGGATCTCGTAAACTATCGGACGTACAGAAATTATATTAACTTGGAAAAAAAAGTGCGCCATTCTGAACTCTGGAACGTCATGTTTTCGAATTTCAAGAATTCTAATATTTCCGAAGATATTCGGGAAAACCCATTAATCTAATTATTGTTGTAAATAATGTAAAACAAAAAAATTGTTTTTAAAGCCAACTAGAGTTTAAATCAATAGAAACAAAAAAAAATTAAATAAGATGCTCATTTACATTGACGATGACTTTTTTAGTCCGAAACGTCTAATAAAAAATGAATGTGATATGTCGTTAGATTCAGAATAAAAAGTAGAGTATACAAGGCGTAAAATAAAATTTTTGAACTATTTAAAAAAACAAAGTTGATGATGGTTCCGATAAAACGAAACGTCGAATTGAAAATTTAATTAAACCTTGTTGTAGGGGATAAAAAGTGGCATGAGAATATAAAATTTTGACCTAATATCTCTTCAAATACACTCACCGATATAAAATTCGGGACAACCAAAATTTAGATCAAATGTAATGTATGATAATTTTTTCTTCCATACTGCGATTTCAATCTTTTTTTTTTTCAAAATGTAGATAATTAATTAATTTACGAGATCCCTGTAGAGTGCATTCTTATCTGGGACACCCTGTATAGTCTATTGGTTTCTCTAATATGTCACTGACAATTTTTTAAGTCTGCTAAAACATCTAACAGAGAGATTCACTGTTTGGTTTGAGAGAAACAAGCACAAAAGGTTCACAAATAATTAGTGGGTATGTATACTAAGCTTTAGGAATTTAAAATTATTATATTAAACAATATATTTATTCCTATAAGTCACATTCCGCTTCTGCAAGGAGATATAAAATGATAATAAGAACTTAATAATAATCAAAAAGTTTACACGGTTTTAGATATATACGTTTAGAATAATAATAGTAGTAGGTACGCTTATTTGAGTAAAATCTATTGTAAGCTGAGTCTTAGCTAGAGCTAAAAGGTGATAAATATACTGGGTGTAAACGAAATCATTGTAACACGGCTTAAAAGATATTTTATTCAAACTTGGGTTAGGGCTGTGTTTATGTTTTTGGGATGTTAATTTTTTCTTCTTTTTATTGCACAATCGAATTCGTCTCTAAATTACGTTTTCAACGGCATACAAAAAGTTGACATTTGCTTTCAAAATGGCGGCGTGAGAGCCAATTTACAAAAAACAAAATGGCGTCACTAAAACAACGTATTATGCAAGTAACATAGGAGAAGTAGTTATGCAATAATATGTTAAACTGGGTCTTTTTATAGTCTTTTAAGCACTGCCATTTAAATATTTTCTTCCGTTTTCGAAGAAATTTGGTTTTTAGCTCCCACTCAAATATAATTTGAATAACATAACACTGGTGCTCTGTACAGGGTGAGGCAACTATAGAGTATTATCTCATTTGTTTCGGGAATTACCAAAAAACGTTAAATACAAAAGTTTTAGAGAATGTTAAGGTCCACAGTTTAAAATTGTTTTTGAGTATACAGGGTGGTTCAAAAAAGCGTGGCGAATATAACATAAGTTTTTTTAAATGGAACACCGTATTTTTTAATTTATTTTTAGATTCTGCATGAAATTCTATAACTTTTTTGTTAATATTGTTATATACCTAGACCTAGTAGTTGTTCTAATATTTTAATTTTTCTAGAAAAATATTAGTGTTTACTCTTACAAAAAATTGACAGTTCCGCCATTGTTTCTGAAGGTGGAATACTCATATTTGGTACAAACGTTCTATTGGGATGACAAAAAAAAAGCATCTAACGAAATTTAAGTTGACATTGATATTCAAAATAAATGTGTACATTTCGACTAATTTAAATTGAAAAATATCAACTTTTTTAAATGCACGCCCTGTATACTATTATTTTTTCTGGTAGGTTTTATAAAACTCTTCAATTTTCATTAAGTATGTCATATACCTATTTTTAATAGTATGCGATTTATTTTGATTTTTCTCATTTTTACCCTTGTTTTTATTACACTAACGGGACTAACGTTATAAAATAAATATCAATAATTTTTTTGCTAACTTACTTAATTTTTAATTATTATGACGTAATACATGTTCAAAAATATTCCCGTCTACTGTCTACTTGAATACACATGTTTAGTCTTTTTTAGAAAAATTAAAATATTAGAACAAATACAAGGTTTAGGTATATAACATTATTAACAAAGAAGTTATAGAATTTCATGCAGAATCTAAAAATAAATTAAAAAATAGGGTGTTGCATTTAAATAAAACTTATGTTATATTCACCACGCTTTTTTGAACCATCCTGTATACTCAAAAATAATTTTAAACTGTGCATCCTAACATTCTCTAAAAGTTTTGTATTCAACGTTTTTTGGTAATTCCCGAAACAAATGAGATAATGAACTTTACTCTATGGTTGACTCACCCTGTACAATGTTTTCGTTTACACCCCCTATAGGTGTGTACAGTGCTTTCATTTTAAATCGTCCCACTTTTACATGGCTGTAAAATACTTATTTGTTGAGCTAAAATAAAATGATAATTCAATTTTAAGGATATTTATATTAATTTCGGCTAAACTAATGAAAAGAAAGGGCACATGTGGCATATATTCGTATCCAGAAAAGTCTTTTTTAAACATGAAAAAATATACAATTTATTTTTTTAGTCAACCTTCTAGCTCAACAAATAAGAATTTTACAGCCATGTAAAAGTGGGATAAATTAAAACGAAAGCACTGTATCTGTACCTATATTCACATTTGTTTTAATTAAATCAATTATTAATTTGTACCTATGCCTCGTAAAATAAATTCATTCAGTGAGCTCCATTCAGGATCCACTTAACATTTAGAATTGCTTCCTATGTTAGAACAGGCATTGGAAGATGTCTATCGTATTTAGCTAAGCTGTGCAGGTCAAATATAGTGTGTTCTATGCAAATTATTTATTCTAAATAGAGCACATTATTTTTAAACAATTAGGAGCTTATGCATTTTATAGAATAACTTTTAATGTTTTAAAAGGAAAGAAGTTAAGGGGATTTTATTTTTTAAACTTAATATTTTACTTTCGTAGTCTATGTAAACCTACTTAAGCCTCAATTTATGAACTGATGAAAGCCTTTGTAAAAACTGAAATCCCTTGGAGTGTCGAACTCTTTTGACTTCTTTTTTTGTGGGCAAAGTATACACATGGATGTTTTAAAATGTGAATTTATGCCTCATTATAAAGATAATTGTTATTATTTTATATTTATATAATAATTATTTCACTTGTAGAGAGAAATATAATTATGTGCTTACAAAAAAGAATGATCTCAGTTTGTAACACTTTTAATCTGAAAAATTAAGTATTAGTTTTAAACCAAAGCAATGTGATTTTTTGTTTTTTACTTTTAAGTAAGTTGGTGTGAAATGTGATAAATAAAAAAATAAAATATGTGCACTTATATACTTAGTAGATAAACATGGTATTCTGTGGCATTACCCAGTTTGTTTTTATTTTTTTTATGTATGTGTTTAAATGTCTCTTTGGTATAAATAAATTTAAATTATATTTAATCCGTGCTGTTTTCTTTAAGGGACTTGATGAAGGTCAATAGTTATATTGCTTGGGTATTTTGAAACTTGGGATGGAATATCTAAGTTTAATTATGTCGAATGTTGGTATTGGTCCTACGCTACCTATCCAAAGAGCAGGATATTGTTGATCTAAATAGTTTCTAACACGTACTGCAAAGTGAGGGGGAGCGCCGTCATGCATGAACCACATTAAAGTTCTCGTTCTTAATGGCACTGCTTCCATCAATTCTGGCAATTCATATCTAAGGAAGTTGTAATAGACATCACCAGTAAGTTGATTTGGAAAAAAATACGGTCCAACTAAGCTATTTCCAATAATCCCTGCCCAAATAATAAAAGAAAATGTATACTGGTGATGTCCTTCGATGATAACATGAGGATTATCTTCCGCCCAAATATGGTTGTTGTAAAAATGTATGATGCCTTGTCTGGAAAATTCGCTTCATCTGTAAATAGTATTTTTGCCGAAAAATGTGAGACCCCTTAAAGAATTTTCTTGAAACCAGTTACAAAAATTAACTCGAGCTGGAAAGTCTCTAGGCAACAAAGCTTGCACTCTTTGTACGTGATAACGATAAAGTAGATAGTCCTTTAAGATACTCCGCATACTGTTTTGTAACTCACATTCAACTCGTTCCCGATTTTCCTCGTACTAGTGCCTGGAGATTCTTTCACCATGTTTAAGACTTCTTCCTCAAGTGGTACGGTTCTAACTGTAAGTGGTCGGCCGCCTATTTTGCTTTTTGCAAAGCTGCCTGTTTGTATAGTTACAAAATGGTCCGATTAAGAAAAGTTATTATTAGAAAGTTTTTTCAGAAAAACATAGTTTGGTAAATGGCAACACTACATTTTTTTAACAAGTTTGTATACATTAGTTTACAAACTATTGGCTTTTAAATTTAACTTTAACCCATATTATTGTGAATTGTTAATGTAAAATATAATCCCAAATTTACCTTAGAATTGGCTAATAATAAAAATAACAACAACAAAAATATACAGGATCTGATGTTGTTATACTAAAAGAAAAATTTGTATGCATGTAATAATTTTTGTAATCTTTGTGTAGTCTTCCAACCGTCCTTTATTTCGACATAAAGTCCTTTGTCCTTTAATAAGGTGTCAAAGGACGGTAAATGTCTTTTAAAACCAAACGATTTATCTAGTACCTAAGTACCTTAGAAAAACTTAACATTCAGTAAAATAAAAGCATATTACCTTTACCTAACATATCCCATCTAATTTTTAACGCTTAGATTAAAAATGTAGTATTCCGTTTTTTTCTACGTTTATGTGTTGCGTGTTGGCAATAGTTAAAATATAGCGGTGAATCCCCGAATTCGGCCAATTCTGCAATCCCGACCCTTTAGATCGATTTGACCATTTTCGAAGCGATTGAAAATGCTTTTCACGTGTAGCTCAGTTCCTGTTGATTTCGCGACGAAAAGTGAAGATAGTAAAATAGTTGGGAATAAAATTCTTTATTATATTGTACTTTTAGGAATTTTCAATATTCTTATTATTTGCCGAGTTATTGCTCGATTTGACTATTTTCGAAGGGGTTGAAGCTCGGTTCCTGCTACTTTGGCGCCGAAAAATGATGATAGTAAAATGGTTTGGACTAGAATTCTCTATAATATTGTACTTCTAGAAATTTTCGATATTTTTATTATTTATCGAGTTAATGCTCCATTTGACTATTTTCGAAGGGATTGAAGATGCTTTTCCCGTGTAGCTCGGTTCCTGATGATTTCGCGATGAAAAGTAAAGATAGTAAAATGGTTGGAAATAAAATTCTCTATAATATTGTACTTTTAAGAATTTTTAATATTTCTAGTATTTATCGAGTTATTGCTCGATTTGACTATTTTCGAAGGGGTTGAAAATGCTTTTCCCGTGTAGTGTGTGTTCTGGAGCTTTTGTAATCAGTATCTGTTGAATTCTCTGTGTTATTCAGATAATAGCCCTAAGAATTATGTTTAGAGCAACATATAGGGACTAGTGTTTATTAGATTCAGAACTTTAGTTTGTTTCCTATGGATACTTTGGTAATGTCTGTCAAAATAACATCCATAATGCTTGTAGTACCAGGAAAAGTTTTAATATGAGTCGTGTAATCCCCAGATTACCTTTAACCAATCACTTTATTATTTATGAAAGTAACAAAATTTGCAATTACCTTTAGTTGCGCAGAACTGTGAGACTTCTTGGCTGGTAGCACATATTATAGCCTGAAATAATATTACCAAGACAGCTGTTAGTCTTGGCTAACTTTTTATGTAATTTATTTTCAACTCGTGGGTCAGAAAGCTTGGAATTTTATTATCAGTTGCATGTCCTGTTAATGTTTCTTTCATCGGATTTATTGTTGGAACCGCTTTTTGTATTTGTATTTTATATTATATTTTAAATGTCTGTCGAATATTGTAGTCCCTCGTTGTGTATACAATTTTAATGAATATTAGTATTAACAGTAGTACCCTTGTCAATAATAATAAATATTGTATTTTTCTGTTAATAAAGCAGTTTAATAATAATATCATAATTAACAATGCACATTATTCAAAATCTTTATTTTAAATAAAAATTTACAGTTAAACAAAACTTCGTCATAAAGCTAAACAAACTTTGGCACAACGCAACTATAAATTATAGAGAGGTAGACATTTAATGGCTAAATAACGTAGAATAAATTATATCTATACACTGCAGAAAAATGAATAACCATAAAACCTACCCAAACAAGAAAACATAAATAATAAATTTCAATAGCTGTATTTGAAAAACTGTTAAATATTTTAATTTACTAAACGTGTTCCCAGAATTCCGCATAAAACTAACATCAACATCATATTTGTAAAATATGGGATGCATGTTAAAATACGAATGGTATAGTAAAGTTTACATTATACCCCAAATTTACATCCAGAGTACAAATTACCTGCATCTCTAATTGCTATACCATTTTAAGTACGTATGAATAAAGTACTTCCCAACATATTTCGTTCGGCTTAATGACTGAAATAAAACCCCTCATAAACTCGGCTTTCGCTTTCGCAGAAACGTATTAACCCACATTTATTTTTAATGCCAGTTTATAATAACAATAGATAGGTACATTACTTGATCTGTTATTAAAGTTATTAAACTGTCTAATTAAGGTTTTCTAAAAACAACTTAATTATTAAGATATTTCTCAAAACTTTTTAGTTACAGGTACCTGTTTATATAGCTTATATAAATAGTAAACATAATATTCGAAATATATTAGCACCTATCTATTTTACTTTGAAACAGTGTGCAACAAGTTAATATTAAAAGTATGTGGAGACCTTGCGAATCTTCAGCTAATGCGATATCTAGCTACCCTAAACATTCCAGGAAGCATTTATCTTCTGACGCCAAAGTGATCGTGAAAATGTTTGTGAATCGTTATTAAAGAGCGGCTACCCTAAAGTAATTGCCATTAAAAATACCAGTGAAATGACGAAAGTTCCATTATCGACGGTACGAGATATTATGCTAAAAGGACATAAAAGAAAAGTTCGCAAAGATACCGGAAAAATGAAGTGCGTAGATGATTGTGACAAAGATGTTATTCGCAGGAAAATATACCAAATGTATCGAGAAAATGTTGTGCCCACGTTAGATTCTTTAAAATAACAACTGACGATACAACGATATCATGTAGCAGGACAAGTCTTCACCGCGCTTTGCAAGAGATGGGATTTAAGTATAAGACAATAAACAAGAGACAATGGAGTCCGAAAAACTAAGAGACAATGGAGCCCGAAAGATTAAGAAAAATGAGATTTCTGTTCCTAAATATCACACAATTGATAAATGACAAACCTTAATGGAATCTCAACGGTTACGGGAATGGCGTCATAAATATTTAGCAGCTATTAAACAATATGGAGCAGAAGATCGACCAATTATCTGCCTTGACGAAACATGGTTGGATACACATGACACTGCAAGAAAAGGATGGAATGATTTTTCAAAAAAATGTCAAGCCAAGGCTCCTTCAAATAAAGACAGAAAAGAGTAACAAAAATACATGCAGGTTCACGAAATGAATTTTGTTCCGAACTATTAAAAAACCCAAAAATTTATGATAAATAGTAATATATATTTTGAAGAAACTTACGAAAAACGATCACCCCCTACTATTGTGTGTTTAATCCAATCAAACTAATATCGCACCAAGTAAAATCAAATATTAGAAGGAATAATACTTCCCCCGCATTAAATACATCTGTAGTAGAATTAATAAAAAACATAGTAACTAACATTTCTGCAGACAGTTGGAAAAACTGTATACAACATGTAATTAAGGTGGAAATTTCTTATACAGGGTGGTCCAACGAAAACTTAACACCTCGATTTTCCTGCTTTAAAATGAAAATGTGGAAAATCGCTCGGACTTGTCGATTTCTGATTCGAGGGGGAATAACTTTTCCGCTATTTTCATCTCCGTAACTTCAACACCCTAAGGGGGGGTGAGCACAAACCCCTGATTTTGAATAGGGATGAGGGGTGTTGCGATACCTCATTTTGAAGATCTTATCGAGTACTATCTGACCCAAATATTTCGCTTCAAGATTTTCATTTTTAACGAAATGACAGCTAAAATAGTGGAAGACTACTTACTTTTGTGATTAGTTTATTAAATGCTGAAAATGGCCACCATTCACTTGCATGCAGTAAAGAACGCTGGTGTATGAGTAGAGAATGTGGAATTTACCTCGAGGATATTACTCTTATCAGACGCATTTGAATTATTTATTTATTTGTTACTTTTTGTCCAAAAAAGTAGACGGACCATGTTTTTGATTTACCTTAGTCTATCGTGAATTTTTAAGAACGTTAAAACTGTGTTAAAGCGATTGTAACTTTGTAGTAGAATTAAAATGGTGTATTCCCTAGAAGAAAGGGTGGAAATGATAAAATTATTTTTTAGAAATAACGACTCGGCGCGAGTAACAGCGGCTTTATTTAATGAACGACATCCCGAAAAAAATTTATCCGTTGCTTACGTTGTGCAACTGGTTGCCAAATTTGACGCTACTGGTTCAGTCGAAAACCAAAAGAGGGTGTATGAAAGAGACAAAGCGAGGGAAGTGGCTGTCTTAGGTCAAGTAGCAATGGATTCGACCCTTAGTACAAGGAAATTGTCCGATGTATCTGGTGTTTCACGCACAACAATCATGAAAATCCTTAAACAACATAAGTTCCATCCTTTTAAGATATGACTGGTTCAGGAACTGAATGAGGATGATTTCGATCGCCGACTCCAGTTCTGTGAAGTGGTCAGTGGAATTATTAACAATAATCCTAACTACATGTTCAATATCTGTTTCTCGGGTGAGTGTTCATTTTACCTTAATGGCATTGTAAACAGGCATCAATGTCGGTATTGGTCAGATGAAAATCCAAGATTATTTCGTAACGTGCATACTCAGCATCCCCAAAAGTTAAATGTCTGGGCGGGTATTTATGGAAATCACATAATCGGCCCTTTTTTTATACCCGGTAATCTCACTGGCCAAATTTATTTAGAACTATTAGAGAACGCTATTTATCCAGCCCTCGTTCAAGTATTGATGAATGAAGAAAACCATGTAACGATCATTTTTCAACAAGATGGCGCACCACCACATTTCGCTCAACCTGTGCGTCAGTTCTTAGATGAAAATTTTCCTCAGGCCTGGATTGGAAGACATATTGAGTGGCCGCCCAGATCACCTGATCTGGCTCCACTTTTGCGAATTCGGATCATTAATGAATGCCGTCAAATTACACCAGAAATGTTGAGTAATGTACGTGAACGTTTAGAGTAAAATTTATTTTACTGCATGGAAGTAAATGGTGGCCATTTTCATCATTTTATAAACTAATTACAAAAGTCTTCCACTATTTTAGCTGTCATTTCGTTAAAGATGAAATTTTGAATTTTAGGGTCAGATAGTACTCGATAAGATCTTCAAAATGAGGTATCGCAACATCCCTCATCCCTACTCAAAATCAGGGGGTTGAAGTTACGGAGACGAAAAAAGCGGAAAAGTTATTCCCCTCGAATCAGAAATCGACGGGTCCGAGCGATTTTCCACATTTTCATTTTAAAGCAGGAAAATCGAGGTGTTAAGTTTTCGTTGGACCACCCTGTATGTGTATGAGTACTAATGTTCAACCCTTAATAATAAGTTTAGATGAAGATAGTGATAGTCACACAGAACTAAATTTAGAGTAAAGTAGAATTAAGTTGCTCAAATTGATTATTGTAAAACTTTTCTGTGTAGGCACATTGTACTGTATTTAAATCCTAAACTTAATTTTAATCTTGTATTAATGTATAGTATATATAACTTGAAAAAACTTTTTTATATACCTAGTGTATAGGGTGTCCAGTTTTATTTATTTATTTATTTTATTTTATTCGATGGTTTTACGGGGTATCTCCGTTATTAGTAAAGATAGAAGGATACGGTTTTCGCAGCACTTAAATTTTGGGACCACGCCCAAATTTCGTAGGAATTCACCTTCTTTATGCTCCCTAGGGAACGGGGGGTCTGGCCCCAAATGAAGTTAAAATCCGCTATATAAAAAAAATTAATATAATGTCGTCGAAACCGGTTTTATTAAGTTTATTCCCCTCGCTCTTCTTTACTAAAAATAAAATAATACCCATCTTGTTTTTAAAGAATTATAATTTAAGTAGTGAAGGGGCGCCAGGCCAAGGGGGGCGGTCGCCCCCCTGTGGCTACGCCACTGATCAGGTAGTTGATGTATTGCCGTAAACGTCAACGATATAATGTAAACTTTACTATACACGTTTGAATTTAAATGATTCCATGTAAATGGCACATTTTAAAGCAAAAATTTTAATTTAAAGTACAAAATACCAAGTCACATGTAGAAAAATGACAGGTTTTTTTACTCGTAAGATGCTTTAATAACTCTTATCTTTTAAAGATAAGATATTGGACAAGTAATCCATCATAAAAAAGGGACTTAGTTTAAGAAAAAAGAAAAACTTTCTAATTTCTTCTTCTTCATTAATTTAGTAAATTTTATCATTTTAAAATGACTTAAGTAATTAAATTTTGCTAAGAAGTGTCATAAATTTTATAAATAATTTAAACCCAGAGATATGGATAGCCTTACCATACACATACCAAGACAACACTGCAGCCAACATAGCATACTGATGTTATTGAACCCAACACTCTGTTAGTACATAAAATGTAATTTAACACAAAAAATCCGAGATTTTTAGTTTTTTACTTTATTAATGGTCCAATTCCATGTCTAACTCTATATCAACCAGATTCATCTGCTGCAGAGTGTTGATTAACAAGTACCTTGAAAATTGCATGTACAATGAACGGAACCAGACTATCTGCGAATTATGTTTGGCCAGTGCTTGCTGAATTTGCCTTCGTTGTAAAAACCCATCCATATACCTACAAAAAAAAACAGAATATTTAAGCGACATTAAGTTTAAAAATTAATAAATTAGCCCCCTGTAGTAATATGTATTGATCAACAAAGGGCTGGAAGCTGACATTGATAATATAATATATGCAGTTACTGACAACACAAGAAAAATAAATATAACATTATATAAAACAGTGATTTACCTGAATCTTGACATTATAAAGGATAGGGGGATGTCTAAAAACAGCCAATATTTTCTTATTATATTTATTGATTCCAAGACAAATACTCCACAACCTAAAAAAATGAGAAATTGATAGTTTGTAAAAAGCATTGGCTTAAGTCGGTACATATTTAGGTATTCCATAAATCCACTTACTTTTAGGCAGGTTTCCTTCTAAAATTAAATTTGCGATAGCATAGTATATACTACAATGATTCTGATGGCCAGACACACCATATCTGTCAAAAGTCACTATATTTG
Organism: Polydrusus tereticollis; assembly: GCA_963920685.1. Lineage (NCBI taxonomy): Eukaryota > Metazoa > Arthropoda > Insecta > Coleoptera > Curculionidae > Polydrusus > Polydrusus tereticollis. The sequence goes on along the minus strand of OY987334.1, from coordinate 52,768,883 downwards.
TTATACTATATGCCTGCAACATAAAGTTATTCTTTATAAATTAGACTAAAAATAGGAAATAATGTACACAGAATTAAAATTATGGCACCAATATTCCAGGAATATTTTTATGCTTAATGTGCCTAGAGGCAAACCTCTTGCATTGTAAAACTACTAGAAGTTTGGATTTATTTAATATATTTTCACCTCCACAATATATTCAATATTTTTTGATATAAGTTCCACAGGCCAGCTAACATCCATAGCATCTGGAAGGTTTGTGTGATTATGTACAAAAATATTTTCTTCTTTGATCCCTAATAATTTACAAGACTCATAAAGCTCATTTGTTCGGATTCTATCCATTCCATAATTTTTACCTAAAATAAGGGAAGTGGATTGTTTAAGTACTTTCACATAGTATTTACTTTTTCTTCAGTTTTTTTAAAATGTTTTAACAACCGTACCTACTACACTACTACCCTTAAATTATGTGGTAAGTGATTAAATTTTGTTTGTGCTAGGTATAGAATATAGAATTTTTAAGCAAAGTTTGAGTGTGGAGTTACTGTTCCAGTTTGTCCTAATAATTAAGTAAATTTTTGCTAACTCTTGAAAAACGAATTAAGAAGAAGACAACTGAGTAGTTCTAGTAGGAAATTTTGTGTATCAAAATGTCTGTTCCTAGGTGAATGGATTGTTTATTATGGTTTACATTTTAACAATCATATATACAGATTGTGTTATTATTGTGTAAATTTTTAGTTGGTGAGATTCATAACAAACTAAATTATTCTCGCTCTTGCATTTTAAAAACGAATATACTTAAAGTGAATACTGTACCTGAAGATAAACACATTAAATATACAGTACAACCAGGCTTTGCTGTATAATACATAATTGTAGGCCCAAAAAACATCACTTCGTCATCTGGGTGAGCGATTATAAACAGTACTCTTTTTGCATTTCTCATATCTCGCGTAAAGGATATTAGGCCCCACGTAGCGCAAAGGTACATTATAACACATAGTGCTAAGTAAATAATACAAGCTATAATAAAGTGCTCCACTGTGTTGGCTATATAGTTCGCTAATCCCAAAAAGTATGAATTTAAATATTGGCTGGTTTGCGACTGAAAACTATCACCACTATCATAGTCGCGCGTCTCGTTGGAAGACGCCAAACCGAGTATCATTTCAAGTCAAGTGGCTTTTAAAAATAGAATCTCCATGGATTCCACAATATTTTTAGATATGTTTGAGGTCAGTATTTCGAAAGAATTTTTGTGAAAACATTTTTGAATTTTTAGGTTAGGTTTTTTTGACTTGGTTCATCATTTAGGGACTTTCTTTCTGTATTATATCCGAAATGCGGCAAATATTTTAACAACCCTGATCACAAAAAATAAAAAACCTAAACATGCGTCATGAGTGGGAGATTGGTGTACTAAAATGCCGGTCAAGTAGGTGACCATTCACTGACGTGTCACGTGTCAGAATGTGTCAGAAAGTCACATAAAAAAGCTCAAGTTGCATGTTTTTATTTGTTGTAATTACATTGTTAGTGTTAAATATATGTAATTTAAGTGCAATAATCACGATATTCCATTGTAGAAAAGTGTCCCCCTTCGATACCCAAAAACGCCCGATGTTGATCAGGCCCGGACGCCATTTTTAACGTAATTTCTTAATCATTTTTTAATGGTCCGTCATGTCAAATGTAGTTTTTATCCAATGAAATTTTAATGATAAGTTAAAGATTTACGATATTTGCTCTTGTAATTTGTTCATTTTTAAACGGGTTTATCTTTTTTGCAGTTTGTGCTTTGCGAATCAAGGTCCCTCAGTTTTAATTAGGAGTTGATAATGGTGAGTTTGTTATCATTCCAGTAGGCGTATTTATCATTTGATTAATGGATATATTTTCATTCTGGTAATGGATCGTAATGGACTCTGGGGGTACTTCATTGAGTGTTATTATTTCAATGGGGTACATTCGTTGATAAAGCTTAAAGCTATAAGATTAGGGCTTAAGAAATTGGCTTTAGTGTGGGTCTTGTCATTTTTATGGAGCAAGGGGCCAAAGCTTTTCCAAAAATTAAATATTGCATTTCAGTACCGTTTGAGATAACATGCACTTTAACTCGTTATGCTGAGGGGCATATCTACTCTTTTCTCAGTTAATGTATTTTTCTCTGGACAACTCTACTCATTATTTCTTTCATTGCTAAAATTTACAACAAAAGTTGATTCAAATTTTATGAAGTCTAGAAATAGCTGCTGGTGTCTCATTACTTCTCCATTATGTAATTTGTGTGAAGCCTAAAAGTTCACACTATATTTCTTTGTTTATAACTTTTCATAAAACCATGTGCGAAGGTACAGAGATCCATAGAAGTCGTAATATAAGCACTCACAAGCCATTTCTAATGTCCAATGACCGTGGAAAGATTCATAGCAATCCAACCTCTCAAATTGTTGAAAAATGTCATTATTTATGGAAGATATTTAGATGTAACTACTTAATACAGCTTGCTATTTTACTGTTAATAGTGTACCTAACGTTAATTTGCCACTCATTACCTGTTACGATTACACAATACTTAGATAGGTAATTTAATGCCTTTTTTTTAAATTAATCGACAACAAAAATTTGAAATACTACACAGGAAAGTGTTATTACAGAATTGTTTAGGAGTCTTATGACTTTATAGTTTTTAAAAAATATATAGTCCATAAATCTGTACAAGGTAGAACTATTTTTCCTTAGTTTTGTTTTGGGCAGGTACCTATAATCATTTGGTGACAACCTTTGCTATTCATTTAAAAAGGGAACAGTTGAAATTGAAAGGAATAACAAATAATTATGATAATGGACCTTTATCTATATCAGTTGTTTATTTCTGAGTTTGTGCCAACATTTAATATAGGAGTTTTAGCAGCCACATGTAATTATCAAAATATCTAAGTTATTTGTTTTTCACCAACAAAAGTGTAAGAGTAAGATATAAATAAGTGAATCCATACAGGCTACTTATTTTGTATAACTGCGTGTTTTTAACTTTTAATTTAAGTATAAAAGAAACACAATCAGTGTAAAAGTCTGGTAATTCTTGACAAATATATTTCTCATGTAATGTTTGGCTTTAATTGCTAGTGGATGCTTATTTAATTGAAATAAACAAGCATAAATTTATTTTAATATTTCCTAATATACAAAACAATTAAATTTATATGTATATTGTGGATTAAATTCAGTGTTTACAGTTGTACTTGACATTCTAATCTTATTCTTGTTTATGTCTTCATATTTATGAATCTTTTCCAGAGTTTTTTTGGCTTTGGTCAGTCTGCTGAGATAGACATTTATCTCGATGGACAAGAAAACAGAAAAACGGCAGAGGTCAAAACGGAAGAAGGAAAAAAGGAAAGATTGTTACTGTATTATGATGGAGAAACAGTAGCCGGAAAGGTAAGATGTCATGATAGACTCATTGAACTTCAAAACAAAATAATTCTAACTGAAAGTCCAACTAAATTACCCTAATTAAAATTTGATCAATTTGTTATGTCTTAAATTGTATAAACTTTGCAGGTATCATTTTCATAATTAATAATCAATTCTTTTTGTAGGTAAATGTGAGCCTTAAGAAACCAGGCAGCAAACTGGAACACCAGGGTATCAAAATTGAATTTATAGGTCAGATAGAGATGTTTTATGATAGGGGTAACCACCATGAGTTTACTTCGCTAGTCAAGGAGCTGGCCAGACCTGGGGAGATGATAGCCCATACTAGTTATCCGTTTGAGTTCAGTAATTTGGAGAAACCTTTTGAGGTCTATACAGGTAGGAAGGCTTTTTTTCTGTCCTAGGTCAAAAATTTTCAATCTAATGTAATATACAGTATGGTATGTAACTTAACGGGGTGATTCCTCCTGAAATACCCTGTATATAATGTTTTTCTATTTCTGGACTAAATTTATCTAACCTAATAACTACATAATTAGAGACATTTTAGTATTTTAGTAAATTTCAAAATACTGGATTTACACATTATTGGATGATTTTGACCTTTAGGGTGACTCACTATAATATCCCATCCCCTTAACTTTTTTATTGTTTATGCTAATTAAAAATAAAAAATATTGGCACTAGAGTATTTGATATACTTTTTGCAGGGGTGCCCAAACATTTATTTAGTCACTTTATATATGGGATATTGCATAAAGTTATATTTTCTGAAGCGGGACACCCTATATGTTAACAAATTTTTGCATTCTACCTAAAAATACCCATACACATAAAGCTGTGAAACATTCAAATTCTGGTTATTACAATTTCATATGTCAACTACACAGCTTATAAACTATTATTATAAATAGTTTATAAGCTGTGTCAACTATGTATACAAGGCATTCAATATAGTTCTGTAGGTGAGAAAGCACCTATACTCTTTGCAAAATAAAATCCGATGCACGTCATACCATTCGAGTGACGTCAGTTATCGACAGTGTTACCAGCTTGTAACCAAAACCAAAATATCCGAGTGATGGAATTACACAGTTTTTTTTGTCATAAATACAAGATAAATATACAAAAATTTCCCATAGTTTATATATTTGTTTACTGCATAATACCTTTTACCATCAACTTTAGTAGATCTAACCAGGGTTGAGAATCATAAGTATGATTTTTTTTAAAAAAAATCATGATTAATTTAAAAAAGAGTTTTAGAATTTTAACACTTAAAATGTATTTGTTCATACAAAATATAAAACCCAGACGCATTTTTATGTGGTGTTATTTATTATTTTATTATAATAATCGAAGAGGACAGCTGGTTATTACAAAAATAAAACTTTAAAAAAATTGAAAAATTAAAACTAGAAAAACCTAAGTGTTATAATGCTTAAATAGAAATACTGGTTTAGCTGCTTTGCCACTGCCAAGTCTGTTTCTTATATCTGAATGTACGAATCCATAAGTAGAAAACATCCTTTCGATATCAGCAGACGATGCACAGGCACACAAAACAGAAATTACTTTAGGGAGCACTTGCTTAATTTCTGAAACATCTTCTTGAGATCTCCACCACTGTACTGCTGTTACATTTTTGATTATTTTCTCTGAAAACAGTGTTTTGTGAAAAGGGTCCGACTTAGCTTCCAACTCACCTAATTAGTAATGGTAATAATCCTGTGTCTGCAAAATATTTGGAAACAATGTGTAGAGAGCATCTCTCTTTTCTTCAGCTAGTAATGGATATTCTTCTTTGTTTATTGTAGGATCCAAAATATACGCAAAAAGTGAAAGGGGGTTAGAGCTTGAACATATCTGTTCTTAAATAATTGATATTGACGCAAGCTTCTTTCTTCTTCAAATTCAAAACTGTCAAAAATAGCCAGTAAATTTTTCCATATTTTTTTCAGTGTAGCATACCGCTAGCCATCAACTGGAGAAGTTTTTTTAAAGAAAATGAAGCTCTCGCTTGTTGTTACTTGTTTTAAAATTTAATATTGAAATTGATTTTTTTTCACAAAATCACTAATTTTGTTCAATAAAAAATCTCGTTGGTATGTCCCTTTCATACTATCAATTGTAATAAAAATGGTGCTTTTCCAGGCCTTAATAAAAAGCTTACGAGGGTTTAAAGGCGGGATTTTGGGTACTTTAAGAAACAAATTTAAAAAAAAAACATATCTCTTTAACCGTGACTGTAAAGACCCAAGTTCCAGGGATGGAAAGGTCGCAAATGACCCCACCAATATTCCAAAATATTTTGACGGTTCATGTGCCGAATACCCATCTATATGTGAAGCCATGATGTCTGCTGTCATTCACGTTTTTTAGTTAGAGACCCATTGAAGAGGTAACTTATCGATATGTGCACCCTTAAAATATCGAGGATTTTTGCTTTTGCCTATTATAAGTGGTTCTTCCTTCTCACCTTCCACATCTGCACAGAACAAAATTGTAAATCGTTGTTTTTCTGTTTTTTTTTTCCGGTACACTCGTCATCTTTAAATGCATATGTTTTTGTTGGCAATGCACGATAGTAGAGACCTGTCTCATCTGCATTAAATACGTCCCTTGGGGCATAATCCTTTAAAATGGTCAATAGCCTTTCTTTCCAAGCAGTTACGTCTTCGATATTGATATCGGCTGATTCGCCACATATTTTCTTGAAGGTAATATCGTGCCGACGACGGAATTTTTCTAACCATCCATTTGATGCCTTGAAGTTATCTAGTCCTAGACATTGAGCAGATTTGAGGGCTTTTGCTTGAATTATGGGCACGGGTATTGGTAAGTGCTTATTTCGCGCGTTACAAAACCAGTTAAAAACAACTTGGTCCACTGCCAGTCCTTCGGTTTTGGGAAATTTTTCTTTTTTGTTCACCGTTGCCAGTTACCACCTTCTTGAATCAAAATTCTAACTTCTGCTTTATTTTGAAGCAACATTGTTACTTGGGTCTTACCCACTTTAAATTTGTCAGCCAATTTCCTGGTACTTAAACCAGTTTTTTCACTTACTGTATGTTCGTTAGGTCACAAGGCGACAACATGCCCTTGTCTAGAACTAAAGTTTATGGTCTGAATTTTACATTCATTCATAGACAGGCTCTTTGTTAGAAACTAGTCTTTAGTGTATAATTTACGGATTTTTCCTCAATCTTAACACGGTTTAGGTGGTTAGAACACATTAAAAAATATTTCGCTTCCAAATGTATCTAAAAATTTGTAGTATTCGTTTAACCTGGCCAGCAGTTTATATGAGACTCTTTGATCTTGTCGATTTGCCATCAGAAAAGAACCTGTATCGAGACAGAACCTTGTGCACCCCGGATTTCTACATTTATTATCTTAGATTAAGATTTTAGTTTAAGTTACTCCGTCCGTTTACAGGTAGCAACGTTCGATTGCGTTACTTCCTCAGAGTGACAATAATCCGTCGGTTGGCTGACATCGTCAAAGAGGTTGACATCGCAGTTCACACCCTCTGTAGCTACCCGGAAATGAACAACTCCATCAAGATGGAGGTTGGAATCGAAGACTGTTTACATATTGAATTCGAATATAATAAATCTAAGTAAGTGATTTAGGGCATTGAAGTTATCAATAATAATACTTTCCGCTTTTTTTCACGCAAAACCCCTATTTAATCTGTATTTTTACGACAGGTATCATTTAAAAGATGTCATAGTCGGCAAAATCTACTTCCTGCTGGTGCGGATAAAAATCAAACACATGGAAATCGCCATAATAAAGAAAGAAACCACGGGAACAGGGCCTAATACTTTTACGGATAACGTGACCATCGCCAAATACGAGATTATGGACGGGGCACCCGTCAGAGGTAAGTTACTTGATAACGTGGCTGTCCTGACAATTTATTTATATTTATTTTAGGTGAAAGTATCCCGATAAGAGTGTTTTTAGCCGGTTACGAACTAACTCCGACAATGAGAGACATCAACAAGAAATTCTCAGTGCGGTACTTCTTAAATTTGGTCCTTATGGACACAGAAGATAGGAGATACTTTAAGCAACAGGAGATTACGTTGTGGAGAAAAGGTAAGACCCATTGGTCTTAAAATTTTCAACTTTTACAAAAACGTATGGACAATTTTATATATTTTAGGCGACAAAGTCAGGAAGCCGAACATCCAGTCGCCCGCTATTATGGCGGGAACTCAAAATCTTCAGAACACGGCGGCCGCCTACGGACAGGTGACTCACAACAACGGCGACAATAGCGACAGCAACGACGTCAGTCAAAATGAGAGCGAAAAAAGCGAGAAACCGCCGCTTAAGGAAGATTTCTTAAGGTAAGTTTTTATCTGTAATGTCCCCTAGAGCTTGAGCTCACACCATTGAGAAGAGTATGCGTTGTCAATGCTTCCAAATTTATTACTAAAGCGACATTTGTTGATATGTTACTTAAAATATTTTTACCATTAACAAACAACACTATCTCAAAATAATTCCTAAATTGTAATTCAACTTTTAGTCATTGATTGACACATTTCTTAATAATGCGTAGGACATGTTCAAGCATCAACATTAACTTTTCTAAATTAACTAATAAAGCTACATTTTAAAAAGTTTTTCATAAATGCAAAGTAGACTATATTATTCTTCAAACACTAATTTACCTTATAATATAAAATAAAATGATTTTTTTTAATAATGCTGCAAAAAAAAATGCAGCAGTTAATCAAAGCCAATGTTGAAAATGGCCGCCTTCTGATAAAATGCACGATTGCAATCGTCTCACCATTGATTCTATTACACGTTCAAAAATGCCTGCAATATTTCGTATAGCATTGCAACTTTCAATAATTCGAATTCTTAAGTCGTTTTCATCTAGTGCAGGCGTCTCGTGTACAAGAGACTTTAGGTGACCCCATAAATAATAGTCTAGAGCAGCGGTTCTCAAACTTTTTTGGTGACGGAACCCTTTTGGAAAGCAAAATACTTGATGGAACCCTACAATAAAACAATAGTTTTTAAAAGTGTATTCTTTATTAATAAGCATAATAAAAGTACAATGTAACAGTTACTAATTATTACTTACTTTACCACATGGCAAGTACAATAATAGAAGATATTAAAAAAGAAAAAATCTAACTAATGGGAGGTATGAAACTGTTTTTTATTTTTCATCAATTGGTTGATATCAGGTTTGATAGAAGACAGTTGAAGTCTCATACCAGGTTCGGCGTCCAGTCTATTGCGATATTTTGTTTTCGTGGCTGCATAGGTTGAGAATCCTGTTTCGCACAAATATGTTGTTGGGAACGGGAGAAGAATATTCAGAGCCATTTTGCCAAGCATTGGATATTCATCACGGATTCTGCACCAAAAATCTTTGAGAGGCGTCGTTTTGAACAGTGACTCCATACTTGTGTCTGATGACATTTCTAAAAGAGATTCATTTATCTCGTTTGACATACTTTCGGGCTTTTCCAAGTTGGGTAAAAAAGGATTATGAATCCATGAATTCAGTTTCATTTTTGTATTCTGTTCTTCGGGAAAATACCTTTCAAAAGATGCGCGCATCGAACTGAGATATTGGACCAATTCTTCAAACACATCATCTTGAAACATTTCTGAGTCGTTATCGCTAACAAACTCACTGAGTGACGTAAAGCTTTCTATTTCTTTCTTACCAACGCAAATAATCCAAAAATCTAATTATCAAAGGGACTGCGCGATCACAAGTATACAAGTATACATGTTGATACCAAACTTATGAGATATTGTACCAGCTATTGTAACACATGTTTATACAAATACAAATAAATAAATAAATATACCTACCCGCGGCCGCGGAGTCAAAACGTTCGACCAGAGAGAGGTGCTTTGATTTTTTTTCTAAATTCTTGCGGAACCCCTACAGAGGTATCGCGGAACCCTAGGGTTCCGCGGAACACACTTAGAGTATAGCTGGCAGCGGTTCTCAAACTTTTTTGGTGACGGAACCCTTTTGGAAAGCAAAATACTTGATGGAACCCTACAATAAAACAATAGTTTTTAAAAGTGTATTCTTTATTAATAAGCATAATAAAAGTACAATGTAACAGTTACTAATTATTACTTACTTTACCACATGGCAAGTACAATAATAGAAGATATTAAAAAAGAAAAAATCTAACTAATGGGAGGTATGAAACTGTTTTTTATTTTTCATCAATTGGTTGATATCAGGTTTGATAGAAGACAGTTGAAGTCTCATACCAGGTTCGGCGTCCAGTCTATTGCGATATTTTGTTTTCGTGGCTGCATAGGTTGAGAATCCTGTTTCGCACAAATATGTTGTTGGGAACGGGAGAAGAATATTCAGAGCCATTTTGCCAAGCATTGGATATTCATCACGGATTCTGCACCAAAAATCTTTGAGAGGCGTCGTTTTGAACAGTGACTCCATACTTGTGTCTGATGACATTTCTAAAAGAGATTCATTTATCTCGTTTGACATACTTTCGGGCTTTTCCAAGTTGGGTAAAAAAGGATTATGAATCCATGAATTCAGTTTCATTTTTGTATTCTGTTCTTCGGGAAAATACCTTTCAAAAGATGCGCGCATCGAACTGAGATATTGGACCAATTCTTCAAACACATCATCTTGAAACATTTCTGAGTCGTTATCGCTAACAAACTCACTGAGTGACGTAAAGCTTTCTATTTCTTTCTTACCAACGCAAATAATCCAAAAATCTAATTATCAAAGGGACTGCGCGATCACAAGTATACAAGTATACATGTTGATACCAAACTTATGAGATATTGTACCAGCTATTGTAACACATGTTTATACAAATACAAATAAATAAATAAATATACCTACCCGCGGCCGCGGAGTCAAAACGTTCGACCAGAGAGAGGTGCTTTGATTTTTTTTCTAAATTCTTGCGGAACCCCTACAGAGGTATCGCGGAACCCTAGGGTTCCGCGGAACACACTTAGAGTATAGCTGGTCTAGAGGATTTAAGTCGGGACTGCGATCTGGCCAACTTTGGGGACCTGTGCTTCCAACCCAGTAATTAGGAAAAGTGTTGTCGAGGTGTTGACGAGCAACTAGGTTAAAATTAGCTGGGGCTATGAGCACGTGAGTGTGTTGGGTAGTTCTGGAAATTATTTATGGCGAAGTGTCCGGGATTTTTTGTTTACAAACAGTGCTGTTTCTGACAGGATCATTGCGAGAAGTGTTCCAGTACTATTGAAAAATTAAGCGGCAGTTGTTTTTGGATATAAATACGCCTTAGTAGTCTTTTTGTTGTTTAGATATGCTTTTCCTCACTGTTGCTTGACAGCAGTAGGCTAAAAGATTTTTTACGTAGGCCAACGCAAACTAATGCATATTGAATTTTGTAAAACATTCAATTTTAGTTAAGAAAATATGTGTCTTATGTCGTTTTTCTATTACCGGGCTGGTGTAAAGTCCTATTAAAATGACTGTAGTCTATCTTTAAATGATGCAAAGTAATAAATCAATCAAAACCGTCTTCTCCATGGGCGTGCAAGATTTAAACAGGCCTGAATTTTTAAATTTGTGCAGATTAGTTCAGGTTAGTACAAGTATCGACATTGAATTCAAGTTTTGTCTTGAAATATATATTTTAATATTAAATTTTTTAAGCTTAAAATTATGAACAGCCGTAGCATTTACCTGGAATTTCAGAAAGCAATTTTATCAAAACTAATTAGAGTCTAGGTACTTATTCCGTTCCTGCTCTAATTGTTTTATTCCTTTTTTTGTACCTAATCCTGGGTACCTGTCTGCTAATTATGTGGTTATAATGCCTTTATGGGTGCCTCTATTGGAATAATACACCTATTTATATCTATACATACCTACCTTGAGTGTTTGTTTCTCAGTGAAACTAGTCAAAGTGTGAAGTGTCAGTATTTTTTTAATTAAATATGGAGAATTTTCAACAATTGCCTAAACGCCCTAGAGTTGGTCCATGTACAGTAAATGAAAACAAAAATAATTCTTAACTGCTACGATTCTATTAAAAGGAAGAATGCGAATTTGAGTGTTGACAATGCAGTGCAATTTACAACAGATATGCTTAACGTTGGAAAAACAACAATATAATATAAACTTTTAAAAGAAGAGAAAAGTGTTCGCATCAAACCTACAAAAAACTTCTTCAGGACGACCAAAACTTGAACTGGATAACGTTTTAATGCAAAGAATAAGGCGGAAAATTCATAGTTTCTTAAAAAAAAAATTCCCACGATGAACAAAATTTTGTCCTCGATCCGAGAAGACCAGGACCACCCATTTACGTGTAGAAATACCCTTTGGAAATTATTAAAAAAAATAGGTTTTCAGTGGAAAAGACATAATAGGCAATCGATTTTCATAGACAGAAGCGATATCGTCTGTTGGAGAAAAAATTATTTAAGGAGCATCCAAAAAGCCAGAGAAGAAAACAAGAAACTATTTTACCTTGACGAAACATGGCTAAATGAAGTTTGACAGGATGAAAATGTTAAAAGTTCAAGGCAAGCTTTTTTGGAAGAATTGTCCACAGGATGAAGACCGCCATCTGGAAAAGGACATCGATTTATCATAACCCATATTGGAAGTTTTGAAGGCTTGGTGGTCTACTGATGTTCCAATCTAAAAATACAGGAGACTATCACGAAGATATGAATGCCGATGTCTTTGAAGAATGGTTCGAGCAAATGTTGGATCTTATACCAAAAGATGCAATAATTGTATTGGATAATGCAATTTATCACTCTAGGCTGACGGAAAAATTACCGACAAGTGCGTGGCGTAAAAGTGAAATAACAGAATGGCTAAGTTTAAGACAAATAGAAGTTCCATTAGATTCCTTAAAAAAAGAACTATTGGTACTAGCCAATATACATAAAACTGCATTGAAAAAATATGTACAGCAAAACTTCTCATTTCGGCCACCCGTTAAAAACGGTCACCCCTCTGAACGGTCAGTTTTGGCTTCTTAAAATAAATCTTATAACATTTTTAATAATAAAAGACCCCTCGAATACCGAAACACTTCTAAAACGGCCACGGTCATATGAATCCGTAACTTTTAAGAAAATTACCTTGAATTTTTACCCTTAATTGCGGTCGTCTCGACCCTTCTGGGAATGTTTGCACCCAGCCGGTACTTTATTACTGGTACTATTGGAAATACCGGAGAATGATAAAACCTAATTATGTAAATGGGTTTTAAGTACGTACAAATATAATTTGTTAAATCTTAAGATGTTTTCATAAAAGGTAAAATTTTATTCAGTTGCATTTTAACAGCACAATAGTCGATCATGTCTCTGAAACGTAAACGTTTATCTTTTAAACAAAAGTTCGAAATCATCGCGGATAGTGAAAAATATGGTATCAGTGCTCGAAAGATAGCGGTAAAGTTTGGTGTTGGAAGAACGCAAGTAAATGATATTCTAAAAAGTAAAATTGAACTGAAAAAACTTTATGAAGAAGGAGGAGTTAATGCAGATCAAAAACGGAAGTTTCCAAAAACAGACGGGCTTGCGATTGACCAAATGGTTTATGAATGGTTTTGCAAAGCAAGAAACAAAAACATTCCAATATCCGGACCACTACTAAAGGAAAAAGCTCTGGAAGTGTCAGAAAATTTGAAAAATTGTGATTTTAAGGCATCAAATGGCTGGTTAGATAGATTCTGCAAAAGACATGACATCAATTTTAAAACAATTTCTGGTGAGTCTGCTGATGTGGATGAAGTGAGTGTTCAAGATTGGTTCACTAAGTTAAAATTAATTATCAAGGATTATGATGATAAAGATATTTTTAATGCAGACGAAACAGGTCTTTATTATCTCGCAATGCCAAACAAAACTTTTGCCTTAAAGAGTGACAAATGTGCTGGAAGAAAATCAGCTAAGCAACGAGTGACAATTCTTTTTTGCAGTAGCATGGATGGTGAGAAGGAGACCCCATTAGTTATAGGAAAAAGCAAAAATCCGCGATGTTTCAAAGGAGCACATGTAGACAAATTACCATTAGAATGGGTCTCCAATAAAAAAGCTTGGATGACAACAGAGATAATGATTTCCTGGCTAAAAAAATTTGACACCAAAATGAAAAAACAAAGAAGAAAAGTACTTTTATTTTTGGATAACGCAAATTCTCACCCGAAAATACAACTGGAAAATGTTCGAATTGTTTTTCTGCCTCCAAACACTACATCTTACTGCCAGCCATTAGTTTAAGGCATCATACAAAATTTTAAAATGATATACAGAAAATATTTGATAAAAAGACTTTTAACTTTTACTAACACCGCTACCGAGGATGCGTTTGAAAAAGCAGAAAAGACCATAAATTTGTCAATTGCTATGGTATGGATTGTTGCAGCATGGAAAAATGTTTTATCTAAAACGATTAAAAAATGTTTCCAAAAAGCTGGATTTATAGAAACTCTCCAAGAGAATGAGATTTTTGAAGAAGAAGACGATATTCCACTAAGTCAGTTGTTTTCCGGTATTCCAGGAAATCCAAACCTGGAAAATTATCTTCAAATCGACTCAAACATTTCAACGGAAAATCCCAGTATGGAGATGCAGGAAATAATTCAGGAGTTTACCAGCCAATCTGAAACTAGCGAAAATGAAGACTGTGAAAGTAAAGAAAACCAGGAGGTTTTTAGTTTGTCTTTAAAAAGCATGAGTGAAGTTTGTGAAAAAATAAGAGACGTACAAAATTTTTTATTAGGCAAAGAAAATGGCAATTTGGCCATTGATATTTCAAATATCCTAATGAAATGTGAAAATGAAGCAGCAAAAATTTAAATTAAAAATATGAAACAGACTTCCATTGAATCTTTTTTCACAAAGCATAATTTTTTTTCGTATGTAGTGCACATCTTTAAACATTATTATGTATACATATTATGTAGGAGTTATGAAATAAATAGTTATGTCTATATATTTACAGTTCATATTACATAATAACGTATGTGTTTGTAATTAGCCTTTTATTAATTAATGAAGTTGAATTTTATTCACATGACACATATGTTATATGTAGATATGTAATTTATTTTTTTCCTTCCCCTCAAAAACGGTCACCCCCTCAAACGGTCAATTTGTAATGAAATTTTTAGTGGCCGCTATTGAGAAGTTTTACTGTATTCGATGACATGGCAAAGTTACGAGGAATATCTGTGGTCAGACTCCCTCCTTACCACTGCGAATTAAACCCGATCGAAGTTATATGGACTCAAATAAAAGCAGATGTCGCCAGAAAAAACACGACTTATAAAATGGTGGATTTAAAAAGGCTCCTTAATGAAGTTATAGGTAAAATCAGTGCGGAAAAGTGTATTGATCATGTGATAGAAGAAGAAGCCAAAATGTGGCAGGTAGATATAATAATCGAAGAAATGGTTGAACCGCTTATTATCAACGATGTTAATAAAAGTTCATCTTCCGAATCGGACAATGATTAAGCCATAACGACAAAGTATTCTTCGATTTTTGAAAATGCTTTGTTTGTAAGATTCTATATTATGTCCTGTTTTTGTAATTATATTATGTAAAATAGTACCACCCATTGTTATTTATTAGTTAATACGATTTTTTAAATGTTTTCATATGTTATAAATACCTACGAATATAATGTAATACAGTTGTAGGAAAACATGCATGTTTAAGATTTTTAATTCGAAAACTCCCCCAATATACGCTCCTGGCTAAGGGATTTTCCCAATAACAATGGTAAATCCTCAAATATAACAATAGCTTGCAATACATTCAGAGTGCACCTACCTAAAGAATGCTCATTATTTGGATCCTTTAATCTAAACCCAATATATTTTAAGGGATGGTGTTTAAATTGTTCTTGATTTAATGAGCATTTATTACTTCGCGCCATTTAAAGATAGACTGTATAAATTGATCAATGCGACAGAAATTCAAAATACAAATTTTTGTAATATCTTGATCGCGTAAAAAGGGGGTCATTTTCAATGGGCCTGATTTAACCTTGACTAGACTAGGTCTTGGTTACTCTGCACCGAAATGGCCTTACACCATATTTTTGTCTAACAGCAACAAAGTCTGACTTTGACCTGCACGACGTTAATTACTATTTTTCTCTTATAGGTCACAGTCTAACGACAAACTTAACAACGCAGTATCGGATCCTTTTGATCAAGGTAAAGCTCGAGTCAATGTTATTTGTATTGGCCAAGGAATTTGAATTTATCGGTTCTTTTGTGCACTTTTGGGGTATAGATTTTTAATTCATTTATTTCAGCCAATACATCACCTACAGACAGGAGTCCCGAAAACCAGATCCAGAACATGAAACGGGAAGAGGGGGACGGTCAAAATGATACAGGGATTGAAAATGTTGAGTGATATAACTGGGTGAGTCGAAATTATATTATTATTTTATGTACAGGGTTCCAACTCAATTTATACACGAAATATCTTCTTCCCTGTTCATGTTATAAAAAAAGTTTCAAGAAAAATACTTCTTCGTTTAAAAAACTACTTTTACTGGGAGTACATTTTAGAAGTATACAGGGTGCCTCAAAAGTACAATTTTATTAAAATTTAAAGAAATAGTCCATTTATTAAAGTTTCTAGAGCCATAGCTGTGTGCCTGATTCGTGAACTTAGTTTGGATGTTCCCTTTTTGCAATTTGTTTGCAGTTTTAAGTGTATACTTGCTCTGTTCAATTTTTAAAATATTAGACAATTTTAATCAATTAATTAATCAAATTTAATTGATAAGCATCACGATACTTTACAATATTAGCTTAAACCTGCAACAATAATAATATACAATTTATATACAAAACTTAAACTAAGCTAAAACTAAACTAAACTGCACCAAGATACTAATTATTATACCAAGAGAACTAGATTATTTAAACATTTATTTAATGAATAGTTTGTAGAATTTACAAGATGCGTTCTTAGTATATTTTTAAATTTATTGATAGGTAAATTCTTTATACAGTGTGTGTATAAAGTCTGGAAACGGCTTAATAACATCACAATTTCTTGGCCGATTTAAACCAAATTTGGTACAGTTGTGTAAGAGGATTTGACGCACCGAATGACGATATTGGCGTTGTTGCCAGCTTTTTAGTTTGTCTGGAATTCGAACGAATTTTATATGTTTAAATGTAACACCCTGTATATTTTTTTCATTTATAGTGTTTACTTTAAATTTGTTACACTTTTGGTATAACATACTTTGTTCCTAATATCAGTAGTTTTCGAAATAACGAGTACAATTTAGAAAAAAATATATTTTTTATATTAAATGTTCAAACTGTTTTCCCTGACAGTGTGCTAAAATTGAAAATAAAATTTTTCAATTGTGTTGTAAATCATTTTTGGCGTTATTAATTCATATTCGTCCAAAATTCGACGCTACAAATCGGCCAAATCTTGAGGTTTTGTGGTATAAACTCTGTTCTTTAAGTGTCCCCATAAAAATTAGTCATTAGGCTACAAATCAGGGGACCTAGGTGGCCACTCGATTGTACCCCCTCTACGGATCCACCTATTCGTAAACGTTCGCGCACGTTTCGACCAAAATGGGGAGAAGCTCCGTCCTGTTGGAAGAATGTACTTGCATAATTTGGACGCATCACATTTCGTATAGTAGGCGCTATTTGCATTTCCAAGAGCTCAAGGTAAAGTTGTGATGTCAAATTTCCATCGATAAAAATGGACCGATCTTGTGGTTACCCAGAAGCCCAGCCCACACATTCAATTTTCCAGGGCGTTGTGTATGACTTCTCTCATCCAGTGGGGATTGTCATTTGCCCAAAAGCTACAGTTGTGTCTATTGACATAAATGTTGCTTCGTCCGAAAATACTATAAATTTAAAAAACTGGTTATTTTGGTCAAACCTTGACATCATAATATCACATAATTCAATTCTTCGCTTATAATCATTTTCTGGTAGCTTTTGAACTACATGTATTTTGAAAGGGTGATATTTATGTTTTATTAAAACATTATGGACGGATTTGAAGCAGACGTCACTTACTTGTGAAATTTTTCTTAATAAAGAAACAGGGGTTTCAACATCATGTTGTAAAATTTCTAAACTTTTCTCTTCATCTACTACTGCTGGTCGTCCTGGTCGTCGCCCATCTCTACAATTTCCAGTTTCTTCGAACCGTCGGACAGTTTTAAGAACAGTTGCTTTTGAAATTGGATTTCGGTTTGGAAATGCGTCATTAAATAGATTTTTGACTATTTTTGATTAAGACCTGACCCTATCGCCATATCCTCTCATCATAAGAATTGTAATTCTTTCACTTTCAGTTAAATACATTTTTGCATGGAAAAATGACAGCTTTTATGATTTTGCATCAAAACTGAACTGGTGTTTTATTTATTAATAAATAAAACACATTTTGTTGATATTTTCGAAACACGTCGTTATTTCGAAAACTACTGATATTAGGAACAAAGTATGTTTTACCAAAAGTGTAACAAATTTAAAGTAAAAACTATAAATGAAAAAATATACAGGGTGTTATACTTAAAAATATAAAACTCGTTCGAATTCCAGACAAACTAAGAAGCTGGCAACAACGCCAATGTCGTCATTCGGTGCGTCAGATCCTCTTACACAACTGTACCATATTTGGTTTAAATCGGCCAATAAAGTGTGATGTTATTAAGCCGTTTCCAGACTTTATACACACACTGTATATCAAGAGAGTTCGTTGGAACAAAATATAAACTTATCGAGTTATTTATTTTATTAAATTTAAGAAAGTTGTTAGAGGGGTTTTTTGTTTTTATATTACTTGCAAGATTTTCAGCGACTGAACAACAATGAGTATTTAAACAATTAGCAACGGTCAGGTTGAGTTATATCTAAGGATTTTACAGTTAGATTAATTAATTGTTTTTTGTTATCGTTTCTACCACAAGGTCCTTTATTATATTCCATGTTTTCCTTTTATTTATTTTTTTTTAATTGATTTTGTTTAAGTAGTATAGAGATTTGGCGCGTGAAATGACCTTCTGGAGAACTTGCTTATATTTTTTAAAGTAATTGAGAAAAACTTGATTAAAGGAAAATTTACTGATAAATGCAAGTGATCGTTTGTTTTTGCAGGAAATCCTAATTCCCGGTGTTATAAAGAATGTAGACTTTTTAGTTTAGTTTAGACCTGTTCATTCATATGTCTTCAGTTGGAATTTTCCAGTGAAGTCCGTATTATGGCTTTACAACTTTATTTCGTACCATATACGTGGTTTTTTAGCATTTAATTGTAGCTTATGTTGTAATTGCCAGTCGCAATAATTTTTCAGATCCCGATTGACAACTTTTTCTAATTCCTTTAGCGATTTATTTTTGTAAACCAGTAGCATATCATGGGCAAATAGGAAACATCTATCTATTAGTTCAATATTTTGTAAATTTCGTACATGTAATGAAAATAATAGGTAAAAAAGTAAGCTTGATATTAAAGATTGTTTATTTGAGGCAGATTTACTCCCAGTAAAAGTAGTTTTTTAAACCAAAAACTATTTCTCTTTGAAACTTTTTATACGTCATGACTGTTGCAGTCATATTATTTGATATTAAAATTATTTTATTTTTATTTATACTTTTTACACGTATACCGGGTGTTGCATCGTCGAGCGAAACATAGGAAATCCCATGTAATTTTAAATGGGGTCAATTATTGGCTTCCCTAATTATTTTAGAGAAAAATTCAATTTAGGTTTATTAAAGAGCACTAAAACCCACATTCAAAAGAATAACTTTAGATATTTTTGATGAGCCCGTTTACGGGTTATCGCCGATTTCTTTTTAACTATTTCTCCTTTTTATGGCCCCGTATTTGCGGGCACCAGTCAAGGTAAAAGATGACTGTCAAATAAAGTTGTCATTTTGAGGAATATTTGAACATCTTCTTAAATCCTAAAGTTCTAACAATTTAATAGTACCTGCCTATTAATTAGTAAAATATTGAAACATGTAAAATGTCATAATTAACCTTGTAATTGGATACTTTATTTTAGTTTTATTCAGATTAATTTGTACTCATAAATACACCTTTAATATTTTCGATGTACGAGTTTTTATAACAATAAAGCACACATTCACAAATCACCGAAATAAATTTAGATACGCAACTGAACTCTTAGAACTGTCAAAAACTAATTGGCGCTGATGTCCTAGTATTTGCGATCCGAAACACGCGAGAAAGAAATAAATCTGTTTGGCGACTATGGGTAAAAATAAAGAAAACTTTATTAACTTTTGATGAAATCTGTTTTATCGGCAGATATTGGTGCCGCTCTATATACCAAGCAATACCTATTTAAAAAAATACAGCTGACTAAAATAAAGCGAAATAGGTAATAAAGCATTATTTTTATGATATATATAACATGTATTATAACAAATTGACACTGCATAAAACAACGTTTTTATGTTTATTACCCCTGATAACACTCCACCTATATGAAACTCATTAGCTGTGTAGTGTAGTCTTCTGGTTTAATCCTCTCAATCCACTCTTCAAAAATTATCGGATCTCTTTTTGGCAAGCGGTGTCGCATGCCATGTTTATTTAAACAGTTTCAAACACAACATTTCTTAGGTTTTAACGGAGGTGCGTACTCCATAAGGGAAATAAATACGCGAACTTTAACTAAACAAACCAAAAACACACTAAAACTAAACAAAAAGTCAAAAGAACTATCAAAAAACACACTAATACTACACACAAAGACCGAACGATTACAAACGGCATGAAAATTCAACACAACTTAAAAGAAAATCGAGAATAGAAAATTGACAATTCACTTCAAATTTTTGACAACAACGAAATCTGGAAGGGCGCTTCTTCTCGATCGCAAATCGCAAATGAACGTTGTGCCCTCTATATGAACTTAACCAAACCAAATTGGGCGATGCCACTACCGGCGCCATCTACGAAATGCGATCCAAACAAAATATTAATGTTTGGCGGGAACGCCCAGCTTACGTATCTAAATTTATTTCTGTGATTTGTGCACACATTTCAAAATGACAACTTAATTTGACAGTCATCTTTTACCTTGACTGGTGCCCGCAAATACGGGGCCATAAAAAGGAGAAATAGTTAAAAAGCAATCGGCGATAACCCGGAAACGGGCTCATCAAAAATATCTAAAGTTATTCTTTTGAATGTGGGTTTTAATGCTCTTTAATAAACCTAAATAGAATTTTTCTCTAAAATAATTAGGGAAGCCAATAATTGACCCCATTTAAAATTACATGGGATTTCCTATGTCCCGCTCGACGATGCAACACCCGGTATGGAGAAATGTGTGGGAGGGATCCATGTTGAGTTAGATATTACTCGTTGCTATTTACCTTAATCTATCAAGTTAAAAAACATATTTCTTTAATAAAATTAACTAGGCAACTAAATAAAAGTTTTACAAATCCATATTTTTATATTTTCTGTGCCCAATGTACAACAAAACCAAAGGTTCTCAAGAAATTATTATTAAGAATTACTTTTTTTTTGAAAAATTAAAAATACAAGGTTTTACAGTCCATCCCTGTTCAAATGATGAATTTCCATTAAATTAAATTATTGTGTGGCATTTTAAAATGTTTAAACTTTGTTTTTATATCAATGTTTAAAATCAATAACAGACCTACAAGGCTAGTTACATCAACAATATATTCTGACAAAGTTATTCAATAATAATAATAAATTTCATTCATTATATTTAGGATTTACCCTGTATTCACTATTTGTTCTGTCAAATTTATTTCTTAATTAAAAATAATGATATATCGTGTATAAATAGCTGAGATATGATTTAATGTTTTCGTAGTCAAACCCACCGATATTTCTTTAAAAATATATATCATTTCTAGAATGGATCTGCAGTGCTGCTGTGATGTTAGGAGGGTGGATAGACTAAAAAAAAATAAAGACACTAAGCGTGACGTGGAGGGCGCACCTGGACCAGAGCGAATGTATGAAACTAATAGAATTCTGGTTTTTCGGGTGTAGAATATAGAATAAGCTACCGCGATCTTTTAATACGGAATTGACACAGTCAAAAATAAAAAGGGTCTCGTAAAATTGACGCCTGTGCTTAATCAGCGGACTAAACCAAATTGAAAATATAAGAGTCAGTAATTGAACGTTTTTTTTTTCAAAAAATCCCAGAGAATCTAACGGTGTCAGATCCGGAGGTCTGGGAGACCATAGTAGGGCAACATCCCTAATTAAGGAAGTTGTGATTTAGGTAATTTCTCACTAGTATTCATTCCATAATGTGCCGAAACCCTTTGTTTGAATAATTTATCCTGGCAGCTAATGTAACTTCATAGATCAATGGTATATAAATTTTCAGTAATTGTGGACCCATTACTCCACAAAATCTTGTTAATGAAATGTGGATCGTTGTTTATGCTCTGCAACAACCATCAACTGAGAATCTGAACTTTGTTAGACCTTCATGTATAAACAAACCATTTTTCCTTAATATTTAATAAATTGTAATTTGAAGGCTTGTATTTGGGATGACGTCCTCCTTTATTTCTCTTTCATGAAGGTCAGGACGTCGTTCTATGCAAGGGTTCCGACTTCCTCAAGTGAAAGCAGCACAGTCCCACTTCTGAGCCTTCCTAGAAGCTCACGGGACAAGTCGGCTCCTCCTGCACATCTATCAAAACCAGGTGCTTCCTCAGTTTGCAGTGTCCTGTTAGAAGTCCTACCAGAGGATTAAGGAAACGATATTCCTGTTAAGGATCCACTCCAACCTTTAATATCGCCATAGAAACCTGAATTGAATTATTCCACACAACTATTTCATAAAAAATATTGTTCGCATTTGTATCGAGAATTTCGAAAAGCACGGACGTCATTTTTGATACACCCTATATAAGGCGTCACCAAAAGAGTGTATGGGAAACTTATTTTATGATTGCTTCCGCGAAAGATATTTTTCCGTAATTTTATCCCATTGTTATGGGACCTAAACATTTTAGGCATATGCTTTTGGCAGTTGGTCAGTGCACCTAACCTATAGCCATTTATTTATAAAATATTCTCTAGGGTTATTTATGCGTTTATGCTCTGGGCCATGTTTTTAAATCTAATTTTTGGCTCTTAGGCTTGGGTCTAAATTCAGGTTTTATTGATAAAGATAAGTTTTCTGCAGATGAATTATATTTACTGTTGCAGGTTCCGAATTTGTTTTGCTACTAAAACAGAACCAAAAAACCCCCAAGAAAGATTTGAAGGCCAAATTTAAATTGTATTGTTTTTACATTCCTTCCGAAAATAGATACCAGTACAATTTTTTTCTGCCACTTTACTGTTCACAATACCGAAATTGACAAGTATTTTAATGTCACTGTCATTCTGGTATTTTTGAGACGAATGCGTACCGAAAAACAGTGTTTAGAGTCGTACAAAGTTAGTAAGCAACGGTCCAGTAAAATAACACTTTCAGAACTAATTACAGAAATACTTATTACGTGCCTCAGACATACACACAATAAATAACCCTTAAGAAAGCTGCAAATTTCTTATCCTTAATTGATCAAATTTGTCAAGTCAGCAATTTGAAGTTAAACTAAGTCTCATTCCGAACTACCCCCACAGCTTTTATTTATTGTTATATTTTACACGCTCAAATTATTATTTTAACCCCACTGCTATCGATTTTACAGTAGCATATTTTAAATTCTACATGCTCGAAAACGGCTTTATAAAATAATTTGTAAATAATGTTATATATTTACTGTTAGAGCAAGAGAAACTCTGTCATTCTGTATATTCAGGAAAGATTACATTACGATTTACACACAAGTTTTAATTATTATTGTATATTATTTCTCATAAAATAGGTGAATAAAAAAATGTTACTTAAAATGTGTCTTTTAACTTTCCTATGTCGATGTCGCTCCCTATTTTATTTCTGTGTGAAGCAATTTGATTGCAGGCAATTTGGACCTGCCAGTACGTCCATGTCCATCACAGCGAAACACTGTTAAAACACAGCTTTAACAGTGGCGTGCCTACAGGCACGGACTGCGATAATTTTGGAGAAAAAATATGGTACGCCCATGGTTCTTTCCCAAATAAAAAATATTTTTAAAATTCACGGCAAACTATCATTAATTTTTCATGTACATATTCGTATATCATTAAGGAACAGACATTATGCCAATTTTTAAACTTCGCTAACAGTTATGACTACCACCTTCTTCCTGCTCTATCCGATAGTTTTACATGCTCTACGCACATTGCTAGGCACAATTTGGGTTATGCCGGTATAAAAATATTACAGTGGGAATTTCCTTATAAAGTGCCTTGCGATTTTCTTCATGAATTTGTGCTCGTTTTGCGCTGGTCACTTCGACGTCATGAAAATTTTAAATGCCAATAAATTGTACCGACAAATGAAAATAACTTGGTCCAAAGTACAAAAATACAATAAGAAATTATAGCAAGTACCTACACATAAGTGCGGCAAAAATATAACTTATTTATAACAAGTCGCCATCTTGGTTTCACGGATAAATAGAAACAAGCGCTATTTCGTAAAGAAATGCACGAAGAACTTCGTGAAGCAACTTCGCGAGGGAACTAACCAGCATGATGCCCGATATAGGTTACGGTTAACCTGTGGAATAGGCACCGGTATATATGTATTAGTACGGCACCGGATATTGACCAATCTTCAGGTTAAACTATAACCTTGAAAGTAATCCGAATCTGTAATACCTGGCATTAACTACTAACTTTAACATATACTTTTCGAACCACCCTTGTAACGGTGGTGCAAATGAACTACCGATTTACGGGGGGCAGTCGATAAAAGGCTATTAATTTTGCTCGGGTTTAATTTAAATTTTAGTGTACCAGACCTATTTTAGCCTTTATATTTAGCGTTATTACTACGTTGCGTAGTTATATTGAGGTCCATGAGGTACGGGCATTAATTATCTTTTTGAAGCCATCATCATTTGTAGTTTATTTTAAGCATAGCTTTTCTAAACGTCGATTTTTAAAAATTATTATTATCGAGGTGCGTGTATTATGTTTGTCTGAAATAACGGCCGCGAAAACCGCAACCTTCTATCTTTACTAATAACGCAGATAACCCGTAAAACATACGAAAACTGGACACCCTGTACATGGACCGACTCTAGGGCGTTTAGGCAATTGTTGAAAATTCTCCATATTTAATTAAAAAAACACTGATACTTCACACTTGACTAGTTTCACTGAGAAACAAACAGACAAACATCCAAGGTAGGTATTTATAGCTATAAATAGGTGTATTATTCCAGTATAGGCACCCATAAAGGCATAATAACCACATAATTAGCAAACAGGTAACCAGGATTAGGTGGAGAAGGAATAAAATGATTAGAGCAGAAACGGAATAAGTGCCTAGACTCTAATTAGTTTTGTTAAAATTGCTTTCTAAAATTCCAGGTAAATGGTACGGCTGTACATAATTTTAAGCTTAAAAAATTTAATATTAAAATATATATTTGAAGATAAACTTGAATTTAATGTCGATACTTGTACTAATTCTGCACAAATTTAAAAATTCAGGCCTATTTAAATTTATATGTCACTGGTCAAAACCGGTGGGAGTTGAAATTTAAGGAGTACAGGCAGATAGTAAAAGCTCAAAGTACTACAGCATACCGTTCATACCAACAACATGTTCAGGATGAAATGAAAACAAATCCAAAAATGTTTTGGCATTTCGTGAATAGTCAAAAGCGTAGCTCTGATATTCCAGAGAATATGCTTTTGAATAATCATGAGGTAAGCGGTGTGCAAAATGTAGTGAATGCCTTTGCTGATTATTTCAACTCCATATATAATGACGTTGACCAGCAGAATACAGGAATTTTTACTGCCTATGATAGTTTTGGATTTTTGGAAATAACCGAGCTTGAGATTAAGGAGGCGATTAAAAAATTAAAAGTAAATAGATCAGTAGCAACTGATAATGTGCCTGCCTATGTTATAAAGGGTTGTATGGATTCATTTGTAAAGCCTCTAATTTATATTTTTAATTTATGTTTGAAACAAGGTATTTATCCGACCAAGTGGAAAGAAAGCAAGGTTATTCCAATATTTAAGAGCGGCGATAAAAATGATGTTCATAATTACAGGTCTATCAGTATTACCTCGGCTTGTTCGAAAATATTTGAACTTATCCTTTTTAATCGAATATACAATGAAATAAGGTGTAGAATTTCGGATCAACAACATGGTTTTCTGCCCCAACGTTCAACTGTTACAAATTTAGTAAACTTTACGCAGTATATTCAGGAATCCCTAAAAGAGGGTTATCAGGTTGATGTAATTTTTAACGATATGGAGAAAGCGTTTGACAGGGTGGACTTTGGTGAAATCATAGAAGCTCTTCAAAATTTTTCTATAGATCAGAATATTATATCTTTGTTGTCATCATATTTACATGAAAGAAGTTTGTTTGTTGAGCTTAAAGGTTATAAGTCTCATAAATTTACACCTGAATCAGGGGTGCCCCAGGGCTCTAACCTTGGCCCACTTCTGTTTTTATTGGCGATTAATAATATCGGCGAAAATCTCAATTTCTCCAAAGGTCTGATCTTTGCTGACGACTATAAGATTTTTCATGCGATTAGAAGTGAAACAGATGCAATGGCTCTGCAGGAAGATTTGGAAGCGGTTGTTCGTTGGTGTAGAGAGTAGAGAGCACAATTTGAATATAAACACAAATAAATGCGCAGTAATGTCCTTTACATGTAAAACACACAAAATTCTATTTAATTATTCCATAAATAATATGCCCTTGAAAAGAACGGATTTGCACAGGGACCTTGGAGTTTATTTTGATCCCAAATTAAATTTCAATGGGCACATCGAACATGTAACTGCTAGTGCTGTAAAAATTCTTGGATTCATCATAAGAACTTGCAAATATTTTAAAAATATCAATACAATAATGGCATTGTATAAATCATTGGTGGTTGCAAAGCTTCAATATGCATGTATCATCTGGGATCCTCAATATGCCAATAAAATATACAGTTTGGAGGTTGTGCAGAGGTTCTTGAAATTCTTGCATTGCAAGGCTTTCTCAGTGTACCCACAAAGAGGAACAGATCAGAAACTCTTATGTACTTTGTTTAATTTTCCTAGCTTGCAGCAAAGGCGTATTGAAGCAGGTATGCTCTTTCTCTGTGGGATAATTATGAATAATATTGATAATAAGGAGTTTTTGCAACAACTTTCATTTAGAATAGGACGTATTAACAGAAGAGCTACAGGTTTATTTTATATTCATGCACCCAGGACTAACCTTTATAAAAATTCTCCACTTGTAAGGCTCTGTGCGCATTTTAATAATTATGGT
This sequence comes from Polydrusus tereticollis, assembly GCA_963920685.1. Lineage (NCBI taxonomy): Eukaryota > Metazoa > Arthropoda > Insecta > Coleoptera > Curculionidae > Polydrusus > Polydrusus tereticollis. The sequence continues at coordinate 52,742,002 of OY987334.1, read as the reverse complement.
GGTGCTATTGATTTTTTAAATATAACTGGTCGGCAGTTAAAAAGACAGATAAAAAGCGAACTGCATAGACAATTACAGTAATTGATTAGTAGGATTTAAACTGTGTACTCAGTATATTGATGTATATATATTTATAGGAATTTAGACTAAGTTATAACTGTATCTATGATTGGCTTTATAAAAAGTTGTTGATTGTTCAATGTACAGGGTTATCCAACCAAGACTAGACAAGGCGATTTTTTGACTTTTCCTGTACTTTTATAAAAAAACTGAAATAGCCATCTTAAGTCATTTTCTCCCGCGAATTCGAATATCTTCAGCAAAAAACAATTGAACATCAAACAAAAGTACTAGGGGTCACTTTGATATTTTTTTAAATGGGATGCCGTATTTTTAATGAGCTTATCCGATTTCTCATATAAATTTTGATCTAAAATGTTGGATTTAAAAAAAAATTTAAAATTTAAAATTAATTAATTTAAAATTTAAAACTGAAGAAAAAAGGCGTTTTTGAATTAAAAATCCAACATTTTAGATCAAAATTTATATGAGAAATCGGATAAGCTCATTAAAAATACGGCATCCCATTTAAAAAAATATCAAAGTGACCCCTAGTACTTTTGTTTGATGTTCAATTGTTTTTTGCTGAAGATATTCGAATTCGCGGGAGAAAATGACTTAAGATGGCTATTTCAGTTTTTTTATAAAAGTACAGGAAAAGTCAAAAAATCGCCTTGTCTAGTCTTGGTTGGATAACCCTGTACGTTGAACAAATAAATAAATAAATAAATAAATATATATGCCGAAAAATCTTGCACGCCCATGGATAAGACGGTTTCGATTGATTTATTACTTTGCATAATTTAAAGATAAGACTATAATTTATATAATTAAGGGACTAACTTTAGTAGTAAAGCCGCAGTGTCAGACCTTATCAAGGGCCTTGCTTACGGCGATTAAAACGTTTCAATACATTTGTTGCCAGTCCAGTTGGAGGGGGAAAGGGGGAGGTAGCTTGAGCCAGATGTGATACATCCTCAATGGTATTAGTTGATAATAATACACTATTTTAGCAACAAGTTAACAAAATTTTATTAAAATAGATATTGCATATTTTCTCCTATTCACATATTTATAAAAAATATCAATTAATCGTATAATATACCCTTGATTCTTATGATACAAAAAATGGTTTAAGTAATTCGTACAAAGCGCATTAATGTTTCGTTTCTTGTGCCGCATATTTTGATTTTTAGAATTTTTGGACCTGTGTCCAAACGCAGGAATAAATCTCATAATCTTCGAAGTAAATTATCTTCAAATTTAAGTAAAAAAAATGCAAAATAACTAAAGAAATATTTTTATTCTAATGACACAAAAGGGATTTCATAATACCCGTTTTTCTACTTAAAATTGAAAATTTATATTAGGCGATTTATTTAGGTTAGACAAACTTTTGGTGTACCTTGTTATAGTCTCAAAAATGTGTACCTTTTAAGCAATGTGGCAACACTTCATACGCTAGCCAGTCAAAGAACCCCTATTGATTGGCATTTTTATCCAGACAAGTGACCTACTCTTGCAGACAATACGACTGTCAAAAATGTCACAGTACCTATAGTCCATTTCAGAAAGGTGTAGAGTAATAAAATGGGAAATTCCGTCCAGTTCGGCTCAATTTCGGTGTCGGCCATAGGCGCAGGTAAACTTTGTGCATTAAATTATTTATGATAACTAAACAAATATTTTAGAGAATTAGGTTAACGGGTATTAAGTACGTAGTATTGTTTGTAATACTAAAATTTCAAATAATTGCGTAAGAGGATTAGAAAAGGTATGTTTTCTGGCCTGAAGTGTCAAAATCGAAATATTGTGTAGGGATTAGTTAGGTAGTAGATTATAAAGTTACGTTTTGCGTTTAACAGGTACTGAGTTTGGATCTGGCCACTTTGGCTGCATCATATAAATAGGTGGTAATTTGGAATAAACTTCATATATCGTGTGTGTGTATGACCTTAATAAGTGTTCCCAGTATTATAAGATTAGTAATAAAATGGCGACATTCAACAACACCAACAAAAAGATGTTCCAATAATTCTCCACTATCAGTGAGTGAAAAAGTTATTAATTTTAAATGTACATGATTGCATAAAATACGATAAGATAATAAGACTCCAACTTCATCTTGGAGAAAACAAGAAATTATCGACTGGTTAACCACCAAAAGTATTAAATTTGAAGATATTTAATAAAGTAGGAACTATTAGCTATAGCAAATTTACACAAACATAGTGTAACTGTGCTGCGCACACCGCCATATCATTGCGAACTAAATCCTATAGAACTTATATGGGCGCAAGTAAAAGGATTTGTAGCCAGACACAACACGACATTCAAATGAAAGACGTTAAGCTACTGTTTGATCAAGCCATTAAGGAAGTGATACCAGAGAACTAGCAAAAAGCAGTCCATCATGTCATTAAAGAAGAGGAGAAAATGTGGGAACTTGACCACCTAATCGATTGGACCGTCGACCCGTTAATTATAACGTCAAGAGGAGGTATAATGTATTTTTTGTATTTTTTTTTATAATGTGTAATAAAAAATAAGTGTACCTAATACTATGTACATTATGCCTAAATTTTATTCTGTTAAAATAAAATTATTTCCTTTTTACGAATATCCTACCGGCACGCCTTTGTCACACCATTTTCGTTGTTTGTGATTGGATAACAATAGGCAAAACCCATAAATTGACCCAAACCCGGGTGGTACTACCTGCACTTGATGAAAAGAAAGAATTTTGCAATGAAATCAATGCCAAATTATGAAAGTTCGTTGGGTCACTCTGTAGTCCCTTTGCATATCTAATGAGCTTTTATTATTCTACACCTTTCTAAAATAGACTATAGCTTTGCAGTTTTTTTTTTAATTATTGCAGATGCACAGAAACATATTTGCTTTAAAACATTTATACTAATAGATCTTTCGAAAACCCCCCTAACAAAATCGTGGTAAAGTATGGGAATTTCCATTTGCAACGTGTTGCCACTTTCTCACAAAAATCTGACTAATAGGTACAAAACTTTGGACCACTTTTAAGGATATAAATTCAGTTATAAGCGCACTTAGTGGAAGCAATTTTTTTTGCCATAAACTAAAGACTAGTTAGGAAGCCATTAAAAGTGACAAAAATTGGATTTTTTATGAAGTTTAAGACTGATCGACTTAGGATTATTGGATAAGCACAATGGCTTGTGTAATAATTACTAAAAATGGAAAAAAAGAAAATATACATACTTGAGAGTTTTTAAATCACTTATTGCTAAAAACAAAACGTAAATTTTCTAAATCTTTTCTCGGTAAAAACTCTCTTATCTTCCCTATTGCTTGTTAAGAACCCTACGTCGACTTCGCCCCAACTTCAACACAAAACGGACAAAAACCAATGTTTCTTCCAATAGATTGAAAAAAAATTCACAATAATCACTTATATTATATACTCAACAATATAAAACGAGATTCTACTTACGCGTGTAAAAATGCAAATATACAAATTTTACTTACAAAATATGTACAGGCCGATTTTTTACGTCTAAAAATAAATTAAAACTTCTATTCTCTTTGCGGATCCTTTTTTGCAACTTACCCTTATAAGTTATCTGCAATAATTTTTTGTATCTTTTATATCTTTTTATATACGGCGTGGGCAAAAAGAATGGAACACCCCCAATATTTTCATAACCATGTCTAATTTCGAATAACACTCGGACCCGTCGATTTTATTTATCATTTTTACAAATTTTGAGAGTTTTTAGTATTATACAGGATTGCTTAAGAAGTCGGGGCACACGTCAACTTTAATTTGTTAAATGAAATACCCCAAATTTTATTCCATTTTTGAATTCTACTTAAAATTCTGAATATTTTTCATGTAACACAATCTAAACAATAATCATGGCAATTTTCATGGAATTAATGAATAAGGAAGAAAGTACGGATACTTATTACCTTTATTGTAGTAACCCTGGTAACCAAGCACATTATTGTATTTTCTCGCCACTGTCATTTTATTTTAAGTGACAGTATTGCCAAAAAAAGTTACGTTGTATTGTTAGAACGACACATTTCAAGTAAAATGCACTTAAGTGAAAGAGAGCGCATAGAAATCCTTATGATGGTTGGCTATGGCGATAGAAAGAGATCTACATTTGAAGTATGTGAACTTTTTAATAATGTTCATCAAGAGCGAACGCCGATATCAAGGTATACAGTAAGTAAGATAGTTTTAAAATTTACAGAAACTGGATCTGTGCGCAATAAACTAAAAAGTGGCCGTCCCAAAATTTGTGATGAAACTAGATTAAATGTTTTACTGTCGTATCAAGACGATCCCCATTCCAGCACTCGTCAAGTGGGTCGGATTCAAAATATTGGTTATAAATCTGTACAAAATATTCTTCATAAGGAAAAATATCATCCTTACAAAATTTGTCTTGTCCACAAACTAAATGGGGATGGTTTTGATCGACGCCTTCAGTTTTGCGAGAATATGCAAAACATCTGCAATAATGACGGAAATTTCGCGCAGAATATCTCATTTACCGATGAGCCTACATTCTGCCTTAATGGAACAGTCAACCGACATAATTGTAGGTATTGGTCGACAGAGAATCCTCACTGGATGCAAGAGGCCCATACACAGCACCCACAGAAGCTAAACGTATGGGCCGGAATTTTACGTCCTTTCTTTTTCGAAGAAACGTTAAACGGAGAGAGGTTTTCCAACATAGATGGATAGGTAGAAGGGGAGAAATAGAATGGCCAGCTCGCTTACCCGATTTAACACCCCTAGATTTATTTTTCTGGGGATATTTGAAAGAAAGAGTGTACAAGAACAAGCCATCGGATTTAGAGACATTAAAACTGATAATACAACATGAAATTTGACAAATTCCTGAACAGGTTATTGGCAACGTTCAAAACGAAATTGTTTTACGTTTAGGACACTGCCAGATTGTCAATGGCCATCAATTTGAACATTTAATTAGGTACTCTACTTTTTATAATCAGATTTAAAAGCTGTTGTTTTTACCTAATACACCTACCACCTAAATTTTGTTAATCATTATTGTTTAGATTGTGATATATCCAAAACAGCTGAATATCGAAATAGGGTATGTTACATGAAAAATATTAAGAATTTGGGGTATTTTTATTTAAAAAATTAAAGTTGACGTTGACTTCTTGAGCAATCCTGTATAATACTAAAAATTTTCAAAATTAGTAAAAATCATAAATAAAATCGAATTTTTTTTGCTTTTGTTTTCGACTTTTCCAGAATGTTTTAGTCCTGTCTGATGGGTCTACCATTTCGGTAGGCCATTCAAATGCTTGAAACCCCCGGTTTTGAAATTTGTAAGTTTAATTAAAAATTGATACCTCAACTTTTAGGTTATTTGCAGGTTTGATGGGAATTTCGTTTAAATTTGTATTTGTGCCTGATAAAACTTACAACCCCATTTCTTTGAAAAAATTACAATCTCGTAAATAGACAATCCAACGATTCATATTTCAAAAACAAGATTATTTTGCCAAAACTCAAGTTTTGATGGCCGTTAAATAGTCGAATCTAATTAAAGATGGTAACTCAGCAAACTATAATGTTAAAACCCTGAATTCCTGCAATGTATTTGCAACTTAAGTTGTACGCATTCTTTCGCCAGCATTTAAATGGCACTACTGACAGGTGGTCACTCGATTTGTTAAACATCGCTCGAAGATGAACTGCTAGGTAAGTTGCAAAAAATCCTTTTTTTTTATCTCTTACACCTATAAACACAAAATCTTGGTTCTGACGGTTGAGCGATAAAATTCGTTGTCTTTCTTTCACTTATCAGGTCGCTTCGGTATGTCACGCTGCGATTTCACTGAAAGAATAAATTGAACATGTTAGGGTAAGTATATACAGGGCAGACAAATTTAACGTCTAAATTTATTTTATTTTTACAACGTCAGGTTAGTAACTGTGCAAACACAAGGATATCGTTTTTTAAAAGGCAGTTTAATGTAAATTATAAAAGGGGTATATTTGTTCAAGCAGTTATAACGTCATTATTGGGACGCTAGCTTCCTATTGGGCCTAATATGTGGTCAGATCGCATCGCGCGCCGGTCGATCGAGAGACAAGAAGCACGGCGCAAAGGGCGATGGCTCCGTGAAGCCAGTGCTGTTCCGTGCGCTCCACAAATTTATCTCAAAATTGAAGCGGCTGCGGACCTATGTTGATGGAAACTATTTGTCTTATTTTTGGGTAAGAAATTACCACTCAAGCGATGGCACATGTTTTTTGAAACACCCTGTATACAGAGTGGAAAAAGTCGCACATAATGCATGTAACTTTTGAATTACCTCGTATGCGAAAAAGTGACCTCAATTTTTTCTGTCATTTCTGGCTTTTAAATGGAATACCCTGAATATGATTGCATATTTGGATTCTACTGGGAAAACTCTGAATTTTTGTATTTTAAATTTGTACCTATTTGCGAGCGTTTCCGGGATGACAGCTCAAAAATGAAAAACTTCCTAAGCACAATTATTCCTACCTAATACCCACCAGTTGAGTCGAGGTGTTTTCATGGCGACCTAAGAGGTGTCAATTTTGAGTTCCTGTTTAATTTTCTGTTGTCTGATTTCTAATTTGTTTACACTATGGTTCATCTGAATGAGAAATATGAAGAGATCACAAGATCAGGTTTGTCAACTTTTCAATGAATTATATCCAAATAGACCTCCAATAAGTCAGTCAACGGTGTGTCGAGTGGTAAAGAAATTTCGAGAAACAGGCAGTGTTAGGGAAGCCGCTAGATCAGGTCGACCTAAAACAGCAACCGGGGGAGACAAAGCTTTGGATATCATGCTCTCAATACATGAAAATCCAACACAATGATCCAGGCCAATGGCAATAGATTGTAATGTGTCTCATCAGTCAGTGAAAAATTTGTTTAAGCAGGAGAACTTGCATCCTTACAAGATAAAGTTGGTGCATGGGTTAAACGAGGACGATTTTGATAGAAGAGCTGAATTTTGTGAGCTAATGATGGAAAGATGCAATAACGATAATAACTTCGCAACAAATATCATTTTCTCGGATGAAGCTACTTTCCATTTAAATGGCATTGTTAATAGACACAATTATCGTTATTGGTCTGCTGAGAATACTCACTGGTTCCAGGAAGGTCATACTCAGAGGCCCGAAGAAGTTAATGTTTGGGCGGGCATAGTTGGTAGACATATTGTGGGACCTTTTTCATAGATGGTAATTTGAATGGCGAAAAATATCTGGACCTCCTGAAGAATCACATAATTCCTTCTTGCAGAATGGTTTTACCGGGTGTAAATAATGGCATAAACGAACAGATATGGCTCCAACAAGATGGAGCACCTGCGCACTATGCGGCAAATGTTATATGACAATACATAAGCGAACCATTTCCAGGACGTTGGATAGACAGAAGAGGTGCCATTGACTGGCCAGCGCGATCCCCGGACTTAACCCCGCTCGACTTCTTTTTGTGAGAACACTTGAAGAACAAAGTCTACATTAACCGTCCAAATGACTTACAATCTTTAAAAGTCGCAATCAGTGCTGAAATTCGGTATACGAGGTAATTCAAAAGTTACAGGCATTATGCGCGACTTTTTTGCTACTCTGTATATGCTAGCATAGTGCAAGGTTTTTTGCTTAGTATGCTGACATCTGTGTCAAATGAGCAAGGCGTTTCGTATCTAAAGCTCGTTAAAAATTATTCTCATAATACAATTAACCAGGAACGAATGTTAAGTCTGTCACAATTGTCAAAATAAAAAAAAATTCTAAAAAACCTCTGAATTCTATGATGCTGTAATTGACCATTTTGCAACATCTAAACCTCGCCGTATATAATTAATTTACAAACAGGTTTTAAAACCGCCAAAATTTTCTCATAGTAGTTAATTTTTAGTTAGTTGTTCGACTTTGCTAATGTCATGGTAGGCTTTAGCTTGTAGAGTGCTTTTAAATTTTGATTTTTAAAAGTTTCTGGTTGTCTTGAATATAATCTTCAGAGGGAAGCCAGTCACGGGGGAGTCTGTATGTTGCCTGGTGAAGCGCCCGTGTGTAATATTTTGTGATTATTTTATCGAAAAACTGGTTTAATGTGTTCATGTGCATGTCATTGTAGTTACAATACTTTGGTAGGTGTACAGGATGTTCGCGTATATTTTGCCCAGTAGATATCTCCGTTATTATTGGTTTTAGAGAAATGGTTAAATTAGCAAAGTTATAGCATTTTCACCGAACTTTCAGAAAATGAGATGAACAAAAACAACTGAGTATCGGAAGTGACAGTTTTTTCAAATGGAATACCCCCTATTTTTTCATTGTATCAGTTAAAGAATTTTTTCCTCTTTTTAAATATATAGTTGGGGTTATTTTTTACCGTTTTGGAACGAAATTAAAACATAACACAACATATATATTATTTTTATAATTGCTCAAAATGGCCAACGTTCATTAAAATGCAAGATTGGTAACCCTCTTTTAGTTTTTTAATTGCATTAGCAATCATATCTGGCCTACCGAAGTTGAGAAGTTTTATTTCAATTGGGATTTATTCCTGCAAGTCGGCAACACTATTTGGTCTGGATGCAGATATCTTGTCGTTGAGGTAGCCCCAAAGAAATGTGTTTAATGGTGTTAAGTCGAACCTATTGGGAGGCCATGTAATCGTCCCTCCACGACCAATCCAAATGTCATAATTCTCATTGAGGTATTCTCCAACTGGAAGAACACTATGACATGGAGCACCATCTTGCTGCCATATAAAACTCCTTGCGGCGTTTAGAGGAAAAGTTTCAAGAATATCCTCTATTTCGTGTGCAAGCATTTCACGATATCTAACTCCATTTAAAGATCCGTCAATGAAAATTGGACCGATGATTCTGTTTTGCACTATGCCACACCACACATTTACTGATACCTACTCAGAACGTATCACTTCAACTGTAAGATGCGGATTCTGCGATGCCCAGAAGTGTGTTTTTGGGATTTGGAGCTGAAGCCGTATTAACAGAAGATTAATCGATCCATATAATGTTCTCAAACAAATTGGCGTTATTGTTGAGGATGTTTGTCATGTGACGGCAAAACTCCAAACGTCTGAATTTAAAATCGTGGAATTTATGCTGTTTCAGAATTTTAAAAACTACTGTGCAACATTTGCCCAGATATCTTGCACAGTCCCTTATCGAATTTTGTGGATTTTCTGAAAAGAAATTATGATACGATGCGAATATAAAAAGAAATAAAAATTACCTTGAAAATATAAAAGAGCAGCAAGTTCTTCATCCTCAAGTATCCGACAATGCCTTTTCTTTCTTTGTAATGTTGTTCGCTCAGAAAGTTGACGAAACACATTTCGGAAAGTGTTTTCGCTAGGAATTACTAAATGTGGATGTCGCCTTCTAAATTCGCGTTGCGCTTCTCGCTTGTTGTGTCCACATTTGATATATATTTTAAGAATTGAGAGAAATGAGCTTTTGCTGTTCAGAGTATCCTATTTAGACCCTGATTTTGACAACGTTTATTAAGATTTGTCAAGAAGACAAAACTTGCTAAGAGCAATTTAGTCAAGGTGACAGGTATTGCTATGAGTAACATGAGCCATTTACAAAACTTTAATGATAATTCTATTATATTTTCGTATAATTCCAAAACGGTAAAAAATAACCTCAACAACAACTATATATTTAAAAAGAGGATAAAATTCTTTAACTGACACAATGCAAAAATAGGGGTATTCCATTTGAAAAAACTGTTACTTCTTATACTCAGTTGTTTTTGTTCATTTCATTTTCTGAAGGTTCGGTGAAAACGCTATAACTTTGCTAAATTAACCATTTCTCTAAAACCATTAATAACGGAGATATCTATTGGGCAAAATATACGCGAACACCCTGTACTTTTTGGAAATAAAAAATAATATACCAAACCGCCGACCCTGGCTACCAACCCGCAAGCCGACACTGCCTAGTGTGTCACTTGGGAAATAAACTGCCCCGTCTTTACAAATATCATTGCGAAAGCATGTTTGTTACTAAAAGCGAATCCAGAAGCGCATTTGGTTAATATTAAGCTACCAGAACAACAATCTACTTTACTTTTAAATTGCAGAAAACAGGTACAAAGTAGGGGGTCAAAAAAAAAGCGAGGTCGTCGAGTAGCCATATTCTTCGCTATCGTCTAGTAATTTTTCCCTGCCGTTTGGCAGGGCGAAGTTGGGTAGATCTTCTATTTTTAGAGACTGTGTACGTCTAAAGTTGTAAAAATTCTTATGTAATACACACTTACGAATAAAAATTATAAATAAAGGGATGTGCACACCAATAGTGCATAACATTATTAAATTCACTCCAAACTGAAACGTTAGGAAAAAGTTTCCTATTCGATTTTGTCAACAACACGCACGGTAAAATTAGTTTAATTAATATCTTATGCAGATTAAGATACCCTAAGAAAAGATTGGTTTCTATTAAGATGGTAACCCAACTCTATAAACGAAATACCTCCTCTCCTGTACATTATACCGGATGATACATAGCTTAGTTGAACATAGGAAATCCCATGCACATTTTGAGGTGGCTAAATATTGGCTCCCCTGTACTGTACATTTTAGAGAAAAATTGTATTATAATTTTGTGAAGAGGCCGATATAATAAACCCATGTCTCAAGTTTGAATAAATTTTAGTAAGCCGTGTTACAGTTCGAAAATTGCATTTCATAAGTTTGATTATCTTTGATTATCTGTATTAAGTTTTCGCTTTTAAATTGTTAAAATATATATTATGTATACTCTCACCTTAAACATTAGTTACTAATTGAATTACCTGTAATAGCCAAAATTTTCATTGTTTAATTTGAAACCTTTGTTGATGTTTATATTCCAGGAATGTTTTGTATCTTGCAAGACATAGCCAAGTGGATTGATTTCTTCTGTTCCTTGTTTAATACTACTTCAGACAGGTTTGATTTTAAATCTTTGTTTTAGTTGGTTGGTAATTGATAAACTTTTCAAGTTAGCAATAGAAATAACTTCTGTCAGCTGTTTTTAAGAAAATCGATAATAGGTCAGTGTCAGACTGACAGTTTCTGGGCATTTTCACAGCCACGTCTGGTTAATATTTGCTTGGTCGCGTGGGTTGACTTCGGTCGCCGTTAGTTTTCTATGTTATTATAAGAGGTTAGTTTCCGTAGATAGGGTTGACTAATTTTTGTCATTGTTTTGTTTTGGTAACTATGTACGTTGGAGAAAAATAAGAATCGGCCTTTCGACCATGAACACTGGAAGTTAAAGCACGTTTGTGGAAATAGCTCCCCAAGTTTATTCTTTTTTGGGCCGTGCAGGCTTATGTAGTGCCGATAAAGCATCCACAAATGTTTTTAAAAGGGTATGGTTTTGTAGTTTGCCTATTCTTTGGGCGGATAGCCGATTTAAAATGCTTTAATGAACTTCAACAGCGGTCATGGACGCCATTTGGTAAATTGAAACCCTCGTTAGTTATTTGAGGTAGGTTTAAACTTTAGTATCTAATTACCCTCGTTGGGTGTTATGAAAGATTTCTCTTTCATGTTGTATATCTAAAATTCGATTTTAGGGTTTTTTTTGGCAGGGGCTAAAAGTCCGAGTACAAACTGGAGTACTAGTTTACTTTTGTTGGAAATGCCTGGACGCGGGACGTGCCAGTTGCCATGTACCATTTGAATTCTTGGAGACTAGCTGTGTAACAGTATCCACGTTAGCTGTTTGAGAGACCATGGGTATCATTACCCTGTGTTCATTTTTCTTTAAAAAGTAGTAAACTTAAAATCTTATTATTCTGCATTTGCGTATTGTTTGATATACAGTGTTTTGATAAAGTTTTGCGCCCATATTATGTACAGAGCTTGTGCAATGTAAACGTGTAGCGTATGTCGACATAGCGTTAAGACGTCACAAGAGTCTCTAGTAGTTCAGAACGTTAGGTAGTCTGTTACAGCTACTTTTGTTGTAAATATAGTTACAATTTATTATTATAAAGTAAATATTTTTGTTTCCCGGCTAAAGGCCATTTGTTTCTTCTGAATTTAACACTTGTAACTATGACATTTTAACTTATCTACGGCCGAGTGGCTAGTATACTTATTGAGTAACCACAGGTACTCGTAAGATATTGTATTATACTCTAACAGAGATTTTATGGTAAATTTAGTTAGTTGTGAGAGGTTCTTGCACAGACCTTGCGGAAATTCCTAGCCTGAGGCAATGTCCTGGATGTAGGTCTATGTGGCTGCCAGATCAGACTGAACAGTCATTTTTACAGTGTAGTTCTGACAGTTGCCGTCTTGTGCAAGACCCTGTCAAACAGGGTTTGACTTTTTGCTTTCTTTTATCGATAACTTTGTAAATTTAAACCTTCAGAAATTTTATTGTCAAACCTAGTACTATCACTTTAATATTTCATTTCACTTATTTATCTTTTAACTTTAAGTATCTATTGTCCACCAAAGTAAGAGGAGCTTGCATTTATAAAACCAAGTAATTAAGGGCGTAACACCACTTTATAAATAAATATTTGTATTGGCCTCTGCGAAAATTTGGCTTTTATTTTAAATAGAGTGACTTTGAGGGCTTGAGTAAATGAGAGCTTATAAGAAGCCGATGGTGACATAAGTGTTTTAACGTCGGATTAAAAAACTAACCCCATCAGCTTGTAGAGGAGAAAAAGTTACTATAAGGAACTGAAAACCGCAACGTGATATCTTTTGTTAAACTAGAGAAATTAGTGTTTTAAAAAATGGCCTATTTTTCCATATTAATTATTATTATCCCTAATTTCTCTAGTTTAACAAAAGATATAACGCTCGGATTCGAGCGACCATCATCAACTTTTTTATTTTAAATACGGACCTGGATTTTTTATTCCACTATTTAATAGCCTTTACAAGCCTAAAATGAAATATGATGAAAAAGTCATATCATAACATTTGATTTTTTTGAGAAAATCCTTATTCATTGAGGAATTACGGAAAAACGTCATCTAGTGGCCACCATCAGAATCAATATGGTATAGTTAATAGATCTACGTATAGAGGGAAAGAAGGGCTTATTTCAAGACCAAGTTGAATAAAATCGGTTTATCCAAAGCAGAGATATCAGCGTTTGAAAGAAAAAAGTTTGACCTTCTCCCACCACTTTATTATTAAAAATAGAAAAAAACCATTCGTAACATAAAGTTGCATAATTTTATGAAGAATACAATGCTTATATTTTTAACATATTTTTATTAAGAAAAATGAAGAGAAAATCGGCATTTCTATTTTGAAAGTTCTCTTACGCCCCCTAGCGGTAATTTTTCGAACTTGAAAATAATTTCCAGCAATTTCTCTTGGCCGCTTTTATCGATATATATTTTTTCTCAAAGTCCTAGTGTTGTTAATTTCTGAGATATAGCCGATTACCTCCTTAGGTGGAACACCCGGTACATTGACAGTGTCTTAAAAGTACACTTTTAAAAATCAACTTCATGTCTTTAAATAGGACACCCTGTATGATTGTTCAAATATTATTGCTACCTTATTAACAAAACGGCCCTGGCGGCTGATTTATCGATATACAAGGTGTCCGGTAAGTATAGGGCAATATTTCGCTAGCGTACAGAGTACAGAGGAGGTCAAATTAATATTAGTAGTTCTTATAATCATTTTTTTGTACTTCCGGAACTAAAGTAGGTACTTTGCTCCCGCCGAACGGAGACTAAAGTGGGCCATTTAACCCTAAGGGACTAAAATGCAACATGTAATTTAAAAAAAGGTTTAAATTTTATTCACTTATTTATATTCAGATGGATGTTTACTTTATTATTACATATTCACTTTAGTCCCTTGGTTTATAATATACTAGCCCTACGTTTTTCAGTCCAATCGCCCCTGGATGAAAATTATTTTTTCTCCCACTGAAAGTGAAAAGGGCCTTTTAAACCGAGAAGCAATATTTGTATATATTCAAACTTGGCACATGAGTTTATTGTATCGGTCTCTTCAAAAAATTATAATACAATTTTTCTCTAAAATGTGCAGGAGAGCCAATATTTAGCCACCTCAAAATTTACAAGGGGTTTCCTATGTTCAACTAAGCCATGCATCACCCGGTATGTCATTATTATAAGTCATTTTATATCGTGCATAGGTGAGAAGATATTTCGTGTTTAAATATAGTTGGGACACAGCTGTCCCAAGTTAAAAGGACCACCATGTAGACATAGTCTATCATACAAAAAATAAATGAAAATTATTATTATCTCAGACAAAGAACATTGAAAATGCCAAACGTCAGATGAAAAACCTATTTTATTACTCTTCATATACACGCTGTCGTGTGTCGATATATTAGGAATGACCTTACACTATAAGATATAATAAAAAATATATATGGGAATAAGAACTTTTTACTCACCTTGTTAGTTCTCGCCCAGATATAAGACCCGTTCTTGACCGCGATCTTTGAAGCTGCGCCCTTCTCTCGGCTTAAAAAAGACATTGTTATTAGCCACAACAAAACCATTATGAATTCTTTATTAAACAAACACACAATGATCGCAATTTTTCTGATAAAAACATGACAAGAAAGCTTGAAAAACTGCTTTAATTTCGCTATTTCAAGGGAAAAATCACTGGGGAACACCAAAAATGTTTCCGAGACCAAAATAGCAAAATCTTACTTATTTTATTATACTAACTAACAATCTGTCTTGCAAAAGTCTCAGTTGGCTCCGGTTTTATAGATCCATGCTAATTATGATAATTACCTACCTGCCCGTAATGTATGGGAAAATTCGACTATTAAATGAGAAGTACCTGGATTTATTATACCAGGTGTACTTTATAAGGGGTTTAAATACATATAACATAAATCCTAAATTGTTAGTTAGTTGTATTTCAACCACCAGTTGAGTGAAAGCTGTTCGCATTTGAGAAATTAGAGAGTTTTGAGCAACATGTCGCGAGTTTGTTTAAATAAGCCGGATCATTTTTGTTGATCATGTATGGTGCAGTGACTTTTGTGAAACAAAAACGTACCCTGTACGTATTTTGGCTGTAAAATTGTTGACCAGGATAAAAATTGGGCTCCCCATATTTGCTGCTACAAATGTGAGTCCAACATTCGCGCCTGGCTAAGTGGAAAAAAGCGTAAGATGCCCTTTGCTGTTCCTATGATCTGGCGAGAACCGAAAGACCACGTTACTGGCTGTTACTTTAGTTTGACACGTCCCATCAAGAAAGGCTTTTCAGAGAAAAAAAAAAGGTCTGCGATACAGTATCCAAATTTACAATCCCCCATACGCCCGGTGCCTTATAGTGGCGAGTTGCCTGTACCTAATCCGCCTCAGGAATATAGCCTTGATTCTGATGATGAACCAATGGATTCAAACGGTAGTGTACTGGAAAATGTCGCCGGCCCATCAACCTCGCAAGACTCCAATTTTGTCTGTGAACTTTCCAGTAAAAAGCCTCACAAAATAAATCAAAGTGAATTAAGTGACCTTATAAGAAAAAATCCGAACTATTGGCCTCTCGATTGCGACAATGGAACTTACTTCAAGATGAAGTAAAAGTTTCTGTGTACCGAAGCCGTCAGAAAAACCTAACACCATTTTTTAACATGGAAAACAATTTGGTAGCCTGTAGGGACATTGAGGGATTAATGGCAGCTATAAATCTCGACTATGATCCAAAAGACTGGATACTTTTCATTGATTCCTCAAAAGTAAGTCTTAAAGCTGTGTTACTCCATAATGGAAACAAGTTGCCTTCAGTCCCAATTGGTCATAAAAGAAACGTATAGCAATTTGAAATTGTTACTGGAGACCATACAATATGAAAGATATAATTGGCAAATTTGTGGGGATTTAAAAGTTGTGGCGATTTTGCTTGGAATGCAGCTAGGTTATACGAAATACTGCTGCTTCGTCTGCGAATGGGACAGTCGAGCACGATCGGATCACTACATAAAGAAAATTTGAACACCGAGACAGTCTTTTCAGCCAGAAAAGATTTTACTACCGCCACTTCATATAAAATTGGAACTTATGAAAAATTTTGCGAAGGCCATGGACAAAGAAGGCCGTGCTTTTAGTTATTTAAAATTAAAGAGGGAGTATTTGTGGGTCCCCAGATTAGGAAACTTTTCGGAGATGCGCAATTCGATTCCATACTTGAAGGCAAGGAAAAGGACACTTGGAATGCCTTTAAAATGGTTGCAACAAATTTTTTGGGAAACATAAAAGCAGAAAACTATAAAGACCTGGTTGCCCAACTTCTTTTATGTTACCAAAACCTAGGGTGTAATATGTCGTTGAAAATTCATTTTCTGAGTTCTCATCTGGATTACTTTCCGGAAAATTGTAGTGCTGTAAGTGATGAGCACGGTGAGAGGTTTCACCAGGATATTTCAAACATGGAAAGAGAGTATCAGGGAAAATGGAACTGTGAGATGTTAGCCGACTATTGTTGGACTATAACGAGAGATGCCTTAGAGGCTGCTTTCAAAAGACAGGCTAAGAAGCGTAAAATGAATGTCTAAGCTTTAGACTCACTGATAAAAATGTGCTATTTAATTGCTATTGTTGAACCAACAAAATATTGTTTGTAAGTTCATTGTAAATGCCTATAAATTCAAATGTTCACTGTATGTATATGCCTATAAATTAAAATTTTGTAACAAATAATTCAGATTTTTTTTGCGACTTAACTAAAATCTTAAATAGGTATTTTTTAGTTACTTGGGTGTAGTTCAATAAAAAAAAAAAGGTTTTGTTCAGGAAACAAAAAAAAAGTTGAAATTTGTTCCCCAGTGAATTGGCGAAAATTACTACAAAACCAAGAAATGTTTGTATCAAAAAATCCGGATCAAATCATCGACTTGATCATCTTTGTAATGTTCCTTACTTACTTATAAAATCATCCAAAACGTCGTCTTTACAGAAAAATTAAATTCAGTTTTAGTGTCATAACAAATAAAACCAAAAGCAAAAAAAAATTGAGTCGCTTACCTCCAGCAATTCTCGGCCCTCTCTTCCTCTTATCGTTCTTTCCGAAGGCACTGCCAGTTGATAACGCCTCCAATAAACTGCAAGAAATTAAAATATTATTACTGGTAGCCGTGATACGTGTGAATGCGAATTATTCACGTTTCCAAACTGTTTTAGTTAATTTAAAGAAATAGTCCATTCTCAAAGTGGAGTTGAAATTATAGTGAAAGGAAAGAAAGTCAAAAAGTCATTCTTGTTTAATAGAATGGAAGAAAGATTTTGTTAGAATTTAAGTACGATTCTGTAAAATGAAAAGAAAGTGTAATTAGTAATTTGTTAAAAATATTAGTAATGTATGTACTTACTCCATTTTGTTGAAGTCACATTTATAAAGGTTTTAAAAAAATTTTCAAAATTTTGGGGTACTGGAGACCTAAGGCCCAGTAACCCGAGTTAATTTAAGACATTTCAAGGTACAGCTAAAAATTAAGCTAAACCCGCAGAGAAAATGTACTGACCTGTCCATAACACCCTCTTGGTTCTGTTTGGGGTTCATGTCAATCAGTTTCCGTCTATTCCTCTCCTCCTTGTCTCTGTCCTGCTGCAACTTCGCCAGGCGTAGTTTCTCTCGTTTTTCTTCCATATCTCGTTCTTTTTGATTATCCGTCTTGGCTTGCTACAAGCAAAAATACATTGTGAATAATTTGCTTCGTTTTAGTATCGACTGAATTTATCGCAAGCCATTGTTCTATTTGAGGATTTACCATTATTATTGGGAAAATTCCTTAGGCAGGAGCGTGTATTGTTTTTATAATTAAATAAGTTTTTAAATTAAAAGTCTTAAACATGCCTATCCTCCTAAAATTGTTTTATATTATATTCGTAGGTATTTATAATATATGAAAACATTTCAAAAATCGTATTAACTAATAAATAACAATGGGTGGTACTATTTTACATTATATAATTACAAAAACAAGATATAATATAGAATCTTAAATGAAATGAAATTAAATGAAATATTTATTGGTATTAATACACAAAGTGTTTATACACGTCACAAATATGTAAAAAGAATTGCAATAGTTACAAAGAGTCACCATAGCATTCATTTATAATCATTACATAGCTAGTAAAAAAACATGTACACATTATATAAAAATAAAATATTGGGCATACATTAATTCAAGTTTAAAACCACTTAAAATATACATTACAAAGACCACATACAAAAGGTACAGAGTACATTAAAGAAAAAATATAATTTATAAAATGTTAATCTATCTCATGCTATAAAATCATTCTCAAGATAGTCCTTCAGGGAATAGAAGGCATTATCAACCAAATACTTCTTGACAGTTTTAAGGAACAAATTGTCATTCATCATCCTTACATGAACCGGCAGAACATTATAAAACTTAACACAGTGGTAATCGGTGCCCCATCTAGTTCTTGCCAGTCTGTGGAAATTGGGTCTTATGTTTCCACACTGTCTAGTATGGTGGTCATGGAGGTCAGCATGATATGAAAATCCCGATAAGTTAGATCTCAGGTAGGATAGGCATTGCAGAATGTAGGCACTTGGAAATGTTAGTACCCTCAAATTCCTGAAGCTCTGGCGACAGCAGTCGCGATACCCCTGGCCCGCTATAACTCCAATTGCAGCTTGAAGATTCTGCCAGCATGGGAAGAGTGACCCCAGTTGAGAATAGCATAAGTCATGTTTGATGAGAAATAACCATGATAAGCTGTCATAAGTATGGGCAGGGACACAAACTTAGTGAGGTTTCTCATGAGGTAGATAATTCTGGATAGTTTACCCGAGAGTTGCTCAACATGAGATTCCCATATAAAACCCGGGTCCATGTAGACACCAAGGAATTTCACCCCTGGGTCGCACTGGAGTGGTGGATTTTCAATCAATCAATCAAATATGCTTTATTATCCAAAGATCAAAAAATCTCATTGACAAAGTTAACATTTATAAAAACAAAATTTATACATATATATATCTAAAATTAGGAAATACATAGTTGCAAAAGAGCTAACAAGTCAAAATAGAAAACAAAAAAAAATATATATTATTATTAGACCACCAAGCATAGTCAACCATAACACAAAATAGGAAAAAGAAAAAAAATAAAAAAAAAATACTAAATGTACACAATGTAAAAAAGTCATACAACACAGGAAAATCAATTATTTTAAAATGTATAATGGACATAAAAACACAGAAAAAGTATAAAATTCAAACACACTTAGAATAATTATCTTCGCAGTTTACAATAAGTCACTATAATATTCCTCCAAGGTATAATAGGCCTTGCCCTGCAAAAGTACTTTAACCGCGCGGTTAAAGTGTTTATCACCCACAATATTTCTATACTCGCTCGGCAAGTGATTATAGATCTTAAGGCTTTCATATATCAGTGAGTTCTTGGTAAGAGCACTCTTTGGTGTTGGTAGTCTTAGTTTATCCCTATTTCTTGTGTTACTCCCATTGAGATTCTGTACACTCCCATATTTCCTATGAAGCAGAGAGACTGTTTCCAAGATAAAAACACAACAAAATGTTAATATACCCTCACGAAGAAAAAATGGCCTGCAATGTTCACGTGGCTTCAATTTACACAGACATCTTAAAGCCCGTTTTTGCAGTATAAATACCGATTGTAGTAATTGCTGAGTACTGAAACCCCAAAATGCCACCCCATATCTCAGGTTTGACTCTATAAGAGAATAATAGACTGATCTTGCCATATCATGCCCCAAGTTGTGACTTATCAATCTGACAGCATAACACGCTGAAGCCAGCTTTTTATTGAGAGCAGTGATATGTTCTGAAAATCTAAGTTTTGAGTCAATCCTTATACCAAGAAACTTCGCAAAAGTTTTACTCTCTATGACATTATTGTCTAATCTTAACCCAACAAACATATTAAGTAATGTAGACCAGAACGGAAGGAAAATAATCCTAAATTGGCAAATATTTGCTTATTTTTGCCTTAAATGTTTTCTTAAAAGTCACAAAAGATTCGAACTCTAAAAGCTAAGTCAAAATTTGGATATCTACAACTTAAATAATTTGTTATAGGAAAGTCTACTTGTAGTTTAATTTCCCTAGTTAAAAATTACAAATAAATTACCTCTCTTAGACATTAAAAATATTTAATCCTAATAAGGAATATGATTAAGTAATAATTTACTTAAATGTTACTTAATATATGTGTTCAAAATTAAGGAATTTTTTGGCTATTACGCTAGGTAAATATTACCTAATTATTGCCTACAAAATGTCCAAATAATTTACTGACCATGTAGTTTTAGAAACAAGTAATATTTTCGATAATTTTGCCATATAAATTGTTCCCAAAGTTATAGATCTTTTGTGGTTAAAAATTGAGCTACTTCATAACTTTCTGATTAACCTCAAAGGCTAACATTGCTTGTACAGTTAATAATAAAGAAAAAAATAACTTTAAGGTTAAAAATATAAAGGCGGCCATATTTAATAATTATTAGTTTTCCTGTTTATCGACAACTATAAAAAAACAATAATTAAAATTTTAAGAATTACATAAGGTGAGTGGAAAATCCATTAGACTACGATATCTTTCGTCAACGAAAGTTTTTTTAAAACTTTAGGTACATATAATGTTTATAATGAAGACACTCTGTTTTTAGGTTAATGGTAAAAATATTTTAAATTATCGTAATAATACATAAAAAAAATGCATATTTTAAGGGCGCGTTTAGTTTTTCGAAGTATCATCACCATAATTCACAAACACATTTCTTTCGCATCCAAATTTCGGTCCAGAAAAATGATAAAACTTAATTATATACTTTATTGTTGAAGTTATAATAAGCGGCCATTCCAAATATCTACTTAAGTCGAACTCCATTTTATAATTTATTTTGTCCTGTTGGAAGTGTTGGCATAAGTTGTTGTCTTTTCTTTCTAACACCAGATATAATATGTTTTCTCTGTATTTTTGTCTAGTGTCTTATTGCTCCTATTTAGGTTATATTTAGGTCAAAAGGTTGGTCTTACTTTCCACATTTAGACGTAAAATAAGTCTATATGGATTTCACTTCGTTTCAACTTATTGGACAGAAAAACCCTATCAACCTATTTTCGACCTTAAAATTACTTTAGTTTCTTTCCCCACATTGGGCAATAGGAAAACAAATGTAGGTAAATTATCCCTATATATAATTGGTCGTGCAAAATATTTGACCCGTTTAGAGGTCGAATAAAGGTAAATTTAACTTAAAATGTTTGTTGGGAATTCGTCCATAGTACATTTAAATGTTAGTACGTTTGTTTTATTAATATTCAAAGTCAGGTAGTTGGCATCACACCACTGCTTAATCCTACCAATATCACTAGAAACTCTAGCTGTTAAATCTTGGGTGTTGCGATCCAGCCAAAGAATTGTGGTGTCATCCGCAAACAGAGTGAAATGACCAGTGACATCAATGCTACTTAAATCATTTATGTATAGAAGGAATAGAAGGGGCCCCAATACTGAACCTTGAGGCACACCATGCGGATTACTAAGCACTCCCGAGTCCACCCCTTGATACCTAACAATTTGTTTCCTTTCCATCAAATAAGAAGCGATCCATTTCAGAAAAATCCCCCTAAATCCATAAAGTTGAAGTTTCTCCAACAGTATTCCACGATTCACGCAGTCAAATGCTTTAGAAAAATCGCAGAATACTGCCGCAGCAACATCTCCCTCATTTAATCCCAGATACAGTTTTTCCAGGAAGCTGAATATTGCATCCCCTGTACTTTTCGAATTCTGAAACCCCCACTGAGAACCATTTAGTAATTTTTTAAGTAAGTTTTTCCAATATTTTAGACAACGTAGGAAGCAAAGATATAGGTCGATAACACGATGGATCCTCATACTCCCCACCTTTGAACAATGGTATAACCATTGCCCTTTTAAGGCATGAGGGAAATATGCCCTCATCAAATGAAGCGTTGATGACTCGTACAAGTGTGTTCACTGCATTGTCTGGTAAATTTTCAAATACCCTGACTGACATATCATCTATACCAGCAGAATTTTTTTTTTTTATATCTTTAAAAATAGTCTTTATTTCTCCAATATCGGTGTGCCACAAGTAAAGTTCTGAGACTGAAGTTCATATTTTGGGTTTTAGAGATGTTGAGGCTCAGCCTGTTAGCCAAAAACCAATCGCTTATGTCATTTTGCACGTCCTCAAACCAAACAGCCAGTGGTATGATAAGTTATGATGTTTGTTGTATCATCTGCAAAGAGTATTAAGTTTGGATCTTCTTTAAAGTTGCAAAGGTCATTAATATATATTAAGAAGAGCAGGGGCCCCAAGACCGATCCCTGTGGAACACCATGCTTCACAAGTTCAGCATTAGATCTTTCACCATTGAAGGAGACAAACTGAGTCCGGCCAGAGAGGTAGGACTCTATAAGAGCAACACTGCGATGCTCAAAATTGTAGCAGGTTAGTTTTTTAATTAGGATGTCGTGCGAGACACAATCAAAGGCCTTTGTGAGATCATAGAAGGATGCATATGCGTCAAGGCCGGCCTCCAGACCCTCAGCCACAATCTCAACAAGGTTATTTGTTGCTAGAGAAGTCGATTTTTTATTTAAAAAACCATATTGGCTTTGTAAAAAAAGATTGTTTTCCTCAAAGAAATGGTTTATTTGATCTTTTAAAATTGATTAATATATTTTGGAGAATGGGCAGTAGAGATATAGGGCGGTAGTTAAGTGATCAGTCGCTGATCCCTTACCCTTAAAGATGGGCACCATCCTGGCCTTCTTAAGTGCAGTGGGAAAAGTGCCATGAGCAAAATCTGTGACATGCTTTAAGGTTTTGATGATCTTAGTTGTTATATCATAACAGACTCTACTGGTGCTATTTTTAAGGTTGGAGATTTTTAGACGAACCTCATTGAAAGTTGTTTCATGAAATAGGAACAGGTCAGTGTTAATGTTTGTGGGTAGAAACTGTTCAAATGACTTATTTGTCTTGGGCAGACTGGAAATCACATTGTCAGCGATATTTGCAAAAAAGTTATTGAATTTGAATTATTTAGGGCAAAATCTCCAGGAGATCCCGACTGTCTCGTATTTTGTTTTATAATTTTCCACATGGCTATTTGTGGCCTAGGAGCATTATTTATGGCATTATCATAGGCTTGCCTTTTTATTTCCTGGATCTTGGTGCGATATTTGGATTTGTAGTCCCTGACCTGAGTGAATAACAAACAAAGCATTTTCAAAAATCGAATAATACTTGGTCGTTATGGCTTAATCATAGTCCGATTCGGAAGATGAACTGTTATTAACATCGTTTATAATAAGCGGTTAAACCATTTCTACGATTATTATATCTACATACTACATTTTGGCTTCTTCTTCTATCACATGATCGATACACTTTTTCCCTTTCTCCGCACTGAGTTTACCCATAGGTTTATTAAAGAGCCTTATTAAATTCACCATTTTATAAGTCGTGTTTTTTTCTGGCGACATCTGTCTTTATTTAACCCAGATATTGCCACTGTTCTTTTAAAAGACAATTTAAAGGTTTCGCTATTATTTAAGTTTACGTATTTATTCAGAGATGGCGCAGTGATAGTCGTCTACAAAACTAAATTGTGATATTCTTTGACCAGGTGTTTGTGTCAATATCGTACAATTTTAATAAAAACGACATTTATTTCTAAGAATTATTTTGTGCTTAGTAACCCTGGACAATTTGAGGTAAGTCCCAAACTTTTCTATAAAATATTTATATGATAGTATATTAAAATTCAGGAGAAAAGAGTATAAATAGGAGGTTAAAATAAAAGTTGAGGTAAATTAGTTTGCATCCAATAAGTTTTCGCGGTAAAATAACTGACGTTCTTTTAAAAGAACAGTGGCAAAATAAACAACTTTAATTTTTTTTTAGATATTGGAAAAGACCATTAAAAGTACACGAATTATTGGAAGAAATTGACAATGTGGATTATGAAACCCCTTCCGATATAATTATATTTCCACCCGAAAATGCAAATGAGGAAAATACTGACGAAGACTCGGGGGACGAGGATACTGTTAGCATGAACAATCTACCAGGTGGCCAGTTACGTGGAGAAGTAGAGGTGTTGGTTCCAGCTGATCCTGAGACAGGCATTCATGTAGAAGAATCAGATAGTGATGAAGACTTGCCATTGTCAACATATGGCCCAAGAGTTATTGGGAGTAAAGTGGCAAAGAAGACGCGCATTTATAATTGGACTAATAGCGATATGAAATCCAAACTTCCTGATTTTCTCCCTATATGCGAGCCAAAACAAATGTACACTCCGATTGAAGCGTTTTCATTATTTTTTGATAACGAAGTTATCGACATGTTAGTAAATTATTCAAATATGTACGCTAACTCTCACAATCGTAATGGCGACATTTCTGACAAGGAATTTCGTTGTTTCTTAGGAGTCTTGTTACTCAGTGGCTATTCAAGTCATCCAAGAAGGTCAATGTATTGGGAAACTCGAAAGATACCAATAATATTCTTGTTTATGATGCGATTTCTAGAAACAGGTTCAATTTTATTATGCAAAATATTCATTGTTGCGATAATTCTACTTTAGATTAAATTAACAAATTTGCAAAACTTCGACCTCTTTTTGATGCACTAAAGAAAAGATTTATAGATATGTCTCCATATCAAGAGGCGCATAGCATTGACGAATCAATGGTTCCTTATTTTGGACATCACGACTCAAAGCAATTTATTAAGGGTAAGCCTATTGGATGGGGCTATAAGTTATGGACGGGTACGACTGTAGCTGGATATATTGAGTGGTTTGAGCCATACCAGGGTTCAACTACTATAATTTCAGATAATTATAAAGCTTTAGGTCTAGGAGCCAGTGTTATTTTAGAGTTTGCAGATGTTCTTCAATGTAAATATTCCGCTGTTCCTTTTCATCCTATTTTAATATTTTTTTTACTTCCCTTCATTTACTGGAAGAGCTTATAGTCTAATAAACGGAACGCTTAAAAAGGAATTTTGGTTAGAAAGCTGCTTTTTTGGTGGAAGGTACATTTTAATGTTTGAAAAGACACTTCGGTATTATTTTGTATTCACCCCTTGCATAAGGGATGGAAAATTACTTTAAAATGTTTTTTGACCCGTGGCTTTAAAACAAAAAAACACTAGAAAAAAAGGTTTTAGACAAAAGTTGTAGAGCATTTAAATCTGAATAAAAACGTTTATGACCATTTTTACGATATCTCTAATAGTTGTGGCCTTAGAATCATGTGAACTTTGAGGATTGGTCGGCGTCTTCGAAATTTCACAAACGCATTAAATTTTCAACTTGGCAACACTGCCCATCGTCTTGCTGAGACTCTATACGGGTGTCTGGAAAAAAAGTTTTTTGGTAGGTACGTTAATTTATTTATGTTATTTTTGTACTGTTTTGAGGTTTTTATGAGTGAAACATTTTTGTGAAATATTGTTTGAATAACCCTGTGAAAAAAATTTTGAATGGTTTATAATTATTTTATATAATATGATATTTTTATTGAGGGTGTATCTTGAATAATAATATTGCCCATTGCCAGTCAACTGTGAAGATATTAAGGTTAAACGATTTTTGTAGGTTAAAAGAGTAAAGCAAAAAATCAGTTTTAAACAGTTTTTTTACAGCAACTTTTTGGGTGCCAATAATTGATGGTGTGTCAATTTAATATACACTCCTAGGTATCACCTATATGAAAAATAGTATGAAGTACTTAATAACTGTGCAGTGAAATTTATCACTTACACAGATTTTGATATTTTCTCTTACATTGTCTTTCTAAAGTAAAGTAGGAATATTCTTTGTTTTTAAAATTTTCGAAATGAAAACTACCCTATGTGCTGTTCCGAGGTATTGGCTATCTACTAACCAAATTTCACATACACCTAAAATATAGATATAAATGTTATTTGCGCACCCTGAATCCGCAAAAAATCATTCGGCATCTAAAAACCCAATAAATACTGCACTAGACGCTGCAACTCTTTTCCAAAGACGAAAGTGATGCCATATCGATATTTAGGTCCCATTTATTAAAGACCTGACCAAGAATTGTTTTTGAAATTTGCGAACCTCTTATGGCTTTTAGATTTATAGATTAGAAAAAAGTAGTAATAACCTTTTTTGTGTAAATTTTAATGCTCTATAACATTTAGCAAAAACTTTTTTTCATATTATTTTTCATTTAAAAGTTATAACCCAAAAATATATTTTCAATCCCAATTGAAGGGGTTTTTAGCTCTCGTGCAAGGACTGGACACAAAATAACACTGAAGTGTCTTTTCAAACATTAAAATGTACCTTCAATCGAAAAAGCAGCTTTCTAACTAAAATTCCTTTTTAAGCGCTCCGTTTATTGGACTATTAAAATAATGAGGCTGAAGGAAACGGGAACGATGAGAGAAAATCGTGTTGGTAGAGAATGTCCCATTCGATGGTCATGAAAAAATCGGAAAGGGGTAGCTTTGAATTCATTACATCTGATACCAATTCTATTACCTTATGCAAATGGTGTGACAATAATGTTGTGACTATTGCTTCAAATTTTAATAAAGTTTTGCCTGTAAAAAGATTTTCCCAAAAAGAAAAAAAAAACATTTACGTACCACAACCACAAGTAATAAAAAAATATAATGAGAACATGGGTGGGGTCGATAGGGCTGATCAAAACATTAGTCTTTACAGAACAGATAGGAGAAAAAAAGTGCTATTTTCCACTAATCTGTCACTGCCTAGAAATGGCTCTACAAAATGCCTTGCAGTTATACAGGATAGGGGGTGGGAAAAAGGATCATTTAAGATTTAGACAATCAGTGGCAATGTCAATGTTGGAAACACATAAGAAAACATCAAAAAAAGGCCCTACCCGTCAATCTGCAAATCTTCATGAAACCTCTAGATACGACAGATTAGATCACTTGGTTGCGTACCAAGAAAAACAGACGCGATGTAATGTTTGCTATAAAAATTGCAACTTTTTTGTCAGAAATGTGGCATTACCTTACATCCAAAAAATTGTTTTATTAGCTATCATACGATGTGATAGATTTGTAGATCTTCTATATAAATTGCTGATTTTAAAGAATAAAGTGTTATTTAGTAGATGATCGTTTATTTTGACTAACTACCGAAAATTAAAAAATAACAACAATAATTTAAAAAAAAAGTTTTGGCAATAACTGGGTTAAGCTTATACAGGGTGACGCGGATCTAAATGAACATACTTCAACACAAGACAAAGAATACCTTGGGGGTTCTTAATCACCCATCTTTGATAGTTCAATTGTCGATAGTTAATAAGATACAGGGTCTTTTATGAACTTCAGCAATTTTTTGTTCTTGTCATATTTTTTAATGCACTCCGTATAAAATTTTCATATTGGGTCAACATCTGTAACCTATCTGTCGCTTAAAATTGCAGTATCAGAAAATTTTAAATTCCAGGCCCGTATTAAAAAAAGTTGACATTTTCAATTTTTACATTTTTAACACCCTGTAGATCAATTTTTTCAAAATATTATTTTTTTATTGGAAAGAGCATAAAGAATTGACCCTAACGGCATAATTTTCAGGGTTCCCGCACCCATCACTTGATTAGAATAAATGGTTGTTTTGTAAAAAATTTCAAAATGGTGCATATTTGGAAATTAGAAATTAAGAAAATAACAATAAAAAAGCAAAAACTGCTTCCGAAGTAAAAAAATAAATGTACTAAACGTTTAATAGTTTTAACGAGACTAAATTTTAGGGAACAACACAACAACAAATAACAAAGTAATAATAATAATAACAAAACTGCAAGATAATGATTGCTTTTTAGACATCGACAAAAAATCGTAAATTACAGTCAGAAATTTCAAACTTTGTAAAGTAGGCTTTGCCTCATTTAAAAACAAATCAAAGACTATCGAGTTACTGTTCCATAGCAACAATTCAAGTCACTATCAGATATGTGACAGTTGTCTGACCTTTGTTAGTATTCGGTTAACAATTATTGCAATTTTCTGTTGAAGATGCCTTACCAATTTTCAAATGCCGAATATGCCGACATTATTTTTGTATACGGTTTTTGTAACGGTAATGGAAGAGCTGCTGTTCGGGAATATCGTAGGCGATTTCCGGGTAGAAGATGTCCGATGTTTCCCACCGACAATAATATTGATCAACCAATACGACATCCAGTTCAGGAGGAAGAAGATACCTTAAATCTTGTTGAAGATAATCCCAAAACATCTACTCGAAAAATTGCGACACGTCTAGGAATCCCGCAAAAAAGAGTTAATGTAACACTGCAAAAGGAAGGCTTGCATCCGTTTCATGTTCAAGAAGTTCAAAGATTGGAACCTGGCGATTATGCAAACCGGTTACTCTTTTGCCAGTGGCTCAGTAGACACCAAAGGAGTCTTTATCGAATCCTCTGGACCGATGAAGCACAATTTACCAGAGATGGTGTAAATAATTCAAGGAATTCCCATGTATGGTCGTTAGAAAATCCACATGCCATCAGACAATCGCATTCGCAGCACAAATTTTCCATAAACGTTTGGGCAGGTATAATAAATAATAAATTAATTGGGCCGCACTTTTTTGCTGAAAGATTAGATGGAAATCAATATTTAAATTTTTTACAAAACATTTTGCCAGGACTTATGCAGAATGAAAATGCTAACGTGAGAGTGCTCTTTTTTCAACATGATGGGGCCCCACCACATTTTGCAAGGGTTGTATCTGAATTTTTAAATATTACGTTTCCTAACAGATGGATAGGCCGTGGAGGGCCCCATTTATGGCCAGCCAGGTCGCTGGACTTTAATCCTTTGGATTTTTTTTTCTGGGGGAATATGAAAAATTTGGTTTATTCAGAAGAAATCAACACGCGGGAGCAGCTTTTGCAACGAATTATTAATGCTTTTCAGGAAATAAAAAATAACCCAGACGCAATTAGAAAAGCAGTGTCAAATTTAAACATCAGAAGACGAAGATGTGAACAAGCCAATGGAGGGCATTTTGAACAGCTTCTTAAATAACAGTGTTCTGCTAAAGTGCTCTTAAAATTAATTCTTGCTAAAACTTTTTCTATGTATTAGATTTTAAGCAGTCGATTTTAACTTGCAGTTTTGTTATTATTATTATTACTTTGTTATTTGTTGTTGTGTTGTTCCCTAAAATTTAGTCTCGTTAAAACTATTAAACGTTTAGTACATTTATTTTTTTACTTCGGAAGCAGTTTTTGCTTTTTTATTGTTATTTTCTTAATTTCTAATTTCCAAATATGCACCATTTTGAAATTTTTTACAAAACAACCATTTATTCTAATCAAGTGATGGGTGCGGGAACTTTGAAAATTATGCCGTTAGGGTCAATTCTTTATGCTCTTTCCAATAAAAAAATAATATTTTGAAAAAATTGATCTACAGGGTGTTAAAAATGTAAAAATTGAAAATGTCAACTTTTTTTAATACGGGCCTGGAATTTAAAATTTTCTGATACTGCAATTTTAAGCGACAGATAGGTTACAGATGTTGACCCAATATGAAAATTTTATACGGAGTGCATTAAAAAATATGACAAGAACAAAAAATTGCTGAAGTTCATAAAAGACCCTGTATCTTATTAACTATCGACAATTGAACTATCAAAGATGTTCATTTAGATCCGCGTCACCCTGTATAAGTTCGATCGGGTTTAATTCGCAGTGGTAAGGAGGGAGTCTGAGCACAGATATTCCTCGCAACTTTGCCATTTCATCGACTACATAATTATTGAATGCATTTTAATGTAAATTAGCTAGTACCAATAGCTCTTCTTTTAAGGAATCTAATGGCAATTCTATTTGTCTTAAACTTAGCCATTCTGTTATTTCACCTTTACGCCACGCACTTGTCGGTAATTTTCCCGTCAGCCTAGAGTGATAAACTTAAGCATTATTATTTTTAAGCAATTTTACAGCTGGCCGGGGTCTTTCCCAATAGGGCTCAGTTAGTCACTTTCGTATATCTCTGAACAGACTTTACCAATAGGCTACTCTGATCACATAGTACACTGCACGCGGAGTTCGATATGCGGAAATAATTTATAAACGGTTTAATAAAATCACTTACTATGAAACTGTCCTTGAACGTCTTCAAATCCGTAAAGAACTCCTCCAACGTGTACTTTTGTTTGTCAAACGCGTAATACTCGGCTAGTTCGTTGTAGAGGCTTTCCATTTTCTTAAACATTTTTAGCATCACGTCACACTGTTCTCTCGCATCTTTTGCGAATTGCTGATGTTGGTAAGTCAAGGAAAACAATTTTAATCACAAAAAAAAAGTAAAATAAAGAAAATGCTAAATAAGTTTTTAAACCTTAGACTAGTCCAAACGACATTACAACGTAAAAAAGGATACATCCATAATGTCAACAAATTTATCATCGTCACTCTGTGGTACCCTGTTATTTTCCAAATCCGTTTTCAAATTCTTTATACTATTGTCCATTTGTTTAAGAGTCTTTTGTATTGAATCTAGCGACACTCTACTTGCCCTAAAAAAGATAAAAATTATATTTAAATAGAGTGCACTAATAAAATCGAAATAACTTATATTCAGCCCTATGATAAAACACACAAGTTTACTTTTAACGTACCGTTTCCATGGCAACAACCGAAAAAAAAAACCTACTTGTTAATTTTTTACTGTGGTTGAAAAATAGCTATACTACGGTCTCAAAATAATTGGCAAAACTGTTCATATAACCACTAACGGTGTGCGGCGAAAATAATTAACATTGATTCGCCCACTTTTAAAATAAATAAAAGCAATCCAAACCGCGTGGGAACATTTTGCATAAATAGGTCATTACATGTTGCCAGGTTTTAAAATATTTCATTTAAATTCTCATAAAATCAAAATTTGGCAACGAAGGTAGGAAAAACCCATATCTGAAGGCGCTTGCACGCTTTCTTATCGCCTCTACCCAACGTTCAGTGTCGTAGACAAGTTTCAATCAAGAGGATATTAGCAATTCAGTTTTATTATTTTGGTGGTTATCAAAACAGCAAATATTATAATGCAGGCGAGTTCTTCAAATGATAGTACCCAACAAGTTACAAAACGACGTCATTTAAAACCTGGGGAGCGTACAATGGTAAAAAATGTGTATGAGGGAATTCTAAGTACACACAGTGGAATATCATTCACTGATGAAGCAGAACTTTGTGCCACATTGACTAAGACATCTTGCCGTACTGTTTATAGAACTATCAAGGACAATAGGAATACTAAAGTGTCCGATCAGAAGGAAACAAGAGGACGGAAAAAGATTTTTATTGATCAGCAAACAAAGTTAGCCATTCGTCGGAAAGTGCATGCATTTTTTTTTCGAAATGAACTTCCGAATTTAAAAAAAATTTCTGCCGAAATTGAAACGGATGAAAATATGCAAAAAATTTCACGAAGAGTACTAATGCGTACACTACGAGAATTGAATTTTCGATTCTTAAAACGAAATCGCAAAAGTCTTTTGGTGGAAAAGGAAGACATCGTATTGTGGCGTAGAAAGTATCTAAACGGCAGTAGCGAATGTACAAGCAGCAGATTGGCATAAGTGCGTATTACATGTCGAGGGCGTAGAAAAAAAAATGTGGGACTTAGATGTACGCGTTGAAGTCATGGTAGTATTATTATAAATCCTGCAGATGACAGCAGTAGCGACAGTAATGAAATGTCAGATAGTGAATAATCGCTGTAATGGTAATAATGAATTTAAAATTGTAACGTATTGTCATTATAACACTTTTTAATGTCGGCTGGGAATATAATTTGTCAAATTATTATCCATTAGTGTTCATCAGGTAACAATAGTTAGGAAGTTCATAAACATTTATAATTTAGGTTTAGGTTTTGCCCTTAATCCACTATTATATGTTTCTATTATTATGTAGTATAATAAAAAAAAAAAAAAAAATAACATGTACCGTTGCTTTATTATTCTTTTTGGATTTCATACCTGCGTAATTTAGTTTCTCTAATTACTTCATTAGATCACCAAATGTAAAAGCTCAATTTATCTTTCAGTTTAATTTATAATATTATATTTATTATAGTAAATGTAAATGGGGCATTCCACACAAAATTTGCAACTCAAATTTTTTTTCCCACGAACAATTTTTTTACGGTTCAGCGATCAAAAATATTTGACACGTATTTTTTTATTTTAATGTGATGCACAGATTTTTCGAAAAAAAAATTCTTGAAATTTCACGTTTGTAAAAAAAAACCTTTTTCCGATCGCTTATACAGCAATATCGAATAAAGATATGTGATCTAATGAAGTAACGTGAAATTTCAAAAATTTTTTTTTCGAAAAATCACATTAAAATAAAAAAATACGTGTCAAATATTTTTGACTGCTGAACCGCAAAAAAAATTGTTCGTGGGAAAAAAATTTTGAGTTGCAAATTTTGTGTGGAATGCCCCAAATATATTATAATAATAAACAAAAAATTCATATGTTTTTTGAATTATTATGGTTTAAAATGACACGCCTCTGGACTTGGCGTTCCCCTTACGTCTTGCACACCCCGGTAAAAATTAGTCACTGCCAATTATTGGCACCGGAGTATAGTTAGCGTGTAGAGTTAACTTGTGTGCTCGATCATAGTGCTGGTTTACTGATGATTTAAAACGACTTGTTTATATCAAAAAACCCATTCTACTAGATACAATTACGGTTAGACCAGGGGATAAGTTGGGTAGACTCGTGTTAATCAAGATAAATGATGCAAAATTATGTAATTGTCCCCAAGAAGAATGTGACTTGAACCCCACTTTAGGCTTAACTACATAACACAGCCACTATAATAAAAAGTGGACTGAAAACGCAAACAAATCCCAAATTGACAGTTTCTCTTACCTATCGACATGTGGAATCTCATCGTAGAAACTTAGTAGTTCTGGCCATTTGGTCTCTACCGTTTCGGCAATGTAATGCAACAAAGTCTGTTTGTTGGTTGCATCTTTTGTACCTGTCAACTAGAAAAAAACGCCACAGTGTTATTACCTTCCTATAAATTTAAATGCTACGTGGCCAAACTTCTAGGAGTGATTCTTTAAGTGATTCTAAGACGAAAAGTTTATATAAACATAGGTCCGGTAATGCCTCGTTTTCAAAATACAAATTTTTAAGTCCAGTGGCGTCCCGGAAGGCACTTTAACTAAGATTTTTGACAAAAAAAATATGCAATTTTTTAATTTTTAATTTTTCTCGCATTAGTCAACTAAAACTACAACAACATTATTTTCGTATCTTGCTTCGTTTTTGAGAAAAAACATAAAATTCGCTTCATTGCATGTCCCTGGTACAACATAATCAAAAATTGTTTTTTTACAGCTTTATTAAAACCAACTCAAACAAATGGTAAGCTATTTTTTTTAGTAAGAAAACATTTAACAATAAGTAACACGAAACTTTCAATAGTTGCTGAAAATGTCCTCCTTCAACTTCAGATTGAGTGGAGTTTTATAAACGAGGCACTTTAAATGCCCCCCAAAGGGATTTAAATCCGGTGACCTGGGTGGCCATGACCGTGAACCTGCGCGGCCGATCCACTTTTCTCCACAAGTTGCATCCAGAAATTGACGTGCTACTATGCTAAGGTGAGGTGGTACAATGCGATAAGGATATCTATCTTCATAAGTGCGTCTGAGTTTGTAAACTGAACCATTTTGTAATATCAGTAACGAGTTTTATAGCTTAAACCTCTTAAAAACACTTCAAATAATTTCGTATGCAATGTTTAAAGGTATGTCAGTTATGCCAAAGTCAAATTTGTTAGAACAATTGTTTTTTTTTCCATAGCATTCTTACTTCTTTGTTACTTTCGAAACACTGCAGTAATAAATATCGTTATTTATTTTATCGAAATCAGTTAATCTGAGCGACGAAATTTAAAAGATGAATTTCGCTTAATTTTAATTGCTTAATCATAAATAAAGATGACTTTATTCATGTCCATGGACAACAATAAAAACAGTTTTCAATTATTTATAAAACACAAAATTCTTTTATTGATTGCAATAAAGTGATTTTTACGTTTTTTTCTCAAAAACGAAGCAAGATACGAAAAAATGCATTATATAAAAAAGTTGTAGTTTTAGTTGCCTAATGCGGGAAAAATACAAAAATTGCAAAAAAATCAGTGGCGCACATTTTTTTTCTCAAAAATGTTAAATAAGGTGCTTTCCGGGACGCCACTGAACTTAAAAATTTTAATCTAGTTAGGGCTAAATTAGGCCCTTACTATCCTAAATAACACAGCCAAATTTCAACAAAATCGGCTAAGGGATTATTAAGATATTTACGAAAAAACGCTTTTTTTTTAAGTTTGAAACCCTGTATCTTGAAAACGAAGCATAACCGAACCTATGTTTATACAAACTTTTCGTCTTAGAATTACCTAAAGAATTATCCCTTGAAGTTTGGCCATGTACTTAACTAACACCCTGTATAATTAACCAAAACGTGACCTGTATTTATTTAATAACTCACTTTGGTTAAGAAGTTCATTTCGAAAGCGAACACCCCACCATTTTTGCTGCCCGAATTCATGTAATTTCCCATTAACAGGATGAGTTCCAGCATTCTGGCAAACTTTTTGCTCTTTCTCACTTCTTCACAAGCTGCAGTAGCTGCTACTATATCCTAAAATATTGTCATTTGTTCATTTTAGAGCCCTGAAGAGCGAACGAGTCCGACAAAATAACTTTGCCGACCAAGGGATGTAATAGAATATAATGCTGAACAGTAAGTACTATTTAATAGAATTTTATTTAACATGTGTCTAATACTATGCTTTACAGTAATTTTGCATTGCAAATAAAATTATGGTTTTGTTACCTAAATATTTGATGTTGATGGAATAAGAGTGGTAAGTACAGGGTGTCCCATTTTCGACACTTTTATAGGGTATCTCCGTAATTGTTAGTGCTATCAAAAAAGTTATATAGGTGTCATGTGCTCTTTTTGAGTCAAACTTAAAATTGTAAAATCAAAATTTGAGAATTTTCGCTCGCTTAAGAGATACGGGGGAAAATCAAGAAATTGACAATTTTAAAATTATCCTATATTTTCTTAGTTAAAAGAGATACACAGAAAAATGTTTTATACAAAAGTTTCTTTATAATAATTGTTGAATAATCTGCCGTTTTCAGAATAACTATACGGGGTCAGGTAAAAAAGTTATAGGACCTAACCTCAATTTTTTAAATGGAACACCATATAATATATATTTTAATAAAGATAGCATTTTAAATTCTCTTTTCAAATATGTAACACATCATGGATGATATTGGTTCCCTAGGCGATTTATTTAAACTTCATTACTTTAAACCACAGTAGGCCATAAAACAAAAGCTAATATCAGAGAAACAACTATGTTGAAATTCTAGTTGTTATTAACAATTAACGTCAATTTTATTTTTACATATTCGTTTGTGAAAATGACTTATGAACATTTTGAAAAATTTGATATGATATCAGTTTATATTGAAAGTGGAATAAACGAAGAAATGGCGCAAAATTTATATTTTGTTTGCTATCCGGAAAGACGACGACCATTTATAGACATATTCCGACGACTGGAACATAATTTAATAACATACGGCTCTTTTACGATGCCGAGATCAAAAACTTATAATAAAGAAAAGAAGGAAAATGAAGAAATAAGCGTGTTAGGATTTGTCGAGGCCAATAATCAGGTAATAATATCTTGTGATAGATTTGAATAGTAGTAGCTCAACTTTTACTGAAGTGAAAACTTCTTTAGGCGCGTTTAGCACTTTTAGTGGGTATTGAATAAAGCGCGATTTATACTTTGACGCTTGACGTTTACGTTTGAAGTTTGACGGTGACGCTCGTAGAATTCCATTTTTGGTGCATTTATAGTTTGACGTTTAACATTTTCGTGTCATAACCTCATTATTTTGTTGTGTTCCGTTGTTTGTTTGTTTTGTAAAGAATTTTTTTTCTAAAAACATGAATTCGACTAACGTGGCTATGGCAGTGGGGATGACGATGTGTTGGCTAGCAGCAGCATTACTTAAAAAGAAACAAAAGCGAAAAAGGCAGTATAAAATTAGACCCACAAACAGAAGACGACATAATAAAGTACAAATATTATACAAATATGAAAGAGCAGTATTGACAGTTAGCTATCACGTGCAAATACTGTCGCGTCCTATTGGCTGTTACGTCATATTCTACGGAATTTCTACGAGCAGTGAGCGTCAAAAGTTAAAATTGGTTTATCTGAAACGTCAGCGTCATCGTCAACGTCATAGTATAAATGGGTGTATATATTTCCTATTCTTCAATATTGAACCGACAGCGTCAACGTGATCGGCAAGCGGTGAGCGTCAAAGTATTAATCGCGCTTAAGACTGAGCCGTCAGATTCGACTATGCAACGCTCATGATGCAGTCGGGGGAAAAAGCAAGATACTAAAATATGACCAAATGCGTAGTGTATTTGCTTTTTATGGATCGATTCTTTTATCGTCTTGAATTTGAGATTTGCGGATGTTAGACTGTGAAGGTTAATAGCGAATCTCATCTTGGTGAAGTTTTCACTTCTGTTTTGTGGTCTTAAGCACACATCCTAATTTTATTCTCTAAAATCACTTTGTAATTTTAGGAACAAAAATCTACGTCCATCAGAAACTGAAACTGGAATAACAAAATCTAAGGCGCAAAGAAGTTTGACGTCCAATAAATAGTTTCCTTATGTTGTTAAAATTACCCAATATTTACATCCTGGACTTGATGTGAGACGATTGGAATTTTGTCACTGGTTTTTAAATAAATCTAACGAGGATCGTTCTTTCACCAAAAAATAATTTGGTCAGATGAATGTCGAATTACAAGTTGCGGTATTCATAACCGACATAATGAAAGACATTGGAACTCCACAAATTCCCACATGGTACAACCTGTTCGCCAACAAGATCGATTTGGGGTAAATATAAGTTGTTTCTGTTTCAAAACAAACTGGTGTATCGCTTTCTTGAAGAAAATTTAAATGCATCTGGACATACTCCAATCAAATCTTTTCGATATCCTTGATGATGTTCCTTTAAATGAAGTAATACAGATTTACTTTCAACAAGATGGCGCCCCTACCCATAACGCTCTTCGATTAAGAGAGTATTTAAATACTCACTTTAGAAACCGTTGGATAGGAACACATGGACCTATAAGGTGGCCACCACGATCTCCGGATCTAACACCTCCAGATTTTTTTCTTTGGGGAGTGTTGGAAAATAAAATTTATAAAAGAGTCATTTAAACCCGATAACTTGATCAAAGAATTCATGAGGCCTTTGCAGAAATAAAACCATTACACATCATGAATGCCTTCAAGTCCGTTCGAAAAAGATGTCAAGAGAGCATTGAAAACAACGGAGGAGTTTTCGAACATTTGCGATGATTCCCGTTATTTTTGACCTTAATCTGAATCTTCTATTTCGTTTCAAAGTAATAAAGTTTAAATAAATCGCCTAGGAAACCAATATCATCCATGGTGTGTTATATATTTGAAAAGAGAATTTAAAATGCTACTATTCTATGTTGTCTGAAATCACGCCGGTGTTTGACAGTATCTTCATAACAGGCGACGTTAATATAAACTTACTTAATTTGTCAAATCCGCTAAGTGACTGCTTCATTGCTTACGATCTGAATCAGATAATTGATGAACCAACTAGAGTGACCGAGACGACTACAACACTTCTGGATCCTATTTTCACAAACACGCCTGATATGGTCACAAACCATGGTACTATTAATACAGATTTCATCTCAGATCACAGTCTTGTGTTCTGTGAATTATCCGTGGCGTCTCGGTCAACTCAGAGAATGTATACGTACAGATGCTTTAGGTATTTTGGCGAGGATGCATTTTTTGCGGATATGCGCAAAATACGATGGGACAATATTTATCGCATCAACAATATAGAGGATAAAATAAATTTTATTAACGTGAATTTGCTGGGTATTTTTGACCGGCATGCGCCAGTACGGACTGTCAGACTCAGTAGGCCTCCCGCTCCCTGGCTCACGGACGCTCTTAAGAAACTGTTGAATGAACGAGATAAAGCCCTTACAAAATATAAAAATAATAAAAATACACATAATTGGGAAAATTATAAAGGGTTACGTAATTTTGCTTTGGCGTCTGTGAGGAGGGAGAAATCAGCTTACCTTCGGTTTGCCAATTCTCAGGATGCGGCAACTCTCTGGAGGCGGCTGAGGACTGCTGGAGTATCGTCAAAGACAAAAACACAGTTACCAGACAATTTCAAGGATGCCAACAGTATCAATAACTATTTTCTCTCGGCGTTTTCTGATATTCCAGCAGATAGGGAGTCTATTGATTATTTTGAAAATAACAGGTATGGTGAGTCACGGTTTAATTTTCGTTTATCATCACCGCACGAAATTAAAAGAATTATAAACGGGTTGAAATCGAATTCTGCTGGGGCGGATGGCATTACTTTAACTATGGTCAAATTAAGTATTCCAATTGTGTTAAACCATTTCACTCACGTTATTAATGTTTGTTTGGAGCAGGGGTATTTTCCTGCGGCTTGGAGGACTGCAATAATAAGTCCAATACCCAAAACAAGTAATCCATCTACGCTGAACGACCTAAGGCCAATTAGTCTGTTACCTATTCTAAGCAAAATTTTAGAAAGAGTAATTTATAATCAGTTATTTGTATATGTGAGCGAGTGTGGCATAATACCTAGCAGTCAATCTGGATTCCGCCCTGGATATGGAACGACAACAATCTTGCTACATGTTGTCGACCTTATGATAAGGGCGATAGATGGTGGCTTTGCCACCATTTTAATTTTGCTGGACTTTTCAAGGGCATTCGACACCGTTGACCACAAGCTGCTTATTGCAAAGCTCAGGTATTTCGGCCTTGATGATTGTGCCCTTTCATTTTTTCACAATTATTTAGCTAACAGACTGCAGTTCGTGAGGGTGCATTCTGGTATTTCTGAATTTGGAGAAGTTAAATCTGGAGTACCACAGGGCTCTATTCTGGGGCCACTTTTATTTCTTTTATACACATTCGACTTGTGTACAGTTGTAAAATTTTCGCAGACCCAAAGATACGCTGATGATACACAGCTAATTTACACGTTCGATCCTTCGGACTATAATGAAATTGAAGCAAATGTAAATTCGGATCTTAACTCAATAACTTTATACAGCGAAAAACATAATTTAAAATTAAATGCCAAGAAAACTAAAGTTTTATTATTTTCACCTGCCAATTGCTCCGAATTTCTAAAAAGTTACGTAAACGTTGAAATGGGCAGTCAAGTACTTGAATTTACTGATGCTTCCAGAAATTTGGGTGTTTATCTGGATTCACAGTTAAGATTTTCTCAGCATATATCTAATTTAAGCAAAGCTTGCTATGCATCTTTAAAGGTGCTGTATGCCAATAAACATATCTTAAATTTCAAGGTCCGCAAAAAACTGTGTGAATCTTATGTGTTGTCCAAGGTATCCTACTGTATTACTGTGTATTACCCATGTCTGAGTTATATTGATAGACAAAGATTGCAAAGAATCCAGAATAACTGCTGCCGATTTATCTTTGGATTGAAGAAATTTGATCACATTTCCAATAAAATTAGACAGCTTCAATGGCTGAAATTTTCCTACTCATATCAGTACCTCTTACTTGTGTCTGCATACAAACTGCTTAAATCATCTGTCCCTCCGTATTTAAGATCTAAACTTGTTTTTCGCCGAGATGTTCACGCTATACCTATTAGATCGAATCCTCTTGCTATGCCTCAGCACCGAACAGCTATCTTCCAGCGCTCTTTTACATACAACATAGTAGTGCTCTATAATCAGTTCATTGCTTACTTTGATATTGAGACTATGTCTTTGTTTCGTAAAAAACTTAAATTGGCAATATTTAATAAGCAGGAAAACGTTGTTGAGACATAGGAAGATTTAACGTATTAATGATAAGTTTCGTAATTATTTCGTTTATAATAGCTATGTCCATGTTTATAATTATTTAAAAAAATCAAATGATATTGAATATTTTTATCTTTTGTATTTAAATATTATTAGGTTAATGTTGAGTAGCTGACAATTCCGTTAGCTAGACTTCGCCTTTTGGGAATTGTAATTTTCTTTTCTTGCTTTTGATTTTACGTTCTCAATAAAGACAATATATTATTATTATTATTATTATTACCTTTTAGATTAAAATATATAGGGTGTTCCGTTTAGAAAAATGAAGTTAGGCCCGATAACTTTTTTACCTGACCCCGTACACTTATTCTGAAAACGGCAGATTATTCAACAATCACTATAAAGAAACTTTTGTATAAAATATTTTTCTGTATCGCTTTTAACTAAGAAAATATAGGGTAATTTTGAAATTGTCAATTTTTTTATTTTTCCCCGTATCTCTTAAGCAAGCAAAAATTTTCAAATTTTGATTTTACCATTTTAAGTTTGACCCAAAAAGAGCACATGACACCTATATTACTTTTTTGATAGCACTAACAATTACGGAGATACCTTATAAAAGTGTCGAAAATGGGACACCCTGTACGTCTTAACCACACACATTACACGTGGTGTCTCTACTGAAACTATCATGCTGGGACCACACTAACGCCTCATGTCGTTAATTGTCGGCATTAGTGTGGTCACAGCGTTTACATCGGCTTGGAGTTAATTTGTACCAAAATAATTATAAAACAACAATATAAAATCACATTACCTCACCGAGTGCGATAATGTACTACTTCCAAACTGAACCTAGTGCGGAAAGTAGTCATTACTGCACAGTAGAAGAATATAGTATCTTTAGTATCTTGTTACAATAATATGTCAACTCGACCTCAGTACTGCCATTGCAAGAGAAACTTAATCGGTCCAGTGATGTAATGTGCTATTTCCCGGACTCAAATTGATGAAGTAACGTGGCATATTCATATTATACGTAGATTTATTTGAAAATAACTTACCGGTTTTGTATCCTGAACCATCTCGACGTAGTGGTGCTTAAAACTAAGCGATTTTAATCTAGGTAGCAGCCTCTTGACCTCGGACATTTTGACGCAAAACTGCTCGGCTTCCGTCAAGTCTTTGTACTTATCCTTAAATTCCTTGAGCTTGTTCAGCTGCTCGGCCGGCGGCAAATACTATGGAAAATATCCCATACAACAATAAAACGAGGCAAAAGAACATTGTTTTGAAAGTAGAAGCATTTCTTTAGCTGATGTGGGTAAGGCAAAACCTCAGCATAAAGAGACCAACAGACGCTCTCGATAAGAAGTCTTTTGAAGTTAATAAGGTTTCATCCGAAGTCGTCCATTTCGAGCATATTGCACCGATATTGCAAACGAAACAGCTCCGGACTTATACTTTCTTTGGGAAATTATATTCTTATCATGATTATATGAAAACATTTTGGCAAATAATTCGATTTTATTGTCAAATAAAACATACAAAATATTAGTTTTATTTAGTGTCTGGAGTATTTAAATACATAGAAAAGGAAAAAACATGGTTACAAAAAACAACATCAGTAACCGAATTAACCCTACATGCCATAAAGGCTGGACACAAAAGCTATGTTAATACTAATAAATGTAGGTTATAGTAAAACATAATATATTTTAACCAACTTTCCGACAAAATTAATATAAAATACAGAGAGTTTTTTCAGGATTTTTTTTAATATGTCTTCCTTCATTGTAGGGTGCCGTAGGTAGGCTTGCCAACCGTCCTTCATTTCAAAGGACAGTCCCTTTTTTCTGTATTAAGGTGTCAAAGGACGGTAAATGTGCTTTAAAACCAAACGATTTATCTACTTTACCTTAAAAAAAACTCAACATTCAACAAAATAAAAACATGTTACCTTTACCACACCCATATCCCATTGAAAAAACAATATTATAGAGAATCTTATTCCCAGCCAGTTTACTATCTTTACTTTTGGTCGCGAAATCATCAGGAACCGAGCTACACATGAAAATCATTTTCAACCCCTTCGAAAATGGTCAAATCGAGCAATAACTCGATGAATAATAAAAATATCGAAAATTTCTAAAAGTACAATATTATAGAGAATTCTATTCCCAACCATTTTACTATCTACACTTTTCGTTGCGAAATCAACAGGAACCGAGCTACACATGAAAAGCGTTTTCAACCCCTTTGAAAATGGTCAAATCGAGCAATAACTCGATAAATAATAAAAATAGCGAAAATTCCTAAAAGAACAATATTATAAAGAATTTGATTCCCAACCAATTTACTATCTTCACTTTTCGTCGCCAAATCAACAGGAACTGAGCTACACGTGAAAAGCATTTTCAACCCCTTCAAAAATGGTCAAATCGAGCAATAACTCGATGAATAATAAAAATATCGAAAATTTCTAAAAGTACAATATTATAGATAATTCTATTCCCAACCATTTTACTATCTGCACTTTTCGTTGCGAAATCAACAGGAACCGAGCTACACATGAAAAGCGTTTTCAACCCCTTTGAAAATGGTCAAATCGAGCAATAACTCGATGAATAATAAAAATATCGAAAATTTCTAAAAGCACAATATTATAGAGAATTCTATTCCCAACCATTTTACTATCTTCATTTTTTGTCGCGAAATCAACAGGAACCGAGCTACACGCGAAAAGCATTTTCAACCCCTTGGAAAATGGTCAAATCGAGCAATACTCAATAAGTAATAAAAATATTGAAAATATTTAAAAGTACAATATTACAGAGAATTTTATTCCCATCCATTTTACCATACTTTTCGTCGCAAAATCAGATTTGTTCGTATTTTAACTCAAAACAGATGATCCGCTTTAAGACATTCTGTATTTAGTTAGTTTTTACTGGTTTTTGCAAATTTTAGCAGCATAGCGACTTATTCCACGACCTTCAGCATTCGTTATGAATAAAAAATAATAAACACAAAGTAAATAATTTCCCCAATTCCTGCTCTGTATAAAAGATCTTGGCGCAACAATCCCTTCAACGAGACTGACGGTCTACATCGCTTGCTTAAGATGCTGTCGACACACTTACATTTTTACGCTGAGTGAGCCTGTTGGTCTCTTTATGCTGTGGGCAAAACACCCCTTTTACTCTTACGGGACGACTTACCTGAATTAACTGTTCTGTAACATTTTCAGTAAGCACTGTTTCGTCGCACCTCAGCAAAGCCTTCCTGATGTCATCGTACGGCATATGCTTCAGACTACCGTTCAGTAAAATGCTGATGTTCTGCGCAGCTTTACTGTCTAGCACTTTCAGCTCTTTTACTTTCTTTAATGTACCCATGTTAATGTTCCTATAACGAATTAATGAAAATAACGACAAACGAATAAAACATTTCTTTTAACTCTGAACTCACTTGTCGGGGGCGTCCTCAGAAGCCTTGAACGGTTTCGATGAGAATTTCTTGGCCAGACCATCTAAAATGTCGGGCTCAGCCAGTTCTTCTTCTCTGGCTTTCACCCAGAATGATTTCTCCGTAAGTTTTTGCGGCATAATCTGCAAATTAGGGCGTAAATATTACGATAAGTTGTAAATACTGTTGCAGAAATGCTTGAAACTGTCTCGGCTTTTAGTCATGTGGATTTTTATCAACCGATTGATTAACTGCCAATAAAATGACTTTAAGCTGCCGAATTTTGCGTTTTAATTTTATGTATGACGCGTATGTACAGGGTCATTCCGTATATTTAGACAGCGTCTGCTGCGTTTGTTATAAGAGATAGAAAAAAACTTTAATTACAAAAGTTGTAGGGTTTATCCTAAATCGCCAGAAAATGTTACGCAAAATAACAAATGAATATCACAAAGTTAGGAAAAAACACAAACTTGGTAAATCTTTAATGGATCACCCTGTATATTGAAACAAAAATTAATAGATCTTTTTTTCCTGAAATTAAAAATATATGATATGTTGACATTTGGTTTAGCCGTAGCAGGGAGTAGTTAAATCAAGAGTTCAAGCAATCCTAAAAAATCACAATTTTAAGCCATATAAATTCCACCTAGTACAAAAATGACATCCTGGTGATGCATATCGCCGTATAGAGTTCTGTAATTGGTATTTACAAAATATCAACAGGGAAAATAATTTTGAAAGAACCGTTATATGGTCCGATGAGGTTCATTTTACCAGTGCTGGTATATTTAATCGGCACAATACGAGGTTTTGGTCTCAGGAAAACCAGCATGTAATATTTCCACTCGAACGGCAAGGCAGGCTTGGCTTT
Organism: Polydrusus tereticollis; assembly: GCA_963920685.1. Classification (NCBI taxonomy): domain Eukaryota; kingdom Metazoa; phylum Arthropoda; class Insecta; order Coleoptera; family Curculionidae; genus Polydrusus; species Polydrusus tereticollis. Next base: position 52,697,486 of record OY987334.1, on the reverse strand, counting down.
TACGTTTCATGTTTTATACTAGGAAGCAAAATAATTTATAATATATTTGAAAGCAGCCTTAATGCAAGTTTACAAGGATCGACCGTTTAATAATGTTGGGAGCTTGAAAATTCGATACGATTTCATTGCAGAAATATTGCGGCAAGTGTATTGCGATCCACTCTTAGTGAATTTTATGATTGGACAATTAAATGCATTGAACGAGAAGGTTGGACATACAGAGACGCGTCGATAATATTTTACACATACATATTTTTATTTTTTTCTGCATTTTAAATATTTTCTGTTTTATTTTTTTTGGGAAATTGTTAATGTTTTTAAAAAACAATGTTTTTTTTTTTTATTTTAGGAGGTCACGTTTTCGAATCTATGCATAACTTAAATTCTAAATAACTTTTCTTAATAACATTTTGCTGAATTTTCTGAAATAGGGGTACTTTATTCTTGTACAAGTTTTATATTTTTTGACCTACCCTGTACGCCGTTTGACTTGCAACCATTCCAAGTGCACCTAATATGATTATCGAACACGCACCCACTTTTATCAAACGTAAAACCACAAGAGCTTTTTTTTATCGGATAAACTTTTATTTTTTACGAAAACTAGATTGCTTAGAAATTTAACGAGAACAAACGCTGTCGCGTTTTTATCTATTACCGTTTGTTCGAGTTTAAATTGCTAAAAAGTGATCTAGTTTGAGTTTAAAAAATAAAAGTATCCGATCGTAAAAAAAAAAGATCGAGTGGTTTTGAGCTAGAGAAATTCACGAATTTTGGCATGAATAGATACTAAAAAAAAATAATACTTCACTAAAAAGATGTTTGACAGTATCAAATTAATTTGTAACAATATGTCAGGTTGCCGAGCAATGAAAAAGAAAAGCTACTCGATATTGAGCTGGAGCGGTTTTACCATTTAATTTTTAGCTGGAGAGGGTTTTATCGCGATAAAAAAGGATGCACCTTTCTTATCGATGTCAAAGTGATAAAAATGCAAATGTCAAATGGACATTTTATTGTAGGAATGAATTTATCAAGAATAAAATTTTCTTGAGAAATCGGTAACAAAAAAAAATTCCCATATGTTGCCACTTAAATGACCACACTGTATAATTTTGAAATATTGATATATAATTCTTAAATATTGATGCAGGCTAACTCAAAAACCGGTAAATTTAGGTAAAGGGTAAAAAAACCGAATCATCTAAACCCAATTTACTCACCGCCTTCCAGTTCGCCTTCTTCATCCCCTTGACCTCCCACTTCTTCTTGGGCTTGAGCCCGTGGGGCAACACGTCGGGCTGGACCATCCCGGGCAGGGGTACCATGCCGAACGGTGGAGGGGGCGGCCCCATGCCAGGGAAGGCGGGGGGACGCGGCCCGCCCATACCCGGTGGGGGCGGTGGAGGTGGAGGACCTCCCATACCTGTGGAGAAAGGCATCATGTTTAACAAACGGTTGTTTTCAGTAAATAAATCGAAACTAAAGGAAATAAATCTTGACAAAGAAAGAAGACTTACCTGGCATTGGAGGAGGTGGCGGACCGCCCATTCCTGGCATAGGAGGCGGAGGCGGTCCGCCCATTCCCGGCATGGGAGGGGGCGGGGGTGCGCCCCCACCACCGGGCATCGGTGGAGGAGGCGGTGCCCCGCTTGCGATCCCTGGGATGTTGATTTTTCCTAACTGAAATTAATAAATAGTCATGACATAAGTGTCTTATATTTCAAGAGACTAAAACAAGTGCTTTAGTTCAGTACAAGAGCCAGTCCAGTTGTATCAATGATTTGAAATTGAATCAATAAATTGTAATGCACCCTATTTTTCCTGCTCTTTTTTTAAAATAATCCGGGAAAGGAAAAATATTTTTGGAAAAAACAGGAAGAAGCTATACAGCCTACATAGATTGCTTTATTGGAAGATAATGTCTAGTATTTTCCTCTAACTCTGGTAAATCACCTGGTGACGACAATATTCCGCCAAAATTACTAAAAGATAATCATATTTACCTTCTGAAACCACTCTTACATCTAATAAATTTAATATTTGAAAAAGGTAAATATCCAGAAATCCTCAAAAGGGCTGTTATTGTTCCAATTTACAAAACTGGGGATAAATTGAACAAGGAAAATTATCGACCAATTGCTATGACTAGTCCAATTAGCCGGCTATTTGAAAAATGTATAAAACTAAGGTTAGACAGCTTTTTGAATGCGAACAATATTTTATCCAAGTCTCAGTATGGGTTTCTATCAGGAGTAAGCACGGAGGAAGCTATGGTGCACGTCACAGATTATATATTGCAAAATTACAATAACAAATTTAAAACATTGGGTATATTTGTGGATTTGGCCCGTGCGTTCGACACTGTGGCGCACCAAATTTTACTTAAAAAACTTGAAAACATTGGAGTGCGAGGTCTTGCGCTCAGCCTGTTTGAGTCTTATTTAAAAAATAGAACCCAGCGAGTAAGAATAAATGATTCCTTGAGCAAAACGGGTACAGTGGAATTTGGAGTGCCGCAGGGTACCGTACTGGGTCCAACACTTTTTTCTTTGTATATTAATGATCTCTTTTCTGTTCTGCCAAATGAAAATAGTGAATGTGTGTGCTATGCTGATGATACAGTGATTCTAGTTAGAGGCAAATCTTGGCAAGAGACATTTCAGAGGGCGGAGGACCACATCTCCAAAGTACGTTTATGGATGGATCAGAATCTTCTAACAATGAATGTAAAGAAAACTGTTCATATCGCCTTTTCTATGAATAATCCAGGAAATGTAATCCATCCTGACCTTAGGGTGCATAATTATGAATGTGTTATGGATATGTCAGTGTGTAGATGTGAAGAGACAATATTAGCAAGGGAAAGTGTAAAATACCTGGGGGTATTCATTGACAAAAATTTAAGGTATGAAACTCATGTTAACTATATTACCCAAAAAATTCGTAAAACTATATATAAATTTTACCAACTCAGAGAAATTTTATCTTTAAAGCTTTTAAAAATGACGTACCAGGCTCTGATTGAATCAATTTTAATGTATGGCTTGAGTGTCTGGGGTAGTACTTGTGGTAACATTCTTCACCGTTTAAATATTACTCAAAAATACATAATAAAGATATTCATGAACAGAAGCAAGAGGTACCCATCAGATTTATTATTTAAGGAGGCTGACCTCCTATCGGTAAGGCAGCTGTATGTTAAGGGTACTCTTAGGTTTATGAAAAAGTGTAATAAATACAAAAGTAGGATCATGCACAATGTTCACACCAGATCTGTAAATAGTGGGTGTCTAGTCGTTCCACTAGCCTCATATACTGCCTCGCAGAGGCACATTATGTATATCGGCCCTAAATTGTTCAATATGTTACCCTTCAATTTAAAGTCTGCTATAAATTTACATACTTTCCTGTTGGGCATTTCTAGATGGATAAAGATAAATTATCAGCAAATAACCTGTACGGTGCCTTTATTGAATGAGTACTAGAGGGTGTTTTGAAGTTCTATTTGATATTAATAATAACTTTCAGTAAATTATTCTAACTTTAGTGATATTGTCTTTGGACTAATTTAACTTGTGCTATGTGATTTGTTTTTGACATATCATTGTAGTCTCTTTGTTTTGTTTTTCTCTTTTTTTGTTCTTGGGTATCCGGATGGTAAAGAACTATTCATAACCTGAAATCCAGACAAGCTGCCTGTAGCTTTGGATCTCAAACATGAATATTGTATTGTGGCATTGTTGAGAAAATGTAAACTTTATGAATAAACTTTATGAATAAACTTTATGAATAAACTTTATAAATATTCGTACTTCTTATGAGTTTTTTAAGTTCAATATACAGAGTGGCAAAAAAGTCGCGCATAATGCCTGTAACTTTTGAATTACCTCGTATACGAAAAAGTGACCTTTATGAAAATTGTTCAGTAAATTATTCTCCACATTTCTACCTGCATGAATTTTTTTGTTTTTCAAATATTCACCTGTCTGCAAGCGCTTCCGAGATAATAACAGCTCAAAAATGAAAAACTTCCTAATTATAATTATTCCTACATAATACCCACCAGTTGAGTCAAGGTGTTTTCATGACAGCGACCTAAGAGGTGTCAATTTTGAGTCCCTGTTTAATTGCCTGTTGTCTGATTTCTAATTTGTTTACACTATGGTTTATCTGAATGAGAAATAACGAGTTGAAATTTTAATAATGAGCGGTTACGGAAATATGAAGAGATCGCAAGATCAGGTTTGTCAACTTTTCAATGAATTATATCCAAATAGGCCTCCAATGAATCAGTGAACGGTATGTCGAGTGGTAAAGAACTTTCGAGAAACGGGCAGTGTTAGGGAAGCCGCTAAATCAGGTCGACCTAAAACAACAACCGGGGGAGACAAAGCTTTGGATATCATACTCTCAATACATGAAAATCCAACACAATCATCCAGGCCAATAGCAATGGATTTTAATGTGTCTTATCAGTCAAGCAGAAGTTGCATCCCTACAAGATAAAGTTGGTGCACGAGTTAAACAAGGACGATTTTGATAGAAGAGCTGAATTTTGTGAGCTGATGATGGAAAGATGCAATAACGATAATAACTACGCAACAAATATCATTTTCTTGGATGAAGGTACTTTCCATTTAAATGGCATTGTTAATAGACACAATTGTAGTTATTGGTCTGCTGAGAATACTCACTGGTTCCAGGAAGGTCATACTCAGAGGTCCGGAAAAGTTAATGTTTGGGCGGGCATAGTTGGTAGACATATTGTGGAATCTTTTTCATAGATGGTAATTTGAATGGCGAAAAATATCTGAACCTCCTCAGGAATCACATAATTCCTTCTAGTAGAATGGTCCTACCGGGTGTAAATAATGGCATGAACGAACAAGTATGGTTCCAGCAAGATGGAGCACCTGCGCATTATGCGGCAAATGTTAGGCAATACATAAGCGAACAATTTCCAGGACGTTGGATAGGCAGAAGAGGTGCTATTGACTGGCCAGCGCGACCCCGGAGTTAACCCCGCTCGACTTTTTCTTGAACAAAGTCTAAATGACTTAGAATCTTTAAAAGTCAGAATTAGTAATGAAATTCGGGCCATTCCCGAGGACTTCCTTTTAAACGTTTTAGACGGATTCAGAGATCGACTGGCGCTCTGCTTAGCAGAAAATGGTGGTCACTTTGAACACCTAATCCACTGAATAGGTTTCATTTGTTTATTATTCCGACGTTGTTGTTCAATTTTCTAGGATATTTATTTTGTTATTATAAAGTTTGTTACAATTTTAAATAAAAAAAAATTTGAAATACAAAAAATTCAGAGTCTTCCCAGTAGAATCCAAATATGCAATCAATCATCCATTTAAAAAAAATTAAGTTAGTCTCTATGGCAACCAAACCAGAAATGACAGAAAAAGTTTATGCAGGTAGAAATGTGGGGAATAATTTACTGAACAACTTTCATAAAGTCACTTTTTCGTATACGAGGTAATTCAAAAGTTACAGGCATTATGCGCGACTTTTTTGCCACTTTGTATAGTCCATTAATTTAAAGGTTCTACTTACAAGGGCAGGATCTAATTTTCCATCGCCAGAAGGATTCGCAACCCCGTGAAATTCCAACTTAGCTTCGGCTTCTGCTTTGGCGGCCAGCGCTTCATCCAGCTGCTTCTGAAGCTGTTGGACCTTTTCGGTGTCCACCGAGGGGGGCCTCTCTGTCAAGAAAAGTCACAATATTAATGTAAAAGCAACGCTAAAATTATTCAAAGGAAAACGTAACGTTAATAATACCTTTTAGTTCATCCAACAGTGGCTGTAAATCGATATCGATGTGGTTCTTCTTAAAGTCAGGATCCAAACCGGATTTGTGCAAGACTATTTGCGATACGCATTCTTCAATGATCTTAAAATATGCTGGTCTATAACAAATAGGAAAGTTAGTTAATGCCGCGAGAACCCTAAGATTGTAAAAATTGATTTTAATTGATGCCACATGTGCTCTATGGCATTAAAAATATAATAATAAGTTGGGATCCGTAGCATGCATAGATGTCCCATTTCCTCTGCCAATGCGTCACAAACATTTTTTTTTATACAGAATGCCTTTAAAACTTTTAAAAGATCACTTTTTTTTATACATTCTTCAAAATATATATCGTTCGCCGCCATGTAGTTTTGAATCTCCAATCTCGTTATTTGAACCTGAAGCCTTATATAATTGGCAACTGTGGTAGCTCGCATTGTCCATTACTATCACGCTATTCTGAGGAAGGTTTGGTAAAAGACCATTTTTGAACCATTCTTCAAAAAGTTCTGCCGTTGTATCCTCATAGTAGTCTACGCAGGAGTCTTTAATATTTTTTGCAGAAAGCCACAAGGCATTTCGACCCAACCGTTTACTGACCCGGCATGTAAAATGGTAATTATTTTCCCTTTACTTGACGGAGCTCTTGTTTTACACCTGCCGGAAGAATCGGACGATCCTTTGAATGGTGTGTCATGCGCGTCAAACCATGTCTCATCGAGGTAAATTATTGGATTTTCAGAACGACATTTTCTTATCGATGTTATACAGTCACGACGGCATTTTTGTAATCGCTCGAATTCTATAAGTACTTGCTTTTTGTCAATTGTGCGATATCTGCAGCCCATTTTAAACAAAACTCTCCAAAGGCTAGTGATGCTACAGCTTATTTGGGTTTCGTCATTCGTGAGCCGTTGCTTCGGAGTTTCTAATGTAGGTACGCATTGCTCTTCGTACATGGTGTAGACATTCCGCATTATCAAATCCTTGTCGGCTTCGTCGAAACTCGAAACATGTATTGGAACCGACATCTTTACGCTTCTTTCTTGATTTGATGGTATTTGACACGATTCTTAAAATCCCGCTATATACTCTCTAGGAGTATGTTTGCTTATCGTATATTAGGTATCAACATGTTTGCATCAAACCAATCTACAAGCTGCCAAGCCTTTTGACACTTACGATACATGTAGTGCTATCAGCATACATAACAATTTTTGTAGGTACATAATTTGGAAGGTCGTTCACAAATAGATTGAATAACAAAGGACCCAGAACGGTGCCATGGGGTACTCCCACCGACACAATTTTCCCTCAGGGTCAAATGTATTCATGCTCTCCCTAATACTAACAAACCTGGTCCTGTTGTGCAAGTAAGATTCAAATAATGACAACATCTTACCTCCCACACCCTAATACATTTTTTTGTAGTAAAATTCTGTGGTCTATCAAATCGAATGCTTTGTTTAGGTCACACACAATCATAACACAATTGTTTCCCTCATTTCGTTGCTGATAAATTTCACACAATTCACTTTCTGTCGATAGATTTTCTCGAAAACCATATTCGCATAATGACTGTAGCTTATATACAGTGAGCCCAAAAAGGTTGGAATAAATTCATTTAAAATTCAGGCGATCATTTTCTGGAAAAACGCTTGGACATGTCGATTATTATTTTTATTTGTGAATTTTTTGACATAAGAAATGTGTATACATGTTGTCTCAAGAAGAACATATACCGTCAACATTAAGGATTTCAGAAGATGTGCAGTTAAATGTCCTCTTAGCTGTCCAAGAAAACCACTCGCGGTATTGCCACGGAAAATAATATTTGTCAAGCAACCGTATTGAATTATTTACATAAAAATAAATGGCATCCCTATAGGGTACAGTTGGTTCATGAACTTAATGAAGATGACCCGGATAGAAGAACAGAATATTGCGAAATAATGATGAACAGATACATTGGAGATCCTCAAATTTTAAAAAGAATTGTGTTCTCTGAAGAAGCAACGTTTACTCTAAATGGGCATGTGAATCGCCAAAACTGTCGATATTGGGCTAAGAAAAATCCGCACTGGATCATGGAGTCCCACACACAATACCCGCAAAAAGTGAATGTTTGGGCTGGAATTGTTGATAACCGAATTTTAGGTCCCTTCTTTTTTGATGGTACGTTAAATGGCGAACTGTATCTAGAATTTTTAGAATTTGAGTTAATACCGGCACTTTCTGTACTCTATCCAAATCCAGATGAGCCAGACATTCCCAACAATAACTTATGGTACCAACAAGACGGAGCACCAGCCCATTACACACGCTCGGTGCGTGAGTGCTTGGATACAGTCTTTCCTGGCAAGTGGATTGGTCGACGGGGTCCAATAGAATGGCCGGCAAGGTCACCAGATTTGACCCTGCTACATTTTTTTCTGTGAGGCTATTTAAAATCTAAAGTATACTTTAACAGACCTAACAATATTGATGAACTTAAAGCTCGAACAGGGCTTGAGGTTAGATTAATAGAGCCCCAGGTAATCCATAACGTTTTGGAAGAATTCAAAGATCGACTTGCATATTGCCAGGAAGTTGGTGGCGGTCAATTTCAACATTTATTAAAATAAAATTTAATATAGTCTATGTAAATATTATAGACTAAATAGATGTAAAGAGTTCATTTTTAATTGTAGTTTTCGTACCAGAAAAAATGTCAATATATCGAAAATATTTTTGCACCGAAATTAAATCTTTAACATTTAATTTTAAACGTTCGAATCCTGATTTTCCATATAACATTATACCAATGAATTTTTAGCGTGTTGTTAATGAAAGTATTTTTACCGGATATAATCTCAATTAAGTCCAGCCATGGTGTATATTTCGAGTGCCTACGTCAAACGAGAAAATTATAAGACAATATAAATCTTGATGGATTAACCACTTTATAGATTTAATTGTAAAAAACATAATATTACCTGGAAAAATAAACATTTACGTGGAAACAAAGAAGATTTGACAAACAAGACTTATTAAGCAAAGATTACTGACATCTACTACTTTTTATTACATATTTATTATATATAATAAAATGTACCAATCGCTAGAGCTGTGAGAAAACTGACGTACAAGTTAGAAGATACGTATGTCAAGTTAGTAGCGAAAATTGCATACAGAGTGACAAAAAGTCGCGCATAATGCCTGTAACTTTTGAATTTACCTCGTATACGAAAAAGTGACCCTAATGAAAGTTGTTCAGTAAATTGTTCCCCACATTTCTACCTGCATGAATTTTTTCTGTCATTTCTGGTTTGGTTGCCATAGAGACTAACTTACTTTTTTTAAATGCATATGATTGCATATTTGGATTCTACTGGGAAAACTCCGAATTTTTTGTATTTCAAATTTTCACCTATCTGCAAGCGTTTCCGAGATAATGACAGCTCAAAAATGAAAAACTTCCTAATTATAATTATTCCTACCTAATACCCACCAGTTGAGTCAAGGTGTTTTCATAACAGGGGCCTAAGAGTTGTCAATTTCGAGTTCCTGTTTAATTTTCTGTTGTCTGATTTCTAATTTGTTTACACTATGGTTCATCTGAATGAGAAACAACGAGTTGAAATTTTAATAATGAGCGTTTACGGAAATATGAAGAGATCGCAAGATCAGGTTTGTCAACTTTTCAATGAATTATATCCAAATAGGCCTCCAATAAATCAGTCAACGGTGTGTCGAGTGGTAAAGAAATTTCGAGAAATAGGCAGTGTTAGGGAAGCCGCTAGATCAGGTCGACAGCAACCGGGGAGCCAAACTTTGGATATCATGCCCTCAATACATGAAAATTCAACACAATCATCCAGGCCAACGGCAATGGATTTTAATGTGTCTCGTTAGTCAGTAAAAAATTTGTTTAAGCAGGAGAAGTTGCATCCCTACAAGATAAAGTTGGTGCACGAGTTAAACGAGGACGATTTTGATAGAAGAGCTGAATTTTGTGAAATGAGATGGAAAGATGCAATAACGATAATAACTTCGCAACAAATATCATTTTCTCGGATGAAGCTACTTTCCATTTAAATGGCATTGTTAATAGGCAGGCACAATTATAGTTATTGGTCTGCTGAGAATACTCACTGGTTCCAAGAAGGTCATACTCAGAGGCCCGAAAAAGTTAATGCTTGGGCGGGCATAGTTGGTAGACATATTGTGGGATCTTTTTCATAGATGGTAATTTGAATGGCGAAAAATATCTGAACCTTCTCTGGAATCACATAATTCCTTCTTGCAGAATGGTTTTACCGGGTGTAAATAATGGCATAAACGAACAGGTATGGTTCCAGCAAGATGGAGCACCTGCGCATTATGCGGCAAATGTTAGACAATACATAAGCGAACAATTTCCAGGACGTTGGATAGACAGAAGAGGTGCTATTGACTGGCCAGCATGATCCCCGGACTTAACCCTGCTCGAATTTTTCTTGTGGGGACACTTAAAAAACAAAGTCTACGTTAACCGTCCAAATGACTTAGAATCTTTAAAAGTCAGAATTAGTGCTGAAATTCGGGCCATTCCAGAGGACTTCCATTTAAACGTTGTAGACGGGTTCAGGGACCGACTGGCGCTCTGCTTAGCAGAAAATGGTGGTCATTTTGAACACCTGATCCACTGAAAATGTTTCACTTGTTTATTATTCCGATGTTAAGTTGTTCAATTTTCTAGGCTATTTATTTTGTTATTATAAAGTTTGTTACAATTTTAAATAAATAAAAATTTGAAATACAAAAAATTTAGAGTTTTCTCAGTATAATCCAAATATGCAATCATACGCAGGGTGTTCCATTAAAAAAAATTAAGTTGGTCTCTATGGCAACCAAACCAGAAACGACAGAAAAAATTCATACAGGTAGAAATGTGGGAAATAATTTACTGAACAACTCTCATAACGGTCACTTTTTCGTATACGAGGTTATTCCAAAGTTACAGGCATTAGGCGCGACTATTTTGCTACTCTGTATACTGTTGTACAGTGAACCAATTTTTTAAACGGAAACTCCTGTATTTCATATTTTTCTGTGAAAATACCAAATATTAAAACAAAAAAAAGCTTATACTGAATTTTTCTCTACGATAAAAAAAAATCCCTAAACTGAACCAATTAAGTGAGATCTACAATATTTATTTACGTAACAAGTACGCACGCAAGTGAAACACATACATATTACAATTTTATATACAACTATAATTACGCCAAAATTACTAAAAGATAATCATATTTACCTTCTGAAACCACTCTTACATCTAATAAATTTAATATTTGAAAAAGGTAAATATCCAGAAATCCTCAAAAGGGCTGTTATTGTTCCAATTTACAAAACCGGGGATAAGTTGAACAAGGAAAATTATCGACCAATTGCTATGACTAGTTCAATTAGCCGGCTATTTGAAAAATGTATAAAACTAAGGTTAGACAGCTTTTTGAATGCGAACAATATTTTATCCAAGTCTCATGCCGGTATGCACCGTTCACATAATTTGTTACTTAGTAGAACTTTTCGACTTAAGTCGCAAAATTCTTATGCATCATCAACATAACAAGCATAAGTTGTTCTTAATTTTAAGTTATCAAAATCCTGGACTTTAGAACGTTAAGTTGTTCTTATTTTATGACTTGTGTCATTACTGTCATCTAACGAGAAATACATTATTTTTTAAAAGGAATTTTGGGTTTTCTGGAAAATAATTAGTGCAAAGAATCGTGTTTGGATTATTATCTTTTTTTGCTTCATCTGCTCAAATAAAATATGGAAGCGGAAGATGCTATTTTTGTGGAAGACGATCTTGATGTTATGGACATAATTGAAATGGGGTTTCCACGAAGACAATATAACAGGGAAGAGTATTTTGATACTCTGGACAATTTATCGTTTTTTCGTCGATTTCGCTTGCGAAAACACACAGTTTTACAGGTGTTACAAGAAATTGAACATTTATTGGAATTTAATAATGATTTGTAAGTACAGAGATGATCGTTTATAGGACAATGAGTTAAGCTTGGTGTTTAGACATACTTTCACATAACAAAATCTTAACATCTAATAAAATATGTCAAACTATTTTGCCTTATTTCAGAAACAATAGCCTTTCGCCAATTAACCAACTTCTAACAGCACTAAGATTTTATGCATGCGGAAATCATCAAATTAGTATCGGAGATTTCATGGGGATGCACCAAACAACGACATCCCGTATTATAAAGAAGGTGTCATATGCAATTGCCAGTCTAGCACCCAATTATATAAAGATGCCTACTCGAGAGGAATGTCTAGCCATTCAAAATGATTTTTATTCCATTGCCAGATTCCCAAGAGTTATAGGCTGTGTAGATGGAACACACATTAAAATTCAATCCCCGGGTAGGTACCAAGCTAATAGTTTCTTAAAAGTGTAGCCAAATCTGCAAATACATCAATAGTGACATTGGCGAGGCCACTTACTGCAGTAAAAATAATAAATTAAGATATTTACTTTTTGTTTTAGAATTTAAAAATGAACTTGAGGTTTTTTAAGCCTCAGGTAAGCACTGTCATTTTTTTTCTTACATGTATTGTCTCGTTTCATTGTATAATAAATAATAATTGACAAAACTATAAATAGCCAAACCAAATTCGAATCTTTTTATATAAAATATGACTGTATTGAACTTCAATGTATTATGTGTTGTACTAAAAGGATAAATCCCTATAAAATTGTAAAATTTTCTGGATTTTTTTTTCCTCAAAAAAATAAACGTTTTTTTTTTTTTGTTTATTTTATAATAGGCATATTAACATTTTATGATTATAGGTGGAGAAGATGGGGAAGTATTTCGTAATCGAAAGGGATACTTTTCCCTGAATGTACAGGCCGTTTGTGACAGTCATCTTAAGATAAGGGGCATTGTAGCCAGATGGCCGGGTTCAGCACACGACATGACCATGTTTAATAACAGTCGTATACGAGCTAGAATGGAATGCTTACTCTTAGGTAAAAACTTAGGTATAGAGTTACTTTTTAAAGACAAAGGATAAAAGTTATATTTTTAGAAAAATTGTGTTAGGTTGGTAATTTTGAAATTTTATTTAAAATTCTTGGAAACAAATATCAAGGTAGAAAGTAAATAAATCTGTTAAAAAATATAGCTGCAGATACATTTGCAAAAATTTGCTAATCTAGTGCCAAGCTCAATTTTCCCACCCATCACCTGGGACCTTTGTGCTAATTGCTTTTATTTCTTACGCTGTTTATTTTTAGGTGATAGTGGCTACACCCTAAGAGAGTATTTTTTAACACCATTGGCCCAACCAGTCACCAGAGGAGAAGTTCTATTTAATGAAGGGCACATTAGGACACGGAATGTAATTGAACGTACATTTGGTGTTTGGAAGAGGCGCTTCCCTACCATTGCATATGGTCTAAGATGTAAAATGCATACAAACATGAGTGTAATAATTGCTACAGCTGTATTGCATAACATTGCCATAGCGGCCAATGAAGATATTCCTCAACTTCCAGAAAATATGAATGAAGAAGTATTAGAGTATTTAATTAACCAAGCCCAAATTCCAGATGTTGTACCGAATAACCGAAGAGTTGGGATTAATTATAGAAGACATCTTATAGATAATTATTTTCAAAATATGGACTAGTTTTTTTGGGTTGGTTTTTGTAGTTTAATATAAAACTATATTGTTGGGTTGCACAAAGGATTTTAACAACAAAGCTGCTGCTTAGTTAACTATTGTTTGAAATATGTTGGCAACCCGACATGTGGCTAATAAACATTTAGAAAAACAGAATTTCATTGTGTTTTCTTGTAACTAAATATAAACTATGTAAAATAAATAAAAAAATATTTATAAATATTTATTTCTTCCCACAAAATTTATAACAAATTTTAGAAAAAATTTTGCTTACATTTAACAAAGGAAGTTGGCAACTATTCCTACCTAACATAAATTCCCATATCAGGTACTTCGGGATCTTAGGATACCTACTATATTTAGTTAAAAGTTATGTATTTTATAGGAATATAATAATATACAGTTACAGCCATATGTAGTGCTCATGTAAAACCTACATAAAAATTTATGAACAAAAACAGCATTCTAGGAGTTTTAAAAAAGCAGTCTAACAGGGTGTTGTATTACCTATCAATTATCCCCTTAATCCTTATTTAACAACCATAACGGCTTATATCAACAATACAAATTTATAAAATAAATGAAGTAAATATTACATTTTACTAAGAGTTACTTTTTTATTGCCTCAATTTGTAATTGCAATAATTCCAACTTGAGTTTCCTCTCTCTTCTTTTAAAAGCTACTTCTTCTTCAAAATCTTCTGTTTGTTTTGTGACAAGAATTAGTCTTTTGTCGAGCAATATCTCGTATTTCTCAGCAAATTTTGAGGAAGTCAGAATTTTTACTGAATTGGTAGGCCTTCTACGAGAACAATTTTTTTTCTTTTCCCCGGAGGACGATGCCTGCTAAAAATAAACAACAATAATTGCACAGCTAAAAATAACCCAATTTATATAACACATAGTTTTTATACAGTGTGGGCAATACTAAACCAACATAATATTTGAATGAGTGATCCATTAATAATTTTACAAATATTTAATATTAAACTGCGATTTTTGAACTACGTATTAAATTCCCTAAATTATGCCAACTACTTAAGATTATAGAAAAAAATATGGATATTCAAGAGCTGTGTATATGGTATTGCTTATGAAATTTAGTAGTAAGTAATTATCTCTTTTTGAAACACCTTACACATAAAATTCCTCCAGTTATATCTTCATTACTTTTTCTTGTGAATGAAGTATTAATAAAATTACATGAAGTCCCTAATTTAAATTTTAAATATAAGCAAAGAGTAACTTAATTGGTACCTAAATAAATTAATACATACATCCATTTCATTCCTGTTCAGCACTGAAGTTAAAGGGGTTGTCAATTGCTTTGCCGAGAATCCTGCACCACTCTTCCAGTTTGCATTCTCCAACCGTTGCGGCGTTCCACAACACTCATTTTTCTTACTCTAACACAAATAATATAGTTTATTAATGATTTATTATAGCTTACCATTCCAAAAACAAAAGGAGCTTCATCTTATCAATACTCACCTCTTCATTATCATCATTGTCTGATTCATAAATATAATCAATGTTCACATTCCCATTATTTATAATTGGACTTTGGTTATCACTGTCGAAAGGATGACTGTCCAGACCATATATTGTTTTTTTATTTATTATTGAAAGCAATAGATCTTCATTTTCATCCTTTTTCTTTGTTGGCAAGGTTCCCATACCCGTTTGTGTAATATATTTTTTTTCATCAGCCCAGACTTTTTTTACTTTTCTCTTTTCTCCTTCATAAAACTCTCTAATGATTTCGCTATCCACATAGGTTTCATCAGGTTCCTTTTCCTTTTGCAAATATCTCATTTTGGATTTTTCAGCCTCAATGATTCTTAAATCGTGCTTTTTATTGTTAAAACATTTTTTTAATTTTTCTCCGCTTCTAAAAACTCCCTCTGAGTTTGAAGAATTAAATTCCCTTTCTATGTCTTTCCATGCATTGCTCTTAGCGTCCATTGATGTTCTATCGGTTTTTTTGTCTTCTACAATATGCGAATATTTACTCACAATGGAAATTAGTACCTGCTGTTCATTTTTGCTAAAATTGGATTCCCGTTTTCGTTTTATTTGGTCACGTTCACCCATTTTTTTCAAAAGCAAACGGACTTGCGATAACTTAACTATGAAAGTCTATATTCACTTTAGAACGCGAAAACGCAGAGGACATTGACATAACATGTAATGTCAGTGGCAGAGGAGAGTCAAGAAACATATCAACGGTGCATACCAGCATCAGTATTCAGGTGAAAATTTTGTAGGTAATAAAACAAATTCCTAAGTTTCTAACGTTGCCATATGTATTGTTTTCTTAACAAAGACAACCTAATCTAGATGCGATGCATAAAAAAGGTTATCTTAACTTTAAGTATGACTTTATAAAGCCTATCTTTACGTTAAAACGTTGCATACCGGCATCTCAGTATGGGTTTCTATCAGGAGTAAGCACGGAGGAAGCTATGGTGCACGTCACAGATTATATATTGCAAAATTACAATAACAAATTTAAAACATTGGGTATATTTGTGGATTTGGCCCGTGCGTTCGACACTGTGGCGCACCAAATTTTACTTAAAAAACTTGAAAACATTGGAGTGCGAGGTCTTGCGCTCAGCCTGTTTGAGTCTTATTTAAAAAATAGAACCCAGCGAGTAAGAATAAATGATTCCTTGAGCAAAACGGGTACAGTGGAATTTGGAGTGCCGCAGGGTACCGTACTGGGTCCAACACTTTTTTCTTTGTATATTAATGATCTCTTTTCTGTTCTGCCAAATGAAAATAGTGAATGTGTGTGCTATGCTGATGATACAGTGATTCTAGTTAGAGGCAAATCTTGGCAAGAGACATTTCAGAGGGCGGAGGACCACATCTCCAAAGTACGTTTGTGGATGGATCAGAATCTTCTAACAATGAATGTAAAGAAAACTGTTCATATCGCCTTTTCTATGAATAATCCAGGAAATGTAATCCATCCTGACCTTAGGGTGCATAATTATGAATGTGTTATGGATATGTCAGTGTGTAGATGTGAAGAGACAATATTAGCAAGGGAAAGTGTAAAATACCTGGGGGTATTCATTGACAAAAATTTAAGGTATGAAACTCATGTTAACTATATTACCCAAAAAATTCGTAAAACTATATATAAATTTTACCAACTCAGAGAAATTCTATCTTTAAAGCTTTTAAAAATGACGTACCAGGCTCTGATTGAATCAATTTTAATGTATGGCTTGAGTGTCTGGGGTAGTACTTGTGGCAACATTCTTCACCGTTTAAATATTACTCAAAAATACATAATAAAGATATTCATGAACAGAAGCAAGAGGTACCCATCAGATTTATTATTTAAGGAGGCTGACCTCCTATCGGTAAGGCAGCTGTATGTTAAGGGTACTCTTAGGTTTATGAAAAAGTGTAATAAATACAAAAGTAGGATCATGCACAATGTTCACACCAGATCTGTAAATAGTGGGTGTCTAGTCGTTCCACTAGCCTCATATACTGCCTCGCAGAGGCACATTATGTATATCGGCCCTAAATTGTTCAATATGTTACCCTTCAATTTAAAGTCTGCTATAAATTTACATACTTTCCTGTTGGGCATTTCTAGATGGATAAAGATAAATTATCAGCAAATAACCTGTACGGTGCCTTTATTGAATGAGTACTAGAGGGTGTTTTGAAGTTCTATTTGATATTAATAATAACTTTCAGTAAATTATTCTAACTTTAGTGATATTGTCTTTGGACTAATTTAACTTGTGCTATGTGATTTGTTTTTGACATATCATTGTAGTCTCTTTGTTTTTTTTTTTTCTCTTTTTTTGTTCTTGGGTATCCGGATGGTAAAGAACTATTCATAACCTGAAATCCAGACAAGCTGCCTGTAGCTTTGGATCTCAAACATGAATATTGTATTGTGGCATTGTTGAGAAAATGTAAACTTTATGAATAAACTTTATGAACTTTATGAACTTTATAACTATTATTATTATTATAATGATTATCTGAGTAAAAATAATTAGTTTAAAAATTGAATGCAGAATACAGGTACTATGTCTTTCCTTAGCAACAGGCATAGGTACGATTGTCAGTAAATTGTCTACATTGAACTTAATTTCACTTATTAACACACTAGTGAGGTAATGAATTCAGAAAAGCACTATAGTACGCTAATAAAGGTTATTGACATTTCAAAGAGTGTCAAATCATAGTCATTATATGACAGTTGTATAAAAACTTTATTCATGTTACGCATCAACTCATATAATAAAACAAAACAAAACTTTAAAAGATGCTTTAAATTAAATATCACTCGATACATTTTGCTAGAGATGACTTTAGTAAGGTCCAAGGGCCCATTTATGGGAGGGGGTACTTGGAATAACCACCTCCCCCCGGGAGTATTTACTATAAATTATTGACCACACTTGTCCATTTCGGCGAGTTTTTCGCCTATAAGGAAGGCCTCAACAATATCGTATCATTCTTTGCAAATTCGGTTCTTTACATAACCCCACAAAAAGAAATCAAGCGGGGTTAGGTCTGGTGACCGGGGAGGCTACTAAATGTACGGTCACCACTCTCCTAACAACTCGTTTCTGTATTGTAACCAGATCCTAACAAATTAAAAAAAAGACACAGATGACACCATCTTCAAAGGCCTGTAGCTCCGTATAGAAGCACTTCTAATATCAATTTACGTTATGTTATGAAAGAACTGTGAATACCCAATAGCACAGAGCAAATCCCAATATTCCCATGGTACATACATAGAGAAAAATTTACCAGCCACAAAAATATTTTCGAATTTCTTGCTTACTCTCCAAGAAAAATTTAATTAATTTGAAGAGCTATTAACTCATTTAATGTCATAAGTTTCCAAGAGAGGTTAATATGTTAAGGGTTGGTGGAAGTTCGACTAGAAAATGGTTTCGCTTAAATTTAAAACCGCCAAAACATTACAAAGGCGAAGTCAGCAAAACCGTTGATTTCTAGTCAACTAAAAAAAGTTTGCAGTTGATGTGCAACCTTAGGGAGCTTATGAAGCGTAAGCTCAAAGAGACGTCCGGATAAAATAACACGCATGCGCGTAATGTAACCGATGGGTTTGCATTTTGATCGCAACAATCAATCACTAGTTAGCGCAACGTTGAAGGGTGGAGAAAGTTAAAACTTAACTCGGGCTTGTTGTATAAAACGCATGGGCAATGTAACGATTACAATTATTAAGGTTTAATGATTTTATATCCCCGGACTTAAAGAACTTTTCAGCAAATGCTGGATAATCTTAGTTATAGATGAAAATTCTTATTCAAAAACTCACCGAACATTAACGTCGTCTCTTATAAACAGCAAATGTTGCAGCACGCTCAAAAAATACGGCTCGCACGGCGTTTCCAAAGTGACGTTCTTCAGCACCTCGAAACAGTCTTGCATGTCGTCCATGTCGATCCGGACCTTGTCGAACCGCTCGTGAAGTTCGTCCGCGTCCGCATCCTTCTCTCTTTCGAAGATATCGAATTGGGTTTTTATCACAGGGTTCGTTTCGTTTTTTAGCTCAGCTGAAAGGAAAAATAGAATAATTAAACTAGGGTTTGTAACAAAAACCCGCTATTTTTGAACACATAAATATAAAAAAATACAAATTAATTGCTAAATTTACTAGAACGGTGCCCAATAGGTCCAACCCAATTACGCAAATAGGTTTTTGGGTAATTTGTTCAAATTTATAATGTCTCGATACATATGCGAGATGTTGCACGTGGCGACATCTCGTGGCAATTGAGCTATCCACCCAACCAGACCAGCGAGGTCTCAGAAAAAACGGAAAGAAAAGGAACAAACTTCTTTGTTTTATATAGCGTTTTCGGTTTGCAAAAACCTGCTTATGCGGGTTCCATTCCAGCGTTTGGTTTTCTCTGAGACCTCGCTGGTCTGGTTGGGTGGATAGTTCGATTGTCACGAGATGTCGCCACGTGCAACATCTCGCATATGCATCTTTACTTTATGTGTTGAAATGCACTGTAAGGTCCGTTTACTTTTCGTCAGAATCTATAGCCTTGCCGATGAGCCGTAATACGGCGAAACGTGTCCAAGGATTAGGTCTGATGGAAAGAGAAGGGACAAACTTCTTTCTCTTATAATGTCTCGATCAGAGCTAAAATATTGACAACAAACTTGATTGATGAGGCCTTTATTTGCTGAATATCCATGTTAAAACACGTAAGGAAACACTAAATTTCGACTTTCACCATATATTTATAAGCAAGACAACTGCTTCGGTACACAGTACATACAGAAAATAAAGGTCGAAAGTTAAACCTTCTACAATCCTTAGAGATTAATAAATTATAATTAAATGATCAATTAGATTTAAATAGTTCGCCATTATTGAATTTGTAAATATTTGTATTTCCCACCATTTATACCATGTAGATTAAGGTAAAAAAATGTACGCCACTGACTTGTTTAAACATTTTATATTGTATATAGATATATTCGTCGAAAAAGACGACCCTGAGCCAGTTGTTTCTCGTTTTAAAACACATTCCAGACAATCCAGATCTGGAAAAATATCTTCTAATCGACTCAGATGCCTTAACACATGTTTTGATATGCAAGATATAGTTGACGACACTGATGAAGATAAACATTCAGGACAACATTCTAGACTCTCGCTGTAATACCGTTCCTTGTTGAATTTGTGCGATTTTCGATGAATGTGGAAATAAATGAAGCAGCCAGTAGAGCTACCTTTTGAGTAGTTGCAGTCACAGGTACAGTACGAAATTGCTTATGAAAAATGTCTGCAGTACTGGTGCAAAGTCTTCATCTCTTTGGTTTCACTACACGTTGAAGTTTAATTGCTATATAGATGTTAGCAAATATTATAAACTTGTCGCTGTGTTGAAGCGAAAAGGAGAAGGCTCCAACATAGCAAGTCCATGATTTTGATTGTTATAAAATCAGAAGAACCGTGTCGTCGGAAAAAGAAATAGTTCTTACATTTGGTATTGCCTTCGCCAGACTGTTGATATAACTAGAGAATAGAATCGGACCAAGCACTGTACCCTGAGGAACACCAAACTGGACCACTCTAGAAGAGCTACAAACTGTATTTAGTTTAACTATTTGTGTTCTATTACCAGTGGCGTGTCCAGACTTTAATACAATGGGAAGCTGTAACCAGGGTGGCCGAAAGTGTTGCGTCGAAGGCGCTCTTTGCAGGCGAAAATTTTTGGGGTGCCACGCCCTTTTTTGGGTAAATCTTGACAAATTATTACGCATATGAAGTGCATTAATTTAAAATATATTTTTAAATATTTTAATAACAAAAAATTTGAAATTTTTTCCCCATCGGGGATGATATTTCGAATTTTTTACTACTTCCTGGTTGTTATGTTTTTCAGAAGCAATTTTTAGTTGGTTGTCTAATGCGTGTTCTATTCTTATATTACCAAAAGTTGTTTCTTTAATAATTGCCTGTAAATGCGACTTACTAGACCCGTGTCTTTTAATTAATTTATGTAGATTATTTAAATCCGAAAATCCATTTTTATTCCACAAATTCTTTTCACTAGAAAATAAGAAGCATGGCCAGCAAAACAGAAGAGACTTATTTTCACAACCAGTTAGCCATTCACAAGTTTTATATGATTCTTTTTGAAAATGTCTAATATAAAGTTTAGTTTTTTTTGTTAAATTAGGAATAGATGGAGTGGGCCTATCATTGGAAATAATTTGTTTTTTTTTCCTCAAAAATATAAGTGGAAAATCCTTTTACCACTATCTGACACACAATACACTCACACAAAAGTCTATTTTCACTTTCAGCCGAACTTGAACTAGCAACAGGATCCATAATTAAAATAATAATCTGTTTGAAAACAGCGTACCTTTCCCAATATTTATGCACGGTTTTAAATTTCGCCTAAACACGCGCCACTCTAATTTGTTCGATGCACTAAAACAGTATACGGCAATACGCTGCTTTCCAATCGCTTCCCGCAATCCGGCGGCGCGGCGCGAAAGGCGCGTCGGTATGTCTCGAAATCAATCGGGCATCACCGTGAAGTAGAACTAGATAGCATATGGAGTTCTCTGATCAAGGGTGCTTTATGAAAATGCGGTCGGATTGGCCCGATTTACAAATAAGATTTAGGACAATTTTAAAAATTAATTGTAAGTTCTAGTAGGATTGTATTGGATTATTTCTTTTTTTAAGTAAATCGTTTAGGGGAAGCTGAGCTTCCCTAGCTTCCATGGTAAACACGCCACTGTCTATTACTTAAATATGACTTAAACAGTTGAAGAACTTTACCCCTTATTCCTATTTATTCCAATTTATTTAGTTATATGTGACGATCAACTGTATCAAAGGCTTTGGATAAGTCTAGGGAAATTGTCAGAGGTTTATGGTTATTATTAAAACAATTTACAATATAATTAGTGACTTCATATAGAGCCGTATCGGTACCCATTCCCTCCCTAAATCCATATTGCGTCTGTCTCCTTTTTAATACATTTTTCTATGATTTTACAAACGGGACTAGTAAGAGCAATAGGTCTATAGTTATTAATATCAATTTTTTTCCTCCCTTATGCAAAATTGGATCACAGTTTTTTTTTAAATATGAGGAAAACACCCGTTTCAAAAATGCGATTAACAACATAAACCAAGGGCGTAAGTAAATTAAATTAAATATTTCCAGAAAATAAAATTATTTCCAAATACTTCAAATTGCTCCCTTAAAATAAAAAAAAATTTACTTACTTTTATAAATATTAAATATTACTGCGCATACAGAACATCTTCAACTATGGGTACTTATAGGTATTTTCTTTTCAATCATTTTTCTCAGGTTCACCCTATACTCTTAAAACATTGACGCGGGACGGTCTTGACACATGAACCTCGCTACGCTTATTCAAGATCCTTTGAACAATACACTAACTATTACCTTATCATTTTTCCTTGCAAAAAGTAATAATAACTCGCTGACCATCAGCATTTTAAAATAGACCTTACTTAATTCGGTTATCATCAATATTATTAACATTAACCAATCAATAATTATATTATATATATATTATTTTTAGATCAACGATACAAGAATGAATTCTCTTTAAATTGGTGCCTATACAGAACGTATTTTTAAGTGAGCCATTTTTATCAAATAATGCTGCCATTTGGCAAGAAGTCAAAAAGTCGATCCTTAATTATTGACCACACCTTCTAGAAACCCCATATACAGGGTGTTATGGAAATGACTTATTATATTTTAAGGGGCCACTCCTGAGGTGGTCTAGAGTTACACTTGATAGTTTGTGCGCCTTCCATGATAGTTCAATGCCCCTGAACACATGTGTTTTTGACAAGACAAACTGCTGGAATGGTAATTGTTTATTTTAGTGCAATTAATGTTGAATTTTGTGCTAAAATTTCGTATATAGACTAATTGAGGGTAGCTGATCACAATTTTCCTTTTGCGTTTTTACGGCAAATGCACTGGTTTTGAGAAAAAAATGTTAAAGTTTTTCACTTACAGGTTAGGGTATTCTTTCCTTTCAATTTCCTAGATTTTATGGTTTTCCCTTCAAAATATGTGATAAAACTTTCACCAAACTATCTGTTCATAAAATAAGAGCAACATTTTAGCAAAAAAACAATGGAAAAGGCACAAATTTAATTAAATTCGTTGTTAATACGCCGACAAAGTAGAACCGTCTCTTTTCAGATTCATTGCACTCACGTTGCCAGATTGTTCTTCTTTTTCTTGTAATTATCAATGGCTTCCATCCAGGAGAATGATATGCTAGCTCGAGCCAATAGGATTCATTCAATTAATAAAAATGAATTGACAAGTATAGGCAATTTATAATACACTAACAATCTGACAACATGGGTGGCCAGCTGTCAGTGAGCCCCCGTCTTTTTCCAGATAACGTAGAGTTTTCTGTTCGCTTACAAGTTATCCCGTTTTTCAGAGTTTCCTTGTGGCATATTTCGTTTATTTCAACTCAGAAGTGTATACTATGACTCCGACAAGTAATATTTTATTGGAAATAAGCAACATTTTAGGATTACATGCAAAATAACATACCGGTGAGTTAGAAAAACTTTAACATTTTTTTTCTCAAAACCAGTGCATTTGCCGCCTAAACGCAAAAGGAAAATTGTGATCAGCTACCCTTAATTAGCCTATATACGAAATTTTAGCGAAAAATTCAACATTTCCACTAAAGTAAACAATTACCCAAATCAGCTGTTTGGGTCATTGGCGTGTAGGTGTTTTGGACCTAAATTTTTGAAGGCATTTTTCTCGAATTTCTAGCTTCGAGCGCCATTTATAGCAATTTTTCCCCAATTCGTCTCGACCTATATATTTACGGGTTAAAAAATAATAAGTCATTTCCATAACACCCTGTATATATATAACGAGTGATTTTTAATTATTTTGCTCAAGGGAGGCCATGCATTTTAAAAGCATCATGGCCGTACTGCGTAGATAAGATGACATGATTGTTTTATGACATTTACGTCTTATTTGAATTTGTGTATTTGTAAAGTTTAAAAATTGGAGAAATTTTGTAATTTTTGCAGTAATTTGAAGGTAAGTTACTATTGCTTTAACTAATATTTCTCCGGGGAGTCGTCTTTTGACTATTATAAAGTGCTATTTGCAGGATATGATTTAATTTTTTATTTTTTTTTTATTTTTCAGCGTATCAAGTTTTGGTGAAGCTTTGTTGCCGGATTGAAAGTTCTACAGTAAAAATGTTTAGTGAAGCACAAAAATTTTTTATTGTTGAAAGTTTTTTTAGAAATGGAAACAAAATAGGCGGTGTGTGGAATTACTCTATGCATGACTGCTTTGATGAATTTCGAACCGAGTTTCCTGATGTTGCGGTGACCTTTCATAATTTTCACAATACCTAATTGATAAATTTCGTCAGACTGGTTCTGTTCAACATAAAAAAGGGGCTGGAAGACCAACGAAACGATCGAATGGGGTTATTGAAGAAGCGCGACAAATTATGGAAAATAATCCTTCAACTTCTATTAGGCATTTATCTCAACAAATTCAGCAAACGGATTTATGCTACAGTACATGTCAAACACTTTTGAAAAAGGATCTGCATCTATACCCTTATCGTGTTACGGCTATTCATGAACTCCTTCCCAATGACGTTCCCCAAAGACTTAATTTTTGTGAATGGTTTTTAAACAATTTTCAAGAAGAAAATAGTGGTGCTTTTGAAAAAAACATTTTTTACCGATGAGGCTTATTTTTATTATCAGGCTATGTTAATTCACAAAATATGCGAATGTGGAATACGCAAAATCCGCATGTTTTTGTAGAAAGACCTCTTCATCCTCAAAAAGTTGGTGTGTGGGCAGCAATTAGTTCTAGAAGAATAGTAGGCCCAATTTACTTTGATGGCACAATTACAGCTGAGAGATATCGGATCGAAATTCTGACAACATTTATTAATGAGCTTCACGATGATGAATTGCGGGAAGGTTACTTCCAACAAGATGGCGCTACACCTCATGTAACCAGAGAAAATTTAAATTTTTTAAGTGAATTTTTTGAAAACAGAGTTATAAGCCGAAATACGCAACAAATATGGCCACCTCGTTCCTGCGATTTAACACCCTGCGATTTCTTCTTGTGGCCTTTTATAAAAAACTCCATTTATCGAACACCAATTGAGGATATAAATGATCTTAAACGAAGGATTTCAGAAAAAATTGCCGAAATTAATAATTCTCCAAACGTATTGGTTAATGTGGCTCTGAGGGTAAGAAGAAACATCAGAAGGTGTCTAGAAGTAGGAGGCGGCCATATAAAGTAGGCTTTCAAAGTAAGATAGCTCAGGATTTTATATTACATACCGTCAAAAAACATTATTTTAGGTTTTCAACGTGACAACGCTGCTTTCTTGCAAATTCGCCCTATGATTTAATCTACGCGCTACTGCTACACTATGTATACTGGGTCACAGCCGCCCTTGAGCAAAATAATTAATAATCACTCGTTATATATATATACAAGGGTGTTTCATTAATATTACAGGGTGTTAAAGATTTATTTTTATTTTTGTTTTTTCTAAATAATTTTTGAAATAATGTCGATAATTGAACTAAAATTGGTCACGCATGTCCAGAGATATAAGAAAGTTACACTTTGCCTTTGAATGGGATTATCCAAGGGTGGCCATCATAAACAAACAATGAATGAATGAATAAATGCAGGTAAATTATGTTCCGTACTTAAAAATGTCTTGAAGTAAACTGCAAATCCGGAAGACGTAATTTCATTATTAAAGTAATAGTTTGGTGACTTCAAACCGATTTTTACCTGATTCAAAATGAGAGGGTTAATCCCATAAAACAAATTATGTTCTAAAGACACTCTAGTTAGTTTTAAGCTTAGTAATTATTCTTACTTCGTGTGTAATACAGCGTTTGTTTAATCGTGTGTGAGTCATGGAAAATATGTGCGAGCCCAATGTATCGTAAGAGATAACCCCGTCGAAAAGCAGAAAACACTTTTCTGTGGAAACTAAGGAACTTATAAACAATGTTTATTCAACTCTCATTGAACGTGCGGTCAGCAAGCAAGCAGCGTTAGAAGAAACGCCTACATAACAAAAATTCCAACATCAACTGTATGGAAAATTGTGAATAATCCCATTTCAGCGAGGAAAAAAAGAACCGATACTGGCATTTTCTCGAAGGTAGATGGAAGTGATCAAGATATAATACAGCGTAAAATTTACAAGTTATACGAGGAACAAAGCGTGCCTACTTTAGATAATTTGATTAAGAGGCTTGAAAAAGATGAAACCGGCGTTAAATGTGGCAGAACAACGTTATGGAAGTGTATCCAACGCATGGGTTTTAGATTTAAAAAAATTAACAAAAGGTAAGTTTTAATGGAATCCAGTAGAATTCGGGAATGGCGATCCGAATATCTACAAAAAAATTAGGATTTACAGAGATCAGCAAAGGCCGATTAGTTATTTGGATGAAACCTGGTTCGACAGATACCCCGGAAAAGGGTTGGGTTGACTCAAGCGGCAAGTGTAAAACAAGCGCGCCATCAAAAAGAGGTAAAAAGATTACACCAAAAGGCAATTAGTTAAGGTTTTACAAAGTTTAAAACTACAAAAGGAATACTTCTGTGATAATTATGCAAAAAATCTACGGCATACAGTTTTAAGGCTTCCATCATACCATTGTATATTTAATTCCATCGAACATGTTTGGCACTAACTGAAATCTGCCATTCGTCGTAACAATATTTGCCCTACTATTAACTCCAGTGTATTTGAGCTTATAGAAACTGAAGTTTTTAACATCCCTTCACAAAGTTGGGCAAATTCTGTTACACATGTTGAAAAAGTGGAAAAATCCTATATCCATATAAACAATAAAGCACAAATAATAATTAGAACAGATGATGAATAGGTACCGAATAATTTGTATATTTTTGTAATCATAAATATAATTTTTAATAATAAAATAACTTGTAATTTCACATTTAAACAAAAATAAAATATTATTTAAAGTCTTACTTATTTTTATTACAAACCATGACTAAATTCTAAGCAAAATACGGACCTGTTCGGCCATATTTCAATTTTACAGCCCGGGTCTTTCCTAATAGGGATCAGTTAGTCACTTTCTTATATCTCTGAACAGACTTTATCTAGGGGATTTTTTTAATGCGAAATTCGAATTTAATATTAGTGTGGGCCCCCCTTGTAGAGGGCTTGACCACTCGCCATGAGAATGACGTTTTGATCGAAACGCGTAAGGGTTCCTATTCATCCCCTATTTAACATGCTCCTTATAGAAAGCAGCTACGCCTTTAATAAATTAGAATTTCAAGCCCTGAAATTGAGTAATAGACTTCAACCCCAAGTTCAAAAAGTGTACAAGATTTATAACAAACTTATTTATTATTGCTTTATCAGGATATTTTATTTACGATAAGGCTGGTTTCATAAAGATATCTACTTTTGACATGAGCAATAACCCAAAAATATGACTTTGCAAAATACACTTCTGTGGACAGACAAATTGTCTTGCCATTGTAAAAACTCTGAGACACCCTAAGTATCTTATTTATAAGAACGTCACTGGTCCCTAAGCTTTAAATTATTCCCTTACACTAGGAACTTCTTACTTTATTCAAACATCAACAAGACTTACCTAACTTATCAAAAAGTCCATTTCTCACTATTTCGTTTCTTAAATGCATCCTAAATTCGAAGTCTTCTGTCTCTGATAGTAAGGCATTGATGAACTGGAAGCACATACTCTGCAAAAAGACCAAATATTTCACACTGAACAGTACATCCATATTTTGAAAAGTAAACGCCATTATTGATCTTTACTAGCTGATGAATTTGTATGTTATTCGTTCTACATCATCGTAGGGTGGGTGGGTATTGTGAATTTTTTTAAAACTGCAATGTTTTCTACAGCCTATAGAGCTGTAGAAAACTGCATAGAAACTGGACGGTAGAACACACACAATTAGGTACTAGGTTAGGGATTGATTCTGCTATCTATATCTCACTAATGAACTTCTATCACTGTCGTAAATAATATGGGCTTAAAAAATGTTAAAGTTAGGCATTTCTAAAAAACATCATAATTGTTGTTAACTGGTTCGTTTACACTTTAAATTGATCCTAGTATTAAGATAATAGGAGATACCGTGGGCTTTGTTAATTGAGGCTAATTTTAGTTGCATAAAATAATTATTGCAAAACAAAAAACCACATTTTTTCGCCAAGACACATGAAAGGCTGCCTCAGTATTTGCAGATGCACCGCCGAAATTATTTCACGTTTTTGTGAAATCCCTGTATACAGGGTGATTCACCAGTCAACAGGACGATCCACAAGTTTTTTTTCTGTATAAAAGAGCATGCTCTAACCAGCTAAAATATTTTTGACAATGCGGTGGTGCCGCTCTTGCTAGAAAGTAGTAGGAAAGTAGGAAGTGTATACAGGCCCAACCAGCAATTTGATATTTTATTATGATCGCGAAAACGCTTTTGACAAAAAAATTATAAAACAACTGTACTCTCAGGAATGTTCTTAATGCGTTTCTACAACAGCTATAAATGCAAAATTGGCACCATTTTATACGCATTTCTGCAACTATAATAGGTATTTATAACTTATCCTTTTTTGTAAGTTGCCCGAGGGTATAGACATCAAGTAATGCCAGTGGTACTATTGTATGTATTATGTCCTACTTCAAATAATTCCAAGTTAAATTAAAAGAAAATTCAAAGTCACGAAAGGTTTTTTACCTATACAGTTGCTAAATAAACAAAGGTAATAAGTGTTCATTGTTGTGCTGTGTCAAAGTCAAAACTGAAATTCATATTAAATAATGGATTTTCCGTTGATTCCGGATAGAATTGCTGTGAATGCTGCCAAAGCTTTGGATAATCTTGTCCCAAAGAAGTCTAAAGACGCCTATGATAAGGAATATCAAAGGTTTGGGGATTGGATGAAAAATAATGATGTAAAAATTATCAACGAGACGGTGCTACTCGGATATTTCCAGGAATTGGTATGTTAAAATTGCTGTTGTAAATTATATTAAAATACTAATTATGTATATCGATTATAGTCTGGAACATTCACTCCTAATTCCCTATGGACGAAATATTTAATGTTAAAGAAGACATTAATAGTTAATAAAAATATAGACATTGCAAAATATTGCAACTTAGGCCAGTATCTAAAGCAAGCATCCAAAGGATATGAAGCGAAGAAATCGAAAATTTTGACTTGAGAAGATGTGCTGAAATTCATCCGTGAAGCTCCCAATGAAACTTTTTTGATGTACAAAGTGGCTCTGTTATTTGGTGGGTGCCGCCGCCAAGAGCTAGTTAATATGTTGGTTGAACATATAGAGGATAGAGGATCCGTAGTAATAGTTAATATTCCCGATACAAAGACCGATAAAAAGCATGTCCTCACAATTATTATTGATAAGAAGGAGATGGGTTGTTTAAAGCTACTGAGAACTTATTGGTCTTTACGCCCGACGAACGACGAACTGCAACATCAATAGATTATGTTTGTGTTACCGTAACGGTCGTTGTTTTTCACAGCCAGTCGGGAAAAACACCATAGGCAAGATTCCTTCCATTATAGCAAAATACCTGGGTCTAAGCGATGCGGACAAATATACTGGTCATTGTTCGCGCAGAACCTCTGCAACTTTGTTAACAGACGCGGGGGCAAACATGACCACATTGAAAAGACATGGCGGTTGGAAAAGTTCAGCTGTGGTTGAGGGATATTTGGAAGACAGTATGTCTTCTAAAAACAAAATTTCGAAATTGATAGCTGGAGTACCATCAACATCAAAAAACGTTCAATCATCGTCAATTTCTGTTAGTGAAAATCACGAAATAATAGAAAACATTGACTTATCAAAAGCCGGTAAATTCGTTTTTACTGGGTCTTTTCATAACTGTTCATTTAATATAAATAATAAATAAGTGTTTTCGTTAATAAAAAGTTGTTACTTTGATTTTTCCTATTTATTTCTCCTAATACCCGAGGGCATTAACAATAAAAAAAAAACAGTTTTATAAAAGGTTTTTAGTAGTTTCACGTAAACGTTATAAAATGAAAATGCAACATGAAATAACAACAATTAAATAAAAAACCTTTTTAAATTTATTTTAAATGCTGCAAAAAGCAATTTTGTTTTAGACAAAGAAAATAGTTATTTATGTATCTAGGGAATTAAAATGCTCTTAATTACCGAGGGCAAAGTTTACGTCCCGAGGGCCTTTGGCTCGAGGGACAGCAATTGCCCGAGGTAATTGAGACCCTTATAATTCCAGTGATACATAGATAATTTTATTTCTGACCGATTTTAGTAACATTTTGTTCATTTTTAAAGTGGAATAAATGTTTCAATAGATGACAATCAAATTGACATTAGATGTCAATCGTTTGATTTTATGTCAAATTTTTCTTAATATCCCAAGGGAGTTATGACCCTTATAATTCCCGCGTAACATTCTTCATATTATTTAGAGACGTTCATTGATTGTGATGAGAGACCAAGTTCTTACTGCGAATTGCCATACTATAAAATAGTTATAAAGTGATCACTAAAATAACAATTCACTTTTAAAGGCGAATTGTTTTTAGAAGTACTCTATTATAACTGCTTTTTTAAAGTCACAGGAAGCAACTATAAAACAATTTTAAAATGCACTTATAAGGAAATTAAAAATGAACCCGAAATGTACTAGAAAGCCACTATAAAATAATTATATTCTATAGGCCAAAATGTTTATAAGTTGTTCATAGAAACGTTTCTGCAATAATTTTATGACTGTTATATCAGATATTTTATAATTCTGTTATATAAACGTTATGATGGTAAATTTATAAAACACATTGGCAACTTACAACAGAATAGTGTTTATTGCAGCTCTTATCTGATCGATTAGCATTTTGGAAGTATTAATAAAATAAAATAGTTGAATAACAATTGAATTTTAAAATAACTTTGTTGGTTGGAGGGGTATCCCAAACTCGATGGTACATTGGGAGAATCTAGAAAACGAATATTAATTTCGTGCTGAAATTTTGGAAATGGCGAGAAGACATAGCGTTCTAGCATATAAACATATTTTTGAAAATGCGGCGTTGCCAGTTCTACCTCTACCGGATGCTAATTTTGGAAATTTAAATGCACCCCCCCCCCCCTCCCCCCCGTATATTATTCGATTTTTTGATTCTGCGGTTAAATCTGAGTCTTTTATTAATCATATTCTATATCTCTCCCATTGTTCTTTAGATATTAATCATTTTGTTATTTCTTGCGGCAAAAAAAGGAACAACAAACAATCAAATATACAGGTATCTCGGTTGTATAACAAATTTGGAAAATGTTATACAGGGTGCCCAAAAAATATATTTCACTGGGTCTTTCCAAAAAATTACCAAAAGCTACCTTTTTAGAAATGATTATTTAATCAGATGATAGGGTTTTTAATAGAGAAAGACGAAATCATCTGCTGGCGACGACGATGTTTGAGCCAGTTAGACAGGAATATATATTATATGACCGAAACTTGGTTAAATGAAGGATTAGAAGGATATACCGTTGGTAAAATATGGCAGGATAAACATATAAAAAGAAGGGTTGAGATGATTAAAATCAATTGATTAAAATCACAATTTTAATCAGTATGATTTTTTTAAAAAAAATCATGATTATTTTTAAAAAGAGTTCTAAATTTTAACACTTAAGGTGGATTTATAAACTTGGCGTTGGGTATTCTGTTTGACGGTGGCCGTGACGTGTGCCGTCTGCCGGTCGTAGCGACACAATTAACCTTTTATAAACTTGACGTTACTCCGTCGCTCTGCCGTTCGTCTTCTTCTTTTCTACTAGCAGAAACAGTACATAACCACAATATTTATAGTGTTATTTTTTTTAATCATTTGTTTTTTGTTGTTGCTAAAATGGACGATGAGACGGCCTATTTACTTGCTCTGTGTTCACATGCAATACTAAAAATAAGAAAGGGCCAAAAAACACACAAAGTCACTGTCAATATCACGTGAGAGTCATAAACGGATTTGATTGGCTCTTGAGCATTACTACGAGTATTGCTACGACCGGCCGCCGGAAAAAGATAAAATTGGTTTATGTTGACCGGCACCCACCGGGATGCGTCACCGTCACCGGCAACTATGAATGGTCTTACGCACTTGAATGTTTTTAACTCTACCAGCCACCGTCACCGGCACCGGCAAAACGGAACGTCAAGTTTATAAATCCACCTTTAAAATGTATTGGTTCATACAAAAAATAAAACCCAGCCGCATTTTTATGTGGTGTTATTTATTATTTTATTATAATAATCGAAGAGAACAGCTGGTTATTACAAAAATAAACCTTTAAAAAGATTAAAAAATTAAAACTAAAAAAACCTTTTTAATACAAAAAAATACTTAATTTAAACAAAAAAAAATATAAAAACCTAAGTGGTATAATGCCTAAATAGAAATACTAGTTTAGCTGCTTTGTCACTACCAAGTCTGTTTCTTATATCTGAATGTACGAATCCATAAGTAGAAAACATTCTTTCGATATCAGCAGACGAAGCACAGGCACACAAAACAGAAATTACTATAGGGAGCACTTGCTTAATTTCTGAAACATCTTCTTGAGATCTCCACCACTGTACTGCTGTTACATTTTTGATTATTCCCTCTGAAAACAGAGTTTTGTGAAAAGAGTCCGACTTAGCTCCCAACTTAATTAGTAATGGTAATAATCCTGTGTCTGCAAAATATTTGGAAACAATGTGTAGAGCATCTCTCTTTTCTTCAGCTAGTAATGGATATTCTTCTTTGTTTATTGTAGGATCCAAAATATACGCCAAAAAGTGAAAAGGGGTTAGAGCTTGAACATATCTGTTCTTAAATAATTGATATTGACGCAAGCTTCTATCTTCTTCAAATTCAAAACTGTCAAAAATAGCCAGTAACTTTTTCCATATGTAAACTGCTTGAGATAAAAATGCACCTTTTTGTTGCATTGCATCCAGTGCTATAGAAATTGGTTTTAGCAACTGTAGAAAATCTTCAGCCATCCTTTTAATACAGATATCTGAAACTTTTTTAAAAATCACTGGATCAATTTGATCTTTATGCTCTTCACATATTAATAACAATTTTGGCCACTCATTTACACAGATCTCAAGACAATCTGAAAGTGTATTCCATCGAACATCCTGAGGTAAGACCAATTTCTTGCCCCCTTTTTCTTTATACCCAAGCATTTGGCAAATGGGTATTTCTGAAGTATTTCACAATATGTACTATATTATGTTCTTTTATCTGCGATGCTTCTAAATCTTTGGAGAGCAAACTAAGTAAGTGTGCCGAACTACCATATGTAATTATAGGGTAATTGGACGACTCGGTAATTTTTTTCTTCATGTTGCTCGCATTATCTGTAACAATACTGGTAACTTTACAGTTATATTCATTTTTGCACTTATTTATTGAGTTAATAGCCAATTCGGCAAGATAGTCAGCTGTATGGGGATGACCAGATGTATCTATGCCTTCTAAAAGAACACTGTTTCCATCTTCTGCAGTCAAAACGACACAGATTATCGGCTCATTATGTATATTGGACCATCCATCTAAGGACATGCAAACAGATTGTCTAGATAACTTGTTAAAACAATTAGATTTTGCTTGTTCAAATATTTCATTCAAGAGCGTTGATGATAACTGAAATCTAGATGGTGGAAGGTAACCAGGTCTTAGCATTTCTATGGCCTTTCGAACCTATTTATTTTCTATGGCTCTAAAACTGCAATTTGTTGCGTAAACGGCTTTGGCTATTTGTCTATCCATATCTTTTTTCTTATCTTGCCCAGTTCGCACAACAAAAGAATCCAAATGACCGCTACTTCCACTATTTTCACGTCCACCTACACTTCCCTTTTCACAGTTATCGCTTTTCTGTTTCTTTGCCAGCTGGATAATTTTACTCTGGCTAGTTCCAGGCTGTGACTGACAATTACCACGCAGATTTTCAAGACCACTGCTGATATCACTAGTTTCACTTTTGCAGGTTTCCCAATGACTTTTTAGTCTGTCCAGTAGACCTTGCAATTCTTTACCACACTTTCTACATACTGCTCTACAACCAGTTTGCCCGCCACTTTCTTTTTTATAAAATGCTGCCAAACACTAAATTCCTTTCTTCCCCGGCTTGTCATGAGTTTCAATGTTTTGATAGATTAACCCCTAAAGCAAAAATATTACTGATAACTAAAATAAGTGTGTATCGTTTACATAGCCGGGCGTTTTCTGCCAGTTATTACAAGTTTCGACAAAGCGGCAAACTTGCAATACTGCGCGGACGAGATTTTCACGTTAATACAAGTTTCGACAAAGACGCAAACCATCGACCCTGTATTTAGAATTTTTTGACAGGAAAGATCCGTATTAATTAAAATTATAAATTGCAGGTCTTTGCTGGTATTAAGTACTCTACTTAAATAAGGTAATCCCCACATTCTGTTAACCGTTTGTAAATATTGGGATATCGATTGTTTAACTTCTTTTCTGGAAACCCATTATTCAGAAAGTAAACACAAGAATATATGAACAAATATTTTGATCACATTTTTTAGGAAAACCTAATAAACTTATTATGTTCAGAGATTATCTAAAAATAAATACATCTGTGCCTCTAACAAAATCTGTTTCGTATCCTTCAGCTTGTGTTACGTAAATAATATACAGAGTATTTTTGAATTGATGGCTTTAATGGAGACGATAGTGGCATTATGATACCTTCAATATTAAAAACAAACCTTTAGTTTTAGGTTAAAAAATGGGTATACTCTGTTTGAAATGGGACCACTCCATGGGGGTATCTGCCTGACTACATATTTAATATTAATTCTAATTAATGATTGCTTCATATTTTTTGTTTTATTTTTATAAAATTCAAATTCACATTTTAATAGCAATCGAGAAATATTTGTAGACTTGTCAAAATTGTTAACATTATTAAAAAAGTCTCTCAAACTAGCGCAGGCTTCAAATAGGCTTGATATTTTCGACACTGGAGCAAGTTCAGGTTCCTCTTCCTCTGTCTCAGAGTTGGCAGTAGTTTCATGCGTTCCTTGGATCTCTTTAATACACTCGATGCCAGTCAATTCTGTACTTTTTGTTGACAAATCGTTATCAACAGAGGCAAATTGTTTCAAGTTCACAAATGTGCCCTTAATGTTAGGAAACAGTTGTGCGAGCGAAATATTATCTTCTTCTTCGAAGTCTTCGGTATTGACATCGGCTGATTCGCCATATACTTTCTTGAAGATAATATCGTGCAGACGACGAAATTTTTCTAACCATCCATTTGATGCCTTGAAGATGTATGTATGCATGTTATTTTTGTTTTCTTTTTTACATAAACTCTGTTATAACATACCTATTCTATAATACCGTTATATTTTTGCGATGTTGTACTTTTATTTTCACATTTCTTTCTCTTTCCTTTTTTTTATATATTTTTTTTTTTTTGTTTTTTTTTTTTTTCAACCCCCTGTATATAGGTAATATGCTCTATGTTGTTTTTTGTTTGTTAGTTTGTTTGTTTGATTTTTTTTGTTTTATAATTTTATTTGAGCTTTCAGTATAAATTGATACAAATTCTATATACATTTATATTACTAAGTGCTATTAAATAGTTTAAGTTGAATGGCATTTGAATTTTGATCCAATCCTTTCAAATTGTTATATAGTTTATCTCTAAAATTGAAAGTTGAAAAAATAGTCCATACTTATAGTGGAGTCAATGTAATATGAAATAAACCAATGCAGTCTTCCTCCACAGTTTAATTGTTAACATAAAAGTTATTAGGTTCCCGACATGTTTCGAGCACTTAAGTGCTCATGTTCAGGGGATACTGAAAGGATAATATAAATTTGAGAATGAAAAGAATAAGATAAAGAAGGACTTACCCAACATCGAGTTTAACATCGAAATAATAAGTTGTCTCAAATAAATGAGTACAACAGAAAGGCTGGAGACTTGGTGCATTAAATGGTTAAATAAATGGAATGAGAAGTAAAGTTAAGATTGAGTTTTGTAATTTAGATAAGTGTAGCATATTTAAGTATGATAATAGAAGATTATGACATCTGAAAAAATTAAAGGAAAGTTTGTTTAAAAAATTAAGAATCATTTATTTGAGACAACTTATTATTTCGATGTTAAACTCGATGTTGGGTAAGTTCTTCTTTATCTTATTCTTTTCATTCTCAAATTTATATTATCCTTTCAGTATCCCCTGAAGACGAGTACTTAAGTGCTCGAAACATGTCAAGATCTCCTGTTTCGCCACATTTACAGTCTTCCCCATCCTGCAAACCGATTCGTTTTGCATTCTTGGGATACAAGGCATGAAAAGTCCTGATCCGAGAAATAATTCTGACAAAGTTTTTATTTGACTCCTTACAAAACCATGTTTTTTTACGTAAATTTGGGAAATTGTTTTTATATCCAAGTCCCCTATCTGAATTTATATATTGCTCCTGCCAATTGTTTGATATTCTTGTTTTAGCTCGACTTACTCTGTCTGTATATGGAATTTTAAAATTCGTTTGAGAGCCGATAGTTGTAGATTCTTTCGCGGCTTTATCCGCTAATTCATTTTCAGGTATGCCGACTGAGCTCTAACACATACAAATGAAACTTGCTTGTTTAAATTTCTTAAGATGCCATAGAGATTCAGTATTTCGCTAATGGGGTAATTAGCAGGAGCAACATTTATACTACTTAAGATTTTTGTTAGAGAGCTCCTACTGTCAGAAAAAATAACAAATTTATAATTACCATTATAATCCCTGCAATACTTAAGTGATTCCAAGATAGCCCAAAGTTCGGCCGAATATATGGAAGAACCGTCAGGCAACTTAAATTTCTTGGTAGTGTTAGTATTTTTGTGGTAGAAAGCACAGCCGTTTTTTTTTGCTAATACTGATCCATCAGTGAATATTTGTTCATGTGTTTTCCAGATAGTAGCCTGTTCTTTTAAGAAATTATATTTTGCACTAAGTTGGTTGTCTTCATCATTATTTAAGATAATTACTGGCGGCCTAATATCGAAGACTTCAAAATTTAATTGAAAATAATGTAGTGTGCCACTACTATGTATTAATTCTTTGTTTTGGGTTATCCAGGAATAACTCTCTACCATCAATGGTAATTTATTTACTTTCCAATAAGGATGTGTGAAACATAGAATTGACAGCCGATTTGTTTTACTTACTAGGATGCTATTTTTAGATATTAACTTTAGTGTACATTTGTCCGATATAAAACTTCTTCGTAATTTTAAGGGTGGTTCGGTTGTCTCCGCTTCCATTACCGATATGGGTGTACTTTTTAGGACTCCAATACTTTGCCTAATACATTTATATTTGATACTTTCTATTTTTCTTAAGTGAGATTCAGCTGCTGCTCCATAGAATATACTAGAATAGTCAATAATCGATCGAACAAAAGCTCTATAGAATAGCAAAGCAATGTTTGGATCAGGTCCCCATTTTTTGTGAGTAAATGCTCGAATGATGTTCATACTATTTTCTGTTCTTTTTATTAGATAATGAATTTGATCCTTCCAGTTTAATTTTCTGTTCACATAAAGCTCTAAGTATTTTACTGTACTCTTCTATGGAATTGTTATACCCCTAGTTCAATTTCATTTGGTTCTTGATTCCGACTTTTAGAAAAACTACATAACACTGTCTTTTCTTTCGATACGTTGAAGTTATCTAGTCCTAAACATTGAGCAGATTCGAGGGCTTTTGCTTGAATTATGGGCATGGGTAAGTGCTTGTTTCGCGCCTTACAAGACCAGTTAAAAACAACTTGGTCCACTGCCAGTTCTTCGGTTTTTGGGAAATTTCCTTTTTTGTTCAACATTGCCACCTTCTTGAAACAAATTTCTAACTTCTGCTTTATTTCGAAGCAACATAGTCACTTGGGTCTTACCCACTGTAAATTTTTTAGCCAATTTCTTGGTACTTAAACCAGTTTTTTCACTTTCCTCGATTATTTCAATTTTTTCGCCTAAAGAAAGACATTTCCTTTTTCCCGCCGTCTTCAAATATTCACGTTAGTCCCAAAACACACAAATACTATTCAAAACAAAACCAATGTTAACAACCGATTCATCAGCCTTTAAAGCAAATTGAATGGATCCGCCTGCAATAAAACAATTAGTGTATGTACAGGGTGATTGTTTATATTTTACTAGATGGATATCTCGGTTAATGTTGGTCTTACAAATAAGTTTAAATTAACAATTTTGAAGTATTTTTAATGGATATTCAGAATCCGTTCTCAGAAAAAACTAAAAAGCATCAGAAACTTAAAATTTTCAAGTTACCTGGTATTTTTTAAATGAAATACCCTGTATTTTATATTTTTAGTCGCTAGATATCGTTCTTCTTATATGAGAACGGATTCTGAATACCCATTAAAAATACTTCAAAATTGCTAATTTAAACTTATTTGTAAGACCAACATTAACCGAGATATCCATCTAGTAAAATATCAACAATCACCCTGTACCTATATTTCTTAAGAATTGTCGGGTCTGGTTTTACTGCCCCTAATAAGGGTGTTTTTAGCATTAATATTTGCTGAAAATTTCGATGATGAGTGCCCGCGGTCATTTAACAAATGAGTCGGTAAAAAGGATTATAAAATAATGGGATTTCCATTTTTATATATGGGGAATTCATAACCGGTCGTTTAACGCAGGTGGTCACTTTATAGAGGCCATCGCAAACAGAGTTTTATAGTACTCCCAATCTCAAACAGAGTATAGATAGATGGAAGCCCAAAAAAACGGAAACATAAAAAGAAGTTTTAGGTTAAAAGGATGATCAATTATAATATAATATATATTCTGTTATTGTTACGAAATAGAAACTTGTATTTGTTTTTAATAACGTTTATACCAAAATAAAAGCATATTAATTAATTTAATTAAAACTGCAATGTTGAATTTAAAAAAAAAAATGTTATTCTTTATTCTTGTTGAGCGGAAGAAGAAAAATATTTTGTTCAGAATAAATCCGCAAAAATTTTGTCTTGTAATAAAAGCTTTTGGGGGTGCTAGGTTTTGTGACCTAGGGAAAGAAATACTTCTTCTTTTCCTTTCCGCATATTTTTGGATAGTTATTGCGCGAACCATGAACCATCAATAAAAAACGCCCTGTGCAAAGCAAATTACCAAAAATTTAATAATCCTCTTCCTAGTCCACTTGGACAGCTTGCCAAACTTCACTTTGTTCATTCTAGTAACTTACACGCTAACAATAAATAAATAAACACTAAATTCCAACACAACTACCGCAAAATCAAAAATTTCTTTTAAAAAAACACAAACTTGTATCCTTCCATTAACACCAACGATTTTCTTCTAAAACTTTTGCAGCAGAAAATCACAATTAGTTAAAAAAACAATCAAATCCTAATAAATCTACGGGACAAAACACTACTTTTATTGTGGGGTTATGATTTTTAAACATTTTTCACCGAATGAGTCGAAACACTATTTGTAAATACACGAAATCTAAAATTAAATATCTTTTTAGTAGAACACAGAACAACATAACGCAGATCAAAAATTGTCAAATTTTGGGTTAATCTTTTCATCACTTAAAAAAATTGCGAGAACACGAGAATCAACACATCCAAAACTCCTAACATCTGTCACATTTTTCTACACGAAATGTCACTCTCGCGGTACTCCGAAATACTGACGTACAAGTCCATATTTTGATAAATTGACCTGTTATCAGTTGATCTCATTAAAAAATCAGGTTATTCAATTTTATGCGATTTTGGTTAAAACAGAATATTGTACTGACAAAACAACTTTTTAAATTTAAAAACGCCTACTGAACGGGAGGATTTTATCGAAGACCGTAAACTGTGTTTCATTTATCTGTTGGTTCTCTGTAAATAATTTAAATAGTTTGTTTTTATCAGCCTTATCGGTTGAATATTTTATTGTATTATTTACTATATAATGCAGATGAATGTTATTTTTGCACGTCACACACGGAGTCGTTCCATTTAACACTGTGTTTCTTATACAGCGTGTTTAAAGTTCAGTGAACATTTTATTTTGAAACTCTATCGATACCAAAAAAGCTCATTTAAGAACTAAAGGTTTAGAGACACATTATGTTTAACTTGTTTTTAATTTATTTCTCTGTGCGTTCTTGAGATAAGACACCAATATTTTGGATGCCTGGTTGCCAGGGTGTTTCATTAATATTGCCAAAAAATTCAGGATGAGTTTCCGTGCTTAAAAATATGAAAACAAGTTCCTATACTAACATCAAATCTGAATTTCGCATTTCAAAAAATCCCAATTTGAATTGAAATATCGACATTATTTCAAAAATTAGTTAAAAAAACAAAAATAAAACTTTAACACCCTGTATTTCCGAAACGAAGCATTTCCGGATATACAGTGTCACCATTAAACTCCGCACCGTATGGAACTTTTTAATATTCATGAGGTTAGTTCAAATTCAATAATGGCAATCGTTTTTGCTTCAAATTAGACAAAAAATTATATATTCGATTGTCACCATCTGTCATTCGGTATCTATTTTTGACAAAAATGACATTTTTGTCAAAAAATGCTGAAAAATAGCATTGTTTATCCGAATTTCAAAAAATGTTATTAGAAAAAGTTGTTTCTAGTATAATTTTTGGCCTATGTACAGGGTGTCTACTTTTCGACACTTTTGACGGGTATCTCCGTTATTAGTACAGATAGAATGATGAGGTTTTCGCAAACCTGTGCCACTTTTTTGTGAAACAAACGATGCCCTGAACGGATGTATCATGGCCATCTTGTTTTATGAGATACAGGGCGAAATTGAAAACGGTGCATTTTCAGACACCCCTTGTATTTCAGTTATCTTATACCCTATCGAAAATATAAAAAGGGGGTGTTATACAGTTTTTTACGTATAATTCAGTGACGTAGTTAGTATTTTTCCAGGTATCCCCATTTTTGAGACATATACCAAAGTTGTGTTTTTTTAAATGGAACACCCTGTATATTTATTCTTAGCTGCATTCTGCTTACTGAGAGCTTTCCAAAAATATATAACAGTTGGCACTTTGTTTTACCAGGACGGTTGAAATTTATATTTTTTAAATAACAAGCTTTTTCCACTACTAACCTATAACATCGCCATTATTGACCGATTATTAACGTTAGAAATCGTTTTTCTCTACCTTATAAGTTATTATTGACCATGGTCAATAATAAGGCATTGAAATCCATTTCTGACCGATCTTCAAGAATCTATTTGAATGCAGGTAACTTGATTTTTTGATTCTACAACATGAATTCATAAACATGAATGTGGTTAGGCAACCAGATAATTATCAATACATATTAGATTACTTGATATTGTAAAATATCGATACAATCAACATTTTTTCTGCTTCCATCCTTAATTCGGGAGGTGTACACATAATATTATCACTAACATTTTCTTCGCTCATTTTTTAAAAAAACGCAAAAGTCGTGAAATCCGATGACATAAATGAACAAAAATTGACATTAACAAAGCCACCTGACAAACAACAAAATATTTTACCAATTCAGGTAACTGGATTAAAAAATATACTTATACCTACCTATCATTTTTTATAATTATTAATACTATAAAGATAAATGTCTTATAAAAGTTTGTAGTAGTGGAAAAAAATATTATATTAACCACGGTTTAGACAGCTTATAGCCCTCGCGTCTTAAATCCCTCGTCGCTCCGCTCCTCGTGATTTAAACTTGCCGCTCGGGCAGTAATGATGGCTGTCTAAACCTTGGTTAATAATATACTATTAAATTGACAGTAGGCCTTGGATTTGGTTTTAATAAAAATAAATTCTTATTGACGATACAATACACCATGAATATTACCTTATAGTTTGATTTAAAATTTTTAAAGTTTTTTAATACTTACAATAGTAAAAAGTAGTTTTCTAAATAAACAAAAACATCTACTATGGCCTTGACTTATCCAGGCTATAAAACAAAAGTTTCATAATGGCGTTTAGCTCTTGTCATGCAGAATTGTTTTTATGTCATTAGAGTTTAAAAAGTTAATGTTAATTTATTTATTAAGTGTTATTGTTAAATTTTAACGATGGCCCAAAAGTATGAGAATTATGAAAAATACGATATGCTGTTATGCTTTATACAAAGCCATGAAAACCCCCAGGCAGCTGCTGATTTATATTTCAATAGGTAGGTATATTATTATTTGCGATCGAAAATTTCTACAACGACCATGTTTATAGTTATGCGGAGTGTTTGTTTAAGCAGCTTCTTATTATTATCATCATCATTTTATAGATATCCTGAAAGAAGGCAGCCATTTCCAGATACATTTTCCATTCTAAAGAAAAATTTAATTGAACATGGAACCTTTACACAGCCTCGGTCTAAAACATACAATAAGGAAAATAGAGAAAAAGATGAAGTAAATGTTTTGGCTTATGCAGCCATTACTCCTTCAACTTCCTGCAGAAATATAGAAAAGGAAATTGGTATAGATAAAAGTAGGTCACAAAAAATTTTAAGAAAATATAAATACCATCCATACAAATTTAAAATTGTGCAAAATTTACATCCTGGAGATGCAGATCGGCGATTAATCTTCTGTCATTGGTATACAGAACAAATCCGGACCAATGCCAATTTTGGAAGATTGGTAATCTGGTCCGATGAGAGCCACATTTCTAGTGTCGGAATTTTTAACCGACATAATACAAGACATTGGTTTGAAGAAAATCAACATGTTATTTTCGAAAGGGAGCAGCAAGGGCGCTTTGGATTTGGTGTTTCTTGCTTCATATTAGGTAATCAAATAACTTACCGTATTTATGAAGGAGGTCTTACGGCAAATGGATATCTGGAAATCTTGGAAGACGTTATACCCGAGTTATTAGAAATCGTTCCCCTTGCCCAGTTATATGCTATATCTACATTTCCAACAAGACGGTGCGCCGAGTCATAACTCTCACGTAGTAAGGGCTTTTCTACAAAATAATTTTCCACAAAGATGGATAGGCACAAATGGAGCTGTAAGATGGCCACCACGATCGCCCGATCTATCGGTGTTGGACTTCTTTCTGCGGGGGTTTTTGCAGAGCAAGATATACAAGACCAGGCACAGAACTGTAGAGGAACTTCGACAGGCTACCCATGTAGCATTTCAATTTCTACAAGACCATCCAATAATAATTTTAAACGCCTTGAGACGAATTACAGAAATGTGTCAGCTTTGTATTAGGGAGAATGGCAACCATTTTCAACAATATTTATAAATAAAAAGTGTGTATTTAAT
Source organism: Polydrusus tereticollis (assembly GCA_963920685.1). Classification (NCBI taxonomy): domain Eukaryota; kingdom Metazoa; phylum Arthropoda; class Insecta; order Coleoptera; family Curculionidae; genus Polydrusus; species Polydrusus tereticollis. The sequence goes on along the minus strand of OY987334.1, from coordinate 52,653,985 downwards.
ACCACAATTTCATTGTTCTAGTGAAACCAAATCCAAGGCCTACTGTCAATTTAAAGCTTGTTATTTAAAAAATATAAATTTGAACCATCCTGGTAAAACAAAGTGCCAACTATTATATATTTTTAGAAAGCCCCTCAGTAAGCAGAATGTAACTAAGAATAAATATACAGGGTATTCCATTTAAAAAACACAACTTTGGTATATTTCTCAAAAATGGGGGTTCCTGGAAAAATACTAACTACGCCACTGAATTATACGTAAAAAACTGTATAACACCCCCTTTTTATATTTTCGATAGGGTATAAGATAACTGAAATACAAGGGGTGTCTGAAAATGCACCGTTTTCAATTTCGCCCTGTATCTCATAAAACAAGATGGCCATGATACATCCGTTTAGGGCATCGTTTGTTTCACAAAAACAGGTTTGCGAAAACCGCATCATTCTATCTGTACTAATAACGGAGATACCCGTCAAAAGTGTCGAAAAGTAGACACCCTGTACATAGGCCTAAAATTATATTAGAAACAACTTTTTCTGATATTATTTTTTGAAATTCGGTTAAACAATGCCATTTTTCAGCATTTTTTTGACAAAAATGTCATCTTTGACAGATACCGAATGACAGATGGTGACAATTGAATATATAATTTGAAGCAAAAATGATTGCCGGTATTTAATTTGAACTAACCTCATTAATAATAAAAAGTTCTATATGGTGCGGAGTTTAATGGTGACACTAGTGGTTTATAGGAACTTCTTTTCATATTTTCAAGCAAGGAAACTTATCCTGGATTTTGTCGCAATATTAATAAAACACCCTGTATAATTTCTTCCATGACTGGAGGTTGTACAAGGTGTCCAGTTTTCGATAGAAGGATACGGTTCTCGCAGCACTGTGCTACTTTTTTGTAAAACAAATGATGCCGCAATCAGGCTTTTTCTAGTTCTTCTTGTTTTTGATATGCGGTATGTTTTTGAAAATTTTACATTTTGGGACACCCCCCCATATTTAGGTTACCCTGTAGCTTATCAAAGAGAAAACAAATTTTCCTTTTGTAGTTTTTTTACGTAGAATTCAGTCACGTACTCAGATATTTTCTACCTTTAATAGTTTCCGAGAAGAAAAACAAGCTTGCTTTTTTCTAAATGGGTCACCCTATATTAAAATTATAACAATGCATAAATCGAGTTGTGTTTTACTACATAAAACACTAGAAACAAAAGCTGAAAATTTATAAAATTTTCTCATAAATATTGCTCAAATTGTTCTCCATTATGCCTTAGACATGTTTCTTACATTCGCCTTAATGAATTTGTATCCCCACGAGAAGAAATCCAAAACCGTCAAGTCGGGTGACCTCGGTGGCCATCCTACAAGTTCATTAGTTCCAATCCAGAGGCCCGGGAAATTATTGTTTACGTAGGCCCTAATAATTAGCGCATTGTGAGCGGGTGCTCCATCTTGATGCAGATGCAAGTTATTGAGACCCGCTAAGGACACGTCTTCTATTATTTCCGGCACAACGTTTTCCAAAATTTCCAAATATTTATTTGCATTAAGGCTGCCTTCAAATACATTATAAATTATTTTGCTTCCTAGTATAAAACATGAAACGCTAAAGCCAAACCTGCCTTGCCGTTCGAGTGGAAATATTACATGCTGATTTTCCTGAGACCAAAACCTCGTATTGTGTCGATTAAATATACCAGCACTGGTAAAATGAGCCTCATCGGACCATATAACGGTTCTTTTAAAATTATTTTCCCCGTTGATATTTTGTAAATACCAATTACAGACCCCTATACGGCGCTGTGCATCACCAGGATGTGAGTTTTGTATTAGGTGGAATTTATATGGATTAAAATTGTGTTTTTTTAGGATTGTTTGAACTCTTAATTTAGCTGCTCCGACCGAACTTTCAACCGCTCTGCAAGAACTAGTTGGATTTGTTTCAATTGAAGCTGAAACATTTATTTCATCAGTCTCGCAGCTTTCCTTGTAGGAGATTTTAGGCCGAGGTTTAGAAAATGAACCGTGTTCAAATAAATTTGATTTCATCCTTAGAAAAATCCTTTTATCCGGCTGTCGTCTTTCGGGATATCTACAAGTAATTTAAGAAATTTAATAAATCTTTATAGCGATACTACAAAAAGGCGTAGGGAGATGGGGTATAAAACATTTACTACTTCAGTGGAGAATGTGGAAGATTTAAGAAATGAGATAATTGCTAAGTGTAACTCAGTAAGGAACGACCCTGGTGACAGTCAATGAGAAGATTGGATTCTTGCATCCTATCTGGAGGTAGTCATTTTCTTGTAGATTACGAAACTTTGCATGGAATTTTTGGTAATAAAATGTTATTATTGTTGAAAAATTTTCTCGTACTGTATCTTCAAAACAAAGCGGCTTCTCAAAAATTATCAAAGGACAAAATATTCTTAGAATAGTCCAGAGTCCAGGGAATAACCCCTACAATTTTTGCTGTATGTTTAATAAATGCCCTGTAAAATATCAAATATCAATTTTGCTATTTTCTAGTAGAAGCGGCAACGTCACGTTATCGAAAATATTTCACTTGGGTAGAGCATGTCATTTTATGCACCGTGAATGACCCTGCATACAATTGTCCCATGACATCAGTGTTCAAAATTGTTTTAAAAAAATAATAAAAATCCAATGATCTTTGCAACCTTTTAACTTTGGTGGGACCACCGCGGTATCAGTGTTTGTTTGTATGTTTGTCCTTTGATAGCTTTATAATTTATAAAAAAAAATTAAACAATAATTATTTTAAAAAGATAGTGACGACTTAATTGTGTATGTGTGTGCCAAAATAACATTATTTTAATACTGATTAAGTTTCAATGAGGGACCAGCAGCTCACAAATTCCTATAAATAATTTGACTATAATAAGGTATTTTATAAAGGTTTACTGTGTTTAAAGTAGGGTTGCAACTTTTCCGGAAAAGTTGGAATTGATGAAAAGTTGGAAAAGTTGAGCTTTACGGTAATTTTAAGGTTGCATCTTGCATTGTGATGTGTTCTTGTGTGGAAATTATGTAAATAAAATACTGACCCAACCTTTTATTATCTATCATATTATTTATATAATTTATAAACGAAAATAAGCAATAAAACAAAACAACAAACAATAAAATATAACCTAAGAGTACGACCAAAGCCTCCTAACCTAAGATGAATCACCATCATCACTGCTAAACGAAGAATCTTCATAAATAGCGATAGAATCATCAGACTCCGTAGATTGTTCATCTGAATCTGACCCTGGCCCATACTCATCATTTGTCGATTCTAGTTCTTGACTCTCTGCTAAAGATTTTTTAGATTGTTTGGCAGGAGCAGGAATCCCACATTTTGACCTTGTCAACCTCTTCGTGACCATACTGGCACTGCTGGCAGAGGCGGATAAACCTAAACCAGACTCAAAGGGTACTTGATCAGTGTTGGCAGTGCTGCTGGTTGAAAGGACTTGGGGACCATCTTCACCAGCAGTCGTGGTCTTTGTGTTATGGTTTGTTGTAAGCAGCTTCAAATTGTGGCTGATGTAAACAATTTTTTCCGCTCTCTCCGTTGTTAATCGATTTCTACTTTTCGTATGAATTCTACTATATGTACTAAAACTTCTCTCAGTAGCTGCGGATGTTGTTGCCATTGATAAAATGGCAGAAGCAACTTTAGATAGAGGAGATGTAGAGCATATGCCCTTCCACCACACTACAGGATCCACTTTGTGAGCACACTTCCAGACAAATTCTTTAGCCCACAGTTCATCCTTTGCTTTATATTTAGCAAAGTCAGTTATTACTTGTTCGGCATCCACATCTGGACAAAAATACAATTTCTCTCAATAGAAGTAAAAGAAAATACTAAAAATATAACCAATACTTACAAATATATATATATATATATATAAAAAAGAATAACAAATATTCCAATGAAGGAGACTCCCTAAGTCCCTGATTTTCCTCTATTTTGTAAGTAAAGTAAATATTTCCCTTTTTTGACGTCGCAGGGAATCGCCTACTACCGAAATTTCCAACTTTTCCAAGGTACTAGCGAACTTTTCCAACTTTTCCGAAAATTTTACCAACTTTTCAAGCGAACTTTTCATCGGTTGCAACCCTAGTTTAAAGTGACTAAATATCGGCTCCCCTGTACATTTTAGAGAAAAATTGTATTATAATTTTTTAAAGAGGCCGATATAATTAACCCATGTGCCAAGTTTGAATAAATTTTAATAAGTCAATCCTAACTTATTCAATTAAAGGTGATGGCAAAATTAAGAAACTTTCATAGTTTAGGTAATACAGCCAACACCAACAACTAATCTCTATGACGGTATTGTAAAAAATTGACGTAAAGCTGGACATAACAAATCAAGATTATTTCACAAAAAAAACACATTTTCGCTTTACCAATCCGGCAATCACACATCCAAAGTAAAAGACACCAATATGTTTTTCTTACTAAGCCTTTAATTTAACATAACATACCTAAGACTACCGATTTTCACAAAAACATTAATTAATTAAATGTTCAAACAACCCCCCATTAACAGCTAAACAATATCCTAACCGATCATAAAATTAATTTCTAACATTACTGATTTCATATTGAGAAATTCTGTCACATTCTAAGAAATACAGTTTTTTAGCTGGTCTAGATTTTCAAATTTTACATGTTTATAAATAAAGTTGTTTAAAGGCTGAGACACAATCAAAAACTTAAGGAATAAAGAATAGGATTTAAGATTTAGGTGTTAAGGAATAAGAGTACAGGACAGAATTAAAATTTTATTACCTAAATTTAACCAATCCGGTTACTTAAAAACGGCGCGATTTTTAAATTCTAAACTATTGTCCTAACCCCACTTTTTTGTTTACAAATACAAACCATTTTTACAACTTTGACAAGCTCACCTATACTTTTAAAAAATATGGAAGGCTTGCCAAAAAAGTCCTTAACTCTTTTGAGTAGTATATTTGCAATGTCGGCAGCGTTTTATTATCAATAGTAATATGTTAAGTGCATGTAAAATTGCTGAAAATCATGCATGAAGGTTTGTTGCCCTAGAAACAGCTTGAATGCATTTTTATTGTTATTTACCAAAAAGTGCCCGACCGAAGGGAGGGCACTTTTTAAGGTAAATAACAATAAAAATGCATGAAAGCTGTTTCTTTAGGGCAACAAATCTGAGTGCATGATTATCAAGCCATTTTACATGCACGAAATATATTTTTTAGACTATTTCCTGAATCATTTTGATAAATTGACGCGAAATTGTCAAAGCAGAAATTTCAACTTGTTGTGACAGTGACGGTTATTCTCGTAGGTAACCAACAATGAAAAACCAGAAGAGTGCAATTTTCAGCTCAATCGCGACCGAGGGCTGATTTTCACCGAAAATCAAGTGAAAAGCGCATTGTAGTTACAGTATATGAGGGAAATAGTCACCTTAAGAAACGAAAATCAATAAGGTGGCGCAACAGGAGATGGTGGGTCCTATTAATGTCCAAAGAGAATTTTTAGGAAACTTTAATAATAGAACGTAATTGTGAAGGTTTTGATCACACATGACTTAGGTACATGAAACTTTTCTTTTATTAAAAACCAAAGTGAAAAACTGAAAATACAATTTTGGGGTTATTAAATTGTCAAAAGTCAAACCTAACAAACATGCTGACTTCTGATTGGCTGATTTCCTATTCCTTATTTCTTAAAACCAACAAGTCGGTTTTTTAAAGCTTAAATATTATTCCTTAATTCTAAAAATTTTATTGCGTTGTTTACATAGGACAACATATGTTCGTTCTTAAATCTTAATTCTTATATCATAAATCTTATTTCTTATTCCTTAAGTTTTTGATTGTGTCTCAGCCTTAAGTGTCCCCACAGAAGGAAGTCGTTTGGCGAAAGATCAGGAGACCTGGCTGGCCAAAGGATTAGATGCCGTGGGCCAATAATATTTCCGTTAAAAATGTTTTGCAACAAGTATTCCCTAACCATAAGAGAATTATGGACAGGACAACGATCCATTTGATACCAGATCTCCTGATTTTCGCGTACAACTTCTTCTAGTGCGGGTTCAATTCGATTTTGTAGTAAGTCCAAATAGGTTGCTTTAAGATTGTCTTTCAAAATAAATGGCCCAATAATGTGATGTCCTACAATTCCCGCCCAAACATTTATTTTTTGTGGATATTGCGTCCGAGTATGAACAAGACGATGTTCATTTTCTTGGCTCCAATACCGGCAATTTTGAACATTTGGTTCGTTGTTGAGGGTGAATGTACATTCATCGGTAAAACAATTTTCATTAAAAACTTAAATACACTAAGGCACAAAAAAGTTATGACCTAATAAATGTACGAATAATACCGCAGACAGCGCCCCCTACATTGTACATTAAAATTTCCCAAAAAAATCAATTTCTCGTCCTAAAGAAACCCTGATTACAAAATTTTATGGAAAGACGTTAGTTTTTCTTAAAGTTATTTGAGAGAAACAAAAATGAAGTTTTAACTTTAATACCCCGTATCTCAGTTAATATCAACTTATGGATAAAGGTAAGTATGATTAAATCCTAATATTTTTACGTAAGGAGTCTGTAGTTTTTCTATGTACCATTAATTAGCGAACACCCTGTATAGACCGCACGCCCCTGAGTAAACTTGACAGGGACTAATGTTGGTGGTATAGTGACGTATAGGAATGCCTTCTTCTAGTAGTAATAGTTCTTGTGTAGCTTAAGGGAGATAATGTATAAAAATAATATTACGAAAATCACTGTAGAAAAAAAACCTTCCTAATGCCCCTCCTAATAAAACAGCAGAAACCCGAAACCGTCTGAAAACAATTAGTCTTCAAAGATTCTTATCTTTTCCCACAGCTTGTCCAGGAATCCTCGTGCTAATCATTTTATTTTCCTCCACGTGTAGTAAAATATCAAAATCTTTATTATCCCTTTCTTCACCTCTATTGACATTCTGAGTTCAGCATTTACAGTTATTTATTACAGTGTCTTTGAACTCCAATTTACTAATAAGTTTAATTAATGAAATGGAAGGGATAGGCTTAACAGGGAATTGAACTGAAAACATTTTAGACACTGCTCTTAAACTGTTTCCTGTATAATACCACTTAATCATAGTCACTTTTTCCTTAATGGAATAGCTCATATTTAGCTATAATTAAAGCGCCTTCAATGAAAATGTTGTCACTGACGCTACTTTTCGTTTTGTCAATGCCAAATAATTTCCTGGTGTTTGCTGTATTACCTAAACCATGAAAATTTCGCAATTTTGCCATCACATTCAATTGAATAAGTTAAGATTGACTTATTAAAATTTATTCAAACTTGGCACATGGGTTTATTATATCGGCCTCTTCAAAAAATTAAAATACAATTTTTTTCTAGAATGTACAGGGGAGCCAATATTTAGCCACCTCAAAATTTACATGGGATTTCCTATGTTCAACTAAGCCATGCAACACCCAAACAAAATATCCGAACATACCACATCAAACGCCTTTTTCAAATCTACATAAGCAACTACAACAATATTTCCGTTATCCGGCGCACAAGGTAAAGTTCTTTTCACAATAAATGGTTTTCACCTTTTAACTGCACTGAAACTAAAGGGTCGGTCCCATTGTGTGGACAATAAATATGTAAAGTATAAAGCTGCAGTAAAGGGTCGGACTAAGGAAATTAATTAATTATACTCGTACGATGTGTTTATATTAATTTAATGAAATCCTACTTATGTTTATTTACATGTATAATTTTATTCTATATCTAGTTCTGTTTCGCTGTCGCTATCCTCATTTAAATTAATTATAATCGGCTTAATTGTATCATCCATCATGCTGAGTAACATAAGAATTTTCTACAGTAATTACATGATGGATTGAATTTTTCCAAGTACCTGGGGGAATATCATTAACACATTTCTTTGTTAATTCTACAACACTATAACTTAAAGTCGGAGAAGTATTTTCTGACCTAACAATTGATTTTAATTGGCGCCACATGTGCTCTATGGCATTAATAGTACAGTAATAGAGTGGGAGCGGTAGCACAGTATGTCTCATTTCCTTGCCAATGCGTCACAAACATATATTTAATAAGCTCTGTCAATATTTTTCCACGGACGCCACAACATAATATTGCAATACAACTGAACACTTCCCGTGAGAAATAAAGACTGACATTCAATCTCTTACAATACCTGCTATAGAAAATTAATACTGGGAAATTACGGGTATTTACGACCGCACTTGGCACCCATCTTATTGCAGTCATTAAATCAGAACCATTTTTCGTGAAAAGAACTATTTTTTTGGAAACCATATTTGTACTCATCTACTGATATATGTTTGTGTATATGTGATATTAGTTTTTTAATTAGCTTTTCGACGATTTTGGAAAAAACAGTTAGTACAGATATTAGTCTGTAGTTGCCTACACACTTTTTACTCCTAGATTTAAATATCGGACTGATTTTACTAATTTTTAAGTCCAGAAAAGAGACCATTTTGGAATGCGTTATTGATTTGAATTGGTCTTGGTAATTAAAATTTTCCTATTAGTAAAAATGGAATAGTTTGAATTGTTTACTTGTAATAACGAGTTCTTAAGAAGGAGAAGTCATGCAGGAACATCAAGCCATCATTATTTTTTATTTATTCGTAGATATTAACAAATATAAATTAAATAGTAAAATAACTATTTTTTAATTATGTCTAGGACCCCACAGGCGCCACCAGTCAACCAGTTCCGACTCAAACCTAAATCCAATCCTTTTTTAATATTGGAAATTTATAAAAACAATGTTTTTACAATTCCAAAGATTAAAAGATCTTCGTTTTGTATACAGGGTGAATTGTATAGAGGGAGAATGGCTTTAAATATTTTCTTGAAATTTTGGTGAGGTAATAGGGATACAGAGGGACATATTTAACTGATTTTTTAACATTTTACCCCTTTCTCAATTTTGAGGGGTGGAAGGCAAGTTTGGATGGTTGTATTTTTGTTTGTTGCTCTAATTCGAATCTACGTGAACTACGTAAATTATTAAAAAACCTATTTCAAATTACTTAACATCTGCCATGCTTGAAAACATTTTTAAAATGTCCCCTTTCAACTTCCAAACACTTTCTCACTCTTTGTCTAAATAAATTTCGTACTTGCTCTAACATTTTATATCATTTGAAGTTGTAGATGCAGTTGCCATCACTTTGCCCCTTATAAAGCCCCACAACAAGAAGTCAAGGGGGGTCAAATCTGGGAACTGAGCGGGCCCAATGACCGGATCAGCTAGGGTTGCCCAGCTTCCTCCGTTCGAGAGGACAGTCCTTCTTTAAGCCGTTGAGTCCTCCTTTCTTCTTTTTCACCGAAATGTCCTCCTTTTTCTAGTATTATCATATTGTGATAAAAATATCGGTGTCCAACCAATAAAAAAAAAATCAAACTTTGTCCCTGGACGATTAAAGTACTTGAGGGCCGACAGAACACAGACATCTGTTAACGAATCACCAAATTGCATGGTTTTGTTAAAAGGGGGGTTATGAATGTCTATCGGAGGGAGATAAAAAGTTGCATTAAAGAATATACTTGAAAGGGACGGTGACGACACTGACACTAGATGGCACAATAAATGTAGAAAATTTAAATTTTAATACCTTTTTACAAAATTATTGAAAATTATGGACTTCTTCAATTCTAACAACTATTGTTGGCTTTGTATGTTTTTCTACGTTTACTTTTAAAATTTGACATTTCACTTTTAACAGTAGTGCCTTTAAGGCACTAGTATCTTAAAGTAACATTTTTAAGGCACCTTTGCAGAAAAAAGATGTGTTTAGGAACTATTTTCCTTAAAATATCGTCATGAATTACATCCTAACTTACTCAAGTGGCAAGTGCGATACTGCCGAATAATAGCCACAAAACACTGTCAATAACTATTGTAAAAATAAATAGAATGACACAGCGTACTTGTACTTTTCTTATTATTTGTTGTGATAGTGGCCATTACCTTAACATATTTATTTGTTGAAGGGGTATGAATCAGGTCAATATTGCGATGTGTAATAGCTATTTATGTCAATAATATAAAAAACTTTGTTGTTCATGGATTAAAATAAGTCATCTATCAAAGGGTTTATATCTCTGGTTTGAAAAAAATATCAAGTTGCGGTTTTCGCTGACTTTTTAGGCTTTTAAGTTTTAATCGTCCTTGTAATGAGGTAAAATTGAATATACTTATTATATTTACAATTTTAGAAAAAACGCGCAATGTTTTTGAAGTTGTGAGACTAGCGCCTACTGTAATATTACACATTGCCACAGTTTATTAGGCGGAACAGGGACGGATTTAGCAGCAGGCTGAGAAGGCTGGAGCCTAGGGCGGCATATTTTAGGGGTGGCAATGGCTCTATGTACCGGGTGTTCCACCTAAGGAGGTAATCGGCTATATCTCAGAAAGTAATAACACTAGGACGTTGGGAAAAAATATATATCGATAAAAGCGGCCAAGAGAAATTGCTGGAAATTATTTTCAAGTTCGAAAAATGACCGCTAGGGGGCATAAGAGAGCTTTCAAAATAGAAATGCCGATTTTCTCTTGATTTTTCTTAATAAAAATATGTTAAAAATATAAGCATTGTATTCTTCATAAAATTATGCAACTTTATGTTAGGAATCGTTTTTTTCTATTTTCAATAATAAAGTGGTGGGAGAAGGTCAAACTTTTTTTCTTTCAAACGCTAATATCTCTGCTTTGAATAAACCGCTTTTATTCAACTTGGTCTTGAAAAAAAAGCCCTTCTTTTCCTCTACACGTAGATCTATTAACTATACCATATTGACTCTGATGGTGGCCACTAGATGGCGTTTTTCCGTAATTCCTCAATGAATAAGGATTTTCTCAAAAAAATAAAATGTTATGATATGACTTTTCATCATATTTTATTTTAGGCTTATAAAGGCTATTAAATAGTGGAATAAAAAATCCAGGTCCGTATTTAAAATAAAAAAGTTGATGATGGTCGCTCGAATCCGAAACGTCGGATTAAAAAACTAACCCCATCAGCTTGTAGAGGAGGAAAAGTTACTATAAGGAACTGAAAACCGCAACGTGATATCCTTTGTTAAACTAGAGAAATTGGGGATAATAATAATTAATATGGAAAAATAGGCCATTTTTTAAAACATTAATTAATCAAATAAATCTCTGGTTTAACAAAATATATCACGTTGCGGTTTTCAGTTCCTTATAGTAACTTTTCCTCCTCTACAAGCTGATGGTGTTAGTTTTTTAATCCGACGTTTCGGATTCAAGCGACCATCATCAACTTTTTTATTTTAAATACGGACCTGGATTTTTTATTTCACTATTTAAGAGCCTTTATAAGTCTAAAATAAAATATGATGAAAAAGTCATATCATAACATTTGATTTTTTTGAGAAAATCCTTATTCATTGAGGAATTACGGAAAAACGCCATCTAGTGGCCACCATCAGAATCAATATGGTATAGTTAATAGATCAACGTGTAGAGGAAAAGAAGGGCTTTTTTTCAAGACCAAGTTGAATAAAATCGGTTTATCCAAAGCAGAGATATCAGCGTTTGAAAGAAAAAAAGTTTGACCTTCTCCCACCAATTTATTATTGAAAATAGAAAAAAACGATTCCTAACATAAAGTTGCATAATTTTATGAAGAATACAATGCTTATATTTTTACCATATTTTTATTAAGAAAAATCAAGAGAAAATCGGCATTTCTATTTTGAAAGTTCTCTTATGCCCCCCAGCGGTCATTTTTCGAACTTGAAAATAATTTCCAGCTATTTCTCTTGGCCGCTTTTATCAATATATATTTTTTCCCAAAGTCCTAGTGTTATTACTTTCTGAGATATAGCCGATTACCTCCTTAGGTGGAACACCCGGTACAAATCATAAAGTTACAATTTCATTGACAAAAAAATTGTAACTAATATGATTGTGAGCTAGAGTATCGAATTGTAGAGGTTGGTAGGGCGGCAAAATTTAAATAGCCTAGTGGCGGCAAATGTGTAAATCCGCCACTGACACCAGCATTATGCAGCAAAAAAAGCACAAAAGGTAGTTTTCGTAGAGAAAGACACGAGGCTTAGAAAAAAGTCTGGAAACAATGCCATGGCGTACCACTTTGTTGAGATTTAACAAATTATTTGGTATACCACGCCAATGGTGAATCGAATCACGCTTAGTGTAGTGCAATTGATGGCATTTATGTATGAAGCTCTGCATATTGGAAACGTTGTTTCCCAAACATGTTTAGTGACATAAATTAAATTTGGGTTGCAAAACGTACCTAAAATATCACACATTTTAGCAGTAAAAAGGTATGCCACTGACTTTTTTTTTTAACTTATTGACAGCACAATTTTATTATAGCATAGAGTGGAATGCCTAATGGGGTCCACGGAATCTTCCGAGGTTTCTTGTGAACTCCTGCTTCGGTTGGATGTGTGTAAAAAATATGTGGCTGGGGAAAGAATTTTCAAGGTCTTCGGACAATGCGTCGGAGACGGAGCCGCAAGGTTCTGTCGAAGATGCGTGGCTGACAAGGGCTGCCAACTCTGTAGCCAAGACGGACCCAAAACGATCCGCCCAAACGGAGCCGCAAGGTACTGCCAATGTGGATCCGAAACATCTCGGGAGCAAGGTAGCCGGAAGAAGCTGATCGAGGGAAGGAGTGAAGGCGTTTTCAAACCTCGTGGTCCCCCCCCCCCCCCCGCCTCCCAGAGTCTACACTAAATATCACCGAAACCTCGGAAGCATTCGGCTCATCGGCTCCTTTCGGAGATACGCTGGCTTTTATTCTGCGGTTACTAGATTAACTGAAGCTTGTAAGCAATCGAGTGGTGCTGTGGATATAGCATCTGGGTGTGATGCCATAGGTCCCGTGATCGATTCCCGTTTCGGCCACTTTTTCTTAATGACTTTTTGAGTTTTCTTATGACTTTTTTTAGTTTTTTATAACTCTTTTATTTTTTTTTAAAGTAGATCGACTCAAAAAGGGCTGGTAAATAATTGGCCGGTGAACTTGAAAAAGGCGAATTGGAACCAAAAAGGTGGATTAGATGCCGTGTTAGCGCTGTTTAACCAATATAAGTATATAATTATTAGTTACAGCATTATTTAGTTGAGTAAAGCAATATAATGTTCCAATCCGTTACGTAACATAATATCTTGTTTGACATTTCCGACCAACATGCGCCTATTTCGGACGCCAAACAAATCCCCATTCGAAATTCCCGCCAGGGTTTCTCCGAAAGAAGCCGAATGCGTCCGAGGTTTTGGTGATATTTAATGTCGCCTCCCCCCCCCCCCCAGAACTCGCCCGGCGCTGTACGAAGGGTGCCATCTGAACAACCCCATCATGGATACTTTGCGGGAAAGTCAAATAAATCTCCAGCATAGTCGGGACGCTACCGGAGAACTGGTTAGCGTTATGACCGATGAACGGGAGATTGTACTGATACAACAGCTTTATGTTTTTAGGAATCAAGTCAGGGATCTTGGAGGAGCCAGCCACATCCTGGTGGTTAGGAAAGAGGACGATGACAGACCGAGGACCTGCATCATGGTGTCCAGAGAGATCAGCGTGGTAGTGAAATTTGGGGCAGCACCAACACAAACGCCCAGGGCGAGGCCCTTACACAATTTTTGGTGTATACCAACCTTGAGGTACTTAACAGAGGTAGTGAAGCCACGTTTGTTTGTTAATAGGATCCGGAAGAAAGCTATTGACATTACACTGGCTTCAAGAGGGTTGACCAATGATATTTCAGACTGGCGGGTATCTAGTTACATTTCGATGTCTGACCATCGAATGATCAGACTGGAGCTCAAATCTGACAAGGAAAAGGATGCAGCCCTGTAGAGAAACCCAAGAGTGACGAACTGGGAAAACTACATCGTCTTTCTCAGAAACAACTTGGGAACGATTCAGGTTCAAGTACAAAATAAAGAGGAATTGGAAAATAAGGTAAGTATCCTTAGCGCAGCATTCGTCTCAGCCTATGAAGTCGTGTCCGCTGACAGCTGCTGCGTAAAGGAGGGTTCGCTTGTTGAGCAGTCACTTTAGTGCCTTGCGGAAAGCCAGCAGACGAGCCCTGAACAGAGCAATAAACAGCGGGTCGATGGAGGACTGGGACGTCTACGTAGAGGTAAGAAGGGTTTTTAAAAGAGACCTTCGCCGCAGGTCGTGGATGGCCTTCTGTGGAGAACTCGATTCTCTGCCGAAGGCCGCCTAACTGGCTAAAATCCTCAGCTGCGAGAGCAGAGGGATCATTGGATCCTTAAAAAGACAGAACGGGACATGGACCAGTTCCAGTGAGGAGTCACTTAGACACCTGCTGGACGTTCACTTTCCTGGTGGCGGACCGACACTGGCTGCTGAGGAGGTTGCACCACCGATTCCGAGGGCGAATTGGGGGGTGGCCGACGAGATAGTGACCGGTGCCGCGATAACCTGGGCATGTTTTAACAAATCCAACTAGTTCTTGCAGAACGGTTGAAGGTTCGGTCGGAGTAGTTAAATCAAGAGTTCAATCAAACAATCCTAAAAAAACACAACTTTAAGCCATATAAATTCCACCTAGTACAAAACTTACATCCTGGTGATGCACAGCACCGTATAGAGTTCTGTAATTGGTATTTAGAAAATATTAACAGGGAAAATAATTTTGAAAGAACCGTTATATGGTCCAATGAGGCTCAATTTACTTACCAATGCTGGTATATTTAATCGGCACAATACGAGGTTTTGGTCTCAGGAAAATGAGCATGTAATATTTCCACTCGAACGGCAAGGCATGTTTGGCTCTAACTTTTCATGTTTTATACTAGGAAAAATAATTTATAATATATTTGAAGGCAGCCCTAATGCAAATAAATATTTGGACATTCTGGAAAACGTTGTGCCCGAAATAATAGAATACGTGTCCTAAGCGGGTCTCAGTAACTTGAGTAACTTGCATCTGCAACAAGATGGAGCACCCACTCACAATGCGCTAATTATCAGGGCCTACTTAAACAATAATTTCCCAGACCAATGGATTGGAACTAATGGACCTGTAAGATGGCCACCAAGGTCACCCGACTTGTCGGTTTTGGATTTCTTCTTGTGGGGATACCTTGAAAATAAAATTTATTTTATGCAATACCAAACAACTGCAAATTTAAGAAATGCCACTGAAAGAGCGTTTAGGGAGTTACAAACGCGGACTTTTATTATTTTAAATTCATTAAGGCGAATAAGAAATATGTGTGAAACATGTCTAAGGCATCATTATTTTAAATTCATTAAGGCGAATAAGAAATATGTGTGAAACATGTCTAAGGCATCATGAAGAACAATTTAAGCAATATTTATGAGAAAGTTCTATAAATTTTCAGCTTTTGTTTCTGATGTTTTACTACTCGATTATGCATTGTTATTATTTTTACTGACATATAACTGCTACATTAACTGCTAATTGGATTAAGAGAGTCCAAAATATATATCTTCTGCAGTAATTATCATACCAGTAATAGTTTTTCTAAACACCCGTCATGTCCTACTAACAAAAAATGTATATTTTTTAGTAAAACGTAAATTTCGTGCCTAATATTAAAAATAAAAATAAAAAATATATAGAGTAACCCATTTAAAAAAAAGCAGGTTTGTTTATTTTCTCGGAAACTGTTGAACGTAGAAAAAATCTGAGTACGTCACTGGATTCTACGTAAAAAACTACAAAAAGAACATTCGTTTTCTCTTTGATAAGCTACAGGGTAACCTAAATATGGGGGGTATCCCAAAATGTAAAACTTTCAAAAACATCCCGTATATCAAAAACAAGGAGGACTAGAAAAATCCTGATTGCGGCATCTTTCGAAAAAATGCTGCACAGTGCTGCAAAAACCGTATCCTTCTATCTTTACTAATAACAGAGATACCCCGTAAAACCATCGAAAATATGGGCAATTTTAACTAAAAAATTACCGAAATAAAAAAAAGTAGCTACAAAAACACACATCAGTGTAATAAACATCTTGCCTTATCAGAACAATATTATTTATAGCACAAAATTAAGTTGGAGATTAGTGGAATTTTCCTGAAATCAAAAGCACCTACCTGCTTTAATACACGTTTCAATTAATACGTCCTTGCACCACGCAGTGGCGGATCTACAGGGGAAGGGGACTCAGGGAAAATGTCGACAATCAACGGTGAGATACAACACGGGGAGACAGCTCGTGGTGTCTAAACGCATCACCCGCCAGATGTTGCATATAAGTTAATACATCACATAAACGCGCATATTAAAAACGTTTTCTTACCTGTAAATCCGCATTATCGCTTTTAGTAATCCCATTCACCACTGGCAAAAACCTTTCCCTGTTCTGATTCTCTGCAACTTTTGTAATGGCCAACAACACCTTCTTCGCTCCATCTTCTTCACCTTCGGTTAAAAAACACATTGGCGCCAAAATCTAAAAATTGTATACATGTAATTATTGTTAGATCAGCAGAAAACCGTATCTATGGTAATAGATCCATAGTAACCGTTGCCAGGGCAACCATGATCGCAAGGGCGCGCCGTCCATATGGGCAAATCGTGCGGCGCACGACGGCGCCAGGCCTTGAACACAAATTAACATAAAACTAAAAAAATTATCTATGAATACAGGTGGTGAAAATGAATTATACACCGACCGCCGGTCGGCGACCAGTCCCAGTGGTGAAATTTTACTACTCCTCTTCCTGTGGGGGCGCGAAAATCCGCGTGCGTTCGGCGCGCTGGATTAAACTTGCAAAATTTTGCGTGTTCGTAATCGATGTAGCAGCTTAATTTTTCATTCTTGTCCTGATAAGCGCATAAGACGTATAGCGTGCCTTATTTACTATTATGTATCTACCGCAATAATTGTGAAAAATAATTACAAGTAAGGTAAGTAAGTGATTAAGTAAATTAATTAACAGGGATGCAAATAATTGTTTTTCTTTTAAATAACTTTTGTTTATAAAACAAATAAGGCTTAGTGTTTAATATTTTTTATTTATTTTATTTAGATGGCCAGAGAAGAAAAAAAGAAATTGGGTACAAAAAAGAATTTTAGACATTAACCCACGGGCAATGTTTGAACCTTGTTGTAACCACAGTTTGAACCTTGTCATAAACGATGCTGTGAAATCCAATATTTCTAGTATACATTTTCAAGAATTATATAATTTTTTTTCCGCCTCAACCAATCGGTGGTCTGTTTTGAAAAGTAACATTTCAAGTCTGACATTAAAGCCTTTGTCAGATACTAGATGGTCTAGCAGAATTAATGCATAACCCCTCTAAGATTTCAGTTGGGCGAAATTTACGATGCTCCCTTATGAAATTTTATCCGGAAATAATTTTGACAATACTACAAAACATCTAGCTACCTCCCTAGGTAAAAAAATTAAAAATTATGAGTTTGTGTGTATGGTAGTCTTAGGGTGCAAGATTCTAAGTAAAGTGGATGTTGTTACTAAGATTCTGTAATCAAAAACATTTAATATTTCCCAGGCTTGCGAAAGTTTAAATAACCTCAATGAATTTGTAAAACAATATCGATCTGACAAAGGCTTCAGTGACTTGCCAAAGAACTAGCTTCTCGCTTAGAAGTTGATGCAAAATTTATATTCGCAGAAATTTTAAGGCCACCAAAGATTAAAAAACAATTTTCTTACGAAGGTGACGACCAGCCGATTGAAAATCAAGAAATGAAATTTAAAGTAAACTGCTTTTTCGGAATGCTAGACATTACTCTTTCATCCGTACATGAAAGATTTAAACTATTATCGTGTCATTCTGATGTTTTTAATTTTTTGTGGAATGTTGAGGATTTCGACAAATATTCTGACCAAGATCAATTTAATTTTTGTAAAAACTGGAAGAAACGTTAACTGACAAAGATCGAAACGAGAAAGATATAGACGGAACAGAACTTTTACACGAATTACAATTTCTGCAAAATGGCGACAAAAACGCGACGTCTGTAGTAGAAACACTTAATTACATTGCAATAAATAAACTAACCCACTCATTTTCAAACATTACGATTGCATTGCGCATATTACTAACCATTCCAGTTTTCTTAAAAAATTTCAACGATGAACTATGAGAGAAGGGTTGCAATTTTAGCTCAATACTATAATATTGGTTAAAGGCGCTATCATTATTTCGCACGACGGCGCCGAAAATACTTGGCGCGTCCCTGCATGATCGTAGTAACTGTTGGCATGACAAAAAATACTAAGAAGCTAAAATCATGTTTTGCGTCGTCCGAAAGCTTGTACTATTGCTTTCGTATAGTAGCTGTTATTAATAAACAAGTATACTTACTTTTAATGCCTGAATCATGACGTGGGGTTTCTCGTGGTCCAGACATTTGGCCACCGTCTCGTGTCCCGTGTCGTTCAAAAAGAAGAGTTTGATGCCGGTGGTGTTGTTCATGAATTTCTCGAGACATCTCAGGCACTCGTTTTGAAGTTTTACGTCTTTGCTGAAGGAATATTTTAATAATTAGTTATAATCTGACCTAGCCTGAACACAGCGAGGTAACAATATACTGTTACACCTTGAACATTGACATTTGACGTATGTTAACTAGAGCATTAATCGCAGATTGGTAACAAGGAACAGGTTATTTCTTAGTAGATTATAGTTAATTTTTTTTACTCTCAATATAATATATAATATTAGGAAAATATTTCCTAGCCATCTGATATAAACCTTATACTATAAGGCCGTATTTGGCTAACACAGTTAGCGCTTAAATACTACTTTTTTTTATTTTTTTTTACTCTACTTTATAGAGCCGTAACTTTCTTAATACTTATTGAAATCCATTCAAATTTTTGTAAGACATAAGTCAATGCATTCCTGCTAGATATATTATAACAGTCTATTTCCGAAATGATGGGGAAATTTTCTATGAATTTTTAAAATATGAAGCAATTTTTTTTAAGATGTCAGTTTTTTACTAGACTTTATAGAGCCGCAACTTTCTTAATGCTTATTGAAATCCATTCAAATTTTGGTAAGACATAAGTCAATGCATTCCTGCTAGATATATTATAACAGTCTATTTCCGAAATGATGAGGAAATTTTCTATGAATTTTTAATATATGAAGCAATTTTTTTTAAGATGTCAGTTTTTTACTCGACTTTATAGAGCCGTAACTTTCTTAATGCTTATTGAAATCCATTTTAATTTTGGTAAGATAAAATTCAATGCATTCCTGCTAGATAGTTTATAACACTGCTAGATAGTTTATAACAGACTATGTCCGAAATGATGGAAACATTTTTTATGAATTTTTAAAATATGAAGTAATATTTCTTAAAATGTCAGTTTTTTACTTGACTCTATAGATAGCCCTAACTTTCTTAAAACTTATTATAATCCGGTCAAATTTTGCCGAGATACTTATAGTATAATGCATTCTTGCTAAGTAGATTTTAACAGAATCTGTCCGAAATTATGGGGAAATTTTCGATAAATTTTTGCAATATTTCAAAAAATGTCAAGTTTTTTTACTGGATTTTATAGATAGCCCTAACTTTCCTAATACTTATTATAATTCAGTTGAATTTTTTCGATATATATTTCAATGCCTTCCTGCTAGGTAGATTTTAACAGAATATGTCTGAAATTATGGAGAAATTTTCTATGAATTTTTGCAATATTTTAAAAAATGTCAAGTTCTTGTACTGGACTTTATAGATAGCCCTAACTTTCTTAATACTTATTATAATCCAGTTAAATTTTGTCGACATATAGTTCAATGCATTCCAGCTAGAAGGATCATAGCAGAGTATGTCCGAAGTTAAGAGGATAATTGTTATGAATTTTTGAAAAAATGTGCAATATCTTTAAAAATGTCTAGTTTTTTTACTCGAATTTGTAGATAGCACTAATTTTCTTAAATACTCATTGGACAATTGGGTCCACTAGTTTACTCCTGATGTATCAGCTTTGTATTCCTGTCAATGTTCAAAATGTAAGTGAATGACTACATTATGTTGCATACTAACTGTTTCTGTCCGACCGCCAAAGCCTTCAAAATGAGCTGCATCCCTGGGCTGCCGAACTTCTCAACCCAACTGAGGGGATTGTTAGCCAGCGCTACTTTCAAGCTTTCCGAACAACTTAGCAGCTTGTTCAGTTGTATGTATTCACCACGCAAATGCTGATCCAGGTAGTTATGGTAATCTTCAGGTTCGTTGAAACGGTTACCTAAAAATATCATAAATGTCAGTAGATGTCAAATGAAAAATTGTCTATGACGAATTAAAAAGTACAGAAATATTGCTGGAATTGTATTGTTAAATTGTGAATGGTAAAGGCGAAAAAACCTTACATTTCAACGTTTTCAATAAGTAATGAAGTCTTATTATTAAAGGTCTGTTAAAATCAGAAATTACGTCATTACTAGCAATAATTAGTTTCGTGTCCCTTACATGGTCTTTCGCTTTAATGTGTAAGTTTCATTCTTACCTGTATCGGTTTTATTTTTATTCTGCATCACCAACATGTATTTCTTCTGTTCCAAGGGCAAGTTGCGCAGAGGCTTCTTCTTGTCATCGTTCAAATTCATATCGCTCTAAAAAATGTGTATATGTAGGCAAGGCAGAATAATATACGAGTATTGGTACATAATAGTGTGGTATATTAGAATATATTTTTTATACCTACTTTATCTTGAATAGAAAGAATGTATATATAAAAAAGGGCAAACAGAAGATAAGACGATGCACGTTGGTGTGCGAGAGAAAGATTTAAAACCAGTGTATTTTCAGACTTACTTAGAATAAAACTATTTTATTAATTAAATTCAGTCTTGTATTTTCACCAAGATTTCCCGTATTCCCAAATTGGATACACAACAAATAGGTAAGCCTGTCCAGAGATATAAGAAAGTTACACTTTGCCTTTGAATAGGATTATCCAAGGGTGGCCATAAACAAACAATGAATGAATGAACAAATGCAGGTAAATTATGGTCCGTACTTAAAAATGTATCTTGTCTCTAACTTTATTGTTGAAGGAATGTTGTTCTTCTCATTAACAAAGTTAATCTAATTTATAAAGTACCACAATGTAAACACATAATACTAATACACAAAACAAATCAACAAGGTGTCACAGGTTGAAACTTAATTACATATCAGAACATGTTTTGGGAAGACTTAAGAAAGGTCAACTAACTAAAACCTGTCCTCGTAGAACTCCAGAAGGGAATAGTATGGTCTATTACTAAGTAGCTTCTTTATGGTCTTGCTGACATTAGAAGTGAGAGTGAGAGTCCAGATTGGAGTCACACCACCGCTTAGCAAGGAACAGATCACTCTGTACAACAAGCTTCAATTCATCAGAATCCCGACCTCGCCACAAGATGATAGTATCATCGGCAAACATGGTTAAACTACCGCGGATATCAATCTTCGCCAAATTATTCATATAGAGTAAAAACAAGACCGGGCCAAGCACCGAACCTTGTGGAACACCACAGTCAACCCTCAATATGTTGGAAAGAACTGACCGGCCCCTCACCAACTGCTCTGAGACAGGGAAGAGGTAAACCAGCTAAAAGCAACGCCCCTAACACCATAACATTCCAGTTTAGCAAGCAGTATTCTGTCCTTAACGCAGTCAAATGCTTTAGATATATCACAGAACACTGCTCCCTCTTTTAAACCAGTATAAAGGTTATACAGGAAGAAAAATATGGCATCGTTGGTCGATCTAGATGCCCGACTCGACCATAATTCTGTGCCTCGTCAAAAACCCAATAATTCTAACTTTTACACGCTTCTCGATTATTTTGGGCAAGGTGGAGGGTAGTGAAATGGGCCGAAAATTGCCAGGATCATCCAAATTCCCTACCTTTGGTAATGGGCGGCGACGACAGCCGTTGTAAGAAAGGAAGGGAAAACACCCGTCTCAAAAGATTTGTTTATTACTTCCACCAAAGCACCAAGGACAGTATCCGGTAAATTTCTAAAGACTTGAGCCGACATTCCATCAATGCCTGAGACACTCTTAGTCCCAATGCGGGATATAATGTCTTTTAACTCCGAATCGCGTATAGAAATGTCATGTAAGTAATTGAGTGGGTTTCTATCAGAGTTAATGTTTGAAGTCCTACTGTAAGCTATGTTAGGTAAGGTTAGGTTGGGTTAGAGTGGCAGACTTGGCAGCTCACTCGAACCAGCCACTACTGTTAATAAACCTAGTAAGCCAACCCAGTTGTAAGCTGCTTACTTCCTGTCTCCAACCACCCTTCGCAGGGTAAAATTTAGAGTTTCAGTTTTGGTGTTATTTAAACTTAATTTATTTGGCAGGAACCATTCCCGAAGACCACTCTGCACATCATCCGCGAATCCAGACACTGCCTGAGAATGGTGATACTTAAAATAGCTCGATGTGTCATCGGCAAAAAGGCCCAGCTCAGTTGAAAGAGCCACATTGATCCTTGGGGAATTCCGTGTACTATACTGATTCTCGAGGAAACATCCCTGTTGTAGTTGACATACTGGCATCTATCGGAGAGGTGAGGCCTGATTAATGCTTGACCCTTACTGCCAAAGTTGTAATGGATAATCTTTGATATAAGGATGTCATGTGACACACAATCAAAAGCCTTGGTAAGGTCATAAAGAGGCATGTGTATCGAGGGAATCATCAAAACCATTCAGTATACAACGGGTCAGTCGATTTATAGCCATGGTCGTCGATCTTTTTTCCCGAAAGCCAAACTGATATTCAACAAGCAAACCTATGACAGCAATTATATAGCAGAGAGAGAAAAGGGAACCTCTTCACATTAATTATATCCAGATGGGTAAAACGAGATTAGGTAGAGGGCTGTTCTAGAGTTCTGCAAGTATTGAGACCAAACCCGTATCACTGGTCCTGTTTACGTGTTGATTGATAATCAGCGACATATCTATACAGTTTTTTTTTAGTTTTGAATGCATTTAACTTACCAACAACTCCTCGAATTTCCCAGTAACCTCCTTCTCCGACATGGTGGCCACCTTCTTGGCGTAGTCCTCGTCCACCTGAAGCTCGGCCTCGGCGTTCGGTCCCACCTGGGAGTTGGGCCTCTGGCCAGTCGGCTTCTTGCCTGTACCCGTTTTGAACCATGATTCCAGCTGGAAAAAAAAGCAAATTAGAGTTGAATGGAAAAAGTTTGGGTAAAAAATATAATATAAAATTCTCATTATTCAAGTCAAGTACATTTTGAATTCGTCAATGGGTTTTGTTTCAAAAATATTGTGCGCAGCGCTCAAGTAGAGCTAAAGTCCGACACAAGATAAATGGTCTTGATTTTACCTGCTTTATAACGATCGAGTGTGCTGCAAGAGGATCGTTTTACGATTATATCAAGGAAAATTTTACACTTTTTAGTTTTGAAATGAAAGAACATCTTACACTTCTTATGAAATTCGGACAGATTTTTTAAAAATTGTAGTATGTTATTTTGTCGAAATAAGCATTTTCTTTCATTGCACCTACAGGGTGATACAAAAAAATCAGGTCAAAAATCTTACGGGAAATATTTGTCTGCAGGTTTTCTAAAAACATCAGAGGGCATAGAAGCTGCCATTAAGAGGACAGTGGAGTTAACCGGCATTCCACGGTCTACCTTGCGTCGGTTCCTTGACCAAGACAATTCACTGGAGAGGAAGGACAGATCTGACAAAGGCACATTGAAAGTGTTTGGAAATGGTGATGCAAAGTTGATTCGCAGGGAAGTGTATGCGATGTATGAGCTTAAGCAGATTCCGACACTTGATTCTTTGCGAGAAAAGTTATTAGCAAATGGTCGATTTGCTGCTAATCGCGAAACGTTTTAAAAAAAATCGACAAGCGCATTTGCATTAAAGGAACCCAACGGTTAGTGGAATGGAGACAAAAATATTTAACACAGTTGGAGAGCGTGCGTTAATCATGTACTTGAAGTCAAATATAATTAAGTTGCGATTTTTCTTAACTTTATTGATGACAAATCCATGCATTTTAATTAATTACTATGGCACTTTGAAAGAAATTGAACTAGAGGAAGTAAGAGTATCTTCCTATCAAGCTCAAACAAAATTAAAGTTAATTTTAATTCTTATCACATTGCTTTTTGTATACTACTACATTCGCACATATCCATTTTAGGATATGCAATGATTAAAAATAACAGTACTTATAAATAATAAATTATAGATTTTAGACTAAAGAGAGCACAATAACTCCATATTATTATTATATCACTACTATTTTAGTATTGTTTTGATGCCAGTTGCCATGCATGGAAACAAACACCGTTATTAATATAATGTTAGTTAATGGCTACCTTATCTAATGACAAAAAATCTGGGTTACTACTAATACAGGGTGTCCACATTTTATTTATACACGAACTATTTTCTAAAAAATTTTAATAGGCACCTTGTATACAGGGTAATTACAAGGGCGCATTCCTGAACCAAATTCAAGTAGAAAAGTTTATATAAACATGTGTCCTAAAAAGTCTGGTTTTAAAGATACGGGGTGTCAAAGTTGAAAAAAAAATCGGTTTTTTATTAATATCTCAAAGATTATTCTGCCGATTTTGGTGAAATTTGGCAGTGTTGTTCGTTGTTATAAGACGCTAAGTTAGCACTACCTAGATGATCATTGTGAGTTCCAGTGGCGT
This sequence comes from Polydrusus tereticollis, assembly GCA_963920685.1. Taxonomy (NCBI): domain Eukaryota; kingdom Metazoa; phylum Arthropoda; class Insecta; order Coleoptera; family Curculionidae; genus Polydrusus; species Polydrusus tereticollis. The sequence continues at coordinate 52,629,188 of OY987334.1, read as the reverse complement.
CCCGGGGGCAGTCTCACGAATAATACTGACAAAAAAAATGCACGCCACTGACTTGCCCAAACATTTTATATTGTTCTCGGGTTAAGCAGCTAAAAATATAACCTTTTTGTCTCTTAACATTTTTTCGTATCTTACTTCGTTCTCGAGAAAAAAAATTTTTCGACATGCAATGAAGTGGCTTCTATTTTTTTCTCGAAAACGAAGTAATATACAAAAAAATATCAAGAGGCAAAAAAGTTGTCTTTTCAGCTGCTTAATCATAAAACAATACAAAACTTTTAAACAAGTCAGTGGCGTACATTTTCATGTCAATATTATTCGTGAGACTGTCCCGCGGGACGCCACTGGAACTCATAATTATCATCTAGCTAGTGCTAACTTAGCGTCTCATCCCAGCGAACAACACTGCCAAATTTCACCAAAATCGGCAAAAGAATCTTTGAGATATTAATAAAAAACTGATTTTTTTTTTATCTTGAAAACCAGACTTTTTGGGACACATGTTAATATGAACTTTTCTACTTGAATTTGGTGCAGGAATGCGCCCTTGCAATTACGGCCCATCATTAAGTGACACCCTGTATAACAATAGCCATAAAAACAATTTTAAATTTAATCTCCAATTAACTTTGTGCAATACCAACAAAAGCAATTGTTTTAAAACAAAAAACCTCAAAGGTGGCAAACGACGATATGCATATTCCGATAACATTCTTGCGTTAATGGATGGACTGGTCGGTAATTTTTTCTAATTAGCGTATACCGGTTCAAGGTCGTCGAGCAGAACGTGTTTCTTACATAACGCTTTTCCTTCTATTTGCACTTCCACTAGTAACTAGTAGTTATTTTTATTTTTTTAACACTTCGTTTGCTTTTTAAATCAGGTAAATGCAGTCAAGCGCGAGGAAGATGTTGTTAAGAAGAACTGGGACTTTTTCGTTAAAGTTATTTTTACAATAAATGGTATTGACCTTTTAACTGCAATAAAACTAAAGGGTCGATCCCATTGTGTGGACAATAAATATGTAAAATGGTAAAATATAACGCTGCAGTAAGGAAATTAAGTTATAATACTCGTGTGATGTGTTTATATTAATTTAATGAAATACTACTTGTATTTATTTACATGTATAATGTTATTCTATATCTAGTTCTGTTTCTCTGTCGCTAACCTCATTTAAATTAATTATAATCGGTTTAATTATTGTATCATGCAGAGTAACATCAAAATTGTCTACAATATTTACATGATGGATTGAATTTTTCCAACTACCTGGGGGTATATCCATTAACATATTTTTTTAAAGTCTGTGCGTTTTAAGAAGTCCGATATCGGATTAAATCACCAAGGGATGTTATCGCTTTTAAAACAGTAAGTCGGTTAAGTTACAATATCTTCGCACCTTCGCTATACTTGATCACACCGAACATCCCACTGGTTTACTGTATTCTATTACTGGGCGAAATCAGAGGTTTCAAAACAAAATTATCTTAGAATTACGCGTTGAGCATAAATAATAATTAAATTATTTTGCTATTTAGTTAAATCTATATAATAATCACTATTTTCCAAGAACCAATTAAAATTTGCTCAAGTGCGGGATGGTTAAATATGTTAAAGATTTTGTCAGGTATATACTTTTCCGATAATGACATTATTTTGGGATTATTATAATTAAATCTTCATAATAATTACTATTTTCCAAGAAATAATTAAAATTTGCTGAAGTGCGGGATGGTATGTTCTACTTTATTTTAAATAAGTAGTTGTGCTTTTCACTTTTAGTTTGTTTCTCATTGTGTGTGCCCTCAAATATGGACATCAAGTTTTGAGATTGCCGCCCTACCATTGTCATTAAAACGCAATTGAATTGGTATGGGGTATTAGCAAGAAATATTATGACAAACATGCCTGTAAACATATCGGTAAGCCTAGCGTTATAAAGTTATGGGAGGAGGCGCTTAGCCAAGCGGGCAAAGAAGTATGGCGGAAATGCATTGAACACACAGAAAAAATTATTTTGGAATCTTATGAGACAGAACAGGTTATAGACGAAGTAAGACCGTTAACTATTACGAATGATGATGATGATGACGATGATGTTGATTCTGATGAGTCTGAAAGCATGGGTGAAATTTCAAATGCAGAGGAAGACTACTTTTAGTAGTACCTATCTACAAGTAGGTACGTTCTGTCGCAAGACTACAAAATCGGTTCTTTTTAGAACCAAAACTTTATAAAAAAGAATTCGTAAAACTAATTTGTCTGAATACTACAAAAGCTAAAAAATTATTATTTTTCTTTACCTAAACTAATTTTTTATTTACTTTAAATTATTTTATTTAGAAAATGTAATTCATCAACATCCAAAATTACCTTCAATATAATTTATTGTTTGAGAGCCACCGACATAATGCTCAAGAGGTTTTATGGCTTACCGGACTTCTTAAAACGCACAGACTTTATTAATTCTACAACACTATAACTTAAAAGTCGGAAAAGTATTTTCTGACTTAACAATTAATTTTAATTGGCGCCACATGTGCTCTATGACATTACAATACAACAATAAGGTGGAAGCCCTAGCACAGTATGTTCCATTTCCTCTGCTAATGCGTCACAAACATATACTTTTTTTTTTATACAAAACGCCTTTAAAACTTCTTAAAGATCACTTTTTTTTATAACATTCTTCAAAATATATATCGTTCGCCGCCATGTAGTTTCGAATATCCAATTTCGCATTATTTGAATCTGGAGCCTTATACAGGGGGTCCCGAAATTAAGGGGCAATACTTTATCACCATACTCTCCGGCTAAAAATAATAGAATTTTTTCATATGGACATAAGTGCAGGAATGCTTGTTAAGGGAGCTAATTAAATTTTGAAATTAGGTATGGTTATAAACTTCCAAAGATAAATTAGTTTCTGAATTCAGAAAAATATAGTCATAGGCGTCACATACCGGGGTGGTTAAGGGTTAAAATAATCCCATTTTTTCAAACAGTAGTTTTTTTATTATTTTCTTAATAACTATGAAATCACAAAGTATTTTGCGTATAAAAGGTACCCTTAGTTCACCTTGATAGGACTTACAGTTTTTGATTAAAATCGTTTTAAAGAAAATCACGTCCATAAAAGAGATAATTAATAAGAATAATAATCAAAATGAAATTTGTGAATAGAAGGCCATGTATTAAAATTGATATTAGTTTCCTTTGACATTTCTGTGTCAGATATTGTCTGCTGTTATTACTGTTGCAAAATTAGACATAATAAATAAAAACAAGGCAGAATTTTTCAAACCACGAGCTTACCGATATCCATTTTGTATACGGATATTGTAATGGACGTGCCTTTGCAACGGAGACTTCCTGGGCGCAAAGGATTTGAGAGGGTTCATAGAAATTTGATGGAGAATGGTTCGTTTGAACGCCTTTGTGGGCAAGGACGACCTAGAGGGGACTTTGATTTGGAAAATGCACTTCAACAAATAGTAGATAATCCTCAAGTGGAATTTAGACCATTGGCTACAGAAATCAACATTCCGAAATCAATTGTAATGCGTTTTACTTTACCATATTACTATCCATAATTATAACGAATATTTATTTTAGATAGGAAGAATAACTCAGATGCAAGGTCTTTACCCATATCATTACCAGAGGGTTCAAGAGCTGTTGCCTAGAGATTTCCCACCCAGAATCGAGTAATGTCGGTGGATTTTAGGACATCAAAATTTGCTAATCAAACTTTTGTGGTCTGATGAGGCAACATTTAGTAGAACTAAAGTGTTTAATATTCGTAATACTCACTTTTGGCACGACGAAAATCCAAGAGCAGTCCGAAGAACTAATTGTCAATTTGTGGGCGGGAATAATTGGAAATTAGTTAATTGGTCCAATTGAAATGACCAATAATTTAACCAGCGAGAGATATTTGGCCTTTCTTCAAAATCAGTTAGCAGGACTGTTGGACGAAGTACCCTTAAGGTCCAGGTTGGGGATGGGGATGTATTTCCAACACGACGGTGCCCCTGCCCATTTTGGACGGCCTGTTGGCAACTGGTTAGATGAGAATTATCCTGGAAGGTGGATAGGCAGAGGTGGACCAGTATCCTCGCCAGCGAGATCGCCAGACTTAAATCCACTCGATTATTATTTTTGGGGTCATATGTGCAACATAGTTTATGCAACGGAGGTGGATACCCGTGAGGATCTGCTTCAGCGAATTTTTCAAGCTGGGAATGAAATAAGAAGAAATCCTTTTCAGATTCTTCGGGCATCTCACAACATTCGCCGTAGAGCTGGACTTTGTATCAGAGAAAATAGGGGTATATTTGAACACCTTCTCAAGGAGTAGTTCTCGGTCTAAATTTAAATTTTATTTTAACTTAACCACCCCGGTATGTGAAGCCTATGATTAAATTTTTGAAATTCTGTATTCAGAAACTGATTTATCGTTAAAAGTTTATAACCATACCTAATTTCAAAATTTAATTATGAAACGGGTTCGAAGATATTAAAAAAAAAACGATTTCAGGGTACTTACCCCATTCGAAGGAGGTAGCTCCCTTAACAAGCATTTCTGCACTTATGTCTATATGAAAAAATTCTATTATTTTTAGGAGAATATGGTGGTAAAGTATTGCCCCCTAATTGCGGAACACCCTGTATAATTATGATAGCTCGCATTGTCTATCGGAACCATTTTTTGTGAAAAGAACTTTATATGATCGACCCATAGTTTGTCGACTTTTTTTTATTAAACTCGGATTAGTGTTTAGCACATGAATTAGACAGGGAATTCAGTAAAATATTAATTTACCAACGATCTGTGCCATGGAGAAGTATTGGACAAAATTTTGCTATTTGGATCATTAAATAATTCGTTACGAGAAATTTAAAAAAATGTAAAAATATTTAAGTTGAACGACCGGACTTTAAAAAATGAGTTAAACATGCCAACTAATATTCCAATGTTGATCCCACTTTTGTTCGGATATTATTTCTGAGGTTTTTACGTTGTTGTCAAGTCAACATTCCCGAAAATTAGACATGAACCAACGAATAAAGCAATGTATACACCCAGTTTTTTTCATTGTCTACCGAAAAAAGGTTATTTGTTATTATCTAAAACAAATTCTATTGTAAATGGCAATTTAATCAATTATCTGGTCCTAGTCAATAAAATCACGTATCAATTGAGTACCTAAGTAATACGCAATGCGTAAAAGTCACGGTAAAAAATAATGTCATCACACAGGGTGGCCGAAAATCATTATTTGAATTAATAAAAAAACTTAATTAAAATTCTGTTATAATTTTAAAGTATTTCATTTTCTTTTATACTCCGGTGCCAAATTAATTGGCTGTGACTCATTTTTACCGGGGTGTGCAAGACGTAAGGGGAACTCTAATTCCAGAGGCGTGTCATTTTAAACAATAATAATTCAAAAAATATATGAATTATTTGTTTATTATTATAATATATTTACATTTACTATAATAAATATAATATTATAAATTAAACTGAAAAATAAACTAAGCTTTTACATTTGGTGATCTAATGAAGTAATTAGAGAAACTAAATTACGCAGGTATAAAATCCAAAAAAAAATAATAAAACAAGGGTACCTATATGTTATTTTCATAATGTTTTTATTATACCACATAATAATAGAAACATATAATAGTGGATTAAGGGCCAAACCTAAACCTAAGTTATAAATGTTTATAAATTTCCTAACTATTGTTACCTAATGAACACTAATTGATAATAATTTAACCAATTATATTCCACGCCGACATTAAAAAGTGTTATAATGACAATACGTTACAATTTTAAATTCATTATTGCCATTACAGCGATTATTCACTATCTGACGATGAAAATGTCGCTACTGCTGTTATCTGCAGGATTTATAATAATAGGTTCTACTATGACTTCAACGCGTACATCTAAGTCCCACATTTTTTTTCTACGCCCTCGACATGTAATCCGCACTTATGCCAATCTGCTGCTTGTACATTCGCTATTGCCGTTTTTAACAGTTCTTTAATATCTCTTAATTTAAAAGTTTTATTTTCACGCGCCACTTTAGTTCACAATGGTAAGGCGGCAAACGTAATATTGTAACACCTCGTTCACGAGCCATTTCATCCACTACATATTTCGTATATTTTTTTTTGTGAAGTCTTGCAAGATCGAGCAACTGCACTTTTAGCATTTTTTCGCCAAATTCAATATTTTTTTCTTCGAGCCAGTTAACAATCTTTCCTTTTCGCCACGCAGAAATTGGCAAAGCTTCTACCCGACGGCTGTGGTATGGTGCATTATCCATCAAGATTACCGACCCACGTTCAATACGCGGTAAGATCTTCAAACACTCCTGAGTTCATTTCCTCATGATAATCACCGGTTTTACGAGATTCAAACACATTTAACCCACCTTCAAGAAAACCAGAATCACTCCCGATGTGGGTTATAATGTTATAATAAACCGACGACCTTTACCTGAAGGAGCTTTCAATCCAGGGGACAGTCCATTGATAAAGGCGTTACGTGCATCTTTAATGTTAAGATCTTGCCAAAATGTAATTCACAGTATATCCTTCATTTAACCATGTCTCGTCCGTAAAGTAATTTATTTTCCCTGTACAGCGATATTGTTGTATTTCTTCTAGATACTTTCTACGCCACAATACGATTTCTTCCTTTTCCACCAAAAGACTTTTGCGATTTCGTTTTAAGAATCGAAAATTCAATTCTCGTAGTGTACGCGTTAGAACTCTTCGTGAAATTTTTTGCATATTTTCATCCCTTTCAATTTCGGCAGAAATTTCTTTTAAATCCGGAAGTTCATTTCGAAAAAAAATGCATGCACTTTCCGACGAATAGCTAACTTTGTTTGCTGATCAATAAAAATCTTTTTCCGTCCTCTTGTTTCCTTCTGATCGGACACTTTAGTATTCCTATTGTCCTTGATAGTTCTATAAACCGTACGGCAAGATGTCTTAGTCAATGTGGCACAAAGTTCTGCTGCATCAGTGAATGATATTCCACTGTGTGTCCTTAGAATTCCCTCATACACATTTTTTACCATTGTACGCTCCCCAGGTTTTAAATGACGTCGTTTTGTAACTTGTTGGTTACTATCACTTAAAGAACTCGCCTGCATTATAATATTTGCTGTTTTGAATAACCACCAAAATAATAAAACTGAATTGCTAATATCCTCTTGATTGAAACTTGTCTACGATACTAAACGTTGGTTAGAGGCGATAAGAAAGCGTACGAGCGCATTTAGACATGGGGTTTTCCTACCTGCGTTGCCAAGTTAAGTAAAACAGATACCGTAGCGTGAAAAGGCCCTTAATGACATGCCGATTTCGGCAAATTTTATGGAAACTTCAGTGAAATCTATTAAAACTTGGCAACATGTAATGACCTATTTATGCACAATCTACCCAAGCGGTTTGGATTGCTTTTATTTAACTTTACGCAGCTATTTGCATTCAATGACGTAGCTAGTCAAAAGCGCGTCAATATGGGACGCAAGCTTCTTACTGGACGAAAAATAGGTTGGGTCGCATCGCGGGCCGGTTGAGAGAGACAAGAAGCACGGCGCAAGGGTGAAGAGAGAGGGTCTTATTCCAAGATAGCTCCGTGAAGCAAGGGGCTCTTACGGACGCTCCACGTTTTGATGTGTTTAAGATGTTGGGACCCACACAATGGGATTTAATCAGGTAGTTGATTTATTGCAGTAAAGGTCAACGATATAATGTAAACTTTACTATACAACAAGCAACTAAAGTTTTATCAATAATAACAAAATGCAAGCCAAGAGATATTTATTTAACAATGGAAGATACTTTTACTTTTAATGATTTGAAAATAAAAGGCAGGTCCTCGAATTGTGTTGTTACGGCTCTGCTTGTGATCAGTATCTATGACTGTACATTATGTATTTGGGCGAGTTTAGGTCAAATGCACTATTATTATTAGCGTTCGCGTTACTTTCAATGAAATAATAATAATTTAAAAACAGCATTTGAAATGCCACTCCATAACATAATTAATCATTACTAATTTTATTAAGTTGACACAAATACCGACAGACTGATTGGGAGAGGACTTTGGTATTGAAAATACAGGGAGTTCTCTATAAATTTTTGTGTTTTAAACCCTACATCTGAATACATAATATTATACAGAGTGGAAAAAAGTCGCGCATAATGCCTGTAACTGTATACGAAAAAGTGACCTGTATGAAAGTTGTTCAATAAGTTATTCCCCACATTTCTACCTGCATGAATTTTTTAATGATCAAATATTTGGATTCTACTGGGAAAACTCTGAATTTTTTGTATTTCAAATTTGCAAGCGTTTCCGAGATAATGAAAGCTCAAAAATGAAAAACTTCCTAATTAAAATTATTCCTACTTAATACCCACCAGTTGAGTCGAGCTTGTTTTCATGACAGCGACCTAAGAGGTGTCAATTTTGAGTTCCTGTTTAATTTTCTGTTGTCTGATTTCTAATTTGTCAACTTTTCAATAAATTATATCCAAATAGGCCTCCAATAAATCAGTCAACGGTGTGTCGAGTGGTAAAGAAATTTCGAGAAACAGGCAGTGTTAGGGAAGCCGCTAGATCAGGTCGGCCTAAAACAGCAACCGGGGGAGACAAAGCTTTGGATATGATGCTCTCAATACATGAAAATTCAACACAATCATCCAGGCCAATGGCAATGGATTTTAATGTGTCTCATCAGTCAGTGAAAAATCTGTTTAAGTAGGAGAAGTTGCATCCCTACAAGATAAAGTTGGTGCACGAGTTAAACGAAGACGATTTTGATAAAAGAGCTGAATTTTGTGAGCTGATGATGGAAAGATGCAATAACGATAATAACTTCGCAACAAATATCATTTTCTCGGATGAAGATACTTTCCATTGAAATGGCATTGTTAATAGACACAATTATCGTTATTGGTCTGCTGAGAATACCACTGGTTCCAGGCCAGAGGCCCGACAAAGTTAATGTTTGGGCGGGCATAGTTGGTAGACATATTGTGGGACCTTTTTTCATAGATGGTAATTTGAATGGCGAAAAATATCTGGACCTCCTCAGGAATCACATAATTCCTTCTTGCAGAATGGTTTTACCGGGTGTAAATAATGGCATTAACGAACAGGTATGGTTCCAGCACGATGGAGCACCTGCGCATTATGCGGCAAATGTTAGACAATACATAAGCGAACAATTTCCAGGACGTTGGATAGGCAGAAGAGGTGCTATTGACTGGCCAGCGCGATCCCCGGACTTAACCCCGCTCGACTTCTTCTTGTTAACCGTCCAAATGATTTAGAATCTTTAAAAGTTAGAATTAGTGCTGAAATTCGGGCCATTCCAGACGACTTCCTTTTAAACGTTATAGACGGGTTCAGGAATCGACTGACGCTCTGCTTAGCAGAAAATGGTGGTCATTTTGAACACTTGTTCCACTGAAAAGGTTTCACTTGTTTATTATTCCGATGTTAAGTTTATCACTTTTCTAGGCTATTTATTTTGTTATTATAAAGTTTGTTACAATTTTAAGTAAACACAAATTTGAAATACAAAAAATTCTCAGAGCTTTCCCAGTAGAATCCAAATATGCAATCATATGCAGGGTGTTCCATTTAAAAAAAGTAAGTTGGTCTCTATGGCAACCAAACCAGAAATGACAGAAAAAATTCATGCAGGTAGAAATGCGGGGAATAATTTACTGAACAACTTTCATAAACGTCACATTTTCGTATACGAAGTAATTCAAAAGTTACAGGCATTATGCGCGACTTTTTTGCCACTCTGTATTATACAGGGTGAACGGTTTTCAACTAAAAAAATAAATGACATTTACTTGCATATCGATATGCCCATATCAGAGTTTGATACAATTGCATTAATCTCCTAAACAAAGCCGAAATCAAAAAATTATCAAAATGTACTTCACATTAGACATTAAACGACCTACATAACTGTGTTATCAAAGGAGAAAACGGCAGTGGCATATTTTTTGCTTCGCTTAAAAATTGTAACACCCTGTATCTCAAAACTATTTGTCTTGTTTTTGGATAAGGAATGTACCTATACAGGGTGTTGCTTAATGATAGGCCGTACTTCCAAGGGCGCATTCCTGTCTGGTTTTCAAGATTCAAGGGTTTCAAAAGTTTAAAAAAAAAACGTTTTTTTATTAATATCTCAAAGATCCTTTTACCGATCTTGGTGAAATTTGGCAGTGTTGTTCGTTGTCATAAGACGCTAAGTTAGCACTGACTAGATGATAATTATGAGTTCCAGTGGCGTCCGGGGGGGCAGTATCACGAATAATATTGACAAAAAAATTTACGCCACTGACTTGTTTAAAAACTTTATATTGTTTTCGGGTTAAGCAGCTAAAAATATAATTTTTTTGTCTCTTGATATTTTTTCGTATCTTACTTTTGAGAAATAAAATTTTTCGACATGCAATGAAGTCGCTTTTATTTTTGTATTTTTAGCTGCTTAACCCGAAAACAATATAAATTTTTAACAATTTGTCAATATTATTCGTGAGACTGCCCCCGGGACGCTACTGTTCTATAAAGCATTCTAACGATACCTATAACTAAGCCCAATGGTTTTCGAAATAGTGACATTTAATTAAAAAATACATACATAACCATACATTCTGTAAGTCCTCTTAGTTTCGGCATAAACGTCCTTCCGTTTTAAAAATCAAACAAACAGCACAACACAGAACAGTTTTACTTACATCACTTAAATTGAACATTAAACCCTTAAAATTCCACAAAAAAACAATTGGTTACCAAAAAATTTCGATGTCAATGAATTATTTCGAAAAATAACAAAAAATGCACATTTGATCACAGACAGGTTGATTTTGGCACCAAAACAAAAATTTCGGCGACACTAATTTTGTCACTTTATATTCGAAATAACAAGATTCTAAAATATCAGTGACCCGTCCTTTACTGACTATTTTTAAAAAAATTCGTGGAAATCTATAAAATAGATTTTTTCATTTTTTCTTTTAAGACATAACACAAAAATCTTGATAAAAAAGCAGGCATCCAAAACAAGTCATGTGGCAAAGAAAGAGTTGCCCCTTGACAAAACAACTGAATGCCACACAGAAAACAGGTTCAGTTGTTTTTTAGTAAAAGATTAAGAGTTATATCTTAAAAACAACTTAATGCATTTTAATTTAAAAACAAAACACTTTTAAAATGAGAATCGATAGATGTCAAACTGCATACAAATTATCGCGAAACTAACGGAACAGATCTGAAGGCATATCACGACGAAACTATGACAAAACTAAAAGTTAAACAATTTTTCATTGAATTCGTTCATAAGAATAATAAGAAACGAGCTTTAACAATTAGAGAACATAAGAATTGCCAGTATTTAGTTTGTTTTACAGTAATTTACATTGCATGTAAAGTGTGTTCACAAATATAAGAAACCGACCTAAATGACTGCTATTATTAGGGTATTCAAAATATAATAAACAAAAATAAACCAGTTCTGAGAAATGATATGGGCGTAATAAATTTTAAGTACTGTACTCAGGCAAATAAAAATGCAGATAAACCAGGGTCCTCTTTGATTTTAGTCTTTCAACGTACACTGTTGAGTTTAGTTTGTTTTTTGAAAATGTTTCGTCCTTGTATGTATGAAGAGCAAAGTGTACCAACGTTGGACAATTTAATGAAAAGGCTGACAACAGATGTGCATGGGCTTTAAATTTAAAAGGATTAATAAAAATCAGGTTTTGATGGAGTGCAAGCGTCCTCAAGAATGGCGGTGGGAATATCTGTCAAAAGTAAATGAATACAGAACTGAAGGTAGGCCGATCATTTATTTAGATGAAAGGTGGTTTGACACCCCGTCAAGTGGTTGGGTCGATTCTAGCGCCAAATGTGTGACACGTGCCCCGTGAAACCGTGGAAAAAGAATAACAATCTTACATGCTGGTTCTGAAGATGGGTGGGTGCTGAATGATCTATCTCTCTCGGCAAAAAATATTAGTGAATCATGTGTTGACTATCATGAAGACACATCAGCGGAGTTATTTGAAAATTGGATTGAAACTGAATTATTGCAGAACATTCCACCAAATAGTGTCATTGTTATGGATAACGCTAGTTATCATAGTAGTAGACAATTAAACAAAGCTCCTTCTTCAAAAGACACTAAAGCCAAAATTCAAGAATATATGTTTGATAATGATATATATTTTCATGATAACTATAGGAAGAAAGACTTATTATAAGTGCTTAGAAGTATGTCTATTCAAAAAGAATATTACTGCGATGAACTTGCGAAAAGCATGGGACTATTGAACAAATAAGGCACCAACTTAAAGCTGGAATTCGTCGCAATAATATTTCACCCACACTTAATTCTAGTGTATTAACTCTAATTCATGATAAAACTAAAAAAATTTCTGAGGTGAACTGGAAAAACTGCGTACAACATGTAAAGAAAGTAGAAGAAAGTTACATTTGTATTAGGAATGCAACAGAAAGGTTTATTATTACTTTAGATGATGATAGCGATAGTGAAGTAGATTTAGTTGGGTAATTTATTAATTAATATAATAATTTAGCATTATAAATGTAAGTGTAAGACCATAATTCTATTTTTATATTTTGAATTTAATAAACTTAAATAAACATCAGTTTCATATTTATTTGCTGCTAAATTAAATATTTTATTACTTTGTATTTTCCATAGGCATCGTAACTATAGATCCGACACGCCATTCATAAATGCTATAAAATTGTGATGCCAAAATCGTTAGGTGGCGAGACGCTGTGAGGAGCTAGGTGGGGTCGGAGTGGGGATTACGCTGCCTTTACATATGCATGCGACAAAACCACAGAACAATAAAGGTTAGGTTGACAAAACTCCAGGAAAACCCACAGAAAAACGCTGTCACAAATGAAATGGAACATCCGCTATGCCGAGTATTGCCGAGTCGATGCGGATGGCCACGAAAACGATGGGATCTGGGCGTATTCTTTTTTGCTGCGTTGCCATACTACAGGTTTTTTACAAGGTTTTAGGCAATGTTATTCTAGTAAATCATAGAAGTTAATACTTTTAACAGAGTAAGCCCAGAGAACTACGTTTTCTGTGGCGTAAGTCTGGCAAACCAAGTGGAGAGGAGCAGCTTGAATGTTGATTTACTTTACACTGGAATACAATGATGACAACACGTTTATTTGTTATTGTTCGGTCTAATAGTTACGATGTCTATGGTATTTTCTAAGACTGTCCTAGCTCAGTCGGCATTGTGTCAATACCCCTATTTAGGTAGAAATAAATAAGAGTCATTTGGTCAGTTTCTTATATTTGTGAATACACTTTACTAACCGTAACCATAAATTTTCCTCGTCGAAAATACCAATACTATGGGGTCATGAAGATTACTAATGTTATCCAAAGCAATGGTAGTATCTCACCATTTGGATAAATGTACAGGGTGTGCGATAAGTATATGACATACTCTCGCGGGCGTACAGAGGAGGTCAAATAACCCTAATTTATCATTGAAAAAAGTGCCGTTTACCGGAGATACACAGCCCCAAAGGGGCTTACCTTTTTGTTAACAACACTTTTCTAAATTGTCTTATTGATTGAGTACATAAGACTTAAGTAATGGAGGATTATTCCTATAGTGAACGCGCTGATATGCATCTAACTTATGGACAAGCACTCGGCAATTGTGTGTAGGCGAGAATTAATTCTGATAAATTTCTAAACCGACGTTTTCAGCACCGAAGAACTTTTGAAAGGGTTGATCGTAGCTTAAGAGAAACAGATGAAAAGTCATGTCCTCCGCTAATTATCCTGCAAGAGTCAACTAGGCGGGCCTATTTTATGGCCACCGAGTTCGCCCGATATGACTCCATTGGATTTCTTTTTATGACGAACAAAAATATTAAAATAGTCGTAAAAAACGATGCGCAGTGTTTCACCATGATTTCACACACATAAAAAGCGCATCATCAACTATTTAACCTTAATAATATATGAACAGATTCCCTTGGCATTCAAAAAAATCATCAAACTAATGTCAAATTATCATTGCTGTTCTCCATAAATCCGACTTCCTTGACCCGAACGATAAAATAGCGGGAGGTTGTAAAATGATGTCATCAACCATGTGCAGGCCTGGAACGATTTGTTTTGTTATACAGAGGGAACACAAACCTACTCCGTGCACGTCGGTAGTGACATTACACTTTAAAGTTTGTTAGTGTATGGCCACTCTTTAATTAACACGGGATTCGGACAAATTGCACAAGGCATCGGGAAATATTTCAAGCCGCGTTAAAACAAACTTCAATTCAAAGAATCTGACCAAGCCTGTTCAACATTTTTTATTTAATTTTAGAAATCGAAAGTAGATTACTTTTTAGGGTAATTTCCAAATGTTTAGATTTTTATTCGGACATTTAAGTCCCTAAATAAATTACCAAAGTTGGACGGCGCGAAAACGGGGCGGAGCTTCGCGTGACATCACTTTGCAGATGCTGATCGGATGACTGTCGAGATTTACTAAGCGTGTGGCGCCAACACCTCCTAGTTTTTGAGGAGGTGTTGCTGTAATACGGCTTTTAGACCACTATCTATCTCATACAGTTGAAAAAATTCTAAGCATAAGTTAAGGAACCAAAAAGGATTGCAAGCTTAAGAATAAATGTAGAAGGAGTGATTTGTAGAATTTGCTTATCTTCAACCACATGCTACGTTTCATCCAAGTTTGGTTAAATATTTAGATTTAATAGTGCAAATAGTTTGTGCAGTAGTTAATATGTAGTGAAATAAACAAAAATAATAATTTACAGTATTTTATTTAAAAAAATGTTCACCCAAAATTATTTTCATATTTTATTGTAAGTATTTCTGATTTTTTAAAATCCGGATGCGACATAACAAAATTCGACGCGTTCTTTTACTGAGATAATAATACTGGAATTTGATATAAGCATTTTTTAATATTTATAATATATTAATATCTAAGGATTGGAAAAACTTAGGGTGCTGAAATTTTAACAGCCTATCTAGATTATTAAATTATATTGAATACCATAAAAAAATATCGGTAACAAGCCTATTGCCATACAGTGACAGTATTTACCAGAATAGGGGAACAGGGGGCAATCGTAGCCAGTAGCTAGTGTAAAGCAGCCTCTTATTTCGCACTACGAAAACGTAAAATAGTTTTTAAATACAACAAAAACTCCTAGAACCTATTAAGACTTATTTTTATAGAGCCGCCTATATTTTGCGCATGCGTTAAGCATGATCACCGTACAACAGAATTTACACGACAAGAAGAAACTTATAAGCTCGTCCGTGCAATACTTCTCAATCCCAAAGCACTTGAATCTGAATGATCAGTCACAATAAGCGTAGGTGCGGGCTTCACTTTAAAATAATTTATTTTTATTGGTTCGTTTTGGATAAAGGCAATTGGAATGCTCGGAGCAGCGTAAAACAAGCGACTGATTTCTTTTATCCCTCACTTAAATTTGAGTGCAAGATGATAAGATTGGCAGGCGATATAACGGTCCTAGAAAACCATCACAGCTCAAGTCTAACTACACGATGTTGACGAAGACTTTTTGATGACCCTGTATCTTTCAAAAAAGTTAGGTTAATGAATTTTACAGAATTCGAGTGAAAACAGCTCATTTCAATAAAACTACCTACATGATGCGGGTACACGTAATATGTATGTACTAATCGAACTATTTTTAAAGATGAACTAAATTTCGTTGTAAATTAAACAATTTTGCAAAATCCATCGAACTTTATGGTGTTTTCAACGCAGTTAAACGTTACAGGTAGTATATGATTTAACAACTTATTTGCACAGGTTCCCTTTCGGTTATAATGCCAAATTTTGTTTATTTAATTTATTTTTATTTAGCTTCAAATGAAATCTTGCACCATTTTCACACTATCAATGAGAACAATAAATAAGAGAGACGTCTTTTAATACGATCACATAGTTCAGCCCATTATTCTTACAATGCTAATACCTTTCTAATAATAGAAAAATATTCATAAAGCCTCAATACGTATTATTTTTCAATGAACTCGTTAGACTCTTTTATATTGGCAGATTTTTTACGAGAAGTCATTTAAAAGGGGTGAATTTTAAAACAAAAAGATAACCTAAAATGGTTTGTTTATACCATTAAATTTATTATCTTATTCACTCCTCTCTTGAGTTTCAAATCGAGGAGTTCTGTGCAGTTAAGAAAGTTTTTTCAACGACGAAAATGTCAAATAAACAAGTTTTGTTATATTTGTGGAGTATTTCTGGTGAAGTCACAAGCCGGGAACGTTATCCAAACAGAGTACTTCCATGTGCCGAAACGTTTAGACAGCTACATGCACGATTGAGTGAGACTAGGAATTTTAAACGTAGTAAGGAACTTTCTGGCAGACCTGCAACAGTAACCACGCCTGAGTTACAAGAGGCTATACTTCGAGAGATAGAAGATGATCCTTAACTAGGGCCAGGAAGGTAGCAGTGCAACTTCAAACAAGAACATCAACTGACAAATTATATTCCACGCCGACATTAAAAAGTGTTATAATGACAATACGTTACAATTTTAAATTCATTATTACCATTACAGCGATTATTCACTATCTGACGATGAAAACATTTCATTACTGTCGCTACTGCGGTCATCTGCAGGAATTATAATAATAGGTTCTACCATAGTTCTACCATTACTTCAACGCGTACATCTAAGTCACACATTTTCTTTTTCTACGCCCTCGACATGTAATACGCTTATACGCACTTATGCCAATCTGCTGCTTGTACATTCGCTATTGCCGTTTTTAACAGTAATTTAACATCTTTTAATTTAAAAGTTTTATTTACACGCGCCACTTCGCCTTTTACCTGTGCTCATATAAGCTCGATTGGATTTAGTTCACAATGGTAAGGCGGTAAACGTAATATTGTAACACCTCGTTCACGAGCCATTTCATCCACTACATATTTCGTATATTCTTTTTTGTGAAGTCTTGCAAGATCGACAACTGCACTTTTAGCATTTTTTCGCCAAATGCAATATTTTTTTCTTCGAGCCAGTCAACAATTTTTCCTTTTCGCCAGGCAGAAGTTGGCAAAGCTTCCACCCGACGCCGACGGCTGTGGTTGGTGCATTATCCATCACAATTACCGCCCCACGTTCAATACGCGATAAGATGGATTAAAACCAATCTTCGAACACTCCCGGTTTTACGAGATTCAAACACGTTTAACCCACCTTTAAAAAAACCAGAATCACTCCAGATTTGGGTTATAATTAACCGACGACCTTTTCCTGAAGGAGCTTTCAATCCAGTGGACAGTCCATTGATAAAGGCGTTACGTGCATCTTTAGTGTTGAGATCTTGCCAAATGTAATTCACAGTATGTCCTTTATTTAACCATGTCTCGTCCGTAAAGTAAATTCTTTTCCCTGCACAACGATATTGTTGTATTTCTTCTAGATACTTTCTACGCCACAATACGATTTCTTCCTTTTCCACCAAAATACTTTTGCGATTTCGTTATAAGAATCGAAAATTCAATTCTCGTAGTGTACGCATTAGAACTCTTCGTGAAATTTTTTGCATATTTTCATCCCTTTCAATTTCGGCAGAATTTTTTTTTTAAATCGGAAGTTCATTTTGAAAAAAAAATGCATGCACTTTCCGACGAATGGCTAACTTTGTTTGCTGATCAATAAAAATATTTTTCCGTCCTCTGGTTTCCTTCTGATCGGACACTTTAGTATTCCTATTGTCCTTGATAGTTCCATAAACAGTACGGCAAGATGTCTTAGTCAATGTGGCACAAAGTTCTGCTGCATCAGTGAATGATATTCCACTGTGTGTACTGAGAAACTTGTCTACGACACTGAACGTTGGTTAGAGGCGATAAGAAAGCGTGCGAGCGCCTTTAGACATGGGTTCTTCCTACCTGCGTTGCCAAATTAAGTAAAACAGGTACCGTAGGGTGACAAGGCCATTAATGGCATGCCGATTTTGGTACGTTTTATGAGAATTTAAATGAAATATTTTAAAATCTGGCAACATGTAACGACTTATTAATGCACAATCTTCCCAAGCGGCTTTAAATGCTTTTGTTTCAGTTAAAAGTGTGTGAAGCGATGTTAATTATTTTCTCCGCACACCGTCAATGGTGATAAGAACAGTTTTGCCAATTATTTGGGATCGTAGTATAAGGCTTTATTGTATACCGGGTGTTGCATCGTCGAGCGGGACATAGGAAATCCCATGTAATTTTAAATGGGGTCAATTATTGGCTTCCCTAATTATTTTAGAGAAAAATTCTATTTAGGTTTATTAAAGAGCACTAAAACCCACATTCAAAAGAATAACTTTAGATATTTTTGATGAGCCCGTTTACGGGTTATCGCCGATTTCTTTTTAACTATTTCTCCTTTTTATGGCCCCGTATTTGCGGGCACCAGTCAAGGTAAAAGATGACTGTCAAATAAAGTTGTCATTTTGAGGAATATTTGAACATCTTCTTAAATCCTAAAGTTCTAACAATTTAATAGTACCTACCTATTAATTAGTAAAATATTGAAACATGTAAAATGTCATAATTAACCTTGTAATTGGATACTTTATTTTAGTTTTATTCAGATTAATTTGTACTCATAAATACACCTTTAATATTTTCGATGTACGAGTTTTTATAACAATAAAGCACACATTTCAAAATGACAACTTTATTTGACAGTCATCTTTTACCTTGACTGGTGCCCGCAAATACGGGGCCATAAAAAGGAGAAATAGTTAAAAAGAAATCGGCGATAACCCGTAAACGGGCTCATCAAAAATATCTAAAGTTATTCTTTTGAATGTGGGTTTTAGTGCTCTTTAATAAACCTAAATAGAATTTTTCTCTAAAATAATTAGGGAAGCCAATAATTGACCCCATTTAAAATTACATGGGATTTCCTATGTCCCGCTCGACGATGCAACACCCGGTATGTTTGCTTTTACTTAAGATCGAACTTTTTTATGACGAATCAAGTGCAATATCTATAAACGGAATGTTGCTATTTTTATTTATAGGTATTTGTAACTATACAAGGCATCACCCTTTTCACTAATAGATGTGGGTCGTTCCACGCACGTCCCTGTACATATTTTACAAATAAACGATGTTTTACGGTCAATTTTTAGTCACCATCCATGAAATAATCATTTAAAATCTGGTTCCAGTCGGAGTGACATCATTTTATGCAAATTTTCAAAGTTTTCAATGAACCGCGTCCTTTCGTTTGTTTTCGTTTAGCAACAGCCATGTTTGTTTTTGTATTCGAACATTATTTATTTTAAAAGATCCATGTTGTGTCGAAATCATGTCTTGTCTGTATAAACTCTGAACTCGATGACAGTATAAAAATAAGGATATTTTGGTAACATCGTTAAATAAGTTATAAATTGCATGCAATTGTGGGTTGGGACGATTAAGAAAAAAAAGCTTATTTTACAGGCTGTTTTTTTTAGGCAGATCAAAAAATATGTACGGCGCTGTCTTTTTCCTTTTTGATAGCACGGTTATGTAGACAATTTAATGTATAGTGCAAAGAACCTATTTGTACTTTTCTATTTCCGCTTCATTTATATTCTATCTTCAAAATATTCTTATAACAGAACCATTTTAATATTTGCCGTATGTTTAATAAACACCGTGTATAGTATGATGCAAAATACTTTCTGTTGCATGTCATCAATCACCTGATAATTATAACTCGGTAAGAAAACATAAGGAAATTAAATTTGGGCAAAAAATATTAAAATCTCATGCGATATCGAACGTACTAAAAACTTAAAATATTTTTTTTAATTTAAACTCGTAAAAATTAATAAAATGTCAATATGCACCGACAGTTCACAACAAACTGTCAACGCTACGGTGGCGTCAGCTCGTCCGTTGGCCTGATTTGACGTTTTGTTTTTGTTTGATGTTGTTGTGCGTGTATTGTTTAACCAAAACTTATAAATAGCGTTAAACAATAGTTCTATTAAGAACAACAAAGATGTACATACATATCTCTGTCGATTACGTTGTTTACCATTTGTGAAACATGCTGAAGAAACTAAATAGCCGGTGCAAAGAGCTAATAGCTTATCTAATAAGTTATTTTCAGGAAGAACTTAACAACAATGGCCCATTGACAACAGTTAGCGAAGTACCTTTAAAGAGTATGTTAAGGTCTACATATTTTATTTTTGTGTGTAGCAACTGCCTAAATTTGAATATCTACACTGTAGGCACAGTTTCAGCGTCAGTTAAGGAAAATATATTATTAGAATCACCTAAAAAGAAACGTTCTCATGCAAAGAGAAATGTGAATGTGTCAAGATTGGATATTAGTTCTATTCGTGACACTATTTATGTAATGTACAAAACAAGTAAGTCGTACCAATTGGTTTTCTTGGATGAAACATGGATTTTTCAGAATGGCACTATTGGTCGATCTTGGCAAGATGAAAATAAAAGAAGTGTTAGATCTATCAAAGTAATTGATGGTAAACGATATTAAACTACTATATATGTACTATTCCAATACAATTTAGGTATATAGTGTCTTGCTGGAAGATTTTTAAAATAAAACAAATAAATTTGTGTTAATTTATGTAAATTTATCTTGTTCTTATGAAAAAAAAGCTTTCATCGCATATAACGAGTGATTTTTAATTATTTTGCTCAAGGGAGGCCATGCATTGTAAAAGCATCATGGCCGTACTGCGTAGATAAGATGACATGATTGTTTTATGACATTTACGTCTTATTTGAATTTGTGTATTTGTAAAGTTTAAAAATTGGAGAAATTTTGTAATTTTTGCAGTTATTTGAAGGTAGGTTATATTGCTTTAACTAATATTTCTCCGGGGAGTCGTCTTTTGACTATTATAAAGTGCTATTTGCAGGATATGATTTAATTTTTTATTTTTCAGCGTATCGAGTTTTGGTGAAGCTTTGTTGCCGGATTGAAAGTTCTACAGTAAAAATGTTTAGTGAAGCACAAAAAATTTTTATTGTTGAAAGTTTTTTTAGAAATGGAAACAAAATAGGCGGTGTGTGGAATTACTCTATGCATGACTGCTTTGATGAATTTCGAACCGAGTTTCCTGATGTTGCGGTGACCTTTCATAATTTTCGTACTGGGTCACAATACCTAATTGATAAATTTCGTCAGACTGGTTCTGTTCAACATAAAAAAGGGGCTGGAAGACCAACGAAACGATCGAATGAGGTTATTGAAGAAGCGCGACAAATTATGGAAAATAATCCTTCAACTTCTATTAGGCATTTATCTCAACAAATTCAGCAAATGGATTTATGCTACAGTACATGTCAAACACTTTTGAAAAAGGATCTGCATCTATACCCTTATCGTGTTACGGCTATTCATGAACTCCTTCCCAATGACGTTCCCCAAAGACTTAATTTTTGTGAATGGTTTTTAAACAATTTTCAAGAAGAAAATAGTGGTGCTTTTGAAAAAACATTTTTTACCGATGAGGCTTATTTTTATTTATCAGGCTATGTTAATTCACAAAATATGCGAATGTAAAATACGCAAAATCCGCATGTTTTTGTAGAAAGACCTCTTCATCCTCAAAAAGTTGGTGTGTGGGCAGCAATTAGTTCTAGAAGAATAGTAGGCCCAATTTACTTTGATGGCACAATTACAGCTGAGAGATATCGGATCGAAATTCTGACAACATTTATTAATGAGCTAACAAGATGGCGCTACACCTCATGTAACCAGAGAAAATTTAAAATTTTTAAGTGAATTTTTTGAAAACAGAGTTATAAGCCGAAATACGCAACAAATATGGCCACCTCGTTCCTGCGATTTAACACCCTGCGATTTCTTCTTGTGTCCTTTTATAAAAAACTCCATTTATCGAACACCAATTGAGGATATAAATGATCTTAAACGAAGGATTTCAGAAAAAATTGCCGAAATTAATAATTCTCCAAACGTATTGGTTAATGTGTCTCTGAGGGTAAGAAGAAACATCAGAAGGTATCTAGAAGTAGGAGGCGGCCATATAAAGTAGGCTTTCAAAGTAAGATAGCTCAGGATTTTATATTACATACCGTCAAAAAACATTATTTTAGGTTTTCAACGTGACAACGCTGCTTTCTTGCAAATTCGGCATATGATTTAATCTACGCGCTACTGCTACACTATGTATACTGGGTCACAGCCGCCCTTGAGCAAAATAATTAATAATCACTCGTTATTATCATCAATGCTTCCCTCCTAATAATCAACTTATTCACTTATTTCTTCTATATCTTTATGAATAATATCTACGCATTTTACGCTATTTTCCGTATTTTCGTCAAAAACATAAATTGATCAGATCCACTTCTTGTTAAGTTTTCACTGTGAGACACATAGAGTAATTTAGCCGCTCTTTCATTGGTTAGCGTGTTCTTAGTACTCAGTAGCTGCCGAAGAAGCTGGCATCATCAAAACACGTGAAGCCACTACTTTTGATGTCGATTTACCACAACACCGGATTGTCCAGACTGCTCTTCCACGGTTTCTCGTTTTCAATCTAGAAGATGTACTTTTAATCTCACTGCTTAGAACAGACAGGTGACGACTTCAGTAAGGGCTCTGAACTTTCCGAGGTAATGCTAACCGTGGTAACATATTTAATATCATTGTCTGGGTCATACTTTCTATACAATCAGAATCACACAAACTTTTTTGGTCGTCATTTCGCTTAAACTTTCATTTAATTTCCTGTACACATTTTGTACATTTTTTAACCAGATGCACTTTCATTCTATAGATATTTTAGATATTTTTCTTTAAAAATACGTGGCAATATATAAACCTTTTTCTAAGTTCTGATTAATACGTGTTTTGAAATATTTCCATTTCCACACTACCCACAGGTAAGCACATAATGGATTAAGATCGGGTGATGTCGGAGGCCAATTCCGATAAAAACAGTGACTTCATACATGACACTGCAAAGCAAACTTGCAACATAAATACCGAAAGGAAATAACTTTTTCGAGTAAATACTTATTTGATTAGTATGGTATACATAAATAAAAATATAAAATACAACTAACCTGAACTATTAAAGATTCCAAAAGTAAGCTCATATACAAGGGTGTCCTAGGAAATAATCGTCAGTTTCCATATACAGGGTGTTTCCTAACTACGGTACGAGACTTCAGAGGGTGATACGTTAGGTCATTTAAAAAAAAAAGTTCCTATGAACATATGTCCAGAGTTGCTTCGTTTCTGAGATACTTAAGCTTAAAAAAACGCTCATAAATATCCTTAAACCGATTTGATTCAGTTATTTGAAGTAATAAGGCGCTTATTTAGCCCTAGCTAGATTGAAATTATTAAGTCCAGTGGCGTCTCAATGGGCACCGCAGCCAATTATTAATAAGAAGAAAAAGTACGCCACTGCCTTTTTTTAGTTTTTTTGTTTGTTCAGATTAAGCAACTACAAATACAACTTTTTGGTCTATTGTGCTTTTTTCATATCTGGCTTCGTTTGCGAGAAAAAAAAATAAAAATCACTTTAACTCATTCTAAAAGGTATCCATGGACAACATAAAATAACAACCAAAAATAAAAAATAAACAATTTCGACCTTACAGTAAATAAGCAAAATGTCCACCTTCTGATAAAATGCAACTGGTTTCAATAGGTTCGTTCTCATGCAAAGAGAAATGTGAATGTGTCAAGATTGGATATTAGTTCTATTCGTGACACTATTTATGTAATGTACAAAACAAGTAAGTCGTACCAATTGGTTTTCTTGGATGAAACATGGATTTTTCAGAATGGCACTATTGGTCGATCTTGGCAAGATGAAAATAAAAGAAGTGTTAGATCTATCAAAGTAATTGATGGTAAACGATATTAAACTACTATATATGTACTATTCCAATACAATTTAGGTATATAGTGTCTTGCTGGAAGATTTTTAAAATAAAACAAATAAATTTGTGTTAATTTATGTAAATTTATCTTGTTCTTATGAAAAAAAAGCTTTCATCGCATATAACGAGTGATTTTTAATTATTTTGCTCAAGGGAGGCCATGCATTGTAAAAGCATCATGGCCGTACTGCGTAGATAAGATGACATGATTGTTTTATGACATTTACGTCTTATTTGAATTTGTGTATTTGTAAAGTTTAAAAATTGGAGAAATTTTGTAATTTTTGCAGTTATTTGAAGGTAGGTTATATTGCTTTAACTAATATTTCTCCGGGGAGTCGTCTTTTGACTATTATAAAGTGCTATTTGCAGGATATGATTTAATTTTTTATTTTTCAGCGTATCGAGTTTTGGTGAAGCTTTGTTGCCGGATTGAAAGTTCTACAGTAAAAATGTTTAGTGAAGCACAAAAAATTTTTATTGTTGAAAGTTTTTTTAGAAATGGAAACAAAATAGGCGGTGTGTGGAATTACTCTATGCATGACTGCTTTGATGAATTTCGAACCGAGTTTCCTGATGTTGCGGTGACCTTTCATAATTTTCGTACTGGGTCACAATACCTAATTGATAAATTTCGTCAGACTGGTTCTGTTCAACATAAAAAAGGGGCTGGAAGACCAACGAAACGATCGAATGAGGTTATTGAAGAAGCGCGACAAATTATGGAAAATAATCCTTCAACTTCTATTAGGCATTTATCTCAACAAATTCAGCAAATGGATTTATGCTACAGTACATGTCAAACACTTTTGAAAAAGGATCTGCATCTATACCCTTATCGTGTTACGGCTATTCATGAACTCCTTCCCAATGACGTTCCCCAAAGACTTAATTTTTGTGAATGGTTTTTAAACAATTTTCAAGAAGAAAATAGTGGTGCTTTTGAAAAAACATTTTTTACCGATGAGGCTTATTTTTATTTATCAGGCTATGTTAATTCACAAAATATGCGAATGTAAAATACGCAAAATCCGCATGTTTTTGTAGAAAGACCTCTTCATCCTCAAAAAGTTGGTGTGTGGGCAGCAATTAGTTCTAGAAGAATAGTAGGCCCAATTTACTTTGATGGCACAATTACAGCTGAGAGATATCGGATCGAAATTCTGACAACATTTATTAATGAGCTAACAAGATGGCGCTACACCTCATGTAACCAGAGAAAATTTAAAATTTTTAAGTGAATTTTTTGAAAACAGAGTTATAAGCCGAAATACGCAACAAATATGGCCACCTCGTTCCTGCGATTTAACACCCTGCGATTTCTTCTTGTGTCCTTTTATAAAAAACTCCATTTATCGAACACCAATTGAGGATATAAATGATCTTAAACGAAGGATTTCAGAAAAAATTGCCGAAATTAATAATTCTCCAAACGTATTGGTTAATGTGTCTCTGAGGGTAAGAAGAAACATCAGAAGGTATCTAGAAGTAGGAGGCGGCCATATAAAGTAGGCTTTCAAAGTAAGATAGCTCAGGATTTTATATTACATACCGTCAAAAAACATTATTTTAGGTTTTCAACGTGACAACGCTGCTTTCTTGCAAATTCGGCATATGATTTAATCTACGCGCTACTGCTACACTATGTATACTGGGTCACAGCCGCCCTTGAGCAAAATAATTAATAATCACTCGTTATTATCATCAATGCTTCCCTCCTAATAATCAACTTATTCACTTATTTCTTCTATATCTTTATGAATAATATCTACGCATTTTACGCTATTTTCCGTATTTTCGTCAAAAACATAAATTGATCAGATCCACTTCTTGTTAAGTTTTCACTGTGAGACACATAGAGTAATTTAGCCGCTCTTTCATTGGTTAGCGTGTTCTTAGTACTCAGTAGCTGCCGAAGAAGCTGGCATCATCAAAACACGTGAAGCCACTACTTTTGATGTCGATTTACCACAACACCGGATTGTCCAGACTGCTCTTCCACGGTTTCTCGTTTTCAATCTAGAAGATGTACTTTTAATCTCACTGCTTAGAACAGACAGGTGACGACTTCAGTAAGGGCTCTGAACTTTCCGAGGTAATGCTAACCGTGGTAACATATTTAATATCATTGTCTGGGTCATACTTTCTATACAATCAGAATCACACAAACTTTTTTGGTCGTCATTTCGCTTAAACTTTCATTTAATTTCCTGTACACATTTTGTACATTTTTTAACCAGATGCACTTTCATTCTATAGATATTTTAGATATTTTTCTTTAAAAATACGTGGCAATATATAAACCTTTTTCTAAGTTCTGATTAATACGTGTTTTGAAATATTTCCATTTCCACACTACCCACAGGTAAGCACATAATGGATTAAGATCGGGTGATGTCGGAGGCCAATTCCGATAAAAACAGTGACTTCATACATGACACTGCAAAGCAAACTTGCAACATAAATACCGAAAGGAAATAACTTTTTCGAGTAAATACTTATTTGATTAGTATGGTATACATAAATAAAAATATAAAATACAACTAACCTGAACTATTAAAGATTCCAAAAGTAAGCTCATATACAAGGGTGTCCTAGGAAATAATCGTCAGTTTCCATATACAGGGTGTTTCCTAACTACGGTACGAGACTTCAGAGGGTGATACGTTAGGTCATTTAAAAAAAAAAGTTCCTATGAACATATGTCCAGAGTTGCTTCGTTTCTGAGATACTTAAGCTTAAAAAAACGCTCATAAATATCCTTAAACCGATTTGATTCAGTTATTTGAAGTAATAAGGCGCTTATTTAGCCCTAGCTAGATTGAAATTATTAAGTCCAGTGGCGTCTCAATGGGCACCGCAGCCAATTATTAATAAGAAGAAAAAGTACGCCACTGCCTTTTTTTAGTTTTTTTGTTTGTTCAGATTAAGCAACTACAAATACAACTTTTTGGTCTATTGTGCTTTTTTCATATCTGGCTTCGTTTGCGAGAAAAAAAAATAAAAATCACTTTAACTCATTCTAAAAGGTATCCATGGACAACATAAAATAACAACCAAAAATAAAAAATAAACAATTTCGACCTTACAGTAAATAAGCAAAATGTCCACCTTCTGATAAAATGCAACTGGTTTCAATAGGTTTACTTTTATTATCACATTTTTGGCTTACCACATCTGCTATTTATAACAAATTATTGCCAAGGCCAAATGAAGTACCTACCTACCTGCTTTGGAGAGAAGCTGACAGTGATAGTAGTCATATTATCAGTAAAATTCAGAGTTGTCAATTAGCAGTGATTCCATCATGACCAATTTTACTAACGGTGAAATGGCTGGCATGCACCTTATTTATGGATTAGCAAATGGAAATGCGAAAGAAGCATGGAGAATTTACCAGGACAGATATCCTAACAGAGTAATCCCATGTGCTAAAACATTTAGAACGCTACATGCAAGATTATGTGAAACTGGGAGTTTTAATAAAAATACAGGTGGTGGAAGACCTGAAACTGTAACAACGCCTGAACTAGAAGAAGCTATACTTGATGCGATAGAAGATCCTTCAAATAGTAGCAAGAAGATTGCGCTGCAGCTTGAAGTCAGCTCAAAAACCGTTTGGAAAGTTCTAAAAAGAAACCTCCTGTACCCATATCACATACAGCGGGTCCAAGCTCTACTGCCTCGGGATTTTCACCCAAGATTAATGTTTTGCAGGTGGTTGATTCATAGGATGGCACACAATAATAATTTTTTACCAAATATTTTAGTTACGGACGAGGCAAATTTTTCACGAGATGCTATTATGAACTTTATGAACTTTCACAATGACCATTTTTGAGTCGACGAAAATCCCCACGTTATTAGAGAAAGTCATTTTCAGCAACAATTTTCGCTCAACGTTTGGGTAGGAATTATTGGTGACTACCTAATTGACTAATTTTTTTTACCGCCAAGATTAACAGGTGAATCCTACACGGACTTTTTGCGACATCATTTACCCATTTTGTTAGAAGAAGTACCCCTACGTGTGAGAGTCAACATGTGGTTTATGCACGACGGGGCTCATTTTAGTGTACTTGCTCGTCAGCATCTAGACATCACCTACCCTAATCGCTGGATTGGATGTGCAGGACCTCAAAATTGGCCAGCTCACAGTCCTGATATTAATCCTCTAGATTTCTATTTATGGGGTCATCTGAAGGCTCTTGTTTATAAAACTCCTGTACTAGATGTAAATGACTTGAGGAATAGGATAGTTAACAATTGCAATGTTATAAGGAATACTCCAGGTATTTTTGAACGTGTCAGACAATCAATGACAAATCGATTGCAGTCGTGCATTATCAGAAGGTGGACATTTTGCTCATTTACTGTAAGGTCAAAATTGTTTATTTTTTATTTTTGTTTGTTATTTTATGTTGTCCATGGATAAGCTTTTAGAATGAGTTAAAGTGATTTTTATTTTTTTTCTCGCAAACGAAGTTGTTGCTTAATCTGAACAAATAAGAAAACTTAAAAAAAAGGCAGTGGCGTACTCTTTCATCTCAATAATAATAATTTCAATCTAGTTAGGGCTAAATAAGCGCTTTATTACTTCAAATAACTGAACCAAATCGGTTTAAGGATATTTATGACCGTTTTTTTTTAAACTTCAACGCCCTGTATCTCAGAAACGAAGCAACTCCGGACATATGTTCATAGGAACTTTTTTTCTTAAAACGACCTTACGTATCACCCTCTGAAGTTTCATACCGTAATAAGGAAACACCCTGTATATCAGCGACCCTGTGTTCAAAGTGTCATGCAGTAAATGTACTAACGTTCTTTAAACACTCGACAAGTGCACTTTCTCTCATTTTATCAAGTCAAATTCTTACCCTTTTCCAGATTCTTACACAAAAACTCGAATTTTCACCAAGTCTATAGTCCCGAAATCGCACAGAAGGAAACTCACCGACACATTTAGGTAGCATATTTCATAAAACCATTAACACCTACTATAAACTAATTTTAAGGTAGCTTTTAAAATCAAATCATATGTACCTACTAAACAAACTGCAGGACATTTATTAGCACTAAGTCAGCTTTACAACATTGCCGCTAAAAATGTTTACTTTTAGGTTAAACCAGTATAAAATAACGTTCTTACACATACTTAGACGCCTATCTGCAGTTAATACATAAAAATAATGGGCTTTTAATTGAATGTGGTAATTGTAATTTGATATTAATGGCTCTAGATTAACTAACAGAAAAACAAACAGTAGATAATAAAAACTGTAAAACCTTATACAAAGAATGCCGATGACAAGGCATAATGTTTGAGTTTTCTTTCCAGGTGGAAAGAAATTCGCAAAAGTAAGATTTCTTTCCATAATATCCCGACTTTTTTTTAAGAGCTCTTATAAGGGATTTTAGGTAAATCTATCACAAGAGAGAGGCTTCGGGATTCCACCGTTTCCTTTGGCATTTAACCCCCGAATATAAAAATGTAACATTCCGTTCATCAATGTTGCACCACTTGACATGAGAGACGTCAAATGTCAATAGTCAACAAGTTAGATTATTTTATGACGCATGTAAAAAATAAAAACTTACTCCAAGGTGCGTTTGATTTCTCTTTTTCCTAAACGAGAGTCCAATGTTTCGTTTTTTCTTTGCACCAGAACTACCCTCGGGCTCCATTCTAACGACACAATCACAACTTTAAAATAAATGAACAACTCGCGCACCGGAAATACACCAAATTAACTTTTATTCACTTGTAATCATTCCGTATCTAACTGCAGTTCCATTCAAAACGAATCTATTCTTATTTTGACACCACACAGCTTATTTAAAAGAGCATATGTTCGGTAAATGCATATTATATTTATTCTAGAACCAAAAAAAAATCTCTGCCTTTAAATATTTAGAACAACCTATCTCTCTACTGGGCCACATTGACACCAAATAAAAACCACGACCGAGAAGAAATACGTTTGCGACCAAAATATCGATGGTACTAAGGAATAGAACAAATAAGATAAAATTGTTCGAGATAAACAAGATAAATACCTTGGAACAAAAGATAAGACAGTGTGTACACAGATCTAAATCCTCTTTTTTTATTTTATTACTTTATGGTTAGCAATCGGTATGAGTATAAGGTTCATTCTAATTTTATTTTGTGAAATATACAGGGTGCTTATTAAACAAGCGACAAAAAGTGACGGGGTTATTATCTGGACAATTCTAAGAATATTCTATCCTTTGATGATTTTTGAAAAACCGCATTGTTTCGAACATACAGGGCAAGACAAATTTTCCACAAAACCAATTTTGACATTTTTCAAATTATAGTCTATCTTTAAATGGTGCGAAGTAGTAAATCAATTATAACCGTCCTCTCCACGGACGTGCAAGATTTTTCGGCATGTATCGACATTAAATTCAAGTTTTGTCTTCAGATAATAATATGTAAAAAGTATGTACAGGGTTATCCAACCAAGACTAGACAAGGCGATTTTTTGACTTTTCCTGTACTTTTATAAAAAAACTGAAATAGCCATCTTAAGTCATTTTCTCCCGCGAATTCGAATATCTTCAGCAAAAAACAATTGAACATCAAACAAAAGTACTAGGGGTCACTTTGATATTTTTTTAAATGGGATGCCGTATTTTTAATGAGCTTATCCGATTTCTCATATAAATTTTGATCTAAAATGTTGGATTTTTAATTTATTTTTTTATTTTTTTTTTTTTATTTTTAACATTTTCCGAATTTAAAACTGAAGAAAAAAGGCGTTTTTGAATTAAAAATCCAACATTTTAGATCAAAATTTATATGAGAAATCGGATAAGCTCATTAAAAATACGGCATCCCATTTAAAAAAATATCAAAGTGACCCCTAGTACTTTTGTTTGATGTTCAATTGTTTTTTGCTGAAGATATTCGAATTCGCGGGAGAAAATGACTTAAGATGGCTATTTCAGTTTTTTTATAAAAGTACAGGAAAAGTCAAAAAATCGCCTTGTCTAGTCTTGGTTGGATAACCCTGTACAGGCTCTTCCAACGAGGACTGAACAGGGGCTCATTTTTGAGCTTCCTTGTATTTAAAGAAAAATCCAAAATAGCCAATCGATGTACTTTTTCCTGCAGAATTCAAAAATGAAACCAAAAATTTATTTGAACCAGAAACAAAAGAGTTACGCTATGGATAAGGTGTTTTTTAAATGGAACACAGCTTTTTTTATACGATTTTTGGAACGAGTGATTTTTTTTTTGTCCGTTCTGATTAAAATATTTAATATTGTGACAGCTATTTTTATTAAATTTTAATGTTTTATCCAGTATAATTTAACTTTAACCTGTTTGAAACATACACTAGGTAATAAAGGTATAATCACCTTTGAATCCTTCAAAGTAAAAAAATTTGACAAATTTACTATATATTGCCGAAATGAAATATTCATTAGATGAGAGATTGCAGATTGTTATCTTGTTCTACAAATGCCAAGAAAATGCAAGAGAAGCAAGGAGAAGATTTATTGCAAATTTTCACAGAAATATATCCGTCAATACTATTCTAAGGATAAAGAACCTATTTGAGAAAAATAAAACATTACATGACAGAAAAAGAAATCCAGAAAGGAATAGAAATCGAGACCGTGCCATTGTGAATTATTTTCGACTGAATCCAACCAAATCAATTTCGGACGCAGTTCGGGACGTTCAATACGGCGGCGGTGTAAGACGCAGAAGAGTTACCCAAGAAACTGTTCACAGGCTTTAAGAAGAAATTTAAGTCTTATCATATTCTTCCACTTCAACATCTAACACCGGCACAAAAAGAACTTCGCTTCCAATTTGTTTCCCAAATTGTGATTCGGAAAGAAAACGAAGACCCTAATTTATTCAGAAATATCTTATGGACTGACGAAGCCACATTCAGAACATCGGGGGTTTTCAATAGACATAATAATCATCACTGGACCATTGGAAATCCAAGAAAATTTCAGACAATTAAATTTCAAGGAAGGACTTCAATCCATGTTTGGTGTGGCATAAAAAATAATAGAATTTTGGGACCAATATTTTTTAACGGGACTTTAAATGGACAGAGATACTACGAGTTCTTAGAAAACAAAATTGAGAACTTTATGGAAGATTTACCATTGGAAGAATATCAAAATTTAATTTGGCAACATGATGGGGCCCCTCCGCATGCCGTGCGTGAGGTTACTCAATATTTAAACGAACGCCATGAAGAATGGATTGGTAGAAATGGAACCTATGCTTGGCCACCCAATAGTCCCGATTTGTCAATATTAGACACATTTCTTTGGGGCCATTTAAAGAACGTGGTATACAAGCAGCGAAACCACGATATTGAAAAGATCATGCAGAAAATTGTGAATGAAATAAATCGCCTTAACCAGGAAAATCACAGTATAACAGCAAGTTTGGAAAGGCTACAAAGAGGTTATCGCACATGTTTCGAGAACAACGGAGGTCATATTGAACAATTAAATTATTAATGTTTTTTTTTTTTTAATTAGTATAGAGTTGGATTTCTTTTTCTGTCATGTAATGTTTTATTTTTCTCAAATAGGTTCTTTATCCTTAGGTTTGATCCTTTCATCTACGGATAGCGCTATTCGTCGAATAATATCTATGGAAACAATTGTCGACACAATTGAAACTATAGCAATTGTTCTATGAATAAAAATATTCGAACGTGAAAGTATCGGACCTTAGAATAGTATTGACGGATATATTTCTGTGAAAAATTGCAATAAATCTTCTCCATGCTTCTCTTGCATTTTCTTGGCATTTGTAGAACAAGATAACAATCTGCAATCTCTCATCTAATGAATACTTCATTTCGGCAATATTATAGTAAATTTGTCAAATTTTTTGACTTTGAAGGATTCAAAGGTGATTATACCTTTATTACCTAGTGTATGTTTCAAACAGGTTAAAGTTAAATTATACTGGATAAAACATTAAAATTTAATAAAAATAGCTGCCACAATATTAAATATTTTAATCAGAACGGACAAAAAAAAAATCATTTGTTCCAAAAATCGTATAAAAAAAGCTATGTTCCATTTAAAAAACACCTTATCCATAGCGTAACTCTTTTGTTTCTGGTTCAAATAAATGTTTGGTTTCATTTTTGAATTCTGCAGGAAAAAGTACATCGATTGGCTATTTTGGATTTTTCTTTAAATACAAGGAAGCTCAAAAATGAGCCCCTGTTCAGTCCTCGTTGGAAGACCCTGTACAGCCGTACCATTTACCTGGAATTTTAGCAAGCAATTTTATCAAAACTAATTAGTCTAGGTACTTATTCCGTTTCTGCTCTAATCATTTTATTCCTTTTTGTACCTAATCCTGGTTACCGAGAGAGCCAGAAAAGAAAACAAAAAAATATTTCACTTAGACGAAACATGGCTAAATGAAGGCCACACCACAGTTCCGCTATACTGTGGCCACACTGTGACTAAATTTTGGCAGGATAAAAATATTAAAAGTTCAACGCAAGCTTTGTTGTAAGCATTGTCCACAGGATTAAGACCGCCATCTAAAAAAGAACGAAGGCTTCGTTAAAGGTGGTTAATCTAAAAATACAGGAGACTATCACGAAGATATGAATGCCGATGTCTTTGAAGAATGGTTCGAACAAATGTTGGATCTTATACCAAAAGATGCAATAACTGTATTGGATAATGCAAGTTATCACTTTAGGCTGACGGAAAAATTACCGACAAGTGCGTGGCGTAAAAAATAACA
The DNA here is from genome assembly GCA_963920685.1 of Polydrusus tereticollis. Lineage (NCBI taxonomy): Eukaryota > Metazoa > Arthropoda > Insecta > Coleoptera > Curculionidae > Polydrusus > Polydrusus tereticollis. The sequence continues at coordinate 52,595,352 of OY987334.1, read as the reverse complement.
GAATTGCTAGGTTTAAGACAAATAGAATTTCCATTAGATCCCTTAGAAAAAGAACTATGGGCTCAAATAAAGACAGATGTCGCCAGAAAAAACACGACGTGGTGGATTAAAAAAAAACTGTTTAATGAAGCTATGGGTAAAATCAGTGCGGAAAAGTGTGATAGAAGAAGCCAAAATGTGGCAGGTAGATATAATAATCGAAGAAATGGTTGAACCGCTTATTATATACGATGTTAAGAAAAGTTCATCTTCCGAATCGGACTATGATCAAGCCATAACGACAAAGCATTATTCCATTTTTGAAAATGCTTTATTTGTAAGATTCTATATTATATCTTGTTTTTGTATATATATTATGAAAAATAGTATCACCCATTGTTATTTATTAGGTAATACGATTTTTTAAATGTTTTCATATCCTATAAATACCTACGAATATAATATAATACAATTTTAGGAGAATAGGCATGTTTCCCCAATACACGCTCCTAGCCAAGGGATTTTCCAATAACAATGGTAAATCCTCAAATATAACAATAGCTTGCGATAAATTCCGGGTGGACTTACCTAAGAATGCTCATTATTTGGATCCTTTAATGTAAACACAATAGATTTTAAGGGATGGTGTTCAAATTGTTCTTGATAACCCGGTATGCGTTATGCATATTTAATGAGCATTTATTACTTGGCGCCATTTAAAGATAGACTGTACACTACTCAACAATAAAAAATTATCTGATTCGGTTTATAATGTTTCATAATCAGGTTGACTAATAAAAAATATCAGCTGTAAATGCGCATTTATGTTTAAAACTGCGGGTACATCGCAAGAAATAACTGCGATGCAAAAAAAAAACTAGTTTAATTGCTAATGTGTCATACCAGCAGACAAAAATATTAAATATGAACCCTTAGTTAAGTCAAATAAAATTATTTTGTCACCATATCACCATGTGATCAGTAATTAACCACTGCGCTATTTTCTTGTAGTGTCTGTATTGGTGCTTAAAAAAATGACTAGCTGTAGAAATATTCATTACAGGGATAGCACAAATATTTTTCAAAAAAAAAATCACTTTAATTTGTAATCTTACTTACATATGGACACAAACACCTAATCATATTTGTTAATGAAGATACTTACTAGGCAACATGGCCAGAATAAATGAATTAATTAACCACTTTCTTTTGATATTAATAGTGTTTCAACGATAATATCGATAATATCGCGGAAGGAAATACCTTACCACCAATAAGCATGCATAAATTAAATAATCAAGATTTATATGTATAATGAAAGAGTGAAGAACTCATTGCAATAGGTATACAAATCTAGCTGTAGCAGTATGCAGGTACTGCTACAGCCAGATTTGTATACCTACTGCAAACTAGGCTTGCCAACCGTCCTCTATTGCCAAGGGCAGTGCTTTATCTCGAGAAAAGCCCTTTATCCTTTAATATATAATGATATAATAATTAGAAATTTTCAATACTTTCATTATTTATCGAGTTATTGCTCGATTAGACTATTTCTGAAGGTGCTGAAAATGCTTTTCACATGTAGCTCGGTTCCTGTTGATTTCACGACGAAAAGTGAAGATATTAAAATCGTTGGGAATAAAATTTTCTATAATATTGTTCTTTAGGAATTTTCGATGTTTTTATTATTTATCGACTTATTGCTCGATTTGGCTATTTTCGAAGGGGTTAAAAATGCTTTTCACGTGTAGCTCGGTTCCTGTTGATTTCGCGACGAAAAGTGAAGACAGTAAAATCGTTGGGAATAAAATTCTGTGTAATATTGTCCTTTTAGGAGTTTTTGATATTTTTATTATTTATCGAGTTATTGCTCGATTTGACTATTTTCGAGGGGGTTAAAAATGCTTTTCACATGTCGCTCGGTTCCTGTTGATTTTGCGACGCAAAGTGAAGATAGTAAAATGGCTGGGAATAAAATTTTGTGTAATTTTGTCCTTTTAGGAATTTTTGATATTTTTAATATTTATCGAGTTATTGCTCGATTTGACAATTTTCGATGGGGTTAAAAATGCTTTTCACCTGTAGCTCGGTTCCAGTTGATTTCGCGACGAAAAGTGAAGATAGTAAAATGGCTGCGAATAAAATTTTGTGTAATATTGTCCTTTTGGGAATTTTTGATATTTTTATTATTTATTGAGTTATTGCTCGATTTGACTATTTTCGAGGGGGTTAAAAATGCTTGACATGTAGCTCGGTTCCTGTTGATTTCGCAACGAAAAGTGAAGATAGTAAAATCGTTGGAAATAAAATTCTGTGTTATATTGTCCCTTTAGAATTTTCGATATTTTTATTATTTATCGAGTTATTGCTCGATTTGGCTATTTCCCAAGGGGTTGAAAATGTTTTTCACCTCTAGCTTGGTTCCTGATGATTTCGCGACGAAAAGTGAAGATAGTAAAATCGTTAGAAATAAAATTCTGTGTAATATCGTCCTTTTAAGAATTTTCAATATTTTTATTATTTATCGACTTATTGCTCGATTTGACTATTTTCAAAGGGGTTAGAAAATGCTTTTCACAGGTAGCTCGGTTTCTGTTGATTTCACGACAAAAAGTGAAAATAGTAAAATGGTAGGGAATAAAATTCTCTATAATTTTGTCCTTTTAGGAATTTTCGATATTTCTATCATGTATTGAGTTATTCCTAGATTTAACTATGTTCGACAGGGTTGAAAATGCTTTTCACGTGTAACTCCGTTTCTGATGATTTCGCGAAGAAAAGTGAAGATAGTAAAATGGTTGGGAAGGAAATTCTTAACAATATAATACTTTTAAGCATTTTCGATATTTTTATTATTTATCGAGTTATTGCTCGATTTGACCATGTTCGTCCCCAACCCAACCCTTTAGATCGGCATGCACACAATTTTTTAGAGAGCAGAAACAATTTTTTGGTCGTGGGCTGCGGCCCTAGATTGTCCCTTAATTTTATATTTAAAAGTTGGCAACCCCATGCAAGACTCAATATTTACATACTAATATTTTTTTTTTTTTCCTGTTAACCATTTCTTATTAGAAAAATCGTTTCCTGGCAGTTCTGCATTTAACAAATTCTCAGTACCTATTTAAACTAACCATAAAATAGTAAGTTTTAACAACAGGTAATAACCATCATAGAGGTACCTATCAGGTTGCTTTTTAATATAGAAGCCACATATTAATATTTATTAATACACCTTTAGTAATTTCAGAACCCACATTCAATTATTATTTGCCTTATCTGATGACTAATCTAAACAAACATTGATATTATTTTAATTTATTGCTGAAGTTATTGCTTTATTAATATTATATTGTATATTATGTAAAGTGGTGTAGATATATTAAATTTTTGGATTAAGGAGGTTTAACTTGGTAAAAAACTTCATGTGACCAGAGTGGGACACAATACTCCACTTACTAACCTGGAAAAAGTATATTACAAGATATCTTGTATGTATATAAAGTTTCATGCATTTAAGGATGTAAAAAAGTACTTACAAAACTTCCCGATTTCGCTTTTTCATGTCTTGATGACATTTTGTCAGTTTGGTCATTTATGCTCTGTAGAGGAATGCAAGGAAGGTACTCTAAAAATAAAAATTACCATATAAAAACACATTTTTTCCGTTAAATATGATTTGAACAAAAGAAAATACTGGCCATCTTATTTTCGTTTGTGTAAAGGCTATATTCAGGTATTTACTTCACCAAACGGCTGGGAGGCCAACAATATAATTATCCCACTTCTCTTACATACTACTTATATAAGTATAAATCGGTAAGTAGGTACTACCTATCCTTAATAATTGTTGGATTAAATAAATCAAATCTTTTTTAACTAATAGGAACTGCTGCAAATAATCTCCTAACCGATATCGTTATTTAATCGACCACCGCACTACCTTGGCACACAAAGATCATAAAAACTTTTTCTACTTAAAAATAAATAGCTATATAACATAACCTACCGGGATTTACCACGATATCGTGCAATATTACTTTCTCTATACGAATTAATTAGTAGACTAAATTAACACTCACTCCAATTTAATCAAACTATAATTTTTATCTTATTTTACCCCACAAGCATCCACATAAACATTTCTAACCACTTGTTGAGTTGTTGATAAATCGCGAAACCGTTACGTTTGTATGTAAGCAAGCGGAAATAATTGGTACTAAATTTCTGGTTTAGCTTTTTTCTAGTCGATAAAACCCAGGTAGAATCGTTAAAAATAGTTAAAATTCCTTGAAAGAAGCCCCCGGGGCAACAAAACGATTTTAAATAGTTAAATTTTCACACGCATTCTATGTAACGCACACATTCAGTCTGCTTGTTATTCAACAAGACAAAAAAGGGCTGGAAAGGTTGTTTCTATATGAATAAATGCTAAGTAATTACCAGTATAGAAAATTATTATCCTATAGTTGAGCTGGGTCACAAAATTATCATTTAAAATAGTCAAAATAGCTGTAGTTTTAGAAATTTAAACAACTTTTTTAAAAAGTTAAGTGTTAAGTCACATTTGACAACTTAATGACACGAGAATAACAAATCACGAGAATTTAGCAACGATAAGGAAAGAAATGAGGTTTGAGCTAAAGGATTTTGAATATTTAATATGGGGATGTTAAAATTAAAATTTCTAAAATCGTTTCAATTTGACCCCTTATCTTCTTTGGGAAGTCCTAATATGTATAAAAGTAAGCTAGAATGATGGTATGCTTCGCCTGTACTCATTATAATTGGCTGTAATCAAATTAAATTAATTTTGTAAATAATAGAGTTGTTGATGCTCAATATTACTTTCCGCAGTTCACTGTGCTTACGTAAAGAAATTTTATCATGGAATTACTTGGTTGCCAACATAAGAAAAGAATTAAATGTTACTAGATTTTTTTCTCTGGTTCGAGTAGAAATATACGCTGGTTACGTCAGCCACAGTCCATCTTCGTCTTACTTGTATCGAGTGAGTCTCGCTATCCTTTGTTGACCTTTAAAAAAATGACATGAAAATGAGAGAAATCGGCGGTGTCACTGCCATTTGACATTTATGTCGATATATCACTTTGACATTTAATCAAAATGTCAAATTTTCGGGAGAAAACGTACTGTGTGGCATTTTTATCGATTATGTAACATTTTCGTGAGTAAATTCCAAGAATTTTGTGCTTTTCTGCAGCTTTCAAAGCTAAAAACCGTCAAAATGACAAAAGTTTGTCGTTTGTGTCTAACAAAGCTACAAAGGGGGTCAAAATATTTCAACATAAACGCTGTAGAAAGCTTTACAGGGTTTATGCCCTATAGGGATCAATTGACTACGTGTATCCCTGAAATGGTAAGTTTAGATGTCACATTTTGACAGGTTTTCAGCACTTTTGCAGAATTTTTACTAATAATGAATACAAAATCTATCCAGGTCAAGCACTATTAACAGAGGTTTCCTGGGGATTTAACAGTTGTCTTAAAGTAGTCTAATTCTAAGCTTTGACACATTTTTTCGCAATATTTATAACAACATATATATACCATTTAATCATTTGGCTTAACAACATTCCCGAAGGTATAATTTTCTTGTTATAGCTAATTGCATAATGACAGGTTTTTGACAGGTGTAGCATATTTTTATGTTAATTCTTGCTTAAATGAATTTAGACCAGTGTTGTTGTAATCTAATATCCTTGTTTTTAGGCTCTGGACCTGATACTAAATCCTGTCATATGTAACCTTTGTCGGACAGCCCTGAAATCTTCGTATGACTTTAAGTCTCGATGCTTGTTAATAGAGAAGAAAATTAGACACTACATTGCCAGCCGACCATCTGATATAGGTGTTTATGATTTGTCAGAGATTGATACGTCAAATTTGCCAAAACCTGTCAGATTCGAAGCAGAAATAGCCAAGTAAGATTTTTGCAATTATCTGCCTCTGTCCCTATTTAATAGTAATTTAAAGTCAAGCTACATCTAAATTCAACTAAAAGATGACATTTATATAGTTACATTGTGTTATTTAAGGCCAAATTATCAATGTCATGTTACTGATAACAGTATATAAGGTAACAGCCACATAACACCTTACAACTAAAATTATTTATTTGATGCTATTGAAGTGTCTATCCTTGTTAACAAATGCGTTTCATTGATTTCATTGATGGTGATATGTGCCTTTTTTTATTTAGGGAACCTCCTAAACTCGTACCAATTCTACCGAAGGTAGAGGTACAACGTGTTGTTCCTTCCCAACCTTCTTCAATACTCTCAAACCTCCTAACTGTTAAGGAAGAGGTTTTTCTTCCAAATCCCTCAGAAATTGAGATTACCAATGTAGGTTTCACGCCTTCACCCCCAAGAGGTAGGTAAACTTGTTAATATCAATATGAAGCAGATTAGTAAACAATTGTATTTTTAGCAAGGGGTCCACAGAGAGTCCCCAGACAGAGTTCCTCTACAGAAATAACTTATATGCCCATTGAGAAAGATGAACACGGCCTCTACACTTGTAACCATTGTGACAAAAAGTTTACAAATGTACCGTCGCTACATACTCACAAAACGAGAGTGCATGAAGAAGACTATTTGTGCAATTTTTGCAATGTCCCCTTCAAGACTTTACAGAATTTGAGAAAACACAATCAACAATGTCAGAAGAGTAAGTCTTTTTAGTGTATTTGTAGTGTAATTTATTTTTTCTGTCTAAATGGAATAATTATGGTTGTGTATAGTTGAGAAAACACACGCACCAACAAAAATATCCCATAACAAATAAATCTGGCATAAATGAAAAGCTTGTTGTTGTAAATTGGAGTGTCTTCCCTGAATAGATATAAAATTATTTATTGAGGCCCAGACTATTATGAAACGACAACTTTTTAAAGTTTCAAATGCTTGCTGCATGTCCTCCACAAGGTGTCTTTCATTTTTAACCCAATATTATTGCAAAGTTTCAAACTGTTTGGTGTCTGTTAATACTAAATGTTGACTATAGTTGAGAAACATTCCAAAGTTGTTAGGAATGCTAAAGGGCATGTAATGCTTAATGCTGAATTAATAAACATTTGTTATGGAAACTGTAAGGAATGGTGTGCCACAGAGTACAGGGTCTTTGATTATATTTTGACCCCTATCTGGAGCCTTCATTATTATACATAGAAAAAAATGTTAAAATAAAATTATAAGACACTTGGACCAACACTCATCACCACTGCTGTAAGTATTATTGATGGATCACGATAACATATTTAATCCCAACCTCCAGCTCTCCGTTTTAGATTTAAGTGAATTGTACAAAGAAAACATGCCGATGTTACAAGGAAAAAGTAACTTTTATTGACATTTATTGAACTATGTGACTTCTAGCGCTTTGGCTAACAACAATCAATGACAGTTTTCCGCCTACTGTCTAATTTATAACAATAACAATAATAATAATAATAATAATAATAGTGAGGCTTCGAACTATCTTTGTCAACGTTTTAAATACTGTTTGGGCCCTTACTAAAAATCAAGAGTAAAACACAACACACCCCTCTGTCATGCATTGGCTAAATATTGATATATTAAAGGAAAGTGAACATCTAAGAAATGTGTATTGGCTTCACAAAGCTTTAATTTCGAATGAAACTTAGGAACAATATACAGTGAGAACAACTAGCATGGAATAATTGGGCACGTGAACTATTATTTTTTATTGCGCATTTTATGCTGAACTAAAGGACGCGTATATAGGGTGAGCCAAAAAATATTTATCAAAGTCAACTTTTTTTAATTGCAAGCGCACATTCCTGAACCAAACTCAAGTAGAAAAGTTCATGTAAACGTGTCCTAAAAGTCTGGTTTTCAAGATACAGGGCGTCAAAGTTTAAAAAAATAATCGTTTTTTTATTAATATCTCAATGATCCTTTTGCTGATTTTGGTAAAATTTGGCAGTATTGCTCGTTGTGAAAAGACGCTAAGTTAGCACTAACTAGATGATAATTGTGAGTTCCAGTGGCGTCCTGGGGAGCAGTCTCACGAATAATATTGCCAAGAAAAATGTACGCCACTTGTTTCAGAAATTTATATTGTTTTTGGGTTAAGCAGCTAAAAATACAACTTTTTTGTCTCTTGATGTTGTTTCGTATCTTACTTTGTTTTCGAGAAAAAAAACTTGTCGACATGCAATGAAGTGGCTTTTATTTTCTCACCAATAATATTGACAAAAAAAATACGCCACTGACTTTTTTAAAAATTTTATATTGTTTACGGGTTAAGCAGCTAAAAATACAACTTTTTTGTCTCTTGATATTATTTGGTATCTTACTTCGTTTCGGAGAAAAAAAATTTTTCGACATGCAATGAGTCAAAGTCAAAGTCCTTTATTTTATGAAGAAGATAGGTTATCTTTTACAAAGCTGTCAGATAAAAATGTTATAAAATACAAAGTGTAACAATTTAAAAATAGATGACAATATAGAAGTCGTAAATACTACAATAGGAAAATATACTTATTTATTTATTTATTTATTTATTCTGACTACGTTACCAATATAATATAGTTTGTAGCAAGTCTTACAAAATAAAACAAAATTAAAAATTCAGAACAACAGTAAGTACAGTTAAAAAATAGAGAATAAGAAAATAACACAAGAAACAAAACAAAAAGCAATGTTACCAACAAAAAAATTAAATTAAAAGAGCAATATAGAGTCTTGAGTTAGATGGTCAAGTTACGGGCTTCCTGAACGAACTCCTCAATCAAATCAAATCAAATCAAATCAAATCATTTATTCATGTTAATACAATTATAAAATTGTGGTAGTAATAAGCCTTCTCAATTAAAATTTCCTTTAGCTTATTTTTAAAACGATCATTTCCCAAATTCTTCAAGTCCAAGGGTAGGATATTGTATAGGTGAATCTGTATTGAATTTTTTTTAGATTTAGATAGTCTGAAATTTGGTTCAATTAAGAGATTAGCAGAGCGAGTGCGATAATTGTGGTTCTCCGCATGAGTCCGAAACTGATGCCTCCCTCTATGCATTTCCAATAGCTGATAGAATATATAGATGGAAGGGAGTGTCAAAATCTCTGCTGTCCTGAAAAGTGGTCTACAGTGGTCAATTATACCAGCACCACAAAGAACCCTAACTGCTCGCTTTTGGAGTTTAAATACTCTCCCTGCACTAGAAGAATATCCCCACAAGGTCACTCCATACACAAGGCGAGAGTGAAACAGTGCAAAGTAGGCATTCCTAAGGATATTCCCAGAAAAACAACGCCGGAGCCGCCTCAGAAGAAACACCACGCTGGAGAGTCCTCCACACAAGAAGTCAACATGACAAGCCCATGTCAAAGAACTATCCAGCGTGATGCCGAGCATCCTGACCGGTCGAGCATTGGCGTTAGCAAAAACGGAAAATTCAAGGGTTTGAGATTTATCCGGATTACACTTCAAGAAATTTGAAGAAAAACCATGTATCAGCCCTTGACATAGCCCGATTTAGTTCCACTTCCAAGCTGGATTCCTTGGAACAAGATACACAAATGGTGGAATCGTCTGCATAAAGTGAATATCTGAGGGGCTGCATGAAGCTGAAGAAGTCATTAACGTATATTATAAATAATAACGGTCCCAAAACAGACCCTTGTGGGACACCATGCCTCACTGGTCGATAGTGAGAACGTCCTGAACCAAGCTCAACACACTGCTCTCGATGCTTAGATGATACTATTTGGGTATCAAGTCATTTCCAGAATAGCTATAGGTATAGGTGCGCCCCTAACACATTACCCACTGTTACATAAAACATAATCTATTTAAAAATACATGAAGTGGCTTTTATTTTTTTTCTCGAAAACGAGACTGCCCCCGGGACGCCACTGGAAGTCATAATTATAATCTAGTTAGTGCTAACTTAGCGTCTTATCACAACGAACAACACGGCCAAATTTCACCAAGATCGGCAAAAGGATCTTTGAGATATTAATAAAAAACCGATTTTTTTTTTAAACTTTGACACCCTGTATCTTGAAAAGCAGACTTTTTAGGACACATGTTTATATGAACTTTTCTACTTGAATTTGGTTCCGGACTGCGCCCTTGGAATTACGGCCTATCATTAAGTAACACCCTGTATACTATGACTGATTAAATTAACTTAATACTTTTTAAATAACCAAAACTATGTTTTCCTTTCTTATGTGATATAAATATCGTGCCTCTAGTTTTTAAGTCTATGGTTGACTGACCAGGGATATTCTCCCTGATCAGGTAGCAAACAGCTTCAGACAAGCAACCATTGAAGCTGAGGAAGCTGTTTTGACACATTTAAATATTTGAAATCAATAATTATGATATTGTCAAATGTTACTAGACGTTTTATTTTTTATTAGTTTCAAGATGTTTTACAGTATTCAAGAAAAAATAATGATTATACCGGGTGATGCACGGCTTAGTTGAACATAGGAAATCCCATGTAAATTTTGAGGTGGCTAAATATTGGCTCCCCTGTAGATTTTAGAGAAAAATGTATTATAGTTTTTTGATGAGGCCGATATGATAAACCCATTTGTCAAGTTTGAATAAATTTTAATTAGCCAATCCTAACTTATTCAATTAAATGTGATGCCAAAACTACGAAATTTTCATAGTTTAGGTAATACAGCAAACATCAGCAAATAATTTCTATGACGCTTTTGTCAAAATAATTTCTATGACGCTTTTGTCAAAAATTGACGTAAAGCTGGACATAACGAATAATAGTATATTGTTAAAAGCAATACTTTTTATGACGAGTCTGAAAGTTTGCTGGACGAACAAAGTGAGTCCGGCAATTACAGAGGAGTCATAACAAGTTGTTTATTACGAATAAAACATACTATTTTTTCTTCAAACGTCGCGTCGTTAAAATATAGAAAGATAAAAATACAAATTTTAAATTTTTTTCGTTTAAAAATGTGAAGTTTCGAATTTTACCTGCTAGCGTTGCTATGGATTTATTTTAATATTGTATTGTTTGATACCGACGCCGACGTATAATTCGATTTGACAAGTGTCAGTGAATCTTATTACAAGCAATTTCCAAGCTTTAATTTCCTGTTTTAAAAATACCATTTTTTCTGATCGAACACTTTACTTTAAATAAAAATGTCAGAATCAGAATTTACCTGTACGCCCCCGGAGGTTGCCAAAATTGCAGCAGATGTCGTGGACAATTTGTTGCCAACCAAATCCAGTAGTATTTACGAAGCTGCGTTTAAGAGATTCCAGAGATGGTGTAATGAGAAAGACATCAAAAATAATAATTCTGAAAATGTACTCTAGGCGTATTTCTCTGAACTGGCGAACAAACAAGAAATGAAAAGTTCAACAATGTGGTCACATTATTCTATGATAAGGTCAATGCTAAATATCAGGCAAGGGATAGACATAAGCAAGTTTTTGAAGTTATGTGCTTATTTAAAGAAGCAAAATGAAGGCTACACAATTTGAAAATTTTCTATCTGAAGCTCCTAATCAGAAGTATATGGGAACTAAGGTAAATTTAGATATTACGTCAAAGAATACAAGTTTTTTTATGAAATATATTATGGTATTTTTAGATTGTACTTGTCATTGGTATTTCTGGTGCATGCCGGTGTGAAAAATTATAAAGCTGGATTTATAAACTCAAAAAGACAGCCGGATAAAATAATTTTTCTAAGGATTAAATCAGTTAATTTTCAAAACCTCAGCCTAAAATCTACAACAAGGAAAACCGCGAGACTGATTAAACAAATGTTTTAGCTTTAATTGAAACAAATCCAACTAGTTCTTGCAGAACGGTTGAAGGTTTGGTCGTAGTAGTTAAATCAAGAGTTCAAAAAATCCCAAAAAAACAAAATTTTAAGCCATATAAATTCCACCTAGTACAAAACTTACATCTTGGCGATGCACAGCGCCGTATAGAGTTCTGTAATTGGTATTTACAAAATATCAACAGGGAAATAATTTTGAAAGAACCGTTATATGGTCCAATGAGTCATTTTACCAGTGCTGATATATTTAATCGGCACAATACGAGGTTTTGGTCTCAGGAAAAAATGAGGTTGAAGTTATGATCAAGTTTGTGAGGTTAGATATTCCGAACTCCGAGCATAAAAATTGGTTATCTCGAACTACCCGGGAAGTTTTCGAATCTTACATGAACTTTACATGAGCAACATGAACGAGTGTATAAATGGAACTGAGTGTTCCCTTTAGTTTAAATTGAACTCCTATTTCCAACACCAACTGAACCTCAACCTCACCAACTTTTCGAGTTTATAAATCCAGCTTAAAAATTACCGTTGATGAGTGATGACATACAAGACTTAGGATCTGCCATTCACATAAGAATTCCTGATAGTAAAACTAAAAAACCGCGACCGTTTACTATTGTTGGGGAACAATATTTAAGCATATATAAAAAATATGCATCATTACGCCCAGAGGGCATGAATGAAAAAATATTTTTTTTTTTAATTTGTAAATGGTCGCTGTTGTCGCATGGTAATGGGAATTCATAAGATAAGTACTGTTTCCAAGGAAGCTGCGGTTTTCTTAAAATTACCTGATGCCACAGAATATACCGGTCACTGTTTAAGGAGAACTTCAGCTACACTGCTTGTAGATGCAGGTGCAGACATTAAGTGTTTAAAGCGCCACGGGGGATGGAAATCCAGTAGTGTAGCTGAAGGGGCACATTGAAGAATTGATGACCAACAAGAAAGATATTGGAAAAAAAATTTTACAACCTCGTTTTACTGAACTAATCCCTATTAACATTGACATAAATTCAACAGCAAGTGGTTCCACGGAGGGTTTAACGCTAGAAAATACAAAAACAAGTCAGGATCGCAAAATCGCAACACCTTGTAATTTTTCTGGGGCCACAATAAATAACTGTACTTTTAATCTGATGTTTAATAAATAGTTCATTGTTGTATTTTTTAAAAATAAATAAAGTATACAAATATCTAATATTTCTTGTATTTTTCAACATTATTTATTTATGACACACACACTTTTTATTCCGCCAAAATAAAAGACACAATTATGTTTTTCTTACTAAGCTTTTAATTTAACATAACATACCTAAGACTACAGATTTTCACAAATACATTAATTAATTAAATGTTCAAACAACCCTCCATTAACAGCTTAACAATATTTTAACCGATCATATAATTTATGCTAATCATTTTATTTTCTTCCACGTGCAGTAAAATATCAAGATCTCTATTATCCCTTTCTTTAGCTCTATTGACATTCTGAGTTGAGCATTTACAGTTATTTATTAGAGTGCCTTTGGACTCAAATTTACTAATGATAAGTTTAATTAATGAAATGGAAGGGATAGGCTTATCAGGGAATTGGACTGAAAACATTTCAGACACTGCTCTTAAACTGTTCCCTGTGTAATACCACTTAATCATAGTTACTTTTTCCTTAATGAAATAACTCATATTTAGCTATAATTAATGCGCCTTCAATGAAAATGTTATCACTGACGCTACCTTTCGTTTTGTCAATGCCAAATAATAATTTGCTGGGTGTTTGCTGTATTACCTAAACTATGAAAATATCGTAATTTCGCCATCACATTTAATTGAATAAGTTATTATTGGCTTATTAAAATTTATTCAAACTTGGCACATGTTTTATTATATCGGCCTCTTCAAAAAATCTCAATAAGATTTTTCTCTAAAATGTACAGGGGAGCCAATATTTATCCACCTCAATATTTACATGGGATTTCCTATGTTCGACTAAGCCATGCATCAGTGGCGGCTCGTGGGTGTATAATGGGGTGAGGCTAGAAAATAGCGCCGCAGGCGAAAATTTTTCGCGATTTCAAGGTCATTGTCTTAAAATGAGTAGTTAGGAATTCAACCAGCAATATAATTATTTTGAAATACTAGGTTTCACGAGAAAAATATTCAATTTGCAAGGTCAGGGTCAATTTCTCTCAGTGCATCCGCTATTGTGTCTCCATTTTGCTCTACTCTCGTAAGCGCCACAGAATTCTTAATATGTTCTTTGGAACTTTCGTGTGATTTTACCGCCCGTGAAAATTTTTTTAAATCAGAATACCCACCCCCTGAACTCCAATTGTTTTTTACGCTGCCTAATAAAATACACGGCCAGCAATACAAACTTTGTTTATATGAACTCCCGCAAAGCCATTTGTAACTATCATATTATGAAGTTTGAAATGATCGCGAACTTTCCCGACCCACCCTCTTTTCGCTAAAAACTGCCGTTATTTTTGGTGTTGGTCGACTCTCCAAAATTTGCCGTTTTTCTATCTCAGGTCGTCGCGAGAAAGGGGTTTCAAGCAAAGACAAAACAATATCGTGAGAGGGATTCATAATTTAAATTAAAATAGGCACAAAGCACAAAAAAATAATTTTATGTAACGAAACCTTGGACCTTGGCAATGGCAATACTGTATTAATTATTAAAATAAAAAGCAAATCGGCTTACTCACCTGATGTAAAGGGCTCTTGCCTTACCTTACCTCCTATCACCAACCACAACTGACTCTAGGAGTCGGTATGTGCACCAACACAACAAGAAAACAAATTAATTAGGAGTCAGTATTTTAACCCGCAGACCTGCCTCGAAAATCTAAAATCACGATAGGTTAACAATCATAAACGAATGGCACTAATTAAATCTAATAACCCGACACCTGATCCTACGAGAAGAAAAGATATATGAGCCTGTTAACAATAAAACATTGCCAAGTTTCAAATAGCCACTAGGCACCCACCTATAATCTATATCTATCACCTATAATCTTTAATTTTTATCTGTTTTTTGTTATTGGGATTTAATTGCATATTTATTAATAATATCTTATAGAACAATGAAAACATTTATCAATCATTTCTAACTTATTTTTTTATGTTTTTAAAAATAAAACATTTAAATAATAAGTAAATAAGTCATTAAGTGTCCTTGTTCAATAAACATTTGGCAACATGCAAGCCATTGCAAGCTACTGTAAAAATAATACGATATATAGGCCCAAATAAGTGGGCCTCACTCGCCTACAAAATTTGCCTATTCTTCCTGTTCTGCGCAATTAATGCGGTGGAGGTGCCGGGTTGGAGAGCATAGCGTTTGTGACGTAAAGGAAGCTCAAGTTTTTGGGATTACATTTTTCTTTTTATGCGGTCAGGCAACGATTTCAGTTTTTAAAATTAATGTTGGATGGGGTGCGCGCTAAATTTAAAAGATAATATGTTGAACTTTGATGGTAATTCAATGTTCTATTGTTTTGATACTTTTAATGATTGGAAATTAGTTAAAAAACGTTTTATATTTAAATAAATAATTTATTAATTTTACATGTGAGGCCCGGCCTCAGTTGCTTTATACGACGAGCCGCCACTGCCATGCATCACCCGGTATATCTTTTAATTGGCTTATTAGAAAATCATAAATGTTTGTTTGCGAGTCCATCGTTAAAGGACGCTCAAAAAAGTCTAATACGATTTTGATGTAAAATTAATAGGGGAGCCAATATTTGAGGGTACGAAAATTTACATGGTATTTTCTATGACCAGTCCCGGTCGATCTTAATAAATGAAAAAAAAGAACAGTTTGTTGACGTTATCTTCAAGGGTCTGTAGCTCCGCAATTTTAGTCAATTTGAACACTTAAATTCAATTTACAGTAAAAAGTTTTTATATCAAACATATTATGGCAGATTTGTTTGATATTCGATATATTTGTCGGTGAGCGTATTTTCATTTTAGTAAGAACCAAATCACCCGCAGCGTCCAACTCGGTTCTAACAAAAAGGCCGCATCTACCAACAAAAGCGAAGAATCATCTTAAAAGATGGCTGTTCAATCACACAGACGTAAGTCTTTTAAACCAATGTTAAAGCTTAAATTATAATCGATATTTTGCAGCATCCATATCCGACGGACGTGGAAAAACAGCAACTAATGAAGGAGACAAATTTGTCCTTGCTGCAAGTCGAAAATTGGTTTATAAACGCGAGAAGAAGAATACTGGCCGATCTAACAAAATTAAGGAACATGAGAGGGAGAATGCCCCGGGGAAGAGGAAGAAGGGGCAGGGGTAGGGGCAGAGGTCGGGTTTATATAGAAGTCGGTAAGTCGATTATAATGTGTGAACATATAAGTATGGTCCCTCTATCTATCTTACAAACTCGTTATAAATGCTAATCCCTTACCGTCATCATAACCTATTGTGTGAGGTGTAAAATTCGGCCACCTGATCTGGGGACTCCAGGTACGGATCTATTTAAAGACTATTATAGTATTATATTTTCTCAGTAATCCTCTTAAAATAATTAGGGTAAAATAAAATAGGTTTATTTTAGTTATTTAAATATACTGATTTATGGTTTTAAAATTCAGTTAACGTGATATTTAAGAATGTTTCGTCCGTGGGAAGAAACCAGTACGCCAAGTGGATTTACGAGTCGCGATAAAAACCAATTAAAGCGTGATATTTGATCAGTTGACACAAAAAAAGTAATCTTCGACATTTACACCACCTTTCTTGAACGTGGGTTTTCAAAATTTGGTGCAGTGAAGAAAGCGGCAGCTTTGCACGCAGGCCAGTGAGCACAGTGTGGTTTGTTGTAAATAAACCTATAGTGGAGAGAAGGAACAGGAAAGACTCTTTTACTTTTAAGAAACTGGACGCGACGGATGTCGACATAATTCGTAGAAAAATATATGCCATGTACAGGGAACAAATGATCCCCACTTTAAAAACCCTATTGCAAAGATTAAAAAAAGATGATACAGGACTAGAGTGTTGTCGTGGGACTCTAAGAAAATGTATTCTAAGAAACGGTTTTAAAATGAAAAAAATTAACAAACAACAAGTAATTATGGAATCGGCCCGGTTAAGAAGATGGAGGATGGAATACCTAATTGCAGTCCATGGATATAGACAGGATGGAAGGGATATTATTTATTTGGACGAGACGTGGTATGACACACACGAAGTTCCAGATAAAGGTTGGGTAGATTTATCGGGTCAATGCAAAACCAAAGCTCCATCAAATAAAGGTAAGCGTATAACAATAATTCACGCTGGGACAAAAAACGGATTTATACCAAACGCTTTGGCCTTATCAGCCAAAAATATAAAGGACTCTCTTGTTGATTATCACGATGATACTACGGCTGAACTATTTGAAGACTGGTTTAAAAACAAATTATTACCAATTACAGGGTGTTTCCTAACCTCTCTGGAAAAATGAAGGAGGTGAATCCTCCCCTTATTTTAAGACGAAAATGTGGTATAAAAGTTTTTCGCATGTCGCTTCTTTTTCGAAATACAGGGTGTTAAAAAAAAATTAGTAAAGCAATATTAATTATTTTAATAATAGATTTAAAAACTTTTAATAATGAACTCACATAAACAAAAGTCAAATAAATTGCTGAAAATGTCCTCCATGAGCCAGTAAACATCCATGTACACGACGTGCTAAATTGTCTCTTACGTGTTGGAAAATTTCGGGACTGGCGCGAATCGTATTAAAACCATCAATAATACGCAGTTGAAGGTCTTCTTCAGTTTCAATACGAATAGTATAAACGAGTTGTTTAAGGTGACCCCAGAAATAAAAATCCCATGGATTCAGATCCGGCGAACGGGGTGGGCATAGGTGAGGTCCTCCTCTACCTATCCAACGAGCAGGATATTGTTGATCTAAATAGTTTCTAACACGTACTGCAAAGTGAGGGGGAGCGCCGTCATGCATGAACCACATTAAAGTTCTCGTTCTTAATGGCACTGCTTCCATCAATTCTGGCAATTCATCTCTAAGGAAGTTGTAATAGACATCACCAGTAAGTCGATTTGGAAAAAAATACGGTCCAACTAAGCTATCTCCAATAATCCCGGCCCAAATATTAAAAGAAAATGTATACTGGTGATGTCCTTCGATAATAGCATGAGGATTATCTTCCGCCCAAATATGGTTGTTGTGAAAATTTATGGTGCCTTGTCTGGAAAAATTCGCTTCATCTGCAAATAGTATTTTTTCCGAAAAATGTGGGACCCTTAAAGAATTTTCTTGAAACCAGTTACAAAAATTAACTCGAGCTGGGAAGTCTCTAGACAACAAAGCTTACACTCTTTCTATGTGATAAGGATAAAGTAAATAGTCCTTTAAGATACTCCATACTGTTTTGTAACTCACATTCAACTCGTTCCCGATTATCCTCGTACTAGTGCCTGGAAATTCTTCCACCATGTTTAAGACCTCTTCCTCAAATTGTACGGTTCTAACTGTAAGTGGTCGGCCGCCTATTTTGCTTTTTGCGAAGCTACCTGTTTCCTCTAACCTGAGGTGCAATCTTGTAAATGTTTCCGAACACGGTACTCGTCTATTAGGAAAACGTTCTGCATATAAACGTCTCGCCTCTAGCGCATTTCCATTTGCTAAACCGTACATGAAATTAATTTGAGCCATTTCTTGATTGGTAAACTCAGCCATTATGAAAAGTATGTAATTTAGTACAAATAAATTCAAAAACAATTCAGAAGGATATTATTTGAAAGATGTTAAACAGGAGACAAATGTTACGGAGAAAACAAATGTGGTTGCCATGGAACGAACCAAAGCCTACTCGTATCATTTGACGCAACATAATGATAAAAATACGAAAAATAACTAAAAAATTAAGGTACTCTTTTACCCAGATCCCCGCCAATGAACTAATTGTAAAATTTAAAATTGACCCAAAGTAAAGTGCTCTAATCCCTTATGTTTAACTAAATTATAGAAGTATACAGGAATATAATAGGATTCCACAAAGAATACTCCATGGAAATACCAAGAAACTGACGTGCAATATTAAGAAATATATAAAGGAAAATAGAGTATAGACATTTAAGTGGCAGGATAAAGAAATATAAACTACATTTTTTTGCCTTTCGGAATAACTTTATTTGAATGTTAATAATTATACCATACAATTTGTAGGCCTCGGTGCCAGTTTTATTGTAAACTGTTTTAAGGTCAATAATAAATTATTATTAAAAAAAAAAAAAATATCGATAATTACACAAAAAAACAATTGCTCCAAATTTTAAAATCATTTTCAATAAAAAAGCAATATTATTGTGACACTTTGGCGGCAGAAATGGGTTATACCGTGTTAAGACTTCCTCCTTATCATTGCATGTTCAACCCAACTGAACATAAAGTAATTTAGTGTTTGGCAGCATTTTATAAAAAAGAAAGTGGTTGTAGAGAGAGCAGTATGTAAAAAGTGTGGTAAAGAATTGCAAGGTCTAGTGGACAGACTAAAAAGTCATTGGGAAACCTGCAAAAAGTGATATCAGCAGTGGTCTTGAAACTCTGCATGGTGATTGTCAGTCACAGCCTGGAACTAGCCAGAGTGAAATTATCCAGTTGGCAAAGAAACAGAAAAGCGATAACTGTGAAAAGGGAAGTGTAGGTGGACGTGAAAATAGTGGAAGTAGCGGCCATTTGGATTCTTTTGTTGTGCGAACTGGACAAGATAAGAAAAAAGAATTGGACAGACAACTAGCCAAAGCCGTTTACGCAACAAATTGCAGTTTTAGAGCTATAGAAAATAAAGAGGTTCGAAAGGCCATAGAAATGCTAAGACCTGGTTACCTTCCACCATCTAGATTTCAGTTATCATCAACGCTCTTGAATGAAATATTTGAAGAAGAAAAATCTAATTGTTTTAACAAGTTATCTGGACAATCTGTTTGCATGTGCAGAGGATGGAAACAGTGTTCTTTTACAAAGCATAGATACATCTGGTCATCCCCATACAGCTGACTATCTTGCCGAATTGGCTATTAACTCAATAAATAAGTGCAAAAATGAATATAACTGTAAAGTTACCAGTATTGTTACAGATAATGCGAGCAATATGGTCAGTATGAAGAAAAAAATTACCGAGTCGTCCAATTACCCTATAATTACATATGGTTGTTCGGCACACTTACTTAGTTTGCTCTCCAAAGATGTAGAAGCATCGCAGATAAAAGACATTTAGTACATATTTAACAAATGAATAAAGAAAAAGGGGGCAAGAAATTGGTCTTACCTCAGGATGTTCAATGGAATACACTTTCAGATTGTCTTGAGATCTATGTAAATGAGTGGCCAAAATTGTTATTAATATGTGAAGAGCATAAAGATCAAATTGATCCAGTCATTTTTAAAAAAGTTTCAGATATTTGTATTAAAAAGATGGCTGAAGATTTTCTAGAGTTGCTAAAACCAATTTCTATAGCACTGGATGCAATGCAACAAAAAGGTGCATTTTTATCTGAAGCAGTTTACATATGGAAAAAGTTACTGGTTATTTTTGACAGTTTTGAATTTGAAGAAGAAAGAAGCTTGCGTCAATATCAATTATTTAAGAACAGATATGTTCAAGCTCTAACCCCCTTTCACTTTTTGGCGTATATTTTGGATCCTACAATAAACAAAGAAGAATATCCATTACTAGCTGAAGAAAAGAGAGATGCTCTACACATTGTTTCCAAATATTTTGCAGACGCAGGATTACTACCATTACTAATTAAGTTGGAAGCTAAGTCGGACCCTTTTCACGAAACTCTGTTTTCAGAGGAAATAATCAAAAATGTAACAGCAGTACAGTGGTGGAGATCTCAAGAAGATGTTTCAGAATTTAAGCAAGTGCTCACTATAGTAATTTCTGTTTTGTGTGCCTGTGCATCGTCTGCTGATATCGAAAGGATGTTTTCTACTTATGGATTCGTACATTCAGATATAAGAAACATACTTGGCAGTGACAAAGCATCTAAACTAGTATTTCTATTTAAGCATTATAACACTTAGGTTTTTTTATATTTTTTTTAACATTGAAAATGTTTATATTATCGCACGGGCACGTTAGTATGGGTACGGAATTCAACGAAATTCTTGTGTTGCATTTGTCCCATGCGTCACACAGTCTAACGACACCGAATCAAAATGATCCACAAACGGAATTATACGCGAACCGCCGCTGCCGAGCCGGTGGCCCGATGATGACGGCGAAGGGAGAAGGGACGAAGGACGACGGGATGAGAGCAAGTCGAGAGTTAGAGGCGCGCTAGAGTTTATAACCTTTATTTTACTATTTTTTATATTATGATTCAATAAAACTTATATCAACTACCTAAATATTACATTCAAATCTATGAGTTTTCGCAGATCTCAAATCTCGCAATAGTCACAAGCGATGCACTCTGCTTCAGCATTTTCAATGTCCTCCCCGGTTGCATCTTTGTAAAGGACTGTAAATTTTTTGTTTAAATTAAGTATTTTTTTGTATTAAAAGGTTTTTTTAGTTTTAATTTTTAAATTTTTTTAAAGTTTTATTTTTGTAATAATTTTTAAATTTTTTTAAAGTTTTATTTTTGTAATAGCCAGCTGTTTTCTTCGATTATTATACAAAAATAATAAATAACACCACATAAAAATGCGTCTGGGTTTTATTTGTTGTATGAACAAATATATTTTAAGTGTTAAAATTTTAAAACTCTTTTAAATTAATCATGATTTAAAAAAAAAAATCATACTGATTAAAATCATGATTTTAATAATCTCAACCCTGATTGTATTATTATTACTTATTATTACATTACGTTTAAAATATGTTCTTGCGTTTTCTTTCTAACATAATAATCAGTACGACACTTTTGTTGCATACAGGTAGTTAAAAAAAATATTTTTTTCCAGGCTTTTATATACATTATTATCTTAAAGCAGCGCAACCTTTTATTCTATCAGCAACGAGTGCGTCCCTGCTTTCATTCGATCACCCGCTGGGTCTTATCGGCATTAAGGATTAGCATTTATAATGAGTTTGTAAGATAGATAGACGGAGTATATACACTGCTCCTAACACCAACCTTTAATTTCAGAAGAGGACTTATATGAGGAGGAACCAGAAATTTTATTCCCAGACGACGAGGAAGAGGCGAGATTGGCCTCGCGTCACCTAAACGACTTGGAAGAGAAAGAAGCTGAAGATAACGCAGAAGAAACTGATGAGGGTGTAGAGGAAGCCGAAACGTCTATGGAGTTGCCAATAGAGTTTCTTGAAGGTAAGCTTTTTAGTTGTGTACCTCTACCCGTTTATTTATTTATTTCCAAATCGCATTAGAAAGTCAAGAAGAGGACCTCGAGGTGAATCCCTTGGAGAATGTCATGGAGAGCACGATGGACCACCATTCCAGTGGAAGCTCGGACAACGCGAGGGAAGAAGAGGAAGATCCTTTGGAGGACGTGGCCTTGAGCAAATTGGCAGGTCGCGTCAAAATGGAAATCGATATTGATGAGCGGTAATTTTGATGGTAGGAAATAGTGCAATGTTATGTTTTTTTTAATGATTTCCTGTAAAGGTTAAAGAATTTTCACTGACTTTAATCAACGACATGCAACTACAAATTCACGGTGTAGCTATTACCGTTAAAGGAACAACAAAGGCAGATTGCTTTAAGGGCCTTTGCCTCCTCGGCGCATGCGTATCCCTACCTGGTTAAACACCAAAATCACAAAAATAAGAGAGACGGACATAGTTGAAGCTTCGTTTACACAGGCGCAAGGGTATTTCGGGTTCATCTGGATCTTTTCCACTTTTTGCAAACAAGCTAGCTGGGTTTTTGGACTTGTTACATGCCAGCAAACAAGTTCACTTTTGTGTGGTTTGCGTGAGGCAAGTTTACTAGTGGGGAATAAAGGGTAGGGAGAGTAAAGGGCCTGGGCACACAGAACGTCGTCTGTCGCTGAAGCTTTAGGGCTAGTTTGAGCTCGTCAACAAAATTTCGAATTCATTTCAATCATACTGTTGAATAAAACAAAATATTATTTTTACTTACTAGTATTGGTTCAAAGAAAGCAATGCCTTGTTTAAAGAATAAGCAAGTACGTGCAGTGTTGCCAGTGATTAATTGATGACAATTTAACACTCCTACTTTGCATTTAAGCAAAGAATTTGAAGAGAACTTTGACTTAAAGCCGTGTACGCACTTTGCGAGGCCGCAGCGCGGCGAGCCAAACTCGGTCGGTTTTTGGGCTTGCTCACAGATGCCTCGTTGCGTTGCATGTCCCAAGTTAGTACGAGTTCTGGCTTGATTTTGTGCCAGTTTGTCAATAACTCCGACAATACAAGGACAAGGCGCTCATTTGTGACGTAGTTATCCGGCGGCCGACGAATAAACGAATAGACCATTGTTGTTTAAGTATTTAAACTTGTATTTAAGCAAATAATGCATTAATTTTGACTAAAAACCTAAATGAGGGCAACTATAAGTAGGTACATAATGATTATAAAAATAACGATTTAACTAAAACACCCTAAACATTTTCCATTACATTTAAATCCGGACTGCGTTAGGGCCATGGTAAAATAATAATTTGTTTCGGTTTCATCCATTCCCTTGCTTGTTGGGCCGTGTGAATGAGACAGTTATCTTGCTGATAAATGAAATCCCGTTCCGGAAATCGTTCTAATACAGATGGTAACGTTTGCAATGTTTTTTTAAAAAATCCATATTTTCCACAAAAATAAAGATATCGAGGTAAACGAAAAACAAGAAGATTAAGAATAGATGTGACTTGATAATTAAAACTTAATTTAGAACAATATACTGTTCCGCCACTCCACAGAGTGTCTTAAAGTTATGGTAAAAAACATATGTTTGTTTAAACCTGTATATTACAAACGTACGTCTATTTTTTAGTAAATTTTTAAAGTGTGAGTGATTTTCCATTAATTTATCTACAATATTCTTTAAAATTCGTTTAAATCCTACAATATTCTTTAAAATTCGTTTAAATCCGACATCAAATAAAAAAGTTATTTGCGATTTAAATTCATCAAAAATTTGTGTGAATCGATTATTTCGCCGGTACTTTTACACTAAAACACAAACAAATATGTCGGAAATAATTTAACACGCTATTTAGACCCATAATGCACTGTATTTTACGGTAAAACACCTACAAATCTGTCGAAAATGATTTATCACACTATTTTCACTATTTAAACCCATAATGCACTGTATTTTTCGGTATTTTGGCGCTAAAACACCAACAAATCTGTCGAAAATGATTTATCACTTTATTTCCACTATTTAAAACCGATAATGCAGTGTACTTTTACACTAAAACACAAACAAATATGTCGGAAATAATTTAACACGCTATTTAGACCCATAATGCACTGTATTTTACGGTAAAACACCAACAAATCTGTCGAAAATGATTTATCACACTATTTTCACTATTTAAACCCATAATGCACTGTATTTTTCGGTATTTTTACGCTAAAACACCAACAAATCTGTCGAAAATGATTTATCACACTATTTCCACTATTTAAAACCGATAATGCAGTGTACTTTTACACTAAAACAGAAACAAATTCACAGGAAAAATGCCGGCAAGGCTCTAAATCCGGCCATACCAAAATGACGTCTCTAGCAAAATTCGCTTGAGCACTTTGTCCTTGTATTGTAGGAGTTGTTGAGTTTGTTAATAGAATGGATACCGAAAAGTCTAAACTTTTGATAGATATGTACAAAGACCACCACCGTTCATTATGGGGCCCAAAACAAGAAAAGAGAAGATGCATGTGATGACAGCTCGCATTGTCTCTTACCCCAGTAATGAGGCAGCCTCGCAAAGTCCGTACACGGCTTAAGCCTATTTTGTAAGTTTTTTTTTATTATGTATAGTACAAAGTTGTTAGTTGTGTTGGTTGTTCTCACGTATGTATGTGTGTACCGAGTCTTCCAACGAGGGATAAATGAACAGGGCCATATTTTCAACTGTAAATGGGGAACTCCATTAAAAACAAGGGACAAGTTTACAAGTACGCCATAATTCTTTTGTTTTAAGTAACTATTTTTTTTTAAACTGGCCAAGAAATCGCATTTTACTGTTTTTGTTCTGTAGTTGAATTAATAATAGGGTCATGTTCAATCCTCAATGGATGATGACGCTGTACATTGTTAAATATTTTAGTTGATTATTATGGAGTAGATTTAGCAAAGAACTTTATATTGTGTGGCCACTGTTTGGTGTTACGTAAATACGCGAGTGGATCTGTTTTTCTATTGAGTATTATTGGGCCAGGTATTTTACGTTTTTAGTTGGGAGAAATTGTCACAGTAGGGTGTTTTCCTAACGAACAAGTCTTGGGGTTCTACAGGCGAGAAAGCGTCCTGCAACACCCTTTACACTAGTGTGTAAATTCCCTCAAAAGATTCAGTAAAGCATAAAGTTGATAACTATCACACACAATCTTGTCTTCTCTTTATTCATTGAAAATATCTGACAACAAACTAAATCTGTTATTGCGACCTCGAGATATTCGAAACTAATCCTACTGCGATCCACAGGGTGGTCATTTAAGTGTGCAACATATGAGAATTTTTTTTATTACTGATTTCTCAGAAAATTTTATTCTTGATAAAAGTTGGTGCATTTTCGATAATCATATTAGGTGCACTTGGAATGATTGCAAGTCGAGCGGCGTACAGGGTAGGTCAAGAAATATAAAACTTGTACAAGAATAAAGTACCCCTATTTCAGAAAGTTCAGCAAAATGTTATTAAGAAAAGTTGTTTACGTGACCTAAAATTAAATATTTTTTTTTGAAAACATTAATAAATTAATCAAAATCAAATCAATTTCACATATCTTTGTTCAAATTCAAGGATATTTGTAAAATTAACTTGAATTTTTAATTCATTAAGGAATTTAATTAGGAATAATGAAAGGAGGAAGGACGAAATACCGATTCACGGTGGCCTCCTCGATCGCCAGATCTCACCCCATTAGATTTTTTTTTATGGGGATATTTAAAGCAAAAAGTTTACAAGGTCGACCGTTTAATAATGTTGGGGAGCTTGAAAATTCGATACGATTTCATTGCAGAAATATTCCAGCAAGTGTATTGCGAGCCACTCTTAGTGAATTTTATGATCGGACAATTAAATGCATTGAACGAGAAGGTGGACATACAGATGCGCGTTGATAATTTTTTTACACATACATAATTTAATTTTTTTCTGCATTTCAAATATTTTCTGTTTTATTTTTTTTTATTTGTTTATTGTTAAATTATAATAAAAAAAAAACGATAAAAGTTGGCAAAACCATTGGCACCATATTCAAATACGTTTAAAAGCATTGTATTTCTTGAGTTTGCACTAAACGCATATATAATGCATACACATTGTTTTGTTAATAATGCCACCAAACTGTCATAATGTTTTAGTAGGATTTCATGTTTGTCGAATTTGTACAGTTTCTTAACAAACATTTAAAATAAAAATTTTGCACTTTCAATAAAAGTTTTTTAATTTGCATATTATCATTCCTAATGTTTTACCTTGTTAAAAAGAATTTTTAGGATATTTTAAAGTTGTGTTTAATGTCGTTGCAACAACCATGAAGTTTGTGATTCCTTAATAAATTAAAAATTCAAGTTAATTTTACAAATATGCTTGAATTTGAACAAAGATATGTGAAATGGATCTGATTTTGATTAATTTATGAAGGTTTTTAGGGTGAATATAAAAAAAAAAAATTGGGAAATTATTGTTTTCAAAAAAAAATATTTTTTTTATTTTAGGAGGTCACGTTTTTGAATCTATGCATAGCTTTTAATTCTAAACAACTTTTCTTAATAACATTTTGCTGAATTTTCTGAAATAGGGATACTTTATTCTTGTACAAGTTTTATATTTTTTGACCTACCCTGTACGCCGTTTGACTTGCAACCATTCCAAGCGTACCTAATATGATTATCGAACATGCACCAACTTTTATCAAGAATAAAGTTTTCTGAGAAATCAGTAATAAAAAAAATCCCATATGTTGCACACTTAAATGACCACACTGTATATCTACTGCAAGTCGACGCGAATAGGTTATAATTTGCAAGTTTTCGCGCTCCCATGCATTCAAAAAATGTCGCAGGACATTTTACACAAGCAAGTTGATATCTGACAGTCTACCAATCACTTCTCGCAGGAGTTTTCTCGTCTGCAAAAATGCGACCTGTCGCGTTACTAAGCGAGCGTTGTAATTTACATTACCACACTAGATGCGATTAGAATATCATTAGAAACACTAAAACATTGTTTTTACGCGACCAGGTATTTTTATTTTCACCACAATATGCATTTTACATCAAAATTGTATTCAAATCAAATCAAATCAAGCTCTATTGTCAAGAAAACTATTTCTATTGAGATAGCAAACAATCCTAATTCCATGTAAAACATGCACTTATAATTAAAACAGACACATCACCTGTAGTCATCAGATAAGTATTCCCTGACACTGTAGTAGGCTCTCGCAGTAAGCAACTTTTTGCCTCCTTTTCGAGATTTATTCGCGCATCTAATTTGGCGTAGACCTACTGGGAGTCTTCTACGTAATTTTTTACTGGTGTAGAGTAGAGATTTTTTACCGAGGTGGAATAAGGAATAGGGCGATCAATGCAGGTATTCCGGGTACTCAAGTTCGCTTGAAATTATTCTGAGTGCATAGCACCCTGAAGCTACATTCCCTGAGATATTTTGAATGTGAGCCTCAAGTTTCACTCCACCATCGACACAAAGCCCCAAAAACTTTACCATCCTCACACTGTTAATTAGTAGTTGGTTGATGGCACACCGAAAACTCAAGACATTTGTCTTTACTAATTCCAGCATTAGTGGTTTTATTTCCAAATCCATTTGACCCAGACTACCGTTACGAAGAACTGATGATCCAGCAAGATGGTGCTCCTCCGCACTATGCTGCCACTCTGCGTACATTTTTGTATGGAACCTTTCCCAATCGGTGGATAAGAAGGAGAAGATCTATCGAATGGCCTGCTAGGTCGCCAGACCTAACTCCGCTGGATTTCTTTTTGCGGGGTTACCTCAAATCGAAAGTATTTGTTGACAGGCCAAACAATCTGCAGGAGTTAAAAGAGAGGATCCAAAGAGAAGTGCGTGCCATAACTCATTATAAATTATAAACATTATAAACCAGCAAGTTGGTATCGCACCACTCCCTTATCAATCTTAGGTCCCTGACAATGGTATTCTCCAGTATTTCACATTCTGGTGATGCCAGAGAATGGTTGTATCGTCAGCAAATATGATAAATGATCCGCCGATGTTGATTGTAGGCAAGAAACAGCAGGGGTCCGAGGTCGGAATCCTGAGTTGCACCCGCCTTAACCTCCAAAGGTCCGGACGAATCACCCCCAACCCTAACGTTCTGAAAACGTCCGGACAGGTATGACCCGAACCACTGAAGCACACTACCCCGCAAGCCATACCTTTCTAGCTTATGCAGCAGTATTCTGTGATCAACGCAATCAAATGCCCTGCCCTAGACAAATCACAGAACACCGCTGCTGCAGCCTCATCCTGATTAAGGCGCAGGTAAAGGCCCTCTGGGCTGTTTCGAGAATCTCTAAAACAAGACTGACTCTTACTCAATTACAGTTTCCTTTTACCAATTTTTCGATGATCTTTAATAGAGCAGGAAGTAAGGAGATTGGCACATCGTCGGCCTCGCCACCCTTAAAAAGTGGAATGACATATGCTCTCTTCAGGCAAGCAGGAAGGGAACCAGAGCGTAAGAATTGGTTAATAGCCTCCGCCAAACCCAACAGGGCCCCTTCAGGGAGTGCAAGGAACCCCCTTAAAGGCATATTGTCCCAAGCAGTCGAATGCTTGTTTTGGAGTTCATTAAAGACCCTAATTTCATATTTGTTGGTGTAAAAAAGAAGGATTCAGGCTAGTTTTGATGTACAATTAATAGGGGAGCCAATACACCACCCGGTATTATGATAATGTCTAAATAAATATCCACTTTTATTACTTCCATATAAAAACGTAAAATGCTCAGCCCATGCATATTATATATTAATTTTTAAATTAATAATATAGACCAAAGCCGTACTTTCTAAGTTTGACAAGCTGTCAATGTCAGTGTGTCAACCTTAAAACCTGAGCAGGCCTTGATGTTAATAAACATAAGACTAAACTAGTGATATGTATGCAATTATACGATTAGGGTTAATAGTTTGATGACGATTGTCGCTATACAGGGTGTCCCTTTTTTAAAGCGATATTGCCAAGGCTATCACAGAGCGACAAAGTCGGATGTGTTGGGACAACCCTGTAGATTAATATATAATGTTGGGGAGGGGTGGTTTGTATATAGTACATAGTGGTGGTGTTTGTTGTATTAGGAAAATATTGTTCGGCATTTGTTTGGTTTTCAGGAGTCGCAAATACTGTTTATAGGCCTGGCAGCTTTTGTTAAATATTATTTACTCTCATACTCTGCTAGGCTAATGTAGCTGTAAGTAGAGTAGTCTTCCCTTGGACTATAAATCCGTATTTCGACTCTTAAAACTAGACTAGGTGGAAGTTAATTTCGATGATGCTTTAAAAGTAATAGGCTTAATATACCGGCATTCTGCCGGTCACTGTGTTGTGTGTATGTTTCTCGTTGGTTTATTTTCCCGTGGAAAATTCAAAATATCCGTTACGGTTTTTAAAAATACCTATAGATCTCATAAGCGGTAGGGGACAATCTTAACAATTAACAGATTTCATAGTTTTGATATGGAACTTGTTTTTTAAGGAGCTGGATAATGATTGATAGTGGGTTGTCTTATACAGTGTCAATAAAAAATGCGCAACATATTAGTAATTATTTCATTACTTATTTCTCAGAAAATTTTAGTTCTCTAGAAGTTGGTGCATGAGATAAAACTTCGTTACACTAGAGTGATGTTAGCAAGTTTTTGTTCGGTCACAGGAAATTGTGACTTTTCAAAACCTCAAATATCCGAGGTTTGTATCCAACTTTGAAAGGGTATAAAATTAAAAGTATATCTGTGTAATATAATTTATACAAGATGTCCCAGAATTCGTGGACAATATCAAGGATTCATACATAGTTGATGCAAAACAAAAACCGATACACGTCATACCCTTCGAGTGACGTCAGTTATCGACAGTGTTGCCATTGTAACCAAAATATCCGAGTGAGGGAGTTACACAGTTTTTTTCTCATAAGAACAAGATAAATATAAAAAAATTTCCGATAATTTATATATTTGTTTACTGCATAATTCCTTTTACCATCAGCTTTAGTACATCTAACACTTCTTTTTTTTTCATGTTGCGAGGATTGACTAATGGTACCATTCTGAAAAATCCATGTTTCATCCAAGAAAACGAATTGGTACAAGAATGCTTCTTTTTCTTTAGTATATTCTTTCAAAAATACCAGTCGTTTGAAAGCTACATGGGAAAGTTCCATAAGCCCTCGCCGCAGTTCATCTTTTTACCATCCGAAGCCTATTTTCTTGAAGAAGGCTTCTTAAAGACTTAAGACAACCATCAAACAGTTCTCTGTCTTTTAATTTCTTACCTTAAGTTGTCAAAGTTACATGATGTTCTAAAAAAAGTTACAGCTTATGAATAACCGATGTAAAATATTATAATTTTTAAATACAACTTACTTGTTTCGTACTTTTCATAATAATAGAGTTTTCGCACATTCGCATTTTTCCTAGGCTCTCTAGAGTTCTGTTGCGTAGCTATATTTTCAGTGGTAATACAAATTCTTATTACCTGTATTTTGTATTTAATTTGAAACTTATTATTTTTAATCAAATAATTATTATAATAATAATAATAGTTATAGTTGTACGTAACACGTAGAATACTATGTTGAAGCACTTATGTTATTACATGTCCGGAGCTGCAATCCAGTTTAATTTTGAGGTCACCTGTGTCTTATCACCACCATTATTAGGAGTAAAATTTTCTGAGAAACCAATTAAAAAAAGATTCGTATGTTGCACACTTTTAAACATCCTGTATAAAAATATACCGAATGTTTTGACTGACCGTTACACTTAGAGCTAGGCTATTATCAAGTGATAAACGAACAGAAAAGTCTTAAGCTATCAAGTTTTTATTATTTAAAAATTCCACCAAAGTTATAAATCTTTACGAAACTGTGCAAAATTTCAAGTAGCAAGCGGTCAAACTTTTATTAGGAAGGGGAGCCCTCTGTTCTTCTCTTTTAACAGGTTTAAAAATTGTTGTCGCTCTCATTAAAATTGTTTTGTTCATAGGTCTTCTTGATACTACTGACAGTGTCTGTAAACATTCTGTTATTTAAAGGAAATATACAGGGTGTTTCACAGTGAATGGAACATTAGTCATTTGAGTTTTTGCATTAAACGGGCATGCCCTGCCCAGACAATGCGGTGTTGTCGCTTCTACCAGGTAGTAGCAGCTAATTTTATATTTTAAATGGAGCAACCTGTTGAAATCTCTATTAATTGCCCAACAACTTTCCTTGTTATTTCCCTATCTCTTTTCGTTTTTCAGATATTAATTAATTTTTTCCCCCGAAAAACATGACCGACAACAAATGCTGATAATTTTGAACTTGAAATGGCGATATGCGGGGTTGACAGAACTTTATCCAGTTTACCACACCTGGTTTAAAATAAGAAGAATTATATTTTTTTTTTAATTTGACAGATTTTATGGTTTCGACTGATACGTCACTGCCATTAATTTGAAGTAGAATTTAATTTTTTTTATCTTAGAAATATGGATGAAGATGACAGTAAAAAAGGAGTGCCATGTTTTACGGCGACAGAAACAATATTTAGTTAATAACTTAATTGCTAATAAATATGCTCTGTTTTTAAAGATAAAAACCAATAAAACAGCAATACAGGATCAAAATGAAGCCTAAAAGAATATAGAGGTATAATTCAATATAAGCGGACCTACAGTATATTACAGAAATGCCGAATCTCTCAAGGGTTTCTATGAAAATAGAAAAAATACTTGCGTAAGAAATTCTCTGAAGAGAAAAAGCACAGATGTATTATTGGAGGAGGTGAAATGCCTGTTATGAAAAAGATGAGACGGATGAAGTTCTAATCTCTTCTTCTTCTTTCTCAGCCTTGATTTGTCCACTCCTGGACATAGGCCTCTCCATTGATTCTCCATGCCTGCCGATCCTGGGCCAATCTGATCCAGTTTTTACCCGCCTTTTCCTTGATATCGTCGGCCCATCTCTTTTGAGGTCTGCCGACGCTTCTTGTAGTTTGTCTTGGTCTCCATCTTACAACCCGGGATGTCCATCTGTCCATATCCTGTCGTGCGACGTGTCCCGCCCATTGCCATTTCAGTCTTGCGGTCCTCTCCATGACATCTGTGATCTTTGTTCTTCGTCTTATCTCTGTGTTAGTTATTTTGTCTTGCAAGCCTATACCAAGCATAGCCCTTTCCATGGCTCTCTGTGCAACTTTTAGTTTTGCAGCGCTTTTTTGTGTAATGGCCATTGTTTCCATTCCATACGTTGCTACCGGGAGGATGCAGCTGTCGAAGACTTTACTCTTTAGATTGATTGGAACTTCCTTATTTGTTAGTATATGTCGTAAGTTGCCGAAGGCTGCCCACGTCAGAGCGATTCTTCTCTTGATCTCCAGAGATTGATTTTCTTTGCCTAGCGTAATGGTATGTCCCAGATATACGTATTCATTGACAGATTCTATTTGATGATTTTTTATGTTAATTGTATCATCGCTGTTGCTTATAATCTTTGTTTTGTTATAGTTCACGTTTAGGCCAATCTCTTGTGAAGCGTTGTTGAGTTGTTCCATCATAATTTTTAGTTCATTTATGTCACTGCTCAATAGGATAATATCATCGGCGAATCGGAGATGGTTTAGGTAACTGCCGTCTATATTTAACCCGAGTTTGTGCCAGTCAAGCCTCTTAAATACGTCCTCCAGGGCCAGAGTAAAAAGTTTCGGCGATATGACATCGCCCTGTCGAACTCCTCTTTCCAATTTGATTTTGTCTGTTTCCAGGTCTTCATCGATTTTGACATGAATTGTGGAGTTTTCATATATGTCCTTGATTATCATAGAGTATCTGGAGTCAATCCGTGCATTGTCTAAACCTGCCATAAAGGACCATTTTTCTATCGAGTCGAACGCTTTTTGATAGTCTATGAAGGCCACGTGTAGTGGGACGTTGTATTCGGTACATTTTTCGATGACCGTTCTAACTGTCTGAATGTGATCCATTGTACTGTATCCCTTTCGAAAGCCTGCCTGTTCGCATGGTTGGTAGGAGTCCAATTTTTGTGTCAGTCTGTTTGTTATTATTCTTGAGAAGAGTTTGTATATGTGTGACAAAAGACTGATAGGACGGTAGTTTTCAATATTTGTATTGTCTCCTTTTTTAAACAATATAACCACTTCTGCATTTTTCCAGTGATTCGGAATTCTTCCTTCTATTAGACATTGATTTAAGAGTATCTTTAGTGCGCTTATCAGTGAGTCGCCTCCCATCTTTATCATTTCGCTTGTGATACGGTCTTCTCCAGGGGCTTTTTTGTTTTTCATTTTATTTAATGCTCCTCTAATTTCATCCTTTGTTATCTCCGGCAGTTCTTCTGATCCTACGTTTGTGATTCTTCCCGATGGAATTTGGTAATTTGGCATTGCCGTTGATGAGTATAGTTTTTGGTAGAATTTCTGAATTTCCTTCGCTATATCCTTTCTGTTTGTGATTATCATACCCTTGTCATCCTTTATCTTCAATATTCTAGTCTTCCCCCTTGATAGCCTAGAGCGCAGTACTTTCATGCCTCTATTTTCTTCAATAGTATTGTTTATTTGTTTTGTGTTATACGTTCTTATATCTTTTCTAATCTTTTTCTTAGTTTGTTTGTTGAGCTCCTTATACCACGAGGTCTTCTTTGGAATCTTTACGTCAGGTAAATACCTTTGACATTTTTCTGGTCATTGTTTGCTTATTCAGCATTTTTGTTTAATTTTTTAATGTTCAATCGGCCGGAGCTTTGAATTGTCGTGTCTCGTGCTTGCGTGTTTTCTCTAATATTTTAAGCTGCTTGCGTTGGCGCCTGTTTTCCATCTCCTTGATGCTGTCGGATAGTGCTTCTCTACTGTCTCCAGTGCTTCTCTACTGTATATTAGGCTCACGCACAGGGAGCCAGTCTTTAGGTAGTTTGTATGTTGCGTTTGGTCTAGTTCTTGTATGTGAGTTTGTTATCAGTTCGTTTGTCGATACGTCCGTTCGTTTGTAGTAATCAGTTATAATTTTCAAAAAAAACTCGTTAATCGTCTGTATTTTAAAGTCGTTATGGAGCACCCTGTTCATCGTATACCTAGGGACATTTTCTATCGTCTTTAATGCTCTATTTTGAATTACCTGGAACTTATTCAACTCGGACTTACTTATGTTGCACCATGATGGCGCTCCATAGGTAAGTACCGGCCTGACCAGGACCTTGTAGAGGTTAACTTTCGTTCTATTACTAAGTCTACTCCGCCTGTGAAGCAGGGGGTAGATTGAGCTCATTTGACGCAACGCTAACTTGATTCTATTTATCGAATTTAACCTCCAGTTTAGTCTTTGGTCAAAGATAAGTCCAAGGTACTTCACTTCCTGGCACCAGTCAATCTGGACTCTATTGACACTAAGCCTTGTTTCAGGTCTTCTGACACGACATTTCGAAAAATAAATAGCCTTTGTTTTGGCGGGATTCAAACGAATCTTCCAATCCGAAAGCCATTTTTCTAGCTGGTTTATATGGCGTTGCATACGGGTGACGACGAGCCGTGGCTGTTTAGAAGTCGAAGTTATTGCAGTATCGTCGGCGAACAGATAGAGCTGATTTTGTCTATCTCGCGGAATGTCGTGAGTGTAAATGTTGTACAACATCGGAGACAGAGGTGAGCCTTGCGGCACTCCGGCCCCGATGCGTTTTATCGAAGAAATCGCTTCCTCCGACGAGACTGCAAAACTTCGGTTCTCTAAGAATGAGTCTACGATCTTTACTAGATAGTTTGGAGCACCGAGCCTTATCAACTTTAATAGTAGACCGTTGTGCCAGACCTTATCAAAAGCTTTAGAAACGTCAAAGAAAACCGCCCCCGTGTGCGCCCTTCTGTTAAATCCTTTCACTATGTTCGAAGTGAGTCTCGTCGTTTGCCTAACTGTGCAATGTTCGGCACGAAAGCCGAACTGTTCGTTAGGCAAAATATTGTTAGTAAAAACGAAATCGTTTATACGAGACAGGATTATTTTTTCGACTACCTTACCCAGGCCAGATAACAGGCTTATAGGTCGGTAGCTAACCGGTGCTGTAGGATCCTCCCCTTTCTTATGAATGAGGATAACTTTCGCGTGTTTCCAGACGCACGGGAAATGACCTTCTTTGATAATAGCCTGGGATAGGTCTGCAATGTTCCTCAAAGCTGCGTCTGGCAGGTTTCGCAACGCCGTATTCTTAATGCCGTCGAAACCCGGGGCTTTTCTAGCATTTAAAGCACTGACTAGTGATCTGACTTCCTCAAGAGTAACCGTCGGGAAATTTGGCAGAGGATAATTTATCGTTCTGTAAATGTTAATTGTTCTGGAGATCCTCTCATCTCTGGCCGGATCCGTGGTGGGATTTTCGCTGAATTGCTCGCAGAGTTTGTCTGCGAGCAATTCAGCTTTATCCTTTGCATCCGTCACCATCAGGCCTGTTTGTTGGTTTTTGAGGAACGACATCGGTTTCTTCGAACCTCTAATTAAAGTTCGAGTCATCTTGAACAAAGAGTTGTCTTCGATTGACAAACTCTGGACTCTGTCGTCCCACAACTCCGATTGTCGATCAATTAGTAACAGCCTGATAGCCTCGGCTGCACGATTTGCCTCGGCTTTGATGTTAGGATCCCCAGTTCGATACGCTCTGTTTTTAAGTCGGTTTTTAGCTCTGATGCGCTGCTTGATATCGTCAGTTAAATCCCCGAATTTCGAATATTCAGACATCTTCGTGATAGAGGATTGGATAAAGGCCGTATTGATGTCATTTGTGATCTTATTCGCAGCATTTTCGATGTCATCTGGGTTGCGAAGCGGACCTAGCGGCTCGATGTTCCTCATGGCGGTGTTGTACTTCAGCCAGTTTGTGTTAACCCGAGTTACAAAACCTCGGCCCTTCTCGAGAGGATCACCCACTTCCACGACAACCGGTATATGTTCCGAGCTAAGATCACAAATGACAAGTGGCTGTGAAATCTGAACAGAGTTTTTTATCACAAAAATGTCTAGAATAGTCGGAAGAGCTCTCCCGAACATGTGAGTGGGCTCTTCCGGCGGCAATATATGAAAATTCAGCACCTCGGAGAACTCATATAAAGTGCGACCTCTTAGATTTGAGTCTCTGCAACCCCAAACTGTGTTCTTGGCGTTAAGATCACCCCCTATAATTGTTCTGTTGTTATTATCAAAAATTTTCCTCAGACAATTCCCCGTGAAACTAACTGACGGACTACAGTAGACCGATCCCAGGTGAACGCGCTGATTGTTCTTGAATTTAATTGAAATGAATGTCCCTTCAATGTGGGCGCAATTGTCAGGACCCGGCACAACTTCCTCGTCTACCTAGGCGATCATTCCTAAATATGATGTAATTTGGGAATGAAAACCTCTCTCCCTTCAGCCATGTTTCCTGCAAAAGAAGCACATCTATCTCGTTTCTTTCTACAAAGTCGATAAGTTCGTTCCTCCGGTTCTTGATGCTGTTGACGTTAAATGTCGCCAATTTGAAATAAGCCGTCTCCGTCTGCACTACCATTAAACCGCGGTTTTTTCGAAAGTATTAACGATGTTCTTTAGCTGAGCCTCCATAATTTTAGAAAACTGGGCGAGAAAGCTCTGCATTGTTGATTGCAGCGCCACCTCTAGTGCATTTGGCACTGGTTGCGTACCCTGCGCAGCGTCCTTCTTCGCATTGCTATCATCTGCCAACTTTTTGTTGTTTTGTTGGCCCCAACGGAAGTTGGGATTTGATTTTGGTACATTTGAATTTCTGTCTGGATTTACGTTTTTACGCAAATTGTTGGGGTGGCGCGGACATCCCTGGTAATTTGCCGGGTGCTCACCCCCGCAATTTGAACATTTTGCAGCCTCTTCACGAGGTTTTGGACATTCATAAGAAAAGTGATCAGAAGCGCACTTCAAGCACTTTACGGGAGCATTGCATCGAAATTGAGAATGCCCGTAAAGCTGGCAGCGGTGGCATTGCGAGAAAGACGCGCGCGCTTTTTGCGCCTCTACTCTAATTGACATAGAGTCTAACGCTCGGAGTTCGTAAATCATTTTTTCGGAACGTGGCAGAAAAACCAGCACCAATGGCAGTGGGGCGCCGCTGCGATTATTCCAGCGAATCACTCTGGACGGATGGTAACCTAATTCGATGAGATCATCTTTTATTTTTGCTTCCGACCACGTTTCCAAAACGCCTCGGAGCACCACATGGAGCTCCTTTTCGTCCTGGAAACGGAACGAGTAATGGTGGAGGTTATTGGAAATCAAGAATTTGATTATCTTGTTGTAATGAGCAGGAGTCGGGGGGTGAATTTTGACGCCATCCGCCACAGTGACTGCGCGGCCATAATCTATTTTTTCAGATTTTAAATGCCTAGTAATATCGTTATATTTGAGTTTATCGCGAATAATGATCGGGGGAACGCGGATTCTTGGCGTGCTGGACCCCTGATTATCATTTGAATCGATTTTAGTTTCAGTGACATTTTTAGTGGCTGTCGATTCCGTCTGGCTAGGCTTGGGCGCGCTGCCTTGCTTATCCTGAGCTACTTTTTGTACTAAATACGTATTTAGCGCCTTATTGTTCGTTTTCGGTAAGTTTGGCCATGCGGAATCGCTAGCCACCTTTTTAACATTGGTTTCTGTAATCTCAGGGTTCAGATTTTGTCTTTTTCTACTGCGTTTTTGCTTTTGCGTCGACCATTGCTGCTCATTGCCTGAATCGGACATGGATTCGTAATCCATTCCCGATCCAGAGTTATTATTGTCATTAACTTGTAAGCTATTTGAACGTCGAGCAATAGCGTTATCAGCGGTATCGATGATCGACACTGTTCTAGGTTTGTCAGAAAGAATAATATCTATATTTGAATTTAAATTTGATTTTGTTTTAATGTCAGTGTCATTGTTATTACGGTATCTACCTAACTCAGCCTGTAAATCCCTGTGTGCTTCCTGCAATTCTTGCAGGGCCTTTGCCTTGGCAAAATCAGCCTCCTTCACCTGCCGAAGCTTGTCCTTCCATTCATGCTCACGTTCGTCTAATAGTTTTTTCCACCTCGCCTCCATGCGGATTTCGACTGCTTCAATCCTTTGTTCCATTGTTAATTGAACTACGGACTGCATTGGTTCATCGTCGGATGGCGGCATTTCAACGTCCTCTGGCCGGGGGGCCTCCCCCCCGTCCTGTGCTTCCATGTAGAAGATAAATTAATAAAAATTAAAATATTTTTGACTTTGACAGTAATAATTAATTAAAATTTTAAAAATATTCAAAAGTTGACAGGAGCAAATTTAACGTCACTGTCGCACGTCTGCTCGCTTCGAAGGTTGAAACGAGACTTTTTGAGCTCCTTATATTCATTGGTGGCCTTATTGCATTTTCTCCTTTGTTCCATTGTTTTGATCGTATCCTGACTGAGCTTTGATTCTTTGTGTCTGGCTTGTGAGCAAATCTTTTTTGTAGCCATTTGTATACTCTGTGTTATTTTTTCTGTCATCGTGTCTATATCTTGTACTTCCATGTTTCGTAGTCTTTTGCTTAGTTCTTCCTGATAATCTGTTTCTCTACGCAGTAGTTCTTCGGCCGTCGGAAATCTTCTGGCTTGAATCAACTTATTTCTTTCCAACCGCAGTCTAAACATGAACCTACCCCTTACAGCTCTATGATCGCTACCTGTATTTAAGCGGTTCAGGACACTGATATCGTGGCATATGTTTCGATTGTTCGAGAGGATGTAGTCTATTTCATTTTTAGTTTTGCCGTCTGGGCTCTTCCATGTCCATTTTCGCTGTATTTGTTTTTTGTAGAGTGTGTTTAGACAGAACATCTTTTGACTGCTACAGAAATGTTCCAGCATGTCGCCTCTGTGGTTTCGTAGTTCTAATACCTTCTGTAAAATGTCATCAAATATCAAAATATTCTTCCCTATCTTAAATCCTTCTTGGAAATTTAAAATCTAGTAAGACCAACATATCGAGATAGTTTTATGGAAGTAGTCCATCTCACAGTGGAGTGAAATTTTATTTATGGAATAAAACTCAAAGTCTGCTCCACTAATTTAATAAAATCCTCAGTGGGTTAATATTAACCCACTGAGGATGAAGGTTTATGCCTTCGAAACATGTATGGGCATATAATTTTATTTTATTAAATTAGTGGAGCAGGCTTTGAGTTTTATTCCATAAATATCGAGATAGTCTTCAAGAAATATTTCGTCTTCCAGCTCAATTCTTAAAATGTACTTCATTTTTATTCGCTAACGAAAATTCACTTCACTCAAAAGTTTGATTAGAAATGACAGCTAGAGCTCAAACTACACAAAATAGTCCGATTAAGTTAATCTGGATTATGTCTTGTTGTCTTGTCTTGAGCAAGGACGAACCTTTAATAGTTATTTATAATATAGTCTTAAAAGTACATTTTTAGGCCACACATTTAAAAGTTTGCAGAATGAGCGAAACGATAAGTTTGACATTTAACTTTTAACAGTAGTACCTTAATAGCTATTTATACAACAAGTTACGAA
Organism: Polydrusus tereticollis; assembly: GCA_963920685.1. Lineage (NCBI taxonomy): Eukaryota > Metazoa > Arthropoda > Insecta > Coleoptera > Curculionidae > Polydrusus > Polydrusus tereticollis. Next base: position 52,555,612 of record OY987334.1, on the reverse strand, counting down.
ATAAGGGTCTTTTAGGCACGCGACGTGAAAATTGTCCTACGAGGCGAAGCCGAGTTGGACAACACGTCAGAGTGACTAAAATACATTGTTTCGTAGCGAATGGTATACAATATTTTTTCTACGGGCGTTCCATAATAAAAAACTTAATTTATTTTAAGAAACAAGTGTTTCATTTACACCTTTAATGTCAAAAAAATTGACACCTGTCAAAAAAAAATTCGAAAGAAAAAACTGCGGCAAAAATTAAATAAAGAGAAATATCTCAACGTACTGTTTTAGGTTACCCAAGCATTAATTTTAATAATATAAGTAACTGTACTTTTAATATTTATAATAAATAAGTAAAATTATTCTGTGTTTAGTTTTTAATTGTAAATAATTACTTTTAGGCACAGCGTGCTCAAAAACTTTTAAGCACACTGTGCCTAAAAGAAGGTTATTTAAAAATCAAAAAGTGCTTTTTCTACCGACGTTTTATAATAACCCCTTTTTGATTGTCGTTTTGATTTTTTAATAACCTCCTTTTAGGGATAGCGTGCTTAAAAGTTTTTTAAGCACGCTGTGCCTAAAAGTAATTATTTACAATTAAAAACTAAACACAGACTATAATTTTACCTATTTATTATAAATATTAAAAGTACAGTTACTTATATTATTGAAATTAATGCTTGGGTAACCTAAAACGGTACGTTGAGATATTTCTCTTTGTAAAATAGATGAGGAATTTGAACTAGAAATAGAAAATGAATCTGCAACAGCAATATCAATTAAACCAATGCCATTAGTAGAGCTGGTAGAACATTCTGATTCATTAGATTTAACACGTTTGTTGTTAGCGTTCAAAGATTTTTCACCAAGAATTGTTTCGGAAATTTTTCTTTTGTTTTCTAAAGAATCGTCTATATACCCCTCAGCCACGGCATTTGGCCGCCAACCTCCATGTCGCTTTAGCATCAATATATCCGCTTCAGAGTTCGCTAAAAAAGTTGCTGAAGATCTTCGAAAGCAGTGGTCTGTATATTCATTTGCATTTGGAAGCCCCAAGAACTCAGCAATTTTGTTTGGTGTTGCTCCAATGATATTAATGCCCTGGAAGTCTGGAACACATTTGGAGTTTCTGTACGTGATAAAAAAATCTTTCATGGGTTATGTGTGCTGGACGTAATTGGGCGTACTTTCGGACAATAAAGTTGATGCCGTCAATAGAGCCTTCGCTAATTACAAAGCTTCTTGCAACATTTGTTTTAGTGTTTGGAATGGTTATTTTAATTAAAGACTCCGAAATTTCGATATTATTCATCTTTAAATATGTGAGTTCTTCTCTGCGACATGATCCAGAGATTCCCACAATAAGAATGACTTTGTCTGCTTTATTGACTAATCTTTCTATTTGATCCTTGGAAAAACTTTCGACTTTTTGGGCTTATAGTAGATTCCCTTTTCAAAAATGCGATTAGGTTTGTAAATGTCTTCATATTAACATTTTTATTTAAATAAACCATCGTTCGAAGCATTGAGTAAGTACTCCACAAAGTTGAAGGCTTATGGGCATCGGATAATCGTAAAAAATATGCCAAAACGACTTTTTTTACCTTTTTTTCTTCACACCAGCTTTTGAATTTTTCGTATGTGCCCTTATACAAACTCCTTGATTTTTGGGAACAAGGCTCACCATTGCCTCATTTGCGGCATTTTCAATATCTGAGTCTTCTAAATCACTCATTTTTTACTTAATATTTGCCGCAGTTTTTGACCGAAAAATTCTTTCGAATTTTTTTTTTGACATTATAGGTGTAAATAAAACACAGGTAATAAAATGTTTGGTAAAATAAATTAAATTTTTTTTTATAAAACGCCCGTAGAAAAAATAATATTGTATACCATTCGTTACGAAACAATGTCTTTTAGTCACTCTGACGTGTTGTCCAACTCGGCTTCGCCTCGTCACGTCGCGTTCCTAAAAGACCCTTATTTCGTAACTTGTTGTATAAATAGCTATTAAGGCACTAGTGCCTTAAAGTAACATTTTTAAGGCTGCTGGGGGGTGTTAAAAATTGCATTATTTTTTAACACGTTTGTAGAATAACCAGTTTAAAGACTAATCGGGATTAATCGCAGAGTTCAAAAATATCAGCATTTGTTGCAGATCATGTTTTTCGATCAATTAATTAAATATTAATGCCTAGATAACTGCATAGGAAAATATTGAGGAAAGTTGTTAAGGAGTTAATAAAGATTCCAAAACTAGGTTTACAAATTCATATTGCTACTACTTTCTAGGAGACGCGGCAACACCGCATTGCCTAAAATATTTTAGCTGAGTAAAGCATCACTGGTTTTATATAAAACACATTTTTGGAGCGCACCTCTAACTGCTTAGCCATAAACTTCCAATGTTTTATCCACCGTGGTCACTCTGTGCTGTGTACCAGGATCTTTACAAAAGAAAATAAAGTGTTTTTAGAGTTTTTACATACATTGTACAGTTGTTGCTGACCTATTCATCCATTTTACATTAGTATAATAATAGGTCTCAAAGTAAAGCATATTGTTTGTTATTTTTAGGTGAATGTGAATGTGATCGTTGTTTTTCCTATTTTTACAATATTATGTATTTGTTCCTACAGCGACAGATTTTTTAACGATTCGTCTGAAATATTTTGAACAATCTGCCACTTCCGGTTATACCAGAAGTAGATGTCAACTTGCTTATTTTGAATATGAGACCCTATACAGGGTGTTACTTAATGATAGGCCGTAATTCCGAGGGCGCATTCCTGAACTAAATTCAAGTAGAAAAGTTCATATAAACATGTTTCATGTTCATATGTGACCTACTTGAATTTGGTTCAGGAATGTGCCCTTAGAATTACGGCCTATCGTTAAATAACACCCTGTATATTATTTCACTTTTAAATTCTACGTAATATTCTAATCACATTTCATGTATAACATTCTGTACCCAAGTCATTTTTGACATAACATTTCAAATTTTATGTCGAGAACGACGTTGATTATTTAATTTGGGTTGGTTTCCTTGTAGAAAGAGACCTACTTAATAGAATATTTTGATAATTATTAAAACAGGGTGGTCAAAAAAGAAGAATAAAAATTAAATTGAAAGAACTGTCAAAAATTCATTTTTTCAAATCGAAACTACCCATTTTTATAATTTTATCCAACACTTACATATAAAGTGAACATTATTAGTTCGATTTTAGGCTAATAAAGTAGCTTATAACTCACACGTGGGTTATAACCATAACTCACTAGTGGGTTATGATTATAACTCACTGGTGGGTTGTGGTAAAATATGTATTCATATAAGGCTTTGTCATAAGTCTCTCTTGACTTGTGGGGAATAATAAATGAACACGCAAGGTTCGCTTCTTTTTGAATTTCGGCTGAAGTTTCTTCCATATTTTGAAAAACTACCCTCGGAAATAGCAAAAATAGTAATTTTATTTATTGCCTTCAAATTTTTGTTGTTAATCAATTTCATAACAAGAAAAATCACCTTAGCCTACTTTTACGTGTCAAATTTGTCATTCAAAAATATGTCAATTAAAATATAATACAGGGTTTTCCAGTTTACATTGATACAATATAATTTTCTATTTTTTAATAATATCTATCAAGTGTTGGATAAAATTTTGTATGGCACTTGTGTGTTAAGTCATATAAGTCACTTGGGAATTAGCCCTCTCGGCCTACGGCCTCAAGGGCTAACCATTTCCCAGCGTGACTTTGATATAACACAACACACTTGTACCATAAATAACTATTATCTTATACCGCATTAAAAATGAGGATAAGTTTACTTCGAAAATGGACTAGTTATTTTAATTTAAATGACAATGACACTAAACTATTTTTTTTTTGGTAATGACTGAAATCTTGCGTATGAAACACGATGCAAGCTTGAGCTTGAGCATAGTTTGATTTTTACAAACCGCTCATTTTGCAACTTATTTCATATACAGTGTGTGTATAAAGTCTGGAAACGGCTTAATAACATTACAATATATTAGCCGATCTAAACCAAATTTGGTACAGTTGTGTTTTGAGGATCTGACGCACCGAATGACGATATTGGCGTTGTTGCCAGCTTTTTAGTTTGTCTGGAATTTGAACGAATTTTATATTTTTAAATGTAACGCCCTGTATATTTTTTCATTTATACTTTTTACTTTAAAATTGTTACACTTTTGGTATAACATACTTTGTTCCTAATATCAGTAGTTTTCGAAATAACGAGTACAATTTAGAAAAAATATTTTTTATATTAAATGTTCAAACTGTTTCCCCTGTACAGCTTGACAGTGTGCTAATTAAAAATAAAATTTTTGAAATGTGTTGTAAATCATTTCTGGCGTTATTAATTCGAATTCGTCCAAAATTCGACGCTGCAAATCGGCCAAATCTTGAGGTTTTGTGGTATAAACTCTGTTCTTCAAGTGTCCCCATAAAAAGTAGTATTTAGGCGACAAATTAGGGGACCTAGGTGGCCACTCAAAATGGGGAGGAGCTCCGTCCTGTTGGGAGAATGTGCTTGCATAATTTGGACCCATCACATTTCGTAGAGTAGGCACTATTTGCGTTTCCAAGAGCTCAAGGTAAAGTTGTGATGTCAAATTTCTATCAATAAAAAATGGACCGATCTTGTGGTTACCCAGAAGCCCAGCCCACACATTCAATTTTTCAGGGCGTTGTGTATGACCTTCTCTCATTCAGTGGGGATTTTTATTTGCCCAAAACCTACAGTTGTGTCTATTTTATTTAACATAAATGTTGCTTCGTCCGAAAATACTATAAATTTGAAAAACTGGTTATTTTGGTCAAACCTTGACATCATAATATCACAAAATTTAATTCTTCGCTCATAATCATCTTCTGATAACTCTTCAACTACATGCTTTTTGAAAGGGTGATATTTATGTTTTATTAAAACATTATGGACGGACTTGAAGCAACGTCACTTACTTGAGAAATTTTTCTTAATGAAGAAACATGTTGTAAAATTTCTAAACTTTCCTCTTCATCTACTACTGCTAGTCGTCCTGATCGTCGCCCATCTCTACAATTTCCAGTTTCTTTGAACCGTCGGACAGTTTTTAGAACAGTTGCTTTTAAAATTGGATTTTGGTTTGGAAATGCGTCATTAAATAGATTTTTAGCCTCTTCGTAAGACCTGACCCTATCGCCATATCATATCCTCTCATCATAAGAATTGTAATTCTTTCACTTTCATTTTTTTTTTATTTTACTTTTTTTTTACGGTTCGTCGGCGTATCTGAGGCCATCTAGAACCGGTCATCGACCGTACGGTTTTTAATCGTGCGGTCTACTGACTGGGGAGTGTGAAACGGCACCTTCATCCTACGAGATATCCGATCTCATCCGGCCTGTCCGGCGTGAATAGGATGGTTTGGTTGGTTTTGATGTCGATTCATTTTACACTCTTCCCTAAGACAAGAGCACGCGGTGTTTCCCAAGCGGTCACCCATCCAAGTTCTAGCCGCGCTCGACACCGCTTAACTTCGGTGATCTGACGGGAACCGGTGCTTTAGGTGTCGCTAGACATTTTTGCATGTAAAAATGACAGCTTTTATGACTAGATCAAAACTGAACTGATGTTTTATTTATTAATAAATAAAACACAATTTGTTGATATTTTCAAAACACGTCGTCATTTCGAAAACTACTGATATTAGGAACAAAGTATGTTATACCAAAAGTGTAACAAATTTAAAATAAACACTATAAGTGAAAAAATATACAGGGTGTTACATTTAAAAATATAAAATTCTTTCGAATTCCAGACAAACTAAAAAGCTGGCAACAACGCCAATATCGTCATTCGGTGCGTCAGATCCTCTTATACAACTGTACCAAATTTGGTTTAAATCGGCCAATAAATTGTGATGTTATTAAGCCGTTTCCAGACTTTATACACACACTGTATATACAATATGTCCACGGATGGGGTTTACAAGAGGACAAATGGACTAAAAATCGAAAGATACGAAAAAAAGTCACTCCTAATAAACGTTTTTGCTTGTCTAGAAAATACGATTCATCATAAGAAACTTCAATTTTTTTATACAGGGCGGGTAAAAACTGCAAAAATGTTATTTTGCTTAAGAGTAAACATACTTTATTTTGAAAGATACGAAAAAAAGTCACTCTTAATAAACGTTTTTACTTGAATAATGAATAGGTTATACTTGTTGTCAATGTCTTTATTTAATGAAGTAATTATAATAATAATAATAATACGAACATTTTTATTAACATGAAAAGAATACGATAACGATTTCATAATTCAAAAGCTCCACCCCCATACTCGACACATTTTTCTAATTGCTTTCTCAAATAAGTGAAAGAATTTCTGATTTCTTCCTGAGATATCGATTGGACAGCCTGGATAATTCTGCCCTTCAGCACTTCAATATCATTTGGTACTGCGGTAGCAAAAACAATTTGTTTTAAACGGCCCCATAAAAACATATCCGCCAAGGTTAAGTCGGGGCTTCTTGGGGCCACAAAACTGGGCCATTCCTTCCAATCCACCTTGGACCAAATCTGCGGTCAAGCCATTGTCTAACCTCACGAGCGAAATGGGCTGGACAACCATCTTGCTGAAAATACATATTTTATCGAAAATTTAATGGTAGATTTTCGAGTTCATCATTGAAAAATGTATCCAGCATTTCTAAATATGATAATCTATTGCACGTGTTATCAAAAAAATTTGGCCCTATGATGCCACGGATGGATATCGCGCACCACACGTTCACTTTTGTGAAATATTGTCTTCTCGTCATAATTCTGAATTGGGGATTTTCTAAAGACCAATACCTAACGTGCTGGGTTGCAACGATTCCATTGGTAGAAAATTTACTTTCATCAGAAAACATGATACATTTATAAAAATCAACATTTCCACTTAAAATTTTGTCTCCTATCCACAAGCAAAAATCAAGTCGTTTCGCGTCATCTCTCTCTTCCAATCTTTGATTAAAGTGCGGTTTATACGGATACAATTTATTTGCTTTAAGGATCTTCTGAATTTGACTTTTTTTTACAACTTCCAACTGACTAACACGATTTCTAAGGGACGTCGTAGGATTTTCTTCAGCAGATTAAAGAATTAAGACTGTAGCAGCATCATCATGGTCGTATTTCTTCTTTTTTTTTTGAGATCCAAAATCGAACCAGTTCTCTGGAACTTTTTTATTAACCTGCAGATTGTCATCCTAGTTATTGGGATTCCTACAAATTTCTCGGTAAATTGTTCCATGACGTAGCGGTATGAAACTTGACCATCCCCATAACATTGTATTATAATAACTCTTTGTTCAGTAGATAGCATTTCTACTTAAATAATAACTTCATTAAATAAAGACATTGACAACAAGTACCTATCACCTTAAGTGTCATTATTTTAACTAGGTTCACCTGTCAGAGGTGTGCCAGCGAATACTTTTTGGGAAATAATTTTTACATAGGTAAACCTTTTAATGAATTGTTCTACTTCGGTTTGTTGTGTAGAAAACACATTCATTAAGAGTGGATTTTTTTCGTATCTTTCAAAATAAAGTATGTTTACTCTTAAGCAAAATAACATTTTTGCAGTTTTTACCCACCCTGTATAAAAAAATTGAAGTTTCTTATGATGAATCGTATTTTCTAGACAAGCAAAAACGTTTATTAAGAGTGACTTTTTTTCGTATCTTTCAATTTTTAGTCCATTTGTCCTCTTGTAAACCCCATCCGTGGACATACTGTATATTTAGAGTACTAAATATCCCGGTTTGGAAAAATCGATGAGTTTTTAAAGGACAAATTAGTGATTGTAGAAATACGAAAAAAAGAAGGTCACTCTAATGTGTATATTTTCTTTATATTTTATATAACTTAAAGCAGAAGTTTATTTTCTTTTTGTAATTTTAATATATTATGGATATTTACGTTTCGTAGTTTTATTCAGCTGTACAGGGTGTTCAGTTTTCGAAAGTTTTACGGGGTATCTCCGTTATTAGTAAAGATAGCAGGATACGGTTTTCGCAGCACTGCTACTTCCTTGTGAAACAAAAGATGCAGCAATCAAAATTTGTTCAGTCCTTGTTTTTGATATACGGGATGTTTTTGAAAATTTTACATTTTGGGACACCCCTCATATTTAGGTTACCCTGTGCACGTGTAGCTTATCAAAGAAAAACAAATGGGGTTTTTGTAGTTTCTTACGTAGAGTCCAGTGACGTACTCAGATTTTTTATGCGTTCAATAGTTTCCGAGAACAAGCTTCTCAGAAATATATAATACCTTATTTTTATTTTTAATATTAAGCACGAAATTTACGTTTTATTAAAAAAATATACATTTTTTGTTAGTAGGCCATGACGGGTATTTAAGAAAACTATTACTGGTATGATAATTACTGCAGAAGAAATATATTTTGGACTCCTTAATCTAATAATCTAATTAGCAGTTATATTTCAGTAAAAATAATAACAATACATAAATCGAGTTGTGTTTTACTACGTGAAACATTAGAAACAAAAGCTGAAAATTTATTTCTCATAAATATTGCTCAAATTGTTCTCAATCATGCCTAAGACATGTTTCACGCATAGTTCTTATTCGCCTTTACGAATTTAAAAAATAAAAGGCCGCGTTTGTAACTTCCCAAATGCTCTTTCAGTGGCATTTCTTAAATCTGCAATTCTTTGATATTAAATAGAATAAATTTTATTTTCAAGGTATCCCCACAAGAAGAAATCCAAAACCGACAAGTCGGGTGACCTTGGTGGCCATCTCACAGGTCCATTAGTTCCAATCTAGTGGCCAGGGAAATTATTATTTAAGTAGGCCCTGATAATTAGCGCATTGTGAACGGGTGCTCCATCTTGTTGCAGATGCAAGTTATTGAGACCCGCTAAGGGCACGTCTTCCATTATTTCCGTCATAACGTTTTTCAAAATTTCCAAATATATTATAAATTATTTTGCTTCCTAGTATAAAACATGAAATGTTAAAGCCAAACCTGCCGTGCCGTTCGAGTGGATATATCACATGCTGATTTTTCCTGAGACCAAAACCTCGTATTGTGCCGATTAAATATACCAGCACTGGTAAAATGAGCCTCATCGGACCATATAACGGTTCTTTCAAAATTATTTTTCCTGTTGATATTTTGTAAATACCGATTACAGAACTCTATACGACGCTGTGCATCACCAGGATGTAAGTTTTGTACTAGGTGGAATTTATATGGCTTAAAATTGTGTTTTTTTAGGACTATTTGAACTCTTGATTTAACTACTCCGACTGAACCTTCAACCGTTTTGCAAGAACTAGTTGGATTTGTTTCAATTGAAACTAAAACATTTATCTCATCGGTCTCGCGGTTTTCCTTGTAGATTTTTGGGCGAGGTTTAGAAAATGAACCGTGTTCAATTAAATTTGATTTCATCCTTAGAAAAATTATTTTATCCGGCTGTCGTCTTTAGGAATATCTACAAGCAATTTAAGAAATCTTCATAGAGATACTACAAAAAGGCGTATATTTACCTATTGAAATACACTTCTAATGCTTCATCTGCATTTTCATTACAATGGGCATAACGAACGAGCTTGTCGTATTTTTCATTATTTTTAAAGTTTACATTTCTGTCATAATTAGGACAAACTGATTTTTTACTATTAATTAGATGTTTTAGAACAACTTAGAAAACCTGAATACTCTGACAGAAACTAAAGAAGTTTCTAATATGACAAATGACTTGTCTTCTTTTCTTTTTTTAAATACCCGTCATGGCCTACTAACAAAAAATGTATATTTTTTAATAAAACGTAAATTTCGTGCATTATATTATTAACAAATATACAGTGTGGTCCACTAAGTGTGCAACAAATGGGAAACTTCTTTATCATTGGTTTCTCAGAAAATTTTATTCTTGATAAAAGTTAAAAGGGTAGGGCAAAAAATATGAAAATCGTTCAAGAGTAAAGTATCCTTATTTTAAAAATAGGGCAAAAGGGCATGAAGAAAAGTTGTTTAAAATAAAAAGTTATACTCAGATTTAAAATCATAGTCTTCTATCTCAAATATAAATTTTTTTAAGATAATTCGATGTAACTCCCGTATTATTGGTATTTCCATTATTCAACTTAGGTCCATATTTAACTTAAGCAAAATAAATCAGATATGCCTAATTTTTTAAATATTTTTCAAATTAGTATTAATTTAATTGAATTTTTTTGTTTTTTAAGCAACCCCAGACTTTACCACTGTTGCAAGGATATTTAATCTTACTTTATATTTTAATATATGATATTTATTCGAACATAATTACTTCATTAATAAAACGCCTATATCAAATATTTTTTATCTCACGCCCAAAAAACTATATTTTATTTTTTTATTGCAATGCACCAACTTTTATCAAGAATAAAATTTTCTGAGAAACCAATAATAAAGAAGTTTCCCATTTGTTGCACACTTAGTGGACCACACTGTATAGGGCAGGGTGACCCATCCGAGTACGTCACTGGATTCTACGTAAAAAACTACAAAAGAACATGTGTTTTCTCTCTGATAAGCTACAGGGTAACCTATATATGGGGGTATCCCGAAATGTAAAATTTTCAAAAACATCTCGTACATCAAAAACAAGGAGGACTAGAAAAATTTTGATTCCGGCATCTTTTGTTTCACAAAAAAGTAGCACAGTGCTGCAAAAACTTATTGGGGTATTGGTGAAAGGGACCTTTAGAGTATGACAAAGACAAAATATCAGTTCGTTTTTTATTATTATACAATAATTAAAGATACACATAGCCGACTAACAAATATTGCAATAAGAAAAAATACTTTTTCTTAATTTTTAACATCCGCTTTAAAAATTTCCAGTAACGAAAATTCTTAAAGAACAAAAACAACAACATTCAAAACAAAAACGGGATATCCAGTAGAGGCGCTACTCGAAATTTTTAAATCCAATGAAAAATATCCATCCAAAAACATTGGTACTTTTTTCTGAGACAGTGGTTTTAAAATTTCCGGCGAATTTTATTCTGAGCTATTTTATAAACGTTAGAAATGTTCTTGCGAGCGTTTTTTGCTGTTGCATTCTCCTAAATCCGAAAAACCAATTTGACAACACTGCCTATGAATTATACGGGGTGATTCCTAGCAAGTGATTCAGGGCTGGTGGCGTATTAGACGTGTATGGTGAATAAGTCTTTTTTTATTTACTATTTTTTACGGTCGTCGGCGTATCAGAGGCCATCTTGAACCGGTCATCGACCGTACGGTTTTTAATCGTGCGGTCTACCGACTGGGGAGTGTGAAACGGCACCTTCATCCTACGAGATATCCGATCTCATCCGGCCTGTCCGGCGTGAATAGGATGGTTTTGATGTCGATTCATTTTACACTCTTCCCTAAGACAAGAGCACGCGGTGTTTCCCAAGCGGTCACCCATCCAAGTACTAACCGGTGAATAAGTTAAAGTGGTGATCCAATAAATTAGATTTTTGCTTAAAAGGATTATAGGTACTCTACCCAATTAAAATACTTTCGACACTGCGCTGTTGCCGTTTCACTAGAAAGCTACGCCGATATTTTAAACGAAACCTCCTGGGGTTTGTTCGACATGCAATGAAGTGGCTTTTATTTTTTTTCTCGAAAACGAAGTAGGATACGAAAAAATGTCATGAGACAAAAAAGTTGAACTTTCAGCTGCTTAACCAGAAAACAATATAAAATTTTTAAACAAGTCAGTGGCGTACATTTTTTTATCAATATTATTAGTGAGACTGCCCCCCGGGACGCAACTGGAACTCATAATTATCATCTAGTTAGTGCTAACTTAGCGTCTTATCACAACGATAAACACTGCCAAATTTCACCAAAATCGGCATAAGGGTCTTTGAGATGTTAAAAATTTTTTTTTTTTTTAAATTTTGACACCCTGTATCTTGAGAACCAGACTTTTTAGGACACATGTTTATTATGAGTTATTATGAGTTACGGCCGATCATTAAGTAACACAATGTATTTGTTTTGCAGAAAAAAAATAGAAATTATTTAATACCTTGAAAACGGTAACAGATAGGTATAGGGAAATAGTAAGGAAAGTTGTTAAGAAACTTCTAGAGATTGTAAAACTGAGTTATTATACAGGGTGTTCCGTTTCAAATATCAAAATTGCTACTACTTTTTAGTAGAAGCGGCAACACCGCCATTTAGCTGGGCAGAGCATGCCATTTTATGCAACAAACCAAATTTTGGGATCATCCAGTTTTCTGGCTCGCCATAAACGTCTTGATACAGTATGAATCACTCTGTATAAATGGATAATTTTTCAAATGAAACTCTTAAAACCTTACTTATTAAGTTAAAATTCTTAGGCCAAAAAATACAACTAAAATATGACAAGTATACTCGTATAACCGTTAAAATGGTATCGTATATTTTCAATATTGTTCGTAACTGATTTTAAAACTAAACGTGAGTATTCTTTAGCGTATACATTTAGTCACAAGAAGCTATATGTCTAACGTTTTTTTAGAACTAATGAGTTTTTAAGCCTAAAGTGTTTTTTGGTGAAATTTTAAAGGTTAAAATAGACTTAAATCGATTAAAGGACGAAGTCCCAACTTGTAAAAAGTCTAAAAAAGTTTGTCAAAAAGAAAATTACTACATTTTTTTGATAAAGTAAAGGGAGACGACAAAACTAAATTTAATTTAGCTAAGATTTGACCTAAAATGGACCATATTTTCATGAAAATTTTACTTTTTTCTTAGACTCACTAATGATGCACAGGCAAAATTACAGATTCCTTTTGTAGAAATATTAGTATTAAACCAAGCGTACCTTTTAGTCTAAACCTTAACAGAGCGCGAGATTTTCCGTTAAAAGAAAATGGTTTGAAAAAGTATGCGACCCCCCACCATGATTTTTTTAAAGGTATGTCCACATTGGAGCAACATTCAGCAAATCATGTTGTAAGAAGTTGTCGAATGTTAATAATTTATTCAACGTTTTAAATCAGCAACCTGTCCACGCTGGTCGACATAATTTAAAGGGTGTTTACACTTGTATCGTATCTTTCAACGTTCTGTCTACACTGCTGTTTAAGGTTGTGACATGCAGGAAGACTTATTAACGACAGCCGCCTAATAATTATAATGAATGATGTGTATTGTACAGGGTGTTCGCGTATATTTTGCCCAATAAATATCTCCATTATTATTGGTTTTAGAGAAATGGTTAAATTAGCAAAGCACCGCATAGCATAGCATTTTCACCGAACCTTCAGAAAATGAAATGAACAAAAACAACTGAGTATGGGAAGTGACAGTTTTTAGACAAGTGACAGTTTTTTCACCCCCTATTTTTTCATTGTATCCTTTAAATAATTTTATCCTCTTTCTAAATATACAGGGTGACTCGGATCAAAATGTACATACATCACCAGGAGATAGTGGACATCTTGGGGGTTCTAAATAATCTATCTTTAGTGGGTCCATCTTTCCTCGTTACTTAGATACAGAGTGTTTTATAAGGTTTGGCTCATTTTTGTTTTTGCCATAATTCTTTTATCACCCGGTATAAAATGTTCATATTCGGTGGAAATATTTTGAGTAGCTATCGCTTCAAAATGCCGTATGAAAATTTTTTGAAATTTAGGTCCGGACTTTAAAAACAAGACTGATTTCATTTTTTTAAATTCAACGCCCTGTATATCATATTTTTGTCAATTTTATTTTTTATTTGAAAAACACATAAAAAACTAATTCTAATGACATACTTATCAAAATCCCCGCACTCGCCGCTCAGCCATAATAAATTGCTCTTCTTTAGATGTTGAAACACATACAAAATAATAACTGTTTTTATAACGACAATAATACCAATAATAAGAAATAAACCAAAGTAATAAAATAGCGGCGTGTTAAAATTTGAAAATTTTCAATTCAATTTGACTCCATGGCTCGGCACCTCAGAACAACGAAATATTGGGGGGCAACAAAACATAATAAGTCATTGTCAGTTGTAACCTGTCAGATTTTTGGGCATTACGAGGATATTTTTGTTAAACATTTACTTCTTGTTTAAAATACCCCATCAATTTTCAAACCAAGAATACGCTGATATAATATTTGTATACGGATTTTGCGATGGTAACGGGCGAGCCGCTTCTCGAGAGTATGAATTAAGGTTTCCTGGAAGAAGATGTCCAAACCATCAAACATTTTCAAATGTATTTTCTTGTGTTCGTGAACAAGGACATTTTCCGACACAAAATAATATTGATCAGCCTGTAAGACACCCAGTTCAACAGGAAGAAGACATTTTAAATTTGATTGAAGAAAATCTAAAAACATCCACAAGGAAAATTGCTAGACGTCTGCATATAACGCAAAAATTAACCCATTCAACAATAAAAAATGAAGACTTATATCCTTATCATATCCAAGAAGTACAAAGGTTGGAACCAGGTGATTATGCTAACCGTTTGGTTTTTTGTCAGTGGATTAGGAGGCACCAAAGAGATATTCACCGGACTTTGTGGACCGATGAAGCTCAGTTTACCAGAGATGGAGTCAACAATTCCAGAAATTGTCATCTATGGTCTCTAGAAAATCCAAATGCTATTAGGCAGTCGCACTCGCAACATAGATTTTCCATAAATGTTTGGGCAGGTATAATCAATGGTAAATTGATTGGCCCACACATCTTTGAAGAAATATTAGATGGAAACCAATATTTACACTTTTTGGAAAACATTTTGCCAAATCTTCTCCAAAATGAGAATGTTAATTTAAGAGGAATGTATTTCCAACACGATGGAGCCCCTCCACATTATGCAAGAATTGTTTCCGAAGTTTTAAATAATAGATATCCCAACAGATGGATAGGTCGTGGGGGCCCCATTCTTACGAGGAAGAAATTAATACACGGGACCAGCTCTTGCAACGCATTATCACTTCATTTCAGGAAATAAAAAATTGGCCAGGAGTAATCAGAAGTGCAGTTTCAAATTTAAATATCAGAGGAAGAAAATGTGAAGAAGTTAATGGTGGGCATTTTGAAAATATTCTCAAATAATTATGTTTTTGTTATTTTTGTTATTATTGGTATTATTGTCGTTATAAAAAGTTATTATTTTGTATATGTTTCAACATCTAAAGAAGAGCAATTTATTATGGCTGAGCGGCGAGTGCGGGGATTTTGATAAGTATGTCATTAGAATTAGTTTTTTATGTGTTTTTCAAATAAAAAATAAAATTGACAAAAATATGATATACAGGGTGTTGAATTTAAAAAAATGAAATCAGTCTTGTTTTTAAAGTCCGGACCTGAATTTCAAAAAATTTTCATACGGCATTTTGAAGCGATAGCTACTCAAAATATTTCCACCGAATATGAACATTTTATACCGGGTGCTAAAAGAATTATGGCAAAAACAAAAATGAGCCAAACCTTATAAAACACTCTGTATCTAAGTAACGAGGAAAGATAGACCCACTAAAGATAGATTATTTAGAACCCCCAAGATGTCCACTATCTCCTGGTGATGTATGTACATTTAGATCCGAGTCACCCTGTATAGTGGTTGTTGAGGTTATTTTTTACCTTTTTGGAATTATACGAAAATATAATAGAATTATCATTATTCTCATTAAAGTTTTGTAAATGGCTCATGTTACTAATAGCAATACCTGTCACCTTGACTAAATTGCTCTTGGCAACTTCTGTCTTCTTGACAAATCTTAATAAACAGGGCCTAAATGGGATACTCTGAAGAGCAAAAGTTCGAAATTCTTAAAATACATATCAAAAGGGGACACAACAAGCTAGAAGCGCAACGCGAATTCAGGAAGCGACATCCACGTTTAGTATATCCTAGCGAAAACACTTTCCGAAATGTGTTTCGTCAACTTTCTGAGCGAAAAACATTACAAAGAAAGAAAAGGCATTGTCGGATACTTGCTGTTCTTTTATATTTTCAAGGTAATTTTTATTTGTTTTTATATTCGCTTCGTATCATTTAGAAGCTTAATTTGTTTTCGGAAAATCCACAAAATTCGATAAGGGACTGTGCAAGATATCTTGGCAAATGTTGCACAGTAGTTTTTAAAATTCTGAAACGGCATAAATTCCACGACTTTAAATTCAGAAAAGTTCAAAAATTAACAGAAGAACAAACATCTTCAACAATAACGCCAATTTGTTTGAGAACATTATGTGAATCGATGAAACTTCTTTTAATACGGCTTCAGCTCCAAACCCCAAAACCACACACTTCTAGGCATCGCAGAATCCGCATCTCACAGTTGAGGTGATACGTTCTGGGTGGGTATCAGTAAATGTGTGGTGGTGCATAGTGCAAAACAGAATCATCGGTCCAATTTTCATTGGTGGATCTTTAAATGAAGTTAGATATCGTGAAATGCTTGCACATGAAATAGAAGATATTCTTGAAACTTTTCCTCTAAACGTCGCAATTAATTTTATATGGCAGCAAGATGGTGCTCCATGTCATAGTGTTCTTCCACCTCAATGAGAATTATGACATTTGGATTGGTCGTAGAGGGACGATTGCATGGTCTCCCAATAGTCCCGACTTAACACCATTAGACACATTTCTTTGGGACTACTTCGAAGACAAGATATCTGCATCCAGACCAAATAGTGTTGCCGATTTGCAGGAACAAATCCAAATTGAAAAATCGGTGAAAATTGCTATAACTTTACTAATTTAACAATTTCTCTAAAACCAATAATAATGGAGATATCTATTGGGCAAAATATACGCGTGTCCTAAAAAGTCGGGTTTTCAAGATACAGGGTGTGAAAGTTTAAAAAAAAATAATATTTTTCTTATTTAAACTTTGACACCCTGTATATTGAAAACCAGACTTTTTAGGACACATGTTTATATGAACTTTCCTACTTGAATTTGGTTCAGGAGCTACGGCCTATGATTAAGCAACACCCTGTACAGGTATAAACCTTTCTGTGTCGACCAGACAAATTAAGTTGAACGCAAGCTTGCACTCCTTGCATCATGTTAAATGTTGGCGAATATTAAAATCAAGCCCTTCAAAATTCATATTTCTCAAACATTACGTCTCTACTATTTGCCATTGGATACCACAATCAATCTTAATTCTTTAAATCGCATACAAATGGAATGATGTAAGTAAAAGTAAACTTTTAGTGTTTTGTAAATATTGCTTTCGATGTGGACTGAATGTTGCGAGCTTAGGCTTGTTGTATTTCAAACTGTCGCGAAACTACAAGTTCCTACTAGTATTAGCATATTTTTCGTTTTTAAAAGTGGAAAATTACTTTCTAGTGAAGGCGTTTTTAAATTATAGACGTCACTCACGCATTTGTGATCGTTGAAATATTAAATATAAATGCATAGGGTGAAAAAAAGCAGAATAGACATAATGTTGTGGCTTAGTTCGTAGCGAGCCCAAGGCGCAAAAGTTGTGACCTTTTGAACGTAAACAAAGGGTCTACAATCTACACCAAGGATATTTTAAAAACTCGAAATATAACTTTAAACTTTATTGACTTGGATATTGTGAAGTTTTGGACTATACCAATATTTGTACCAAAGGAATCTGTGGTGTTACTATGGTATACTATGATGGACAATAATGGAGAGCCATGACAGATGAATGGGATTTGTTTATGAATCCTTAAAATATCACTAAAAAACATAATTGTTTTATATTAATTAGACTTAATTTTCGAAATTGCTTCTTACTGACTGGGCGAACCATTTTTAATATATCACAGACTGACATAGCAAATAAACATTATGAAACAATGAAACTGACTCTTAAAACCCTAAAAAATTCTGGCAATGACGTCTATATATTTTTCTCAAAGTTTCTGCTTTTATTGCAGGGAACTTCTGCCGTTATTGTTAAATAAGGATCTGATAAGACCAACAGAGTTTTGCTGATATGGCATTGGCCTTGTTTCTTTAGGGTTTTAAAGTCCTAAATACTTAATCTAAAAAAGTAAACATATGCGCTACCTTTGCAATCTAATATAAGACATATATACACGATTTAAATACTAAGTTACGTATACTGGAAGAGAAATTACTTTTATTTTGAGGAGGACACAAATTAAATATTAAGCAACAATTAAAACAGCTAACAAGCCCTATGACTAAACACACAAGTTAACTTTTAACGTACCGTTGCCATGACAACAACCGAAAAAAGCCTACTTGGTTGAAAAACAGGTAATTTTGAAGTTAGCGTCTAGAGTTAACTTGTGTGTAGATCATAGAGGGCTAAATAAAAAAATTAGGTGTTTTAAAATCTACATGTATATCTATCGGCTATTTACGGATTTATTTTCGGAGCATTGGCGTGCACAGTTTGACAGTAGTAGTTCTGTTTGGCAAAAAAACCGTTATTTTCAATAATTTGTTATACAGGGTGTTTCATTAATATTGCGAAAAACTTCAGGATAAGTTTTCCTGCCTAAAAATATGAAAAAAGTTTCTATAACCCTATACTCGGAAATGCTTCGTTTCGGAGATACAGGGTGTTAAAGTCTTATTTTTATTTTTGTTTTTTCTAAATAATTTTGGAAACAATATTGATATTTGAACTAAAGTTGGTATCTAGGGGTTTTCTTAAATGCGAAATTCGAATTTAATGTTAGTATGGCTCCCACTTGCAGAGGGCGCCACCTACATGTCTTTTTACTCTTTTGATGAGTCCTAACTTTTTTATACGTGCTTGTACTACATTTTTAAGCAAAAAAATAGATTTCTCTATCATTTTTACGTCAAAAAGTTATACTTAGTAGAAGTCGCTACGAGCAACCGTTCTCGAGAAAAAGAATAATAACATTTTCGGTGCATATTTCTGAAGGAAGCAGAAAAGGCATCACGTTGATTATAGTAAGGTGTTTAGATGTCAAGTTGTCAAGTTTTTCAAAATTAATTACACAAGTAGTGAGTGAAATGTGCGATATGCATTTCGTTTATGGCCTGAGGCGTCTTTATGAGAGAAAATACTCTAATCCCGCATCATATGATGTTTACCCGTCTTAGTGAAACGGGAAGTTTTTAAAAACAAACCACTGGAAACGGGCGACCCCGCAGAGCAGCAATTCCATACGTAGAAGAATGTGAGCTTTGTATAAAATTATAATTATTTTTTATTAAGTGCATTATAAGTCTAAACCTAATAATTTCCGAGATATCGACTTTTGAAAAATTACATTTTTAAACTTTGACAGCTTCTAGCTTTCTAACGGTACGTCTTAGAGTAAAACGGCTTACATGTCCCTATCTTAGTTTTTAACTATCTTTCTAAAAGTGTTAACTTTCGGTTAAACCGGATGTAGCTTAAATTCCGGAAATATAGTACTTCCGGTATAACCGGAAGTTGACACTTTTAGAAAGATAGTTAAAAACTAAGATAGGGACATGTAAGCCGTTTTACTCCAAGACGTACCGTTAAAACGCTAGAAGCTGTCAAAATTTAAAAATGTAATTTTTCAAAAGTCGATATCTCAGAAACTATTAGGTTTAGATCTATAATACACTTAATAAAAAATAATTGTAATTTTATGTAAAATCCAAAAATATTCTAAAATATAGGGTGTTCCATTAAAAAATAAGTAATTTTATTTCTCTACGGCTTTCTGACTCATCCTGTATAATCATCCTTTTTTAATTCTAATAGACTTTACAAAACCATACAACTTTTGTCTTGATAATTTTTTGTTAGCTGTTTTACTTTAAGAAATAATCGACCGTTTCCAAACATACCAACGACCCTGTATATTAATGACTTGAGTACCATTAATTTTGTCGCAAAATGTGATGAATGATGATGAAATGAATATAAATTACCAAAAGACTGGCTTCTACCAAGATCCGATTAATTTCGTTAAAACAACCTTCCAAATTCAATCAATTTAAGTATCAACTTGAACGCTGTCGACACAACTCAATTATTTTAAGAATTATTTCCGAATCCAACACTTATCTAATGATGACCAGCGAAACAGTTTAACGAGGAAAGAAAAGAAGTTAAAAATTGGATCTAACTTAAAAAACGCACATGATCTCATATAATAATAATTTCAGCGGTACCTTTACGCTATTCGCAGACGACACCATCATTGTGTAGCGGAAAAAGAGTGAGTGAGAATTTAATGAGACAATTTCACGGGACATAGTTACAATAAAGAACTGATGTGATTGAAATCTAATTTTTCTAAAGTAAGTATACTAACTTTTAAATTCAATTTCAACAATCTTTACATCTGTGGCACACATATTGAAAATAGGTTGGATACAAAGTTTCTGGGCGTCTATATTGACAGTAGCTTATTGCTTCTTGGGACCACTGCAGTCGACAGTGATTTTATTCTACAAAAAAGAGCTATTCGTTGCCCACTTTTGGTTAGACTTAATATTCTCACTTTAACGTGCCTCTTTATACTCAAGACGGTATGTCTTATTGTCTTATACAATACACAAAAAGTATTTTGGTTTCACTATGGAAGGTGCACACAATACAAGGCAACATTTTGATCTGTTACTCCCGATTCCTATAACTGTACTGACTAAAAACTCTGTTTTTTACGAAAGTAAACCACATTCCTCAATCCATACGAAGAGTTGAATCTTTGAAAATTAAAAAAAAAAAGATTAAAAGGCTACTTTATCAATAAAGCATACTATAGCCTGCATGAGTACCGCAGTGGGTATTTCTCAATTGGTTAAGTGCATTGATTTTGTACTGTATGTAATTCAAAAAACCCATCCATAATTCTCAAAGAGACCTTTATAATTATTGTAAAAGAAACAAAAATCAACGTCTCGGTCTCAGTATTTATTTTTGGTGACGCGTTTCGCCCTATA
Source organism: Polydrusus tereticollis (assembly GCA_963920685.1). Classification (NCBI taxonomy): domain Eukaryota; kingdom Metazoa; phylum Arthropoda; class Insecta; order Coleoptera; family Curculionidae; genus Polydrusus; species Polydrusus tereticollis. The sequence goes on along the minus strand of OY987334.1, from coordinate 52,534,678 downwards.
GGGACATCATCAGACCTTAAAAATATGGTCCAGTCACACTAAACCCGTTCACAGTACGGGAAAACAATATAAAAATATTAAAAACATTAAAAAACATCAAAATACATTAAAAAATATAGACACGAACGTCCTTACAACACATCAAAACAATATTAAAAGTTGACAACTTTGACAAAAATAAATACTGAGACCGAGATGTTGATTTTTGTTTCTTTTACAATAATTGTACTGTATATGTATTCGAATTGAGACCTGTTTATTCTTTATTCTTTTTCTTTCATGTAATGCTTTATGTTAATATGTTTAGATATATTAATAATTGTTGACCTAGCGACCAAATTTTAATGCGTAGGTACTCTTATTATTTGTTTTTATTCTTATTATTATTATTATCAAATGATAAGCTAGATTTAGGTTCACTTTGTCGATAAGAATTTTGTATTATATTTAATTTGATACACCCTTATCACATCCAGCTGGTACAGGCACTCTTACCGAATGATTTTCCATTATTAAGAGTAGATTTATGTCAATGGATGCAACAAAAATATGGCGAAAATCTCCAGTTTTTAGGACAAATATTATTCACTGATGAGGTAATTTTTTCTAGAGGTATCATAATAAACTTCCACAACAATCATGTATCAATCATTTCAGTTTAGTTGCACGTGTATATTTGAACACAGCGTATCCAAGTCGTTGGATAGGTCAAGGAGGAACATAACCCTGGCCCCCCAGGTCTCCAGACTTAAATTCATTGGATTATTTCCTTTTGGGTCACCTCAAACATTTAGTTTATACAAACCCAATAGAAACTGTGAAAGAATTAAGGAATCACATTAGCGCATCCTGTGAAACATTTGGACACACACCAGAAATATTTGACCGCGTTAATGTTATTATTGTTTTTCTCGAGACCGGTTGTTTGTACCGACTTCTACCAGGTATGCCTTTTTCACGTAAAAATGTTAGAGAAATCTATTTTCTTGCTTAAAAATGCAATACAAGCACCTATAAAAAAGTTATGACCCCTCAAAAGAGTAAAAAGACATGTGGGTGGCGCCCTCTATCAGTAGGAGCCATACTAACATTAAATTCGAGTTTCGCATTTTAAAAAACCCCTAGATACCAATTTTAGTTCAAATATCGACATTATTTCAAAAATTATTTAGTGAAAACAAAAAAAAAATAAAACTTTACCACGGGGAGCTTTCTCATATTTTTAAGCAAGGAAACTTATCATGAATTTTTTCGCAATATTAATGGAACACCCTGTATAAGCAGTTTTGTCTCAAATACTTTGTATCCAAAAATTTTATAAATCTGATAATAATTGGCGGGTAATTATGGACTTTAGGGGCCCCTCTCAAAAATGGTAAAAAAAGAAAGTGTTTATATCCAAAATGTAGGTAATTTTATTGTAATAACGACTCCGCGAGCGGAAAACCATTTTTTAATTGAAAATATAAAAAAAATGTGAAAATATATAGGGTACCCGCTTGTGACAAAAATGAAAAAAAAAATGAAAAACTCTTGTTGATTTATGTAGCATATACCGAATTGGAACCAAAAAGGTGGATTAGATGCCGTGTTAGCGCTGTTTAACCAATATAAGTCTATAATTATTACATTACATTATTACTCGACAAAAATTGTAATAATTATAGACTTATATTGGTTAAACAGCGCTAACACGGCATCTAATCCACCTTTTTGGTTCCAATTCGGTATATGCTACATAAATTAACAAGAGTTTTTCATTTTTGTCACAAGCGGGTACCCTATTTTCACATTTTTTTTATATTTGCAATTAAAAAAATGGTTTTCCGCTCGCGGATTTGTCGTTTAGAAAGTACGTGCTACATATTGCAAGAAACATTTTTCATTTTTTTACCATTTTTGAGAGGGGCCCCTAAAGTCCATAATTACCAATTGGCGTTCTCATACACTTCAATTTGCGCATTGTGTATTATAAAATAGTAAAAATATAGTAATTATATAATAGGACACAAGGTCGTGTCCTGAAAAATTTCATTGAGAACAGGTTCAAATGCCAAGTGTCTTTGTCTAACTAAATGTACCAAAGAAATATGGAATATTTGAAGGCCATTCATTCCTCTACTATTTTTTATTTTCCTGTTGTGTCTCACCTTACTCATTCATTTGAAAAATTTGAATGAAAATGTATAAGATATCGGATTGGTCCTTCTGACCGTAGGTGGCGCCGACGATAAACACCGGCAACGCCGGAACGAACGATCTGTCAAAAATTTCAAATATGGGTGCTTGTGTCGTAAGTTTTCCGATATTTTAGTGAGTTTTATTGTGGATATGGTGTATTACAGGATGAATTTTGGCAAAATCAGCTAGAAGACGATGTTAACAAGTATTTTTAAGCGACATTTCAATGTAAGTACAACTCTATTTGCCTAAATATTGCATTTGTCTGTGATGCGTCGGCCCTGTTTTTAGGGTTACAGTTTGGAATTTTTTTATAAATGTATTTTTTGTAGTAGTTAACTTGAACTATGTTATAATTGCTATGTGTTTGTCTAGTATTTAAAAATAATTGGCCAAAAACGGAACCGTACCTCGAATTTTCACAAAATTCAGTGAAATACTTTCTTTGGGCTCGTAGACTCTGAGAAGTCTCCTTGTATTGTGTGCTACTGTATATTATTACATGCAAATGGTTTCAAAAGAGTTTATAGGGTGTTCCCTTGTTAGCATTTTATCTGAATAAACTTCTTGATTATTTTTACTCTAAATATACCTGCGACTAGTAGGTATTTTTGTGAGTGTGGTTACGACCTTTTTTTATACAGAGCAGCAAAATTAGAATCTGTGCCTCCCCAAATATATTATAAACCTAAAAACGTGGCTAGATAAACCCAATAAAAAATACAACGACTACATTGAAGAATACCTAACTTTAGTAACAATCAATATGGATGGAAAGTTCACATTTTCGCATAATTTTAACTTTAAAGACCTTATAATCTATTTATTGTAATGTTTTCTTTACGTATATAGGTTCCAAGTGGTATACTTAAAAAGTTTTTGTGTACTCGAGAAATAGGCAGCCATAAGAGATTGGTATACATACGTATCATAAAAATATTAAGTGAAATACATGTACTGGAATGTCTAGAATATAAATTATATATATTTTCACTAAAATTTGTACTATAAATATATCGTATACAATTCGTACTTAAATAGAAAAAGATATTTTCCTAGTCCTGCGCATAATGCTTCTGATTTGAGGATCAAACGTCCCCTCTTGTGAACAAAACTATAACTACATAAATATCCTATAATGTTAAAAATATCGCAAATAGTTTCGTATAAATCCCTATTTCTCGAGTACACCCAATTTTTCACAAAAGTCGCCTTAAAATCTAATTTTTTTTTCATTCATAATTTGACAAGTACTAGATATTAATTATTATACTTAATTTTTTTTTCTATATTCGAAAAGTTAAAAAAATTGCGCTCTCAAATATTTGCAAAACATCAAGATATAGAGAAATAGCAGTTCTTTACATCATATCATTTAACTTTCATATACAGGGTGTTCATGTTGACGCCGTGAAATATTTCAATGGTAGAAAAACATTTTTTTATTGTCGTACAAGGTGTCCAGTTGTCGATGGTTTTACAGGGTATCTCCATTATTAGTAAAGACAGAAGGATACGGTTTTCGCACCACTGTGCTACTTTTTTGTAAAACAAAAGGTGCCGCAATCAGAATTTATCCTCTTTGTTTTTGATATACAGGATGTTTTTGAAAATTTTGCAATGTTCTTTTTGTGGTTTTTTACGTAGAATTCAGTGACGTACTCAGATTTTTTCTACGTTTAATAGTTTCCGAGAAAAAAAAAGCTATTTTTAAATGTTAATAATATTAAAAAAAAAAAAATTTGCATAAAAAATGGAAAGTGAACAAAAATATGGATGACTACAATGCATTTAAACTTCTTCGTTCACAAACTAAAAGGTGTATCAACACAACACAGATTACCAATCGTATATTTCTAACCACAGAAAATGAAATACCTAATAATAGTAAAAGATTCTGGCATTTTGTGTCAAATAGGAAAACAAATCGTGGAACTTCGAGGGAAATGAAACTTGATGATAGAGTAGCAGAGGATGGTCCCGGGGTTTGTGGACTGTTTTCTGATTTCTTCCAGAGTGTATACGTTGCAAAGTCTCCTACAAAAAAGGGTAACAAATATTGTCAAGATAAAAATAAATCACTTTCTAAAATTGTGTTGACTCAGACTGAAGTTAGAACGGCTTTGGAGGGTCTAGATGAGAGGAAGGGGGGAGGCCCTGATAATATCCCATCCATTTTCGCGAAAAGGTGCTCTTCATCCCTCTTATTGCCATTGACATTATTGTTCAATCAATCCCTTTCCTCTGGAATTTTCCCAAAGGCCTGGAAAGTCTCTGCCATAACTTCAATACATAAAACGGGTCAAACAAATGACGTCAAAAACTATAGGCCCATCAGCAAACTGTGCATCTTCTTTAAGCTCTTTGAAAGGCTGGTCTACCCATATATTTTTAATTTTGTAATTACTTAGTGATATTATGCCAGAACAATATGGTTTCTTACAGAAAAAGAATTTGGAATTGAATTTGATAGATTATTCACAATACATATATGAATCATTTGATGCTTTTTCTCAGATGGATGTAATTTATACAGACTTCAGCAAAGCTTTTGATAAAATTTGCCATCAGACTATGACAGAGAGGCTGGCAGAGGTGGGGGTTTGTGGTGACCTTCTTAGATGGTTTGAGTCCTACCTACTTAATAGGTCAATGTTTGATGGGATTTTATTCTGAAAGATTCACTCCATCTTCCGGGGTCCCCCAGGGCTCCCATCTTGGTCCTCTGTTGTTTGGTATTTATATTAATAATATGAAGCTATGTTTTAAATCATACCTCTTTTTATGCTACGCTGATGATCCAAAAATATGTCTTAAAGTTAGTTCAATACAAGACTGTGAGGCCCTTCAAACCTGTTTAAATAACCTAGTGCAATTCTGCAATGAAAATCAACTATTCCTGAACTTTGATAAATGTTCAATCTTAACATTTTCTCGCGGATCCATAAAGTTTAATTATGACTACAAATTGGGAAATACTTCTTTGAAAAGGGTTACTCACATCACGGATCTGGGGGTCCTGTTCGACTCTAAAATGACATTCAATCTGCACATTGATAAGCTGGTCAACGATTGTAATAGGATTCTTGGATTCATCAAGAGACAATGTGCGGATTTTCATTATCCTAAGACAATTATTACTCTCTATTATTCATATGTTTTTAGCAAACTGCAATTTGCATCAGTCATATAGAGCCCCAGATACAAAAATTCAATTGATAGACTAGAAAAAATCCAAAATAAATTTTTAAGATTTTTATGCTTTAAAACCCATTTCCGTATTGTCGGCCATAACTACTCAATCCCTCGATAACACTTCAAGATTCTTGAACTGGAAAAAAGAAGAACCATAACTGATATCTTAGCAATGTTTAAGATTGTCAACAACATGTCCAATTCCCGCAATATTCTTTCCAAGATTCAAATTAATGTACCTGCTCGAACACTCCGCACTCATGACCTATTTCATATTCCATATTGTAGAACTAATTACTACCAAAACGCTCCTTTAGTAAGGATGGTAAAGGCTGTCAATTTGTATTGTGCTGATAGTGAGTTAGACTTATTAACACTTAAACGAAAACTTAAACTTAGGTTCCTACAATAGATTAGATCTCTTGTGATATGTAATTAATGTAATGTGTAAAAATCTTAATTTAAGCGGGATATTGCTTTAGTAATATCAGGATACTATTTTTTGGAATTTGTTCTGTTTGTATCCTAAGAGACCTTAATAAATAAATAAATGCACGAAATTTACGTTTTATTAAAAAATATACATTTTTTGTTAGTAAGGCCATGACGGGTATTTTAAAAAAGAAAAGAACACAGTAATTTGTCATATTAGAAACTTCTTTAGTTTCTGTCAGAGTATTCAGGTTCTCTAAGTTGTTCTAAAACATCTAATTAATGGTAAAAAATCAGTTTGTCCTAATTATGGCAGAAATGTAAACTTTAAAAATAATGAAAAGTAGTACAGTAGTAGCTTAAAGCTGCGAAATCGTATCCTTCTATCTTTACCAATAACGGAGATACCCCGTAAAACTATCGACAACTGAACACCCTGTACATAGGTATAGTGAGTCATAATATGTCATATTAGGTTTGTTGTATTAGTTATAGGGCGTTTTTTTTTGGTCAATGAAAGTTCAACTTTAGATATAGGTAACACGAAACACCCTGTATATTGTGACATTTAAAACTTAACCTTACTATTATTACTATACACATATAATACTGAGTGAGCATATCTTATAATCATAAACATTTTCATTTTTTTTTTGCGTATACATCAAAAAACGTAACTTACTTTACGGAGTGGTAATATTGGACATTTTGGTTTGGTATGGTATATGGCAGGAGATAATGACAGCTCGGTCAGCCGTCATTTCGTGAATTTGTTTTGGTATATTATGTATAGAACGCGTATACTTAATGTAAAAGGTATTTTAAGGATTTACGTAAAGTTTGATTATTTATTTCAAGTGCACTGGGTCATGGTTTGAGTTGTCAGCTTATGTCATCAAAAATCAGACTATTTTGACTTGTATTGAGGTGTGTTTTGGGGCACGTAGTGTACATTTTTATTTTAATAATCAAACCTTTCGATTAAAACACTAAACATGGAAAAAATATCATTTATATACTTCTCAAATATTGTTTTAACGTATACTGGCTTTATTTTTTGTCCAAATCGGCACCCGTTGAAATATTGAGGTATATATTACGTATACAAGTTTCAATGGAAAAAGACGCCTATGAAAAATGGCAACTTAAACCCAAATTTATTGCTGATATGGGAATAATTTTTGAACAGTTTCAGAGCCTAATGATATGGGTAGATGGATAAATTTTTATATTTTTTAATATGCTTGGCAAGTAGGTACATATTTTCCTGGTTCCTTTTGCGTTTTTTAAGACTTTTTTTATACAGGGTGTCTCGAAATTAAGGGCCATACTTACAGGGTGTAATCTACGTCCAGAAACAATCATATTTTGTTCTATAAATGTATATCGAGAAATGCCTCCTAACGGAGCTGCAGCCTCCCAAATGGGGTGCCATGAAGATGATTTTCTTTAATTAACGGCGAAACTATTCAAGGTAGAATCCTAAAATTCCAGTTTTTTAGTAAAATTTATGTGCTTAATCTAATTCCAAAGTCAGAATTGCTAAAATATAATCAGGGGCATAGAGAGAGCAAACTAGTCATAACTTTTTTGTGTCTAAATTCGAAACGTTTTTTCAATCAAATTTGATAACTCTGATCCTTTTAAATCAAAAAAGGTACCCTTGGTTCATGTCGCTAGGTTACACCGTTTTCGAGAAAAATGAACTTGAAAATTACGCTGCATATCAAATGTAACAGGAACAAGAATTTCTGGCCTGATCGTAATAAAAAACAAATTTTTGATATCATCATCTGGTATGCAGCGCAATTTTAAAATCCAAGAGTACCTATTTTTATTTTAAAGTATCAAGGTTTTCAAATTTGGTTGAAAAAACCAATGATCTACTAACTATAGATACAACAATAACAAATAAAGGTATTGACATCAACGTATTCCAGTCTAAAGTAAATCAACAGGCAAGTAGCGCCCTTTCACTTAGTTTGCCAAACGTACGCTGTTAAAAGTATTAACATAAGTAACATGATGTGGGAAATTTATAACATTGTCTAAATCCTTGTAAAAAATTTGTATCGGCATGACAATGTTTCATTCATTTTTGACAGCTGTTTTCTGGAGTTTCGAGTGTTTACCGGTTTTGTGAAATTATTGCTGTGTTTTTAGTGTTTTTATTTTTATTTGGAGGCTATCTAAAATGAATAACAAGCGCCAAGTATGCGACAAATAAGAGTATAATAAGTAGTGATCGGCCGATACGAGCCTTTTTTGGTGATACCGATATTTTAGTTGCCGATACCGATATAATATCGGTATCGGCACCACATTTTTAAAAGATCTGTTACTAATTAACATATGCGGATTAAGTAAAAATTGTCAATAGTGGCAACATTAACAGAAATATCAGTTATCAACAGGTATTTCAATGTGTAGTCGCGCCCAGAGGCGGATTATAGTACAAGCCGAACAAGCCTAGGCTTGTAGCGCCAAATCTGAAAGGGCGCCACATTTCCCAGTTCCCTGCGCCAAGACTCCAAGAGAGACTAAGAGACAGAGAGCGAGAGCACCAGCACCTTATAACCAAAAAAGATATTAAACTAAGCGATTTCAACCGTAGTTAGAGAAAGCTCGGCGTTTGATTAACCGGTTAATTTTTAGCTAACACCACATACCACACACCATGTATATGTCGTTTTTTGGTGTAGAACAGGAATTATACAACTTTTTCTCGATATCAACACAAAGATGGTCCTTGCTTCAGTCTAAGTTTTCCATTAAAAATTTATCAGTTACCCGCTGGAGTGCACGAGCAGATGCTAGTAAAGCATTATACACATCATACCATGAAATATCTGAGGTTTTGCTATCAATAGCTCAGGATTAACTTCAAAAATCTGCTACAAGATCGGAAACAAAAAATTTAGCAGATAAATTAATGCATTTCGAAGGTGTAATAATGACTTGTTTTTGGCATAAAATATTGGAAAGATTTGATCAAGCAAGCAAAGCTCTCCAAGCAGTTGACATCGATTTACAATCAGTGCTTCGGTTATATGTATGACTCTTTACACGGGTATTTCACTAATATACGCGATCAAATTGAATCGTTTCTTACTGAAGCTGCTACTTTATGCCAAAATAATATTTTTCAATATGATTTATCGAGGAAACGAAAAATAAAGGTATCTTTTGACGAAGCAAAAATGAAACCGATTTTATAGACGGAAAAACAAAATTTCGAATAACTGTATTTCTCCCCTTAATAGATAAATTAATAAATGAGCTGTTAAAGAGGAAAGATGCATACCAAGAAGTAAATAAAGAGTTTGAGTTTCTTACCAATCCAGCCGCTTTGAGTGATGAGGATCTTAAGCAAGGCTGCTTGAGGTTGACCAATATGTATAAAAACGATATTGACATCGAAAATGAGATTTTTCAAGTTAAACATATTCCAAATATTCCGCTGGAGCCAAGGAATTTACTGAAATCACTTAAGGAGGGAAATCTAGCTGGCATATTTCCAAACTTGGAAATATTGTTTTTATCTAAAGCAGTAACTAATTGTTCAGGAGAGAGATCTTTTTAGACTCTTAAGAGGGTTAAAAATTACTTAAGATCCAAGTTAGTCGATAAGACGCGACAGAGATAATTCAAGTTTTTGCAGCAAATAAATCAAGAAAAAAGATATTTTCTTAAGGTCCTTTTTTTGTTGTATTATATTTATATTACTTAAACTTTATTTTGTTATATTTATGTAATATCTAAACTCGATATATTTTGTTCATGTATACCTACTTATTGTTAGTTTGAAAATGTTTTGCACGTTTGCATTTTAATATGCGGGTCATTTTAACTATGAATAAAATAGCAGGGGGGGGGGGCGCAACAATATCCCAGGGCTTTGGGCGCTTCCAAGTGGTGATACGCCTCTGGTCGCGCCAATTGTCAGACCGTAGAGAACGTCAGAGCCATGGATCAGAAGAAAGTAGGGAAAATATTAAAGACCGAATCCACATTATTAGAGAAATTAGATACAGACCTTTTAGGTCCTTCCGCCATCGATCAAACTCCAAGCTCCTCAAATAAACCAACAAATCCTTTAAGTTGGCTTAATCCCCAACTGTCCTCTCATGATACACCTCAAGAATATGAGGTTGAAACCCTGTCCAACATAGCAGACGATTCGAATGTTATGATCGAATATGAATCCGAAGATGAGACCCACCCATATGAAGTGCAAGCCAACTCTTATCTTAATGCTGAGGAGGGGATGTATCAAAGACAAGTCCAGGATGTTCTCCAATCCTCTTCATTAGGAAAGACTCAAACCTTTACCTTCGATTATTCAGAAAATCATGTCTCCGGAATGAGTAATCTCTTAAATTGGGTGTTCCAAACGTCAGGACAACGGTACAAGATTTTGAGCACCACTGATTCGGAAGTTATCATAGGACATTACAAAGTCAATACAGAAGAACTTCAAGACAACTCCCAACAGTCTAATCCAAGATCCCCTAGCAGATTTGAGAATGACACCACCTTTGAATCCTCAGAGGATGATGAAGAGTCAACTCCTCAATCTCGCCGTGTATTCGATGCACAAGTATCTGAAATAATCGAATTATTCAAAGCAGGAATTCGTATCTCGCATCGGATTAATCCCAATAAAAGCTTACTAACAATACAAGAGGATTTTCTAAAGAGAATCTCAATAAACTTTTGTATGAAAGAGGAATCCTATCCATACCTCAGGTGATAGAGATAGTATCAAGAGACAAGGGTGAATGGAAGTTAATCAGACGAATTTATAACATCGATACATATTCGGTTAGATCCACAGATGACTAAAACATTGTAAAGCATCTTTAAGTCAAATACTGACATTAACGTGGACGTAACGTGGACAAATTTCGGTAATTCCCCGACCGCCCGATTTCAAATACCAGTGGTGATTATCCGTTTTACGGAAGGTATAGTGCTCCCGCGCGTTGCTGCAATCGTTGTTTAGTTCTTGGATCAAATTAGTACATTGTATATTGCTACTTCGGATATCGATCGTGTCGTGCAATATTTTCATTTTTTGTCATACCTAGTAATTTTAATGTCATTTTAAGTTAACTACAACTTGTACTTGTTGTTTAGTTTCGTTAAAAAATTGTTGTTTTTATTGACCAACACATGCCTTATTTAATTTTGTCATATGCCTAATATTATGTAAATAACTTAAAATTAATAAGATTAATGTTAGAAGTAATTCAGTTGTTTTATGAAAAAAAGAAAATGTTAAAAATGGGTTTTCACTTACAATTAATAAAATAGTCAATCTTAAATATGCCGATATTTATCGGCAATTTATTGCCGATACCGATTATCGGCAAAATTTGCCGATATGCCGATACGATACCGATGTACCGATATTTATATCGGTATCGGCCGATCACTAATAATAAGCCCTGTAGTTACTTTAATTCCCACTCCCGGCTCCAACTACACACCATCTACATTTACTTCAACTAAATTTCAAGATTTCCGTTGTTCCGATAATTAAAGAAAACCACCTTCAGGGTGCAGTTCCATAGGATGCATTTCTCGATGTTATGTATATAGAGAAAAAATTATAATTTTTTTATTCCGCATGTAAGTATGACTTTTTAATATCGGGACACTCTGTATATAAATTTATATCGGGCCCTGTTGCCATAACAAAAGCTGGTAATCTGCGATAGATGCTGATAATTGACAAGCAGGTAAAATGTCAACGTTCAAAGCGTAATCTGTTGTCAACCAGATTACTAGTAAGATTTCATGTAAAGACCCAATATATTTCCAACATTTTTTCAAAACGGTATAATTTGATGATAAAATTTGTCATTTTTAACCGCCATTGTCTTGGAAGGTGCTATTTCAAATATACATTAAAAGGGTGTTACAGAGATGATTAAATTAGAGAAAAGTTATTTTACCCTTTAAAACTTTACTTTTTATTCCGAATCCGACACTTATTTTTTGTTAAGACGTTTCAAAGTCGAAAACTCATCATCAATGCGAATGACCACCTTGTTTTTGTTTTTATTGTTGTATTTAAACTCCAGTTGTCTTTAAAAACAAACTTATTTTACATTATTAATTTTCAAATGCATAAATATTGAACTTGATGGCACATACCACATAATAAAATGAAACTAATAACAAACCATTAGAAACGTATGAAGAATTTAGAAATTATAGAAAATAATTTGCTTAGATCTGTCACCTGGTTACCGATAGATACCTGTCAGTTTTAAAGTTGATAATTATTATAATTTGTTTTAACTCTTGTATTGGGTAGTAGAATTTAAAATAATGGGACATTCAGACATCAAGATCGTTTTGGATTTTACGTGTGATGCGGTACTTTGGGAACACGAAGTATTAGACCCATAATTTATGAAAGAACACTAAATTCGGAAAGATACAGACAATTTTTAAGAAACGACATCGAAGATATTCTTGATGACCTTCCTCTAGCAGTAACCAATAATATGTGGTTTCAATAGGATGGGCTCCTCTTCATAATTCCAGAAATAATATGGAATATTTGAAAGAACTCCTTCAAAACAATTTAATTGCCACTGGCCTCCGCGATCCCCAGATATTACACCGATGGACTATTTTGTGGGGAGATTCCTTGGCAATGATGTTTACTGGAAGACTTTTCAAAATAATGATAAGTTAGAAGCTGCAGTTCGAGCCGCAATAGAAAGAACTCCAGAAGTATTAAATATCGTTATGGAAGAAATTGTTTACCGATGTAATTTATGTTTGGAGAATGACGATGGAATGTTTGAAAATGAAAAATAATTTCAATTATAAAAATGTTGAAAGATTTTTTTGGATAAGCTTCTATAATTTCTAAAGTGTTCATACATAGCATTTAAATATTAAACTAATGTTATCGTAAAAAAATGTAAAATTAAAAAAAAATGTTTTTAAAACCAACTAGATGTTAAATACAACAAGAATAACAAAAAAAGACTAAATAAGGGGCTCACTGCATTGATGATGAGTTTTTTAGTGCGAAACGTCTAACAAAAAATAATGCGACATGTTGTCGTTGGATTCAGAATAAAAAGTAGAGTTTATAAAGCGTAAAATAAAATTTGTGGACTATTTAAAAAAACAAAGTTGATGATGATTGCGAAAAAACGAATCGTCGGATTGAAAATTCAATTAAACCTTGTTGTAAAGCAGGGGTCGGCAACCTACGGCACGCGTGCCAGACTTGGCACGCCTGGCAGTTTAAAATGGCACGCATAACTTTGTGAAGTTTGGCGTATAATATTAAAAATTTAATTTTAAGGATACTTATTGTAAATTTAAAATAATCTACGGAACTGTACACAACCTGGCAACGTAGCTCGACCGAGCTATGTGATGGCAGGCCAGGCTAGAACGACGCGACCGCGACGGGACGTTTCTAGAAAATAGAAGACGCGAGGAGGTAATTCTCGGCTTTTCGAACGCCCGGTGAGCGGCATTGCCACGGTTATACGGGAAACTTCTACGAGGCGGATTTACCATTATATAAGCGTGTATTCAGTTAGAGTTAGTTTAGTTTAATACGAGCTATTGTAAAGATAAGTTCCGAAATAAAAGTTTAGTGGTAAAAGTTGTACCAGGTGTTGTTATTGGACGGACCCAGGATAGTTAATCGTAAATTATTTATCAACCTGTAACGTACAAGTGCGCGATTAACGTTAGTGTTATGGCGGCTAAAAAGCAGAAAGTAGACGTTCGGCCCTTTCAAAGCTCTTGGACAAGTGATTATGGTTTTGTACAGCAAAGAGATCGAGCCATATGTGCATTATGTCGGGAAAGCGTAGTATTCCGGACATCTAGTGTTCAACGACATTTTCAAACAAGACATGAATCGGGGTTTAAGAATAATGCTGATAGAACGGAGACAATCCGAAGAGCAGTTGCTCAGTATATAAAGCAGGCAACATTCTTCACAAAAATTAGTCAAGGGAAAGATCAAGCAACCGAATGCAGTTTTAAAATTGCACATCTTTGGCAGAAAAGGGAAGACCTTTCACTGATGGGGAATTTATGAAGCAAACGTTTCTGAGAAGTGCGGATGTATTGTTTGATGATTTTCCTAATAAACAAGCAATACTGGTCCGGATTAAAGATATACCAGCATCAGCGGGGACTATTGAGAGGCGAGTTAATGAAATGGCAGAAAATGTACGGAAACAACAGATCGACGCCATTAAACGGAATATCGTATTTAGTATTTCGTTGGATGAAAGTGTCGACGTTAATGACATTTCCCGGTTGGTAATCGTTGCGCGGTACTTTGACAATAACCGTGTGTATGAAGAACTGATCTGTCTGCTACCATTGGAAGGAACGACAAGAGGCGAAGATATACTATCAGAATTTGTTAAACATTTTCAAAAACGGGGACTAGAATTTTCATTGCATTATTCATCAAGAAAGTTTATGCGCGAAGATCTCGAGCGGAAGCTTAAAATCCGTGATGGATACTGTTGTAAAAGTTGTCAACTACATTGCTGGTCGTTCTTCATTAACTCACAGACAATTCAAGTCATTTTTACAAGAAATGGAAAGTGAATATTCAGATATTCTATTACACAGCAATATACGCTGGCTTAGCCGCGGTAAAGTGCTTTCTCGATTTGTAGAATGTTTGGGAGAAATTAGGTCACTTTTGTTGCAAAAAAAACAAGCTCAAGTCTTTCCTGAACTAGATAATAAAGAATGGATTTGTAAGTTGATGTTCCTAACTGATATTACAAATCATCTCGGCGAACTAAACCTTAAGTTGCAAGGGTCGGGTCAAACTGTTCTAGATTTGTATGATTCCTGGAAGTCTTTTAAAATGAAAATAGATGCATTTATTCGCGATATTACCTCCCATACATATAAATACTTTCCAAATCTAAAAACATACTTGCCCAACCTCAATAATGGTGATAATGTTGCATTTAATGAGGAAATGTTAAACTACATGACTTCACTGAAAGAAGAATTTACTGAAAGAGGCCAAGATTTTGATAAACATGGTCACATGTTTACCTTCTTGATAAAACCAGACTTAATGGATTTTACTAGCATTCCTTTTAATGATTCTCTTTTCGCATGGATAGAAATTCAAGATTTTGAGCTTCAGCATATTGAATTTAGGAACTCCGAGTTATGGAAGACAAAATTTGTGGAACTAAGAAGAGTTTTAGAAGATGATCCTCAGGATAAATCAAACGAAATACTGAATTGTTGGGCTAGTTTGCCAGATAAATTTATTTGCCTAAAAAAAGTGGCATTTGCAATGCTTTCAGCATTCGGATCGTCCTATATGTGTGAGCAAGTTTTTTCCCATATGAAAATCATTTTGAATCCATATCGAAGTCGGCTAACAACAGAAAATTCAGAGGCGTGTGTAATATTAAAAGTAACTAGACATAAACCAGAAATAGAAAAGCTTTCGCGAGAAACACAAGGACAAGGATCGCACTGAAAACGTTTCAAATTTTAAACAAAATGTTGCCTTATATAAAAACATAATATATTTCGTTTAACAGTAAAGTGTGTGCTATGTTTCCTTTTTGATTAAAATTTTTAGAAATATTGTTGATCATTTTTTTATTTTATTAATTACCTTCTTTGTTACTTTTAACAATTTTATACATTATTTATTCGTATAAAAATTATACAGTTTTGTATAGTGGCACTTTGGCTTTGTTCAAAATTACACATGGGCACCTCTTTGTTAAAAGGTTGCCGACCCCTGTTGTAGAAGATAAATAATTACAATGATAATGTAAAATTTCTTTTGACATATCTCTTCAAATGGAATCAGAAAACAGTAAGAATGATGTCACAAAAATTCGGGGTTTCCCGAATATCTTCGGAAATATTCGGAATTTTTGAAATTTGAAACCATGGCGTTAATCATCTCTGTATGTCCGATGGTTTACGAAATCCCTGTAGCCCTTTGAGCGCGGCATCCTGTATTTCTCTAAATTACCCATGCATGTATCTCCCAAGGATTTGAAATTGATAGCAGTCTGGTTGACACCACTTATATGTATATCAGTCAAATTAAAAAAATATTAATTTAAAATGTATAAAAATTCCTGTAATGGATTTTCTCTTCCCAAAAAAATGTCTAGATTGTTTTGTTTTGTAAAAGTTGCCATTTTTAATCACAAAAGTTCTGACATCACTTATATAACAGAAAATAATTAACAATATGATTGGAATCATGTATGACCTAAATTCAGCCTTATGAATGTAACGTTGTAGCCTTGTTTGAATTTATTTTAAAAGATGCAAGTAATATGGATATGAGATTTGAGTATCATTGTTAATTTTCGGAGATATTTCTTATTGCCATATCTCCGAGACCCATAGACCTCGCTGCTACTTCAAACAGGTTTTGTTATTGTTTTTTCGCGTTGTATTGCCGTTGACTGTTTTACAAACAGGTTGGAAACAGACATACATACACAACGGCAGCACAACGCCAACAAAACAATAACAAACCCTGTTTGAAGAAGCAGTACAGGTCTATTGGTTTCGGAGATATAGCCATAAGAAACCCCTTTGGAGGGCCCTATGATGGTCAAACCTCATATCCCTACTACTGATGCAATACAGTTTTTGTTGAGGACAGTGATGTTATAAAATATTGATTTGTGTATCCATCTTATCAAATAATTAAACTCAAATTCCTTTAATACCATAGTACGATTCTTCGGAATTTATATTAGTCCAAATATTGCAAGGCTCAATTCCCCTTTAAAATTCAAACGACACTGAGTAATCGTTTATATTGTAGCTTCACTAGATTTGAACTGCGGTTAAATGTAAAATAAATTCAAACGTCGTAGTTTTTTCCAACTAGAAAGCTTCATCTTACCTAAAAAATGAAAAGAAGCCTATACAGTGTGTACACGAGAAACGTAACGGCTAAATATTTAAATACAAAGTGCCAAAAAAGTCGCGCATAATGCCTGTAACTTCTGAATTACCTCGTATATGAAAAAGTAACCTTTATGAAAGTTGTTCAGTAAATTATTCCCCACATTTCTACCTGCATTAATTTTTTCTGTCGTTTCTGATTTGGTTGCCATAGAGACTAACTTACTTTTTTTAAATGCATATGATTGCATATTTGGATTCTACTGGGACAACTCTGAATTTTTTGTATTTCAAATTTTCACCTATCTGCAAGCGTTTCCGAGATAATGACAGCTCAAAAATGAAAAACTTCCTAATTATAATTATTCCTACCTAATACCCACCAGTTGAGTCAAGGTGTTTTCATGACAGCGACCCAAGAGGTGTCAATTGTGAGTTCTTGTTAAATTTTCTGTTGTTTGATTTCTAATTTGTTTACACTATGGTTCATCTGAATGAGAAACAATGAATTTTAATAATGAGCGGTTACCGAAATATGAGGAGATCGCAAAATAAGGTTTGTCAACTTTTCAATGAATTATATCCAAATAGGTCTCCAATAAATCAGTCAACGGCGTGTCGAGTGGCAAAGAAATTTCGAGAAACAGGCAGTGGTTAGGGAAGCCGCTAGATCAGGTTGACCTAAAACAGCAACCGGGGGAGACAAAGCTTTGGATATCATGCTCTCAATACATGAAAATCCAACACAATCATCCAGGCCAATGGCAATGGATTTTAATGTGTCTCATCAGTCAGTAAAAAATTTGTTTAAGCAGGAGAAGTTGCATCTCCACAAGATAAGGTTGGTGCACGAGTTCGAGATAGAAGAGCTGAATTTTGTGAGCTGATGATGAAAAGATGCAATAACGATAATAACTTCGCAACAAATATAATTTTCTCGGATGAAGCTACTTTCTATTGGAATGGCATTGTTAATAGACACAATTATCGTTATTGGTCTGCTGAGAATACTGACTGGTTCCAGGAAGGTCATACTCAGAGGCCCGAGAAAGTTAATGTTTGGGCAAACATAGTTGGTAGACATATTGTGGGACCTTTTTTCATAGATGGTAATTTGAATGGCGAAAAATATCTGGACCTCCTCAGGAGTTGCAGAATGGTTTTACCGGGTGTAAATAATGGCATAAACGAACAGGTATGGTTCCATCAAGATGAGGCACCTGCGCATTATGCGGCAAATGTTAGACAATACATAAGCGAACAATTTCCAGGACGCTGGATAGGCAGAAGAGGTGCTATTGACTGGCCAGCGGGATCCCCGGACTTAACCCCGCTCGACTTCTTTTTGTGGGGACACTTAAAGAACAAAGTCTAAGTTAACCGTCCGAATGACTCAGAATCTTTAAAAGTCAGAATTAGTGCTGAAATTCGGGCTATTCCAGAAGACTTACTTTTAAACGTTGTAGACGGGTTCAGGGATCGACTGGCGCTCTACTTAGCAGAAAATGGTGGTCATTTTGAACGCCTGATCCACTGAGAAGGCTTAACTTGTTTATTATTCCGATGTTAAGTTGTTCAATTTTCTAGGCTATTTATTTTGTTATTATAAAGTTTGTTACAATTTTAAATAAATAAATATTTAAAATAGAAAAAATTCATAGTTTTCCCAGTAGAATCCAAATATGCAATCATATGCAGGGTGTTCCATTTAAAAAAAATAAGTTAGTCTCTATGGCAACCAAACCAGAAATGACATAAAAAGTTCAAGCAGGTAGAAATGTGGGGAATAATTTACTGAACAAATTTCATAAAGGTCACTTTTTCGTATACGAGGTAATTCAAAAGTTACAGGCATTATGCGCGGCTTTTTTGCCACTCTGGATATTAAAGTTGGTCAATCATAGCCCCTCATCACCTACAATAATTCAGTTCAACAACCGAAAACCAGATGACAAAAGTTCAAGGGTACTTTTCCCTTTTGCCAGATTCGTCGCCAGACGCGTTTCGCCGTATAACCGGTCGTCAGTGAGGCTATAGAATCTAAAAACAGGCTGGAGATGGATCTTGCAGAAGGAAAAGCAACACTTGTACTTTTGTAAATTAGTATTATCGTTGCTGCAACTAAAATTGATCAACAACTTGTTCTTTTTAACTGCCCCCAATTGTTGAGCTGTTAAAGTTACGCAAATATGGTTTCCACAGGTAAGACAATGTGGCAAATAATTAACCAACTTAGAGGTGAAACTACTGTCAAATCTCAAAATAATCACAGCTTAGCACCTGATGACTTCAATGCCTTTTTTACAACAATTGCGGAAAACGTAGTAAAAAATATCCCAAACAAAAATATAAATCCTCTTGATAATTTGAAAGATCTTTCACCCCCTGAAACCTCCTTTTGACATATATACGGTCTAAATGTGAAACTAATAAAACCATAAAAAATACTATAATAGCACCCCTTACTAAAATTATAAATATCTGTATTAGAAATAACATTTTTTCAGACTCTTTGAAAATAGCCACTGTTATTCCCATTTTCAAAAAGGGTGATCCCTCGCTACCGGAGAACTACAGACCCATTTCGCTCTTGCCCATAATATCTAATCTATTCTGAGGTCCGATATTTGGGGGTGCTTCTTGACCCAAAATTGCAATGGGACAAACATGTAGATGCCCTGGCAACAAAGCTAAATAAGAGCCTCTATGTTCTTTGAGGTATTTCTCAGTGCGTGTCGTCTGACGTGCTATTTTGCGATCTTTCAGTCCCACATAGCATACGCGACTCTTGTCTGGGGACACTCAAGGCGGCACATAGGATATCTGCTCTCCAAAGGAAAGCAATTAGAGTAATCTCTGGTCTGAAATACAGGGAAAGGTTGGTAATGTGAGGTAGTATTGAGTGGAAGAAAAATAAGTTTGATATTATCTAGTGAAATTTTGGGATGAGACGTTGCATTATCCATCATCATCTTCATCTTGGTATCAAATCTGTGAAGCCATATTGTCATGATGTCTGCAGTCAGCTATCATCCACGCTTTTTTGTTCCGAGACCCAATGGAGAGGTAACTTATCGATATGTGCGCCCTTAAAACATCAAGGATTTTTACTTTTGCCTATAATGAATGGTTCTTCCTTCTCACCTTTCATATTTGCACAGAGCAGTATTGTTGTTTTTTTTTCAGTACACTTGTCATCTTTCAATGCATATGTTTTTGTTGGCAATGCACGATAGTAGAGACCTGTCTCATCTGCATTAAATACGTCCCTTGAGGCATAATCCTTTAAAATGGTCAATAGCCTTTCTTTCCAAGCAGTTACGTCTTCGATATTGATATCGGCTGATTCGCCACATATTTTCTTGAAGGTAATATCGTGCCGACGACGTGAGTCTCGAACATGGCATACTCTGATACGCACATTTGGGTTTGTTGTCACGTGTATAACATATCCTGGAGAATGGTCCGTTCCTTCCGACTCACACTGTATATTATATTTTACTGACTAGCCTCATAAAAATTGTTTTTTCTGCAAACTTTAATGGTAACTAAATGGATTTTGAATTTGAAAAAATACATTTGCATTGCCTTATTTGCATTGCCTTGTTTGTAATACCAAAATCAATTGAAACAAATGACTTACCATTAAGGAACATATTTAATTTTTTGGCTTTTGCACATTCCCCCCTCAAGTCGCCGCCTATTGCCTGGCAGGTTCCGTCTCCCCGTTGCCGAACACCGCCAAGGTGGATTCCCCCGGGTGTCCGTTCTGGGTAACCTCGTTGGGTTGCGGCGCGTCTATCACCAGACCCTGACCGTCTTCATCGCTACTATAGAGGTCGCCCTCGTCATCCGAACTTGACAAGATTCCTGAAAGCAGTGAAAATATATACAGGGTGATCCAGTAAGGGTGACGAGCGGCTATTTCTCAAAAAGTATTGGTCAGGTATAGGTAAACCGGCAAAAAGAAAATGCTGGAAATTAATTTTACAGCTGTGCGATTGTCTCTAAAGGGCGTTACTGTTTGGATAAAAGTAATAATTCAAATTATTTAAAAAATTGTCCCATTAAGGTACCGTCTTGATAATGTGAATGGAAAGCGTTTCCATTTTTGCGACAGTTTGTTTAATCGTTTTGTTCGTATCTCTAATAATAAGGGTGGGGGAGGCTTACACCTTAGCTTTAAAAATACTGTATCCCTTACAGCTTATATCCGATTTTGTCGGCGCCGCCTTTACTTGCGTTGGCCGAACATAATATGTTTACTGTATCTACATAGGTTGCGTAGTACAAAATATATCAGTTAAAATAAAAGGCTTTTTCTCACACAAACTATATCTATGTATTTACTTCTGTTATTTAGTTACTCATCTTCACATTTAGGCTGCGTAACAGCAAATACGGTGTACTGTTACAACTTAGTACGTTAACTACTTACTTCATTAAATCCTCTACACATTTTACAACACTAATAACAAACTATAATATCGGGCTGCAATACTATATTCTTACACTTTCGAGAATTTATCGCACAACTCCACGACTTTCCGAATGCTTTTTACGATAAATAAACTAAACTCGAGTTGGTAGAAGATGTAGTAATCACATTACCACATCTTCAAGATGTACTTCCGCGAATTTACCAACTTATTTCATGGCTTGTATACCATAAAATCAACTAAACCCGCGCATAATGCCGCAAGGAGACCGTGTGCTTTCAACAAAGGTTGTAACGTATCTGATTTAAGTCTGGATATAATAATCACATTAGTATATCTTCGGGATAAATCCGCGAATTGACCAACTCAATTACTTGGCTTGAGTGCCATAAAAAACAACTAAAAACTCGCGTAAATTACCGCATGAAGGCTTGAAAACGGAACTCAATTATCAAAACATGTTGAGTTTTATTTGTCATATATCATCCCTCTGGTACACACAATAACATCCTGTCAAACCGTTTCAATTAACACGTAAGTATATCTGGTTGTATAACAATAAATCCTTCGTTTACATCACGTACGCTATAAACACTTCGTTTATGCCGCTTTCCGCTAAGCTCGGTGTGTAGACGGCAAATATTCTAGCAAATTGGCGGTTGAAAATACGTTTTAGAACCTATCTGTAGTTAACTGCCTTTTCTTGTTTCTATGCGCATTTGTTGTTTTTATGCACCGGAGATTAAAAGATTGCAGACAGCGGCGTTGCCGTACTTTTTATATTGATACTTGTTTTGTTATTAAATTATGCAACTAGATAACTGAACCTTTCCCCAACAGATTTTAATAAACTCGGGCTCGATTAATAGATAATTCCGCGCTTATTTAAAAATTGATTTTGATGGTGCTCCCTAACTCATATTTTGTTTTCCATGGGACGATTTTTATAAGAGTTTCAATTTTAATCAATTTTCTTAAAAAACTAAATGGTACCGTGTGTTTTTTGTATAATAGTTTTAAAGAGCATCAAAATAGCTACCATCTGGTGAAAACCGCGTCTTAATATTATTATTGGTGTTTAAGTTGATTGCAAATAACTGTATATCCAGGTTTCAACAAGAAATATAATGTGGTTTATGCTCGATGGTGCACCAGCGCATTTTAGTGTGGTTGCTCGTGAGATTGGTTGAGGTGGACCGCACTTATGGCCTGCTCGATCCCTGGACTTAAACCCCCTGGATTATTTGCTATGAGGCCATCTAAAGTCATTAGTTTATACTACTCCAGTGGAGAATGTGGAAGATTTAAGAAATCGGATAGTTACTGGGTGTAACTCAATAAGAAACGACTTTGGTGTTTTTGAAAGAATTCGGCAGTCAATGAGAAGCAGATTGGATTCTTGCATCCTGGCCGGAGGTAGTCATTTTCCTATTGTGCAGGCTTTAAAAACATCAAAATATCTTACCACTATCAAGATTCGGCTGCATATTCCCAAACTCCTGCGGCCAAAACCTCCTGTTGTTATTCTGGCTCTTCTTTTTCTTGCTGCCGCCGCCGGGCGAATTGGCCTGCGCCCCGTCTTGACCAGCAGGAGTACTGGCGTCTAACATGGGCTGGAGGATGCGCCGCCTGGCGTTTATGAACCAGTTATTCACTTGCAGGAGAGTCAGGTTTGTTTGAGCAGCGATGTGCCTTTTTTCGTCCTCAGTTGGATAGGGATGCTATGCGAAATTAATTTTTAAATAACTCTGTAAAGATAAACATGCTTAACATACCACCAGATGCTGAAACAACCACGACCTCATCACGCTCGTCGCATGCTTCGGTAACACGCCTCTCTTTTGTTTTTTGCCCCCCCTGGAGAAGTCGCTGTCGCAGTCGTCGTTGCTGCCCCCGGGAGTGGTAGGGGCAGGGGAGAGGGGGCCCGAGCTGTCGGAAGGAGGGGCTGTGACTGGTTGGCATAGATGAGCCCCTAAAATGACGGATCTAGTAGTTGTCCCTATGTAAGTCAACTCAACTAACCTATTTGCGAGAGAGGTGTTGACCCGTGTACGACTAGACTTTCAGCGACTGGTGGCACTGGAGAAGGTTGAGCTGGCAGCCCAGTTTGCTGCAAGGGCGGCGTGGGGCCTCCGTAAAGTGGCATGGAGTAAGGCGTGGTGTCTATAGGCGTCCCAGGAGGCCTATCTAGTTGTGGAGGTTGTTGAGGCAGCAAACCCTGAAAGCGTGGAATTGTGATGTTGTAGGGAAAGCAAAGCCAAAGCTAAGTGGTAGTATTTTACCAACCAAAGATGTCGCTTTATTGATTAAGTGACGAGTTGGTACGCTTACTTTACTTACTTACCACATGAGAAGGACTAATTGTATACTGAACAGGACTATTCGATGCCGAACCACTTTCGGAATTGCCATGGGACATCATACTGTTATTATTAGATTCTATGTTGTTCATTATGCTATTTCCCAAAATGTCTAAAACAAAAAAAATATTTTTCCACTCCAGTCCAAACACAGTCATTACACTATCAACAAATACAAAAAAAAATTCCGACTGATATTATAATGGCTGTACGGGGGAGTTTAAAGCATCCTGATCGCGAATTCAACACCAAAGTTTTCCACCATGTATAGATTTTGAGTTATAGAATGTATCAGATATTTTCATTTTATACAAACATTTGTATACAGCGTGTCCAAAAAAGTTCTAGACATACGGGAATTTTCTTTATTGTTGATTTTACGAAAAAAAGTTCTGATTGATGCGCAAATAATATTGACATATCAAAACTTAAGATATCATGTACAGGGCGGCAAAAAAATATAGAAACACAGAACTACGTTAAGAGGGAAGTACCCTCAATTTTTATTTTAGGGCAGATTGTTATAAGAAAACTTTACTAAGGACTACAAAACGTGGTCAGATACAATTTTTCGTTAAAATATTTTCATTTACGGGGTACACACATGTTCATATGAACTTTTTCTCTTAGAATATCATAAGGAACTCCCCCCTTAAGTTACGTGCCGTATTTCTGAAACACTCTGTATAAGATGTTTGGGGATTCCCGCAGTTGTTGCAATTGTTGAATTTTATTGTTGATAGAAGTTTTGATATTCAAAAAAAAGGGCATGGCACCAAAAAAATTTTACCTGCGGCGCATTTTTTAAGAAAAAAGGAAAGTTGGACCCCCCCCCCCCCCCGTGTTACAATCCTAAGTACGCCACTATCTCTTACTATGTATGTAGATGTATAGATGAAAGATACGTACCTTGTGGATAATCAGATCTAAGTAAATTTTCAGACTGCATCTTGCCTTTTAAGCAAGTTATATACCTATTGCAGAAATCCTTACATAACTCTTGAACTTTTTCTAATTCTAAAAGATGTATCCTTAACACTTGTATGGCTTTTATCATCTGAAAAAATATTTTAATTATATATAAAAAATTGAAAATAGCTTCCATTTCTAAGCTTATATAACAATTTTGCTGGAAAAAGGCAAATTTCAATTTTTCCTTTTTACGGATTTCATCTCGCCAAAAGGCTAAGAGAATTTAATTAAATGTATCAGTATCAATCAGTATTCTTTTAGCAATTTGATAAATGACACAAGTTAGAGACGAAGCTTAAGAGACCCTTAATCTTAGGCCCATTTTATCAATGTACTGGTAACACTAACTATGAGATAATTTCCAAGGATACCATTATTGGAACAATTGTTGTCATGGAAATTATGTGGCATTGCAGGACATTGATATAATAATGGACCTTAATAAAGTAAAAAACCAAGTGCTTGGCACAGAGCAGTACAAATACTATTTAGGGATATTGTTTAGATGCAAAATCTCAAGTCTATTGGATATTTTTTCCTTACATACGTACCAGTCCATCTATCTCAGGTTCATTAGCTAAAAAGGGTTTTCTATCTCGCTCTTGATGCTGCACAAACGCTTGTATGTCCAAATTAAAAGCGTCGCTAGATTGGGGCTCGGATGACTGAGTTGCTAGTTCACACCGTTCGAAGAGCAGAGCTAAGAGGGGAAAGAGGGGGTGCCTAAAAATAAAAAATCTAATTAAAATTTTAAAAAATGAAGTTTTAGTAGACTCCTTAAGCGTATCTACCGAGTTGGGCCTAGATACCTATATAAACTAAATTTTTGACGTAGCGTCACAAAAGAAAAGTCCAGTGGGTTAAGATCCGGGCGATCTCGGTGGCCACTTATTGACCCCTGTCTATCTATCCACCGCCCTGGAAAAATTGTAGTTAGGTACTCCCTTACATGCAGGGAGCAGCATCCTGTTGAAACCATAAGGTTAAGTTTGGTAAATCAGGATCAATATGATCTGGAAATAGAGTGGAAATTTAGATATATTTCTCCAGTGAGGCTCCGGTTATGGATTATTTCATTTTTTCTCAATTGAAGAACAATATTTTTAAAACACCAGTTAAAAATTTAGAACAGTTACAACTGTTACAACTGTTACAAGAAAGGATTATTCAAGAATGTGCTAACATTTCTCCAGAGATGCTGGTCAACGCTTTCGAAAATATTAAGAGGCATGTGAATTTATGCTTGGAGCATAATTTTTATTCTCCTGTCTCTATATTCATACTTTGTTAATTTTATAAGTAACAAAAATAAATTCGTATTTTTCCCAACTGTTTCGTGACTGTTCTGGAACTGTACAAAAATTGGGTGTTGGAACAAATCTAACATTAGCCATCCAGTGCCCAACTTTTTTAGTGGCAATATTATTTTTAGGGCAAGCAAAACTTTATAATATCAATCATAGACATCGTTACGATATCTATGATATCAATGATGCATTTTTTCGGTAAAATTGAAAATAAAAAAGTTTTTCTATACCAAATTTGTTAAACAAATTTGGGCAGATACAGTAGAAAAGTACAATGTACCGTGTGATCCACTTATCGTGTCCACATTTTAATTTGATATTATAACGTTGCCTTAAGAGTTAGAGAAAAAAGTTGAATACATACATTTCTTGCATTGACGTAAAAGTTTTATTTGTTCATTTTTTATGTATACAGGGTGTTTCGTTTACCCCGTCCAGGCATCAACTTTCTTATTTTAAATGGAACACCTTGTATATTGGTAGGTATTTAGATTCCCTTTAAAATTTTATGTGAATTTTGTATAACCTTTAATATGCCTATTTCTTATCGTTTAGCCAATATTTATTTGTTAATAATTTAATGGATGTTTATTCGAACAAAACAGTTAGAATTATAACTACAAATATTTACATAAATTGTTGAAACTAACCTCCATTATTCTCAATACAACGATGGATTGCTCTCAAGAAATAATTCTTTACATTTACGAATACTTCAGGTGTTTCTCGTAAATCCACTCTTCTACCATTAAATATAATCTCATTTAAATCACTGCATGAGGTTTTATATACCTCGTTTTTAATGTGACCCCAGAAAAAAAGTAGTCCATTGGGGTAATATCAGGACTGTTTGGAGGCCACAAGACTGTGCTATTCCTTCTAATCCATTCGATATAATTTTGCTTCAAATAATCGCTAACTTCCCGAATATTATGCGGGGGAGCCCCATCCTGCTGCCACACAATAGCTGCTACCTCGTCTAAAGGAAGATTTTCCATTAAACTATCTATATCATTTTGAAGAAAATTAAGGTATCTTGGGCCACTTAATGAGCCTCTATAAAATAACGGTCCAATTATTTTAGAACCAAAAAACCCACACCAGACATCTATAGACTGCCATCATTGGTGTCTAACTTCTCGTAATCACATGTGAATTTTCTATGGACCAGTGACGAGTATTTTGATGAAAAGCAGCTCTCATCAGTCTATAAAATAGTATTAAGAAATTGGGGATTTTCTTCGATTTTACCTAACAAATCTCTGCAGAACTGAAGACGTCTTGGGAAATGTCGTTGTTGCAATTTTTGAACCGACATTATTTTGCACGGCTTATACTCAAAATCGTGAAGAATTCTCGAAATCGTTCCATATACCCAGGTGCACTTATTACTTGGCTGGGAACAAAATCACATAAAGCTATTTTTTTCGGGGATGTTTAGTTTTTGCCGTCCTACTTAACATACTAAAAGTCCCCACCCCTCCGGGGTGGGCAACCCTCCCAAAACCTCCCCCCACGGTACATTTTTTTGGTTTTTTTAAATTATGGTTAATTTTACGGAAAAAAGTGAAGAGGGAAAAAAGATACCCCATAAAATTCTACATATATTGAAAAATAATATTTTTAAACAATAGCGTACCACGGAGGCTTGAAAAGTAACATAATATTTTAAAAAAATTAAATATATTTTATATTTTGGACATACTTATTCTATTTTTCAATTCTTAATATTAAAGTAACATTTTAAATATTTCTTAAATATAGATGTTTAATACATTGGCGTACTATTATTTTTGAAAATGGGCTTTAAAATGTATCCATTAATATTAAAAATTTATTAAAAAATGCATAGAATGAAGAAAAATATATATTGAACTTTTATAAAAATTTACTTACAAACTACGAACATTTACCAGTCTTAGACATTGCTGGAGACATTATCTTCGAATAAAGCATCCTCGTACTCTTCAAAACAGTTACTGCAGGCATTGCCTTGACACTGGCCACATAAATTGGAGCAATTTAGGTTTGCTCTTCTGCAGCTGCACATCTTTCTGCAGTCGGTCTTGCAGTTGCAAAAAATCAGTTTCAGGATAAATTCTGGTGCAATTGGCTTATTAGACTGTATAGGCTGTATAGCTTCCCCTTGTTTTTTCCAACCCCAAGTAGTAGGACATATTAAATTACCCATCCATTCTTGAATTTGATGGTAAACTCGCAAACTATGAAAATGTGCAGGATCTGATGTTGGAGGCAGACATGCTAACTCAATATTTTTGTTTAAACATTGACGTGCTGTGTTCATATTAAACTTTATAAAACGAAGTTCATTTAAGTCTTTTGTTGATTTATTTGCACCGTAAAGGGACAATAAAAATTCTTCACCGGTCTTTATAACAGCATCCTTTTCTGCATTTGGCTCTAAAAATATACTAACTTTTTGTTGTAGGTCTTTATTTTTTTCTAATAATCTAAATGAAGATAATTTTCCTTTTTTATAAACGGCTGAGGTGGTGTCACATCCAGATATTGCGTGACAAAATAATATTGCAGATCTCATTGGACCAAGTTTTTCTTGAAGATCTTTTATGTCGGTTAGTTTATGTGGTTTTGATGAGTTACCTGGTCGAAGCATATATACATTGTTCAGTTTTGATTTAAATACTAATAAGATCATCAAATCGGTATCCTCACCTACCAATGTAACAGATGTTTCCAATGTTCTTAATTCAAGAGCCGTGTCCACCATGATTCTGTCTGCGTCAGCTTGTGCTTGAACCACCTGAATACCCGCCGATTTCAAAAATCGACTTAGTTGTAAAATAAAAGAACTTTTGTTGGTTTCATTAGAAAAAAATTGAGCCTGGTTTACTGTTGTTGTGTTTTTTTCCAAAAAAATTATGTCTAAGCAGGATATTTTTGAATGCCTTCTTAATTGTTCATGTTCTTTTGTGGAAAGATCAGTGTTGTATCCATCAAAGACAACAGTGGTATTTTTCCCATAATTATATTTTATATAATTAACATACTGAATATAAATGTCACCATAAGTTGATGGGAATTGCCAGACAGATTTTATGAATTAAAAAACCCCCGTCTAAAACAAAAACGGTGTTTTCCGGAATTGATTCTAATTGGGCACTTTTTTTGTCAAATAACCCGAGTAATGCTGATTTTTTAGTTTTCTGTAGCAATCCATTGTGGTTTACAGTAATTACAGTATTGTTATTATTTTGTTCCAGCTCAAGAATAGTTTCGGATTAAGGCACCATGCAACGCTAAGCGCTGTCTTCAAGTGCATGGCCTAATATGTGTCGTTAAGGGCTAGGTTGTTATAAAAACTATTCATATTTTTTTAAAATTTGAGAAGAAACTGAAATCAAATACACAGTACTGATTCCCAATTTTGTTTTTGTTATTGGATGTAGGTACCGATAAAATTATTTAATAATTTTTTTACAAAAATATTATTTCTACTGCCTAAAGGTCAGGACCATCTAAACTAGGATCATAAAATATATCCCTTATTTAGTTTTAAGATCTAGGAATTGTAAAAGTTGAAATATTTGCTAGAAAAAATAACTTTAAAATGTTTTTTTTTACATTTTGAATAATTTAATTTTTTTAAAAGAATTATTTTACTTTTCAAGCCTCCGTGGTACGCTACTGTTTAAAAATATTATTTTTCAATATAGTCAACTTATGTAGAATTTTATGGGGTATCTTTTTTCCCTCTTCACTTTTTTTCGTAAAATTAACCATAATGGAGATAATTTAAAAAAACCAAAAAAATGTACCGTGGGGGGGGTTGCCCACCCCGGAGGGGTGGGGACTTTTAGTATGTTAAGTAGGACGGCAAAAGCTAAACATCTCCGAAAAAAATAGCTTTATGTGATTTTGTTCCCAGCATACCATGTAAAATTTTATAACTGCACTGGAGTAATAGGAGTATCCAATGTTATCAATAGAAGTTCTTATTGATGTATTAGGATATGCGTTGAAATATCCCAAACATATTTCCGCTTGTTCCTCGGTTCTCACAAGTATGGTCTTGACTTTTTTTATATTTCCAAGGGACTTATGTTCCAATAATTTTAGATAGTTTCTTCTAATCGTTTTTTTAGAAGGTACTCTCTGATTGGGAAACTTTCGTCGATATGCTCTAACAGTTGCGGTAGCACTTTTATTGTTTTCAATATAAAGCTCAGCCATTTGGAACCTCTGTTCTTTAATAAAGTTCATTTTGATTTTGACAACGAAGGAATATTTTGACGTAAGACAATATTCAAAAAAGACATATCAACAGGTAAGGCCGGTAACAGGTAACTCGGAAATTTAACCCTAAAAACTTATTGACCATTTAAGGATGACGTCGCTGGGGGGCAAATTTGACAAATTTAGGTTAAAGTTTATGTCAAAGCCATGAAATTATCATTACATATTTGACAACGGTCATATTTGCTGGGGGCAAAGTGACAAGTTTAGGTTATACTTCTTGTCAAAATCATATGACTATGTTCTTAAATGGTCTATTAGGCAATCCAAACCAGGTTATGTTTGCCTGCCACGGTCATATTGCAGTCACAAAGTGCTTTCAATATGGCCGTCGACGGCAAACGTCAAAAAAACTAACCTTTATTTTTGTGGTGTGAACGTCAGTGTCAGTTTAAACAGCGATTTTGGTTTTGTGTGTTTTATTAAGTTATTGTTATTCAATTTGTGTTTTTTTCTGTTATTTATATTTAATAATACTTAAAGTTCAGGTTGGTTCAGGTTAGTTAGATGTTATTGGAGATGTTAATAATGGCAAGTGTATATCTACGCACTACACAGAGCACAGGATTCGACTGTAAACTAAGCATTAAATCCGCGTATATTTGCCACATCTTTGCCTTCAACGGCCATACTGAATTGTTCGTTGAACTTTTTTGAGTTCTGTGCAACGAATTCAATATGGCCGTGGCAGGCAAATCGTAATTTGACACATCGTTGGATTGCCTAATAAAATAGCATTTGGGGTGCATATTCTTTTACCTCAAAAAAATTAAATATTGGCTAAACGAAGAAATAGGCATATTAAAGGTTATACAAAATTCACATAAGGTTTAAAGGGAATCTAAATACCTATCAATATACAGGGTGTTCTATTTAAAATAAGAAAGTTGATGCCTGGACGGGGAAAACGAAACACCCTGTATATATAAAAAATGAACAGATAAAAATTTTACGTCAATGCAAGAAATTTATGTATTTAACTTTTTTCTTTAACTCTTAAGACAACGTTATAATATCAAACTAAAATGTGGACACGATAAGTGGATCACACAGTACATAATAAATGATTTTTTTTCAATTACTTATAAACGGATCGCTTGTCGGCTTCAAACTGTCCCTGGTCGGTATCCGGAGGAGCAAAAGGTGCTTGAACTGCCACCGCTGGCGAGGTAACTGGGTCCCCCAGAGGGGGCACGGGGGCGGCGGGCGCCGGTACGCTAAGCATCGTGCCGGCGCTGATGGTGAGGTGAGGCAAGAGGAGTGATCACCTGCAAAAAAGAAAATGCGAACGTACAATAATATTAATAATAATAATAATAATAAAGGCTAGAGACTTCCATGTTCTTATTACCAAATAGAATAAGCTGAGTTTTGGATTGATTCAGCAACAGGTTATGTGCATCTGATATCTCATAAATCTTGTCCAGGTCTTCAGCAACCCTCACACTCTCAGGACCAATGTGATACAGTTGAAAGTCATCAGCATACTGGTGGGAATGTGAGTGTTGTAGATGACTTTCAAAATCCGCAGTATAAGTTGAGAACAGTAATGGGCACAAAATGCTACCCTGGGGCACGCCACGTTTCAAAGTTAGGAAATCAGAAAAGCTATTGTTGAAAAATACTCTTTAGCATTTGTCATGGAGGTAACTCTTAATGAAGTCAACAGCGGTGTCATCAAGTCCATAATATTTTAAGTTGGTGCCCAGTATATTATGATCAAGGGTGTCGAAGGCCTTACTATAGTCAAGAAGTATCAAACTGCGAAGCTTAATGCTGCCCCCCCCTAATCGGCGGGGCACCTTGTAAAAAAACCTAATTCCTAAAAGCCCCAAATGAATAACAATTAAGGGCAACAAAGCAATACAACAGTTTTTCTTTACCGACTAACCAAAGGCCAATTCAAGCACGAGTTCGCCATCATTATGTCGTTAGGGCGGAAATCCACCGGCCAAATTAGTTAAATTAAATTTAAAGAAGCGCCTTTTAATGGGTCCTCGCGCCCTAAATTAGTTTCTGTAGCTGTTCTTGCACTCACTAGTAGTGTTTGTAATTGTTTTTATTGTTTGAATCGCCTTCCAAAAGGAACGACGTCTTCGTTTTTTTTTTCCGATAGCGAATGAGAATCTAGTTATTCCTTTAGCCTATACAGGGTGTCCGGTACGTATGGAGAGGTCAAAATAACTCTAATTTGTCATTGAAAGAAAACTTCAAAAATGCCGCTTATTCAGAGCCCTAAAGGGGTAAAGCCTGTTCAGAGATATAAGAAAGTTACACTTTGCCTTTGAATGGGATTATCCAAGGGTGGCCATAAACAAACAATGAATGAATGAATAAATGCAGGTAATTATTATGGTCCGTACTTAAAAATGTCTTAAAGTAAACTGCAAATCCGGAAGACGTAATTTCATTATTAAAGTAATAGTTTGGTGATTTTAAACCGATTTTTACCTGATTCATAATGAGAGGGTTAATCCCATAAAATAAATTATGTTCTAAATACTGTATACAGGGTCGTTGGTATGTATGGAAACGGTCGATTCTTTCTTAAAGTACAACAGCTAGCAAAAAAGTTTTAGGGTAAAGTTCTTACTATTACATCTGGCCTTCCATATTTATTTTTAAGTATTTCCATGATGGATGTTGCTGCAATTGATGCGGAAATTAATAAACCTTCTACGGATCTTCGTGAATCACCTTTCAAGCATTTTCTTAATCTACATACATTTTCTTCCTCTGATAGGTCGAGTATTTTTGTCGTGTATATATACTGACTATAAAAACTGGGCCAATCTTTAACATTTCCGGAGAAAAAAGGTAATTCTTTATCTATAGTTTGTCTTAACAGGATTTTCTCAAGTTTGTCTTCATATCTACTTTTTCCTGCATGAAATGAAATGTCTAGTTCTTTATCAAGCCGACTAGTAGCTATTGATTTAAGGTCATTTTCTTGGTTCCCAAATTTATTTTAATTTTTGTTTAACTAGCAATTAACTTTTTGTATATCTTTCTCCTCATTTATGGACTCTAAATAATTGTGACAATTTACCTCTTTAATATTTTCTAATTGAACTCCCAATTCACTATTTATAGAGGAACCAGTTTCACTTAATTTCAGTTTTAATTCCATTCTATATGTTGGAGATTGACCCTGTAGATAACAGTGGGACCAGTTGGAATTGAGATTTTAATTGTCATTGTCAAGATAGTTTTGAAATAATAGTATATTATGTTACAAGGACGAAAAATGCAGTATTTCGGACGTATTGCGGGAGATTACTGGACGAGGCAAAGCCGAGGCCAGTAACCCGCATAGTCCGAAATACATTTTTCGTCCGTATAACATACGTTATTTTTTATCCGATTGTGTTTTTGCTCGGATTATAAAATAATGTAAAAATTAAGAAAACCAATATATTTCATCTTGCATTGTAATTTTTTGTCCCTTGAATGTTTGAACAATGAAACCTGTAATATGCGTATCCATGGATCTAACAAATAATTAAATTAATATTATCAACTGACGTTTTATCAATCAGGCGATAGTTTTAACTAATCTTTCGTGTTCTGCTAGTTTTAAAACCTGAAAAACACAATTAAAAATGGAAATAGACGATGATCTTATAGAAGGTACACCACCTGACATTCAAGAAACTGCCAAGGAAGTAATGTTACATTTGTTGCCACAAAAATCTAAGGAAATATATGAAAGAGCTTATAAAAAATTTATGGATTACCGGCAAGGAAAAAATATACAGTCGTTCTCCGAAAACGTCTTCTTGGTCTATATGGCGGAATTATCGAAAACTATGAAGTCATCTACTCTGTGGTCGCAGTATTCTATGCTACGTGCAGTGGTAAATGTAAAACAGAATATTGATATATCTAAATACATGAGATTACGAGCATTGTTGAAACAAAAAAGTGTTGGATATTGTCCAAAGAAATCAAGGATCCTAACTAGAGAAGAGGTTCACAAATTCCTTTGCCATGCTCCAGATGACAAATACTTAATGTTGAAGGTAAATGTAACTATATAATAGTATTTTAAATTTCTGACTAACAATTTTCTTAATTACAGGTTGCTTTTATTTTTGGAATCGCGGGCGCATGTCGTCGAGAAGAACTGGCTCATATGAAAATTGATGACATACAAGATTTGGGAACGGCTTTGTTAATAAAAATTCCCTATAATAAAACAAACAAACCGAGATCATTTACGGTGACTGGAGAATATCTAAAGTATTATAGAAATTATCTGGCTTTACGTCCAACAAATATGAGTGATGGGCGATTTTTTGTGTCTTATCGCAATGGAAAATGCCATAAGCAAGTTGTCGGTATACACAAATTTGGCTCTATACCTCAGGAAATAGCATCTTACTTAAAACTGCCGAATGCCAAGGAATTCACGGGACATTGTTTCAGAAGAACATCGGCCACATTACTTGTAGATGCGGGAGCAGACATAACATCTCTAAAACGGCATGGAGGCTGGAAGTCTTCGGGAGTAGCCGAGGGCTACATAGATGATTCCTTAAGTAATAAGTTAGAGCTGACCAAGAAAATATTCAACATTCCACAATCTGACCTGCAGTCAGTCTCGACTCAGGTGTCGCAATCCGTCTCCCAATCGAGTTCAACATTGGAGAATAATATCATAACGGAGACCAAAAATAATAACACATCCTCAAAATCAAATTTACATCACCCCGTTCTTGTTCAAAATTGTTCTAATTGTACATTTAATATAAATATTGTAAATAATTGAATAAAATAAACTGTTGAAAATATTTTAGCGTCCGACAATAGCTATTTTCCTAACAAGTGCAGAAAATCGATTTTTCCGCACGCAAATGCCGTTGACAGCACGACGCGTAGCGGAGTGGTGTCAAGCAT
Source organism: Polydrusus tereticollis (assembly GCA_963920685.1). Classification (NCBI taxonomy): domain Eukaryota; kingdom Metazoa; phylum Arthropoda; class Insecta; order Coleoptera; family Curculionidae; genus Polydrusus; species Polydrusus tereticollis. The sequence goes on along the minus strand of OY987334.1, from coordinate 52,499,695 downwards.
TTAAGTGCGGAAAAATAGGTTTCTGCACGTGTTAGGAACAATAGTTTTTCTACTAGCGTGAGGAAACAAATTGAAAATAATTTAAAAAACGGAGTTTTTTTTTAAATTTTTATTACAATGAACAAAATTTTACAATATTAATTTACTTATTTATATTGTAATTAATTGTAAACGTACAATTACTAGCACTATTTAAATTCTTTTTCATACCGTTTTCTTGATTTTTCTGGCAATAAATCTTCTTTGAGATTTTCAGCCGCCAAAAGAATCTCCTCCGGTACTTCTTCTATAAAATTTTCGTTCATCTCTTCATCGGAAATCATTTTGCGTGCCGAAGAATTCAGCAAAACTCCAGTAGAAAAACTGATAAACTAGTTTAAATTTATAATATTCTGTTGACAGTGACATACAAATCAACAACTGGTTATATACACCATAGCAACTAAGATATTTCAAAGGTAATATGATGAACAGTGACTTCAAATCGTACAGCATTTAATTTAATTAAATTTAATTTCAAAATATAACAGTGCGGAAAAATCTTTGCCGCACGGTGCGGAAAAGTGGATTTTCCGCACTAAAACATGTGCGGAAAATGCGTTTTTCCGCACGCTAGTAGAAAAAATGTTTTTCGGACTAGGACGACAAAGGTTGCCTAGCTACCAGCGCAATAATCAATACCTTATTGAAAAGGTTACCTTTTCGTCCAAATATCTGATCTATAAAACGTCATTTTTTGACACAATCGGATAAAAATAGTTTTTGAACAGCAAATGTAATTTGAGCTATCGAAATATATAGAAATAGTTAATAGAAACCACATTTAGTGGTCCATTCGAGATAAAGAACAGCCCTAAGGAGAAACAGTAATAGCAGTTAGAAGAAATCGATGAAAAATCGTCGGAAATTGATAATCAGTCAAAAATGTCAAGAAAAACTGAAAAGAACTACATAAATATAGAAAATACTGATAAAATAAAGAGTACGGAAGATAAAGTAAACAGTATAGAAGATTTTAGAGGATTTCCGAATCCAGAAAATGTAAATTTACCTGAAAGAAAAAACAAAAACCGTACCAAATCTTCAACAGGTACTAGTAACAAACAATTGTCATTGTCACTTAACAAAAAATTATCTTCACAATTGGAAGCAAAGAAAAAGTAAGCAGCTTTAGAAGAAGAAATATTTCAGCGACAAATTGACAAAGTGATATTATTCTAAATATTATGTTACGGCTACTTAACATATTAAAAAAAATACATAAAATGTTGTTAAACTATAGTTAATATAATTAAAACAGGACATTGACATACAAATAGGGTAAGTGCGGGAGAGTTGCCGCACATTTTAAAAAAAATGTACAATTTTTGTTTGAAAACATGTATTATCTCCAACCTTGGTCAAACGTTAACATACATAGTAGTCTTTGAAAATATGTAAGAATAAACATTTAAACTTTTATACAAACAAATAAAATAATATAAACAAAAATCATATGCAAATGGCATCTCTCCCTTACCCTTAAGGAGAGACGCCCCATTCAAAAAGGAGACATGCCGCACAAAAGGAGAGATGCCGCACACCTTAAAACATAGTGTTTGTACATTTTTTGGGCATCTCTTCCCTTGAACAGACGGTACAAATGTCGCCGTACATTGTACTTGTTACATGTAGCCATTGTTGGCATTTTGTACACTGTATCCAATCAACTTTTTTTGTCGTCTTCGAATATTGCTCAAAACACTTGATACAAGAACAATCATTACCAACGTCTTTATCTTTTTTAATAGAGGTTCTTCGTCGCTCTTACTCCAGATATCCTTTTCTGATATATTTGGGGTTGTTTTAAACTCTTTTTAATCTAATTTAATGGGCTTAATTTTTACCATACGCTTTTGGCTTATATTTTGGTAATTTATTTTCTTTTTTGTTTTTGTCGAGGTTTTTGTTTTTGTTTTTCTTTTGCTTTTTCTTTTTTTGTTGCAATGTTTTGTGGAGAATTTAGAACTGTTGCACCTTGTTTTAGCCTCTTGCTAAAGGAAGCTGGTATGACAGGAATTGGTGAAACTTCTGGCAAATGTTTGCTTGGTGTAATGATTACCTCCTTGTTCTCTGTTGAAATGGGTGGGAATTTGTACCTACTTATATTTTGATGGAAAGAACATGATGGTCTTGGTTCTGGACTCGTATATTCAGGAGTGGGTGTTTTCCATGAAGGGTCTGGTTCTGGAATAGTATTTGGATCGAAAGGAAATATTTCTGTAGCTTTAACCCGTTAGCAGCATTTCCTACACTGGCTGCTTTTATCCATGCTTTACCGATTACTGTACCAGCTTGATATCTAGTTAAATTTCTTGAACTATGATTCTTAATCCATAACTGAGCTTCTTGATTAAAATACGCTTTTTCAGCTTGTTAGGATTGCAGATCATCCCTATCTTTTAAACAGCTTCAAATAGTTGTTCTTCTGTCCAAATGCTCTTTTCGAGAGCAGTTAAAGATCTCCGATATTTACGTGGATGATATACCTGAAAAATACAGTAATTCCTTATTTTAGTAGGTATTTAATTCCTGTGGCACCATGCGGCATCTATACCGACGTTCAGAGCGGCGTCTATCTTTTTTGTTGGAAGAGACGCCGCATGCCATTATTCTCGACGTTGTAAACATTGTTATCCTAACATTTGCACAATACCTTTAAGAAAGACCCAAAACAACAGCAAATTTCGCAAACATGCAAAACTTTTAACAAGCACTTTGTAATTCCATAATCTAAACTAACGAATAAACTTTTTTGGCTTAATTAAATACTTACGATTTCAAAATGCTCGACAAATCACAAACCGTTTGTTTAAACGCACATAGCACAGAATAATATGTAATTGAACAGCACTCTTTATTAAATAAATTTTTTGTGGCGCCATCTGATACGTGGGGGCCAAATTACACAGGGTGCGGCATCTCTCCAACCGCGGCATCTCTCCCGCACTTACCCTACTACAAAAACAATAAAAATTTACCAATTTAAATTTAGGCAGGTAGGTACCCATAGTCCAGGTGTCAATAAATAAAATACAAAACATATATATCCATATAAAAAATTATACAAATGCATCTAGAAAAAACTCTTCAATACTGTAATATACCCTTGAGACCAAAAGCCTCTTAAGATCTTTCCTGAACTTCTCAGCAGATACTGTTTGCCTCAGATGCAGTGGAAAATGGTTAAAAATCTTTTTACTTTGATAAATGATGGAATTTTTTGCTTGTGTAGTAGAGGGAATGGGAAGGTTAACAGTGTGTGTCTGTCTGGTTAAATATATAGATGACACCCTAAATATGTTCTCTTTATACTTTTTATGAACGAGACATGAAGTCTCTAATAAAAAAAGACCGGGCATTGTAAGTATCTAATGTTGTAGAAACAATGGTCTACAAGAGTCTCGTAATCTTATCTTAAACATATACCTAATTGCCCTCTTCTGCAGCACAAAAAACATATTGAAGAGAGACAGTGAACAAAATCCCCAGAAACATATTCCATAGCGCAATTGGGATTCGATAAGCGCAAAGTACGCACTTTTTGTCGTTTTAAAATCTAGCTTATTGGAAATTACTCAAATTGCATAACATCCAGATGATACCTTTTTGGACAAGCAAATTATATGGGACTCGAATTTCAATCCATTGTCAATATACACCTAAATGTTAATACATTGGTTTTTGACACATTAAAAGACAAATAGTTGGCATCAGTCCATTCCTTTACCTTAACCAGATCGTTTTTGACATTCGATTCCAACAAATCTGGATCCTTATTTACCCAGAGGATCGTTGCATCATCTGCAAACAATGTAAAACCCCCAGTTATATCAATACTAGACAGATCTTTGATGTACAGCAAAAATAAAAGTGGTCCCAAAACAGAACCCTGTGGAACCCCTGAACCGATGGCCAACTGCCCCGACTTAACCTCATCAAATGTAACCCTCTGGGTCCGTTCAGAAAGATAAGACTGAAACCATTTCAGAGCTACTCCCCTTACTCCATAGGCTTCCAGTTTCCACAACATTATTCTATGATTGACACCGTCGAAGGCCTTTGATAAATCGCAAAATACCGCTGCTGCCACATCACCACTATTTAACCCCAAATACAATTTCTCCAGAAATGCGAAAATGGCATCATTCGTGCTACATGACTCCCTAAATCCAAATTGTTCACAACAGAGGCTATGCTTCTTTAGAAAGTTTATTTGTTTTGTTTGTTTGTTCGAATATGACTGAAGTCGGACAATCAACAATATACCGACTTGTACACGAGGATAAACGCGGCCCCATCAGGTCACCAAAGAGAAGTATAGGAAGAAAGGAAACTGTAATAAATGAGGATGAAAAGACTGCCATCAGAAGAATAATACACTCGTTTTACTTAAAAAAAGAAATACCTATACTATATACCTTGGACAAAATAATGTCTGAAATGAAAAATTCATCATTTATTGGCTTACTGTAAATAAGAAGCCATTTCATAAAGATATGGTGAAAAAGGAGCTACTGGAAATTGTAAAGTTGAATAAACATCTTTGTACAAAATTTGTTGTCGACGAAATCGCTTCAAAGCGAAATATAATGGTACTTCGCCTTCCACTGTGAATTAAACCCCATATAATTGGTGTGGGCGCAAGTAAAAGGGTTTGTAGCAAGGCATAACACCAATTTTAAAATGAGAGACGTTGGAAACCTTTTGCAAGAGGGAATAAAGACAGTGGATTGTGAAAAGTATATTAAGTGCGTCGAACATGTGATTGAAATAGAAGAAAGAATGTGGGAAGCTGACAACATGCTAGAAAATACTGTAGAGCCCCTTATTATTTCTCTGGACCTCAACGACGATAGTTCATCGGACTACTCGGAACATGATGACTAAAATTTAAAAATTAAGTTGTTGTATTGTACATAGTAGATTTTTCTTATTAATATTAATATTTGTTCCAATTTATCTATTTTCATACTATTCTTGCTTCTATATAAGTTTTTATGAGGTTTTTATCTACTTAATATTAGAATAATTAATATCTCAATTTTCTGCCTATCTCTATAATTATAATCAAGTATAATTATTGTTATATTTATTATTCTTATTCTAACTCGTCTTTCTATTCTATGCAAATTAGGGTGACCCATATTTAGGACCGATTTGGGGTGTGTAGGTCTTGAATATCTAAAATATGGAATTTTTAAAAACTATCATTGCAATTTACAATGCAACCTTTAAGTTGTCCACCCTGCTTAAGGGGTCTTGCCATTGCAAATTTACATTTTATTACTCTCTCGTATTAAGCAACAGAGAATAGTAGAAACCTTACACATAACCTATATATGATGGCGATTTTTTGACCGCCGTGCGGAATTATTCCAAACGGTTTGTTGAAATGATATTTATTTCGCAACATAATTTTAAATTATGAACCGAACTTTATTCCGCATAGACCGTACTAACGTGGAATTAGATCTGAAGATTCCCTTCTTTAAATTAAATTTAACTAATTTGGCCCTGGCTCGTACCCTAACGACATAATGATTGTTCGTCGGACGTGCCGCAGCCGTTTTTACCCCTCCTCATCGATTTAATAATATTTTAATCAGAAACTTGAATGGGGAGTGTAAGAACAGAACATCGGAACATCCCCGTAGCCGAGGCCCTGGGGTATTAAGAAAAGCTGAGCGAAAGGTTGTTCTAAATATATTATAAAATGTAAAGTTTATGGATCAGTTTCGGCTAATTCTTTGGGGTATTTGATTCTTGTCTGCTCATATTATAAATAATCGTTATTTATATTTAGTAGTATTTCAATGTTGCCTTTGAATTAATGGTATCCTGCAAGAGTCAACTTACGCAAATTGGTTTTTGCAACGATTTAGGCAAAATCATAATTTTACGAAGCAGGTTTCACCCGAGACGGAGGGTGTAAGTGCGATTTTCGAAATGTCAACCCTTTCAATGGGTCCTTTATGCGGCAGACTTCGGTTTGGAAATGTATCAGAATAAATTGTTCTTGCATCCACACAATTGCCGAGGGCTTGGTCATAAGTTAGATTAATGAGATGTAATAATGACAAATTTGATTATTTAAATGCGAACTATTGTATGTTGTTATTCGATTAGTTACTGTGTTTAAATAACTTATGTTAATAAACTTGATTATTAAATAAGTTTCGAAAAGTCAATGCTTAAACGTGCTATACAAAAAATGTATTTTCTTCGAAAAACTTTTTTAAAGAGGAAATGACTAGAGTCATTATGCATGGTCTAAAACGCGTTATTTTCGTTATACAGGGTGGCAAAGTTTCAATTTTTTTTCTCGTATTTTGCGTTTTCTCTCTTATATTCTGTGATAATTGTTTCAAATTTGGAACATCAACCATTTTTTAGAATCTCTACAATAAAGTATCAAGATTGACGGTCGCAGTATACAGGGTGTTACATTTTCTTGAATCGGTTACAATTTTATCTTGCAGAACTTTTTTTTGGAGCACCCTGTATGAATTCCGGTATAAAATTTGAACTCTCTGTTCCTTTGTTTAGCGTTCTATTCTCGTATCTGTGACCGTTTTTGATTTATTTGCAAAAATAGCCATCGATGGAAATTAAATGTAGGCGAAGGCAAGTCCATAGATTAAATGCATCTCTGCTGCAAATTCTTGATTTGTGAATTCAACCATCATTAACCAGTTCAAAACAACACCGGAAAAATATTTGTTACAAAATGTCAAAAGGACAATAAACCGAATTAACAATTGCCTATCCCAGCCTACTATTTTTTTTTTTCGTATTTATTATTGCGCTATTTCGCCTACACTTAATTTCCATCGATGGCTATTTTTGCAAATAAATCGTAAACGGCCACAGATACGAGAATAGTGCAAGAGACCAGAACGCTAAACAAAGGAACAGAGAGTTCAAATTTCATACCGGAATTCATACAGGGAGCTTCAAAAAAAATCAAATCAAATTTTTAACAACCGTTGGATAGGTCAAGGGGTTCCTCAGCCATGGCCCCCTAGATCCCCAGATCTGAATGACCTGGATTTTTTTTTCTGGGGACACCTGAAAGCATTAGTGTATCAAACCCCAGTTCAGACAGACGAGGATTTAAGAAACCGAATAATAAATTCATGCGACATCATTCGCAATACTCCGTCAGTCCATGAGGCGAAGACTTGATTCGTGCATTTTAGCAAGAGGCGGACATTTTCAACAGTTTTTATAATTTTGTTTTATTTTTAGTTGATTAACTAATTAATTGTTTTGTTTTAATTTATTTTTAATGTGTAATGTTTTTATCTGATTGTTGATAACACTGTCGGTTGATCCAAAATAAAAATGAAAATAATTACTTAGAATACATACAAATAAAAACAGCTTTTTACCCTGCTTTATTTCGCCTACACTTAATTTCCATCGATGGCTATTTTTGCAAATAAATCGAAAACGGTCACAGATACGAGAATAGCGCAAGAGACCAGAACGCTAAACAAAGGAACAGAGAGTTTAAATTTCATACCGGAATTCATACAGGGAGCTCCAAAAAAAAGTTCTGAAAGATAAAATTTTAGCCGATTCAAAAAAATGTAACACCCTGTATACTGCGACCGATAATTTTGATACTTTATTGTACAGACTCTAAAAAATGGTTGATGTTCCAAATTTGACACAATTATTACAGAATATAAGAGAGAAAACGCAAAATACGAGAAAAAAAATTGAAACTTTGCCACCCTGTATAACGAAAATAACGCGTTTTAGACCATGCATATATTTGCATTTCTTTTTTATTTTGACGAGTACTATCACCCCCTGAAAGATCTGCATGACATTAATTAGTAACACCCTGTATATGCTTTTAGATGTTTGTTAATTGTTATTTTATTTTTTATTGCCTTTAAACTTTGAGAAACTTTGTTGCATTCAATTAATCCACTTTTACTCCGTGTCGTGCTCCTAGAATTAAAGGAAAAATATAAATAAAAATAATATATTTGCATATCAAAGCTTACACAAAACTCTTTATTAACGTTTAGTTCAGTATCAGACTAATTCTATATTTGGTCATTCGTAACCAATCCCCTTATTTACTTTCTACAAACTAACCCATAAACAATGTTTAATATGCTGACACATAAAGTGTTATCGGTTTGGAGTCTGTAGTCGGTCGGTACCATCAGTGGTGCGGTTCCCTTACACATTCTTTAACAAACATAATCTCTTAATCAAAGTAAATTACTTCCGATGTACACACATCGCTCACAGAGCGCCTCAACAAATTTTTCCTGCAATGCTTGTTTCTGATCATAAAAAAAACATTTGGAATGTTTTCGCCAACGTTCTGGCTTTCCTGTTTTTTTTTTCCGACCTCGGCCTGTCGTCCTCCGTTCCAAACGGTTTCGCCGTCGTGCCAGGACAGCAGAAATCTTAAATAAGTCCGCAATTCTCGGAGATAAAAAACACTCGGTCCGCACAGTATTTGGTTAAAATTAATAAAAGAACAGCCATGAAGGAAGAGAGGAGAGAGAGACGGAGATGGTGCAGCTACGATGCTGGATGTTCTGGATGAACTGAATGATGGAGAAACCAGAGGCGTGCCCCGCGTGCCGAACGTGGTGTAACTAGGTCGGTGTTTGTCTGTTACAGCCCCACTATTGGATGACCAGTACTACTGGAATTTCACATAGTTAAAGGCTAGTAATGAAATGTGATGGTAATGTGTTCGGGAATAATGGATCATTGTCAGTTGTCTGTAAAGTCTAATACTAAATCTGAAAAGTATGATAACCGGGGGGAAAATGCTAACAAAACAAACTAGTAAAGTCTTACCTTGTGGACTCTATTTCTAAAAAAATAACATTTATTATTTAGACGAGAACGAAGGACATAGGCCCGGTTGTACAAATCGAGTTCAAGCCCGAGTTCTAGAGAACCACGATTCAGCGATGAACCTGTGAACCTGTCGAAAACAAGGGATAAAGTTGTACATGCCAATTTTAAACCCAGCTCTACTGATCGTCGTTCACGCAAGTAAGCGTAATGTTGGTAACAGGTCGCACCTGCGTAGAGATACTTGTTCTGTCAAAAATGATATGTTTGGATGGTTTGAAAGTTTATTGGTTAAAGCTGGATTTATAAACTTGAAGCCGGCGTCGGCGCTCGCGCTGGCGTGGGCGCTGGAAGTTAAACAAGTGAATCGTAATAGGGCAATTTATAAACTTCGCCGGCGCTGGCGCTGGCTAGCGTTCGACATAAACCATCTTTATATTGCCAGCGCCGGCGTTCGTAGGAAATCCGTAGCGCCGCGTCATAACCAATGGGATTTTGGCATTTCTATCAAGTCATGTTTGGCATCTGCCAATCTGTCAATGGCCAATCGTCATTTTAATTTTGCTACCGCTAAGACACCAAGTAACTTCTTCTTCCTTGCTAAATCCATTTATTTAACTCTTTCTTTTTGTTGTAATAACTTGCTAGAGAAAATACCACCTGAACTAAAATGTCAGAAGTGTCAGATTATATTTTTGTTTGTCAACACTGCGAACGCGAACGCCAAGTTTATAAATGCCCACTATGCTTGTCTACGACGAACGCTGGCGCCGACGCCGGCGAGAGTTTATAAATCCGGCTTAAAGCTTTACAGTAGTTCGTGTTCTGTGTTGGAGATTGTAGTGTTTGAGTGGTGGCTTTCCATTTCTTTTTAATTTTACAAAATTTTGGTAAAGGAAGAAAATAAAAAACTCAATTTTTTAAAGGTTAATAAGTCTACTGTAAATGTTGTGGAAAATCCGAGGCAAAACCTTTATAATATCAAGTTTTCAGGAAATGTCTGAAGCAAAGCGGTCTGCAAACTTTACTTCCAAAGAACAATCCATACAACAATGACATTATTAATAAACTCTATTGCCGCCGCTTCTTCATTATTTGGAGGGTCTGGTCCATTTAAAAGTTTTGCAGTATTCTCTAATACTGCTGCAGCAATTACGACAGCCTCAACTTTTTCCTCCTTCAGTCAAATATCAAAGGCCAGAAGGGGAAATCTTCGTTTCTACTGCCCAAATTTTCTTTCGATGCAGTTCTTGTCCCTGATCTGCGATTCATTAAAAAGCATCTGTGGCCTTGTTCCTCGATTAAGAAGAAGTGTTATTAAATAATTTTAATAGGATAACCACTATCGCCAACTAAAACATAATCCTGAAAGTTACCCCTTTCAAATCTTGCTCTTTACAAATATTTGGGAGTCGTGTGGAGAGCCTGGCCCGCGACATAAAATATCTTGAAACATACAAGAAAAGCTGCATGCATATAGCTTGCACATTAAAGGAGAAAAAGCCTACGATTTCTGAATATTTCTGCATTGTTGCCACCTGGAGATGAGATTTTCACGTGGGTGCAATAAAGTGCACCAATGGACTTGAGAAATCTTGCTATATTGTAAAATTTTTGTGACACACTTTGAATATCAGCTTGTATTGTGGACATTTTTATAAAGTGATTATAAAGTCCTGCAGTAGCTCTTGTAAATCTCCAAATTACTCGGCTTGCTGTACCTTTGTCAATACCAACAAAATCTCCAACCGTTTGAAGAAAATTTCCTGTGGCATAATACGTTAAAGTTACTAAAACCATTTGTTGTGGTGTTGCAGCATGATTCCTGAAAAAGAAAGTCAATAAGAATAGTGTGAAGAAATAATTCGTTATTATATAGGTGCAGTTATCACGCGATCATGAGAAAAATCTCTATTTATTGTCCTGTTAAAAACCTAATTTCTGGCTGAATTTGTTAAACGATATCGCTAAATAAATTCTTCGTCGTTCCAATATTGGAAGTGATCTAGCCAATCTCTATATTTCTGGGGTCGCCTTAAAGCTTCAACTGCTTCAACAAAATCTTCATCATCTGTTAATTGAAGGAAATTTTCGAGAACGTTTGGATCCATATTCTTACATTTTTTTTCTAAGTACAACCGGGCTTGGTATCCTGAGTAGAGTTGCTCAGCCTTGAACCGAGTCTGAGCTTGGATTGTACAACCGGGCCTCAGTGCAAGAGATATGGCAGAATAAAAATAATCAACGCTCACGTCATAGAAGGTTTGTCTACTGGTTTGAAAATACTGCAGGTAAATGTCGCAGGTTAATAACTGACTGCTGACTTCTTCGACGAGTGAACTGATAGAATTAATTGCCGAAAATTCTGTCATAGTCTTAAATAACGCCAGCTCTCATTCAAGGCTTTTAGAGAACTACCTACGACTTCTACCCTTTGAGGACAACATGTTAAAAAAAGAGCTTTTAAAAAATGTGCTATCGACGAAAGGGCTCAGAAACGTTTTTTTTTATGATAAGGCACTGCAGGATTAATCCCTTATTTAAATGATTCACATTGGTCTTCAATCTTTGGAGATTATACTCGTTGGGGAACTCGGCTTCCGGGAGGTCGTTCCAGAGTGGTGACGTTCTCCAGATGAAATAATTTTAAAACGGTGTCGTTCGAGGGACGCTAAGCTGAACCCCGTACTGGTGGACTGCAGTGGCTCGTTGTGTATTTCTACCATGCATCGTTCTTGGTGAAATCAAGCGGGCAACCTCAGTTGAGCACTTGCCATGAAAATATTTGTAAAATAGACTCAAGTCGCCAACCTGCCTTCGATGTTCAAGGCTTTTCAGGTTGTTTGTCAGATCATGGTCTCCGATCAAGCGAATGGCTCTTCTTTGAATGGAATCCAGCAATATCAGGGTATGTTTAGGAGCAGAGTCCTAGATATGCGAACAGTACTCCAGTGATGGTCGAATCTGGGCTTTATAGAGCATCAAAATGTGTTGGGGTGTATAGAGGTTCTTAGTTCGGAACAGTATTCCAAGCTTCTGCGAAGCTGCCTTAGCAATGGCCGGAACGTGACTCTTTCAAGACATATGACTATCCAAATTGACGTCCAATAATTGAATTGATGAAGCCAAGGGAATCAAGTGTCCCGCCATGACCATATCCAGTTCTTCTTAAAAAAAACTGCCGCCTGGGTTTTTTTAGCGTTAAATTCTACTTGGTTACTGTCACCCCAAGACAGAATTTCTTCCAGGTCTTTGTTGAGATGTGAGACCTCTTGCTGTCTGTAGATATGTGATCCAATTGAGTTGATATGGGCACAAATGCAAGGCTATGTAGCAATAAATAACACTAGATGTAAGTCATTGAAATATTCATTAACAATTATCACGAGAGAAAATTGGCAAGAAGCTATAAAACATGTAATTAAAGAGAAACAAATGTGGGACTTATTATTTTAGTTGACTCCACAGAACAATCCTTCGAGTTTAGTGATGGTAAAGACACTTTTTACACCATTTATAAACACCTATGTTATTATTAACTTGTTTTTTATGTTTTCATATGTAGAATTATCCCTCCAGTTGTTTTTAATTGCATTTACCGCCATCCTTCTGAAAATGGTGTCAATTTTTCTGCTGTAGTGACAGTAACACATATATTTTGAAATCAACTGAATCATAACTTAAATGTGTGCTTACAATTAAATATAAATGAAGCCTCGTTGCAGACACCTTTCTCACTCAAGTTTTGAATGTTAAGAGTATTGTCATCGTTTTTATTTACTCGTAAGCTGCGAATTTTTACTGCTCTACCAGCGACATAGACTAGAGTTAATAAAAGTTTTTTTTGATATAGGGTTATCCGATGTCTAGCTGGTGCTAAACAACCCCGTTTCTGACATCTTAATGCAACTTCTCAGACCATACGTTGAACAATTCTCTATTCCTAAAAACATACCAACAAGACTCAATTATGTAAGTATCATAGAACGTTGCAATTTTTAAACTTTTAAGTGCGACACGACAACTCTAGTCTTCCAGTATTCGAAAAGCATAGTTTGCAGACGGAAAGCCTTAATAGCATGAGCAGTCCATCCCACCGAAGTTTACAGTCAATGGTTATTCCCAAAAGTTTTGTCGTGTCACTACACTGGATAGGATTTGGAGAGTCCGCAAAAAGAACCCGAGAGAGAAACTGTTTTGTCCCTATTCAAAGTTTTTATCTGACCAAGTAATAGTTTTTCTATATGCACGCTCGACAATACTTTTCAATTGAAATTATCTTTACCTATTAGTAGTATACCACTGTTACATTACTTTCATTCACCAAACTCGTCTTTCTCTTGTATGCTAATTAGGGTGACCCTTATTTAGGACCGATTCGGGGTGTGTAGGTCTGAAATACCAACAACCTTTAAGTTGTCCTGACATTGCAAATTTACATTTTATTACTCTCCCGCATTAAGCAACAGAGTATAGCGAAGAAATCATTATATCGGAAAATATACCGAAAAACACTTAAAATAATTTCAAACTCACGAGTACGGCGGATCCCGTTCGCGCCGCCCCTGTCTTCGTACACTTTGGCATGTTTAATTCATCCGGGGCGACGAAGCGGGGAGAGCGGAATTTCGCAATTATTGCACTCCGGAATCTCTCCCGGGGTGACACTTGGCCGTAATCACCCTATCTTCGTCCTTTTCCAGCTTACAAGGAATTTTATAAGAGTGTCTTTTTTGTTCGTCGTTTCGTTTTTTGAAGGGTTTATGAAGAGTTCAGTGGAGTCGTCGTGTTTAAATGAGACTTTGTGTTCTTTTTTTTTACATTTCGTTTCTCTCTGAAAATTTGTTTGTTTTTACTTAATTAACGGAATTAGGTCTCAGGGTTTTATTTTGTTTTTTTCGTAACGAAGAGAAGTTTTTGTAATGATTTTAGACATCCCAGATATTTTTATTTCTCCTATGACTTTCTTGACCTTTGATGCAACAACGCATTTTTCCTTAACCCCAAATACAGTAAATTTCTTTAAGCCTGATTGATGCACACTATACTCTGTTGCTTAATTCCAGAGAGTAATAAAATGTAAATTTGCAATGACAGGACTCATTAAGCAGCTTTTAAAAATTCCATATTTCAGACCTACACACCTCGAATCGGTCCTAAATTAGGGTCACCCTAATTAGCATACCATAGAAAGACGAGTTTGGCGAATAAAAGTAATGTGACAGCGGCGTTACTACAGGTAGTTTATTAGAATAATAAATATAATAATAATTATACTTGACTATACAGGGTGTCTCTAAAAGGTCTGTACAAAATCTGAGCACATATTCCTGAGGCCAAAATAAGGCAATTTAAAGCAACTTACCTTAGTCCGAAATTGCTCCGATTCCGAGGTACAGGGTGGTAAAGTTAAAAAATAAAAATCAAATTTTTTAAAATTAATGAACATCTTTCAACGTATTACTTTAAAACTTGGTACCCGGGGGTTTTTTGGGATGCGAAACCCGAATTCGGACACCTTTTCACTGTGGCCATTAGAGGGCACTTCACAATGCACTTCTTATGGTTTAGAATGGCCATAACTTTTTTATCAGTGTAGTTTTTCCCCTTTTTTGTTAAGGAACTAATTTTTTGAACATTTTAAAACAAAAAAGGTACTCTTGTGAAAATTCGCTTAAGTAAGCCGTTTTTGAGATATTTCGGTTTTTAGTGTTCGATGCCGCACCGAAATATTTAAATTCTAAATAAAAAATGTTTGCTGTTATCTTTGAGGATGAAATGTGGTCAGTGAATTAGCAGTGGAAAATGTATTTTTTTTAGATACTTTTTTGGAGTGTCACATCCAAAAATCCTCGGATTTTTTACCGGTTTGATGAACACCTTTAAATTTTTTTTTGCAACAGACTATTTAAATCTAAACATTTTTCGTATTTTAAGAATTTTCGCTATCAGCAATCTTTACAGTCAATTTAAAATTTAACTATAACGTTTCAAACACCTTATTTATTCTCGCATTGGCAAACTCTTACTAAAACACTTACTGTAAAGACTGATAGCGAAAATTCTTATTATGCGAAAAATGTTTACATTTAAATAGTCTGTATGACCCATTTCTGCCGCCAAAGTGTCACAATAATATTGCTTTTTTATTGAAAATTATTTTAAAATTTCGAGCAATTGCTTTTTTGTGTAATGTTCCTCAAAATACATATTATTTTCCATCATATAGTCCTGGACGGTAACTTTTGTGTCATTGAAACACGGAACTTTATTTAACCTACGACTATGGTAGCTCGCATTATCCATCACTATCACACTATTATTTGGTAATAATTTGTTTTTAAACCAGTCTTCAAATAGTTCTGCCGTAGTATCATCGTCATAATCAATAAGGGAGTCCTTTATAAAGCGTTTGGTATAAATCCGTTTTTTGTCCCAGCATGAATGATTGTTATACGCTTACCTTTATTTGATGGAGCTTTGGTTCTGCATTAACCCGATAAATGTACCTAACCTTTATCTGGAACTTCGTGTGTGTCATACCACGTCTCGTCCAAATAAATAATATCTCTTCTATCCTGTTTATATCCATGGACTGCAATTAGGTATTCCATCCACCATCTTTTTAACCGGGCCGATTCCATAATTACTTGTCGTTTGTTAATTTTTTTCATTTTAAAACCGTTTGTTACAATACATTTCCTTAGAGTCTCACGACAATACTCTATTCCTGTATCATCTTTTTTTAAATCTTTGCAATAGGGTTTTTAAAGTGAGGATCATTTGTTCCCTATACATGGCATATATTTTTCTACGAATTATATCGACATCCGTTGCGTCCAGTTTCTTAAAAGTAAAAGAATCTTTCCTCTTTCTTCTCTCCACTATGGGTTTATTTACAACAAGCCACACTGTGCTCACTGGCCTTCTTGTCAAAGCTGCCGCTTCCTTCACTGCACCAAATTTTAAAAAACCACGTTCAAGAAGGGTGGTGAAAACGTCGAAGATTATTTTTTTTGTGTCAAGTGATAAAATATCACGCTTTAATTGGTTTTTCTCAAGACCCGTAGATCCACTTGGCGTACTGGTTTCTTCCCACGGACGAAACCTTTTAACATTGAAAATGTTTATATTATCGCACGGGCACGTAGTATGGGTACGGAATTCGAAATTCTTGTGTTGCATTTGTCCCTGACGTCACACCGAGATAAATGATCGGGATCAGACCAAGTCGTGAGTAATCGTATGGTTTCGCTGGAGCAGTCAGCGGGTGCAGGCTGGCGCGGCTGGAGCGCGCTTCAGATCATATTTGTATTTCGTAGTGAAAGCGCTTATGTATGACTTATAATGAACGCCGATAACATTAGTTGCATGCTGTTGTTGGAGGAAGAAGACGAAAAGGAGATGTTAGCCCAAATTCCTCCATTTCGACAAACGTCATATTAACACTTGAATTTATACTATAGGTACCATATTTAAATCAAAGCTGCAGCATACCAAGTAAACAAATCAATTTGATTAAGACGTCAAAGTATCAAAGCATTTTAAAATTGTATCATTAGTTGGTATATCCGAAAAAAATATCAAAATTAGAAAAAAGTCAGTGGCGTGCATTTTAACATTGAAAATGTTTATATTATCGCACGGGCACGTTAGTATGGGTACGGAATTCAACAAAATTCTTGTGCTGCATTTGTCCCTGACGTCACACCGAATTAAAATGATCGGGATCAGAACAAGTCGAGAGTAAACGTATGGTTTCGCTGGAGCAGTCAGCGGGTGCGGCTGGCGTTCGCGATCGAGCGTAGCAATCGGCCGTCGCCACAAGGTGGTTTGGCTGGCGCGGCTGGAGCAGCGCGTTTCAGATCATATTCGTATTTCGTAGTGGAAGCGCTTATCTATGATTTATAATGAACGCCGATAACATTAGTTGCATGCTGTTGTTGGAGAAAGAAGACGAAGAGGAGATGTTAGCACAAATTCCTCCATTTCGACAAGCGTCATATTAACACTTGAATTTATACTATACCATATTTAAATCAAAGCTGCAGCATACCAAGTAAACAAATCAATTTGATTAAGACGTCAAAGAATAAAAACATTTTAAAATTGTATCATTAGTTGGTATATCAAAATATCAAAATTAGAAAAAAGTCAGTGACGTGCATTTTTTTATCAATAATATTCGTTGAAGTGTTTCCCGGGACGCCACTGGACTTTATAAATTTAATGTAGTTAGGGCTAATTCAGCCTCTTATCATTATGAATGACGGTACCAAATTGCAATAAAATAGGGAAAAGGATATTTACAGAAATAAAAAAAAAAACGATTTTTTTAAAAAAACTTTAACACTGCATATGCCAGGCACAGACTGGCTAATAAAGTTTAAACAACGTCACTCTTTGAGTATCAAGAAACCACAAAGCTTAGAGTACTGCAGAAAGAAATCTACGGACCCATTCATAATAGACCAATATTTTGTTTTATTGGAAAAGGCTATATTGGAGTTGGGTCTTCAGGATCGTCCTGAATGTATTTACAATTTAGATGAGACTTCACTGTGTATAGATCATTCTCGTCTTAAAATTGCTGGCGCGAAAGGCAACCCCTCTTCAAGCATTATTGCTGGATCGGGCAGAGAAAATATAACCGTCCTGGCTGGAGCAAGTGCTAGTGGTTAAAAATTGCCACCATTGATAATATTTAAATGCAATAACATTGATAATATTTAAAGGCAATAATATTGCTGGATTTCAGAAAGAAATGAAGACTTCTTCAAAGACACCGTAAAACGGGGCAACTCCGGACACATATTTAGGTTAGTTCAGGTTAGCACTTCTGAAACACCCTGTATACAATCAAATACAACGGTCAAAAACACAAATATTTATATCAAAATATTGATAACAAACAATAACACCAAACGATACAATGCAATAATGCGAAAATCACGGGTAAACTAAATTCAACCCTGTCGCCCAGGGCCTTTTAGTTTTATTGCCGCTTGACCAATCGAAATAGAGTTACGGTTGTCATTAAGTACTGATCAATATTTCCTTCGTATGCATAATCTTGGATAGGAATATGGTATAGGGTAGACGGAGGCAAGTGTAAAAATGGGGTAAGTGGAAAATCAGTGCGACAATCAGGCAATATTGAAAGTTTACTTGTCTGTGTGGTTCGAGGCAACTAACTATACGTTAGCGCTATTCAATTATCTACTCCCGGCGAGTTACCAGGTGTTTTTTTCTTTCTGAGTAGTCATTTGTAACATAACCTCCGAATCGGTCCGTTGAATAGTGTGTGGTATCTCCATAAAAAATTGGTCAAAGGTAAAAACTTATAATTTACTTTTAGTTTTATTGCATTTTCTTATGTTTAGTCAATTGTTGTAGCTTTAAAATCCTATATACCGACCAAATCTAAAAGCGGTTTTTACTCACGAACAGGTTTGCACTTCCCCCATAAAAAACATAATGTGGGGCATGTGTGAAAGTTGTAATGGGGAAAGTGTAAAGGTTAGTTTACACTTGCCCCATTTTCCTGGGAATGCTAAAGTTCATTGGCACTGACACTTAAAGCTTTTATTCTGTACAGAGAGTTGACGTCATGGTACGAAATTATAAAAGAAAGTCCGATAGGGCTGCCTATGGGGAGGAGCAATTAAATGCTGCAGTAAATGCCCTCAATCAAGGTGAATTAACCATGTCGATGGCTAGTACCGAATTCAGAATCCCATACATTACAATCTACTGTAGAATAACGGCCGCCGTGGCGAAAAAAGCAAGACACAGGGCCGACCTCCAATACTTTCTTGGCAAGATAAGTGTCAACTGGCCGAAAATATAAAAACAATGGAGAAGTGGGGATATTGATTAACTTCGAGAGAGCTTCAAGAAAAAGTTCGGGACTTTGTAACTTTAAATAATATTCCCAATCCTTTTAAGAACAATATGCCAGGCACAGACTGGCTAATAAAGTTTAAACAACGTCACTCTTTGAGTATCAAGAAACCACAAAGCTTAGAGTACTGCAGAAAGAAATCTACGGACCCATTCATAATAGACCAATATTTTGTTTTATTGGAAAAGGCTATATTGGAGTTGGGTCTTCAGGATCGTCCTGAATGTATTTACAATTTAGATGAGACTTCACTGTGTATAGATCATTCTCGTCTTAAAATTGCTGGCGCGAAAGGCAACCCCTCTTCAAGCATTATTGCTGGATCGGGCAGAGAAAATATAACCGTCCTGGCTGGAGCAAGTGCTAGTGGTTAAAAATTGCCACCATTGATAATATTTAAATGCAATAACATTGATAATATTTAAAGGCAATAATATTGCTGGATTTCAGAAAGAAATGAAGACTTCTTCAAAGACACCGTAAATGCAGCCAGCGCCAATGGATGGATGACCTCCGAAATATTTAGAAATTACTTTCTAAAGACTTTTATTCCTTTGGTTCGTGATCAGGCACCAATTATTGTTATATATGATGGGCATGTCTCGCATGTGGATTGCTTATTAATTCAAGCCGCAAGAGAAGAAAATATTCATATACCTAAACTGCAGCCCATACAAGTCATTTACTTCAACCTCTCGATTTGAGTATGTTTAGATCCTTTAAGGCAATATGGGAGAGGGAAGTAATAACATGGCAAAGACGTCATCAGGGACAATGACTATCAAAAAGGGACTTCGCCACATTGCTAGTGAAAACCTGGGCTGAAGTAGATTCCGGAATCATAAAAACAGGATTCAGAAAGGGTGGTATTGTTCCATTTAATAGACATGTTATTCCTAAAGAAAAGTATGACATCGATGCCCTAAAAAGATGGCAGGAACACTTAAAAAATCAAAGATCTGTAACAGATTTACAACCGAGGCCAGAACGCATTGATATTGAAAGGAATGAACATGATTCTGTAGCACCGAATGTAACAGAAAAAACCGCTACTTCCGAACAGTCAATGTTAAAAACAGTAAAGCCTTCTACATCTGGTGCTTCATTTAAAAGGAAACTAGTATCTAATGCAGAATTACTTACAGCTCCTTCAGCATCTAGTGCCACCAATCTCAAAGTAATTGTCAGCTCTGATCAAAATGAAGAAATATACTAAATAATCATCAGGAGCCTATAACTGAACCTGTAGTACCAGCTACAACCGAAAATCGGCAAGAAAAGAAGGCAAGTTTTGATGATCTACTACTTGATTCGCTCCGACAGAGTCCTTCTTCTAATCCAAGGAAACGAAAGCGCTTAATTCAAGGTGGCCAAACCATTGCAGGTACTATCGCAAGTAGTCAGTCAAAAATCTCTACAAGTTCATCTACTATATCTAAACCAGCTATGAAAATTGACCGAAAGAGTAAACAAAGTCGGCCAGGTCCGTATCAATTTGAATCCAGCTCCAGTGAATCAGATTATGAAAGTGTACCTTTTATGGAATCGGATCAAAGTTTCACTTTAGAATCGGATTGCGAAGATCAGATTCCTGAATAAACAAAGACAATATTTCAATTGAAGACTGGGTACTGGTTAAATATACATTACCAAAAGCAAAGAAACATTTTATTGGCCAGGTAAATACTGTTGACAACGGCTTTGAAATCAAGTTTACTAGAAAACTAAAATACAATTTTTTTATGGCCACTCACCGAAGATGTCGATGTAGTATAGGTAGACGATATTGTGACTCGTTTTCCTGAACCGGTAGTAACACGCCGAGGAGGTTTTCATTTTAATTATTAAAATTATTCGAATTTTTAAACTTAAATTTTCTTTTCTGTTTTAGTTTCTCCTTGGGAATAACTTCTACTGTTTTAGAGATTAAAGCCAAACATTGGGTTTTGAACGGATAAATACGTTTATAAAAATATTATTCTTGTTATTAGGAATTTTTTGAGGGTTATTTTGGATTACTTATTATTTTTCAGAGGTAGGTACCTTTTAATTTTTCGTTTTTATGATTTGCTTGGCTAACCATTTACACTTTCCCATTACCACTTCTGCGAACATGCATGGAAATTGTATTCCGATTTTACACTTTCCCTTTTTGGGGTACCTAGGTGTAAAATTTCGGTACAAAAAAAATCATTCAAATCTCAAGATCTCAAAAATAATTCATGAGTGCCCTATGCAGTATGAAAAGTAAACATATTAAACTATTACTTTTTTACAAAGACACTTTTATAAATATTGTATATTTGAAGTAGGAAGGAAATAAACTTGAACTATTAAAAAGGGCTTCGCAGTTGCCCCAGTCTACCCTAATTATAAGCTTTGTAATGTAATGCTGAAAAATAAACAGAATGGTTTTGTACACTTTACCGTTCTTCCCTACACTTGCTGCCACTTTTTTTCATGCATTTTCTTTCATTACAACATTTTTGTAATTTTCGTTCTTATAGTTGTATAAAGGGGGGTACTTTTGCACCTCCTCTATCAAACACTCGTCAGCAATTGGCGAAAACGGTGGCATTCTGCTGAGCGATCACGGCTGGACTGGTCTCTTTAGTAGTCCGAACGCAGCCACTGCAATTGACGGCGAACGCTGTGTCGCTGAGCTGCGGCAGTGAAACCGTGTACATACAAATCGCATTAAACCAGTACCGAGCTACCAATCGCGAACGCCAGCCGCGGCCGCTGACTGCTCTAGCCAAACCATACCTTAGAGGCGCGTTAGAATTTATAACCTTTATTTTACTATTTTTTTATATTATGAATCAATAAACCTTATATCAGCTACCTAAATATAACATTCAAATCTATGAGTTTTCGCAGATCACAAATCTCATAATAGTCACAAGCGTTGCACTCTGCTTCGGCATTTTCAATGTCCTCCCCGGTTGCATCTTTGTAAAGGACTGTAAATTTTTTAGATATCACGTTTAATTGGCAACAAATAACTTCTTGTCTAAACCAATACAAACATCTAACTGAATTTTAAAACCAAAAATCAGCATATTTAAATAACTACAATAAACCTATTTTATGTTACCCTAATTATTTTAAGAGGATTACTGAGAAAATATAATAATATAATAGTCTTTAAATAGATCCGTACCTGGAGTCCCCAGATCAGGTGGCCAAATTTTACACCACACACAATAGGTTATTATGACGGTAAGGGATTAGCATTTACAATGAGTTTGTAAGATAGATAGACGAACTTTAATAGATATATTTTGTTACCTGATAAGTATTATAATATTTTTAGAAATATTTATTGTTATTTATTACTATTTCCCTTTAACTGCTTTTAGGCCCGGTACTTTCACGTCCGAATATCTTTATTCTTAGAATAATTGCTATAGTTTCAATTGTGTCGACAACTGTGTTTCCATATATATTATTCGACAAATAGCGCTATCCGTAGATAAAAGGATCAAACCTTAGTGAAATTATTTTTATTTTTTCGAATGTAACATAATGTAAATAAAAAGACGCGTTAAAAATGCCAACTTTGAACTGCCGCTATAGTAGTAACATTAGTAATAGATAAACATCGTTTTATGCAAAAACCCATTGCTGTTCCATTCGCTATAATATCGTGCATCGTACCTTACCCGACAACTTGAATAAAAAATATCACCGAAACTAGAAAATCAAACACGTGACAGTGCCAACGGACCTGGAATAGGTACACGGAATAGGCAAGTAATACCTGTTCCAAAAGAATAGGTTCAGTTCCACTGTAACAGCTCTAAACAAGACGATTTAGGAACTGCTCCGGAGCAGTTGCGTCTCCCGAATGCGCCCATGACATTGTTACTTTTTTAATAGGTTAAAGGTGTATTAATAATTTACAAGGTAATTATCGTACCGATAAAAAATTAATAAATAATGTAACAAAGTAATGTCTGTAATTTAAATGCTGTATTCGCCTGCCGTTGATCACCCTGTATCATACATAACACCAATATTATATTTTACGAGTTCTAATTAGCAAAATAAAATGACTGATAATTAGATATATTCACACTCATAAGAACTGTTAAAATAATTATTAGATAACATCTAATTGACTTGAAACGAGTTCTAAAAATTAACATAAAACGCCCATAAAATAGGCAAATAAATACATAAAGAAGCCCACTAAGGCTGTTATATGGTTAAAAACAAGAATATTTTTCGAAGGATTATTTATTTATTTTTGGAGAAATTTGGTGTTGTTGAATTTCCACGGAAATTACCACTAATTTGGGTCGTATATCTTACGGACTTGAAAGTATCTTATTATGCGACACTTCTAATGAATAATATGGAAAGCCTTAAGCAAATCAACCTAAAACCAAAGAAGAATTTCTCTCAACATTTAATTTCTTAAAAAATCAGATTTCTTTTTTAATTTCCCGGCATCCCACTTGTAACATTTCCCAGTAACAATAGCCCAAGTTTATATATTTATTATTATATTTACATACATATTTAAGTATTAATATTATTGTTATACAGGAAGTGTGAATTTGCATGAAAAATTATTAATAGTAATTGCACACTGTTTAAAATTTCGTGACTATTTTAACACCAAATGAACACCAAAAGTGGTCTATATCGATACAAACCAAAACGGTGTTAAATGGTGTTAAACTCGTACACCTACAGAAAAGTAAAACTTACACCTAGATGGGATTAAAATAGACTACTAATTTAATCAAAATGTAGTAACTTTTACACCATGATGCATTCGTTTTAACAACTATTTGGTGTTAACAGGGAATCAACTTTACTCCATAAAAAAACAATTCTACACCAAATTTTGTTATGTTTAACACTATATAGTGTTATTATAAATGTTTAATAAGGGGTCAAATTTACACCATAAAAAACCATGTTTCACACCATATAGTGTTAAATCTAATTTACCAGGGACTCAATTTAACTCCATAAAAAATTCATTCCACGCCAAATTATATGATGTTTAACACTATATGGTGTTATTATAAATTTGATAAGGGGTCAAATTTACACCATAAAAAACCATGTTTCACACCATATAGTGTTAAATTAAATTTACCAGAGACTCAACTTTACTCCATAAAAAAGTCATTCTACACCAAAAGCGATTTAAATCTTATCATGAAAATGGTATCTATTTTATTTTTGAAAAATATTTTACGAAAATGAAATAAAAAATCTTGATCGGTACTTTATAACTAAGTACCTAGGTACCTACTAGTTTTTCCATTAAATTATTAAGAAGAAAGTGTAAAATGCTTGAAAATTCCATTTTTTTCTGAATCTCAAACTTTATTTCTAATAAGTATCCCACCCCAGTGGTACTAATCTGAGATTTGTAAAAAAAAAACTGTTAAACAAGACTTACTTTATTTTATTACAAAAATATTTTATAACAAAAATAGGTACAAAATAGCACAAAAACTTGTTTAAAAAATCGTAACTGTGTTTTGGTATCCAATATAGTCAATATAATATACCATGTTGTGGGCTTGATGCAAAAAGACAACATTGGTGACTTTTAAGATCTTTGTACATTTCGCTCTAAGTCTGGCTTCATTCTAACCCGAGCTAAAACCATAGTTGTTCGAAAGATGATAATACAAAAATATATGTAATTACCTTTTAAACATCCAGTTATTGCAGGTTCTCTATTATAGTCTGATCGCAAATCCAGCAATCTGAATAAAAATCCCTTTTCAACCTCTTGTATAAAAGTTTTGAAATCTTCAGGTTCAATCAGGCAGCCTGCATTGTCAGAAACTTTAAAAAACTCAATACTATCTGGTGGTTCTTGCAAGAATTTTTTTAGTGCTACAAATGAAAAAAAAACTGAAAAGTTGGCCAATATAATCAAATAAGTACCTAATTATATTACTTAAGTTCTTTAAAACATTGTACACATTTAGTACCTAATGTCTAATGTGTGTAGGTAAAAACCTTCTAAAACTAACTGAACAACGCCACAAAAATGATAACAGAAAAGGCTACTTTTTTTTTACACTTCAAATGGAGTATAATTAACACCAGAAAAATAGTTTAAAATTCCCCATATATTCCGCAAGAAAAATATGCCCTGTGGTTTAGGCGGTAGTTATTTTAAAAAAGAAAAAAAATATAGGTGCTTTAGGTACCTATATATCTATACCTAGTAATAATAAAACATAAACCAAAAAATTATTAACTGTACCTAGGTAGTAGGTACCTGTATAAATAAAATCATATCAACTCACCTTGAGTAATAAATTCATGATAGGTTGCTTCCTCCCTGTTTAATGAAATATATTTTTGTATGTTGTTATATTCAACTTTAATAAAAACACTCATTTTTTCTCAAACAATGGACAGAACACAGAACACTTAAACAAGTCCGCATGGAATGGAATTAAACACGTTAAAACAGAACGACGTAGATGGGCAAGGCGCACCGCACATTCTTCCCGCTCGTGCTGCTCTACTCAATCCACTCAGAGACAGGAGAGAAGATTGCGACGTTGCCAATAATATATTTTAATTGAAACAACACCAAAGAGTAGTTGACAATTCTTTGTGATTAGTTTTTAAAACACTAAATTTACTGGAAACATTTTCTTTTATTATTGTTATGCAACATAACTATAAAATCAAACATTTTAATGGTACAGTAGCGCGAAATAAATAATTAATAATCCACCAATTTCCTTGTATTAAAAAGTATCAAGGAAAAAACCAGCAATGTGACAACTTCATTTTCTCTCCATATAATTATTCTATTTAACTCGTATAAGGGGGTGAAATCAAATTTCTTTTCAGTGTGAACTTAAAATATTTACACCGCATGGTGGTAAATTACGTTTTTACTTTTAACCAACTGATGCGGTGTTAAATTTAACACCATTTGGTTTAAATTTCGTACACCGTTTAGGAACATCGTTTCACACCGGCAAAATTTTTAACTGTGCATCGACTTCATTACATGTCGAATTTTTTTTTTCTCAAAAACGAAGTAAGATACGAAAAAATATCAAGAGACAAGAAAGTTGTATTTTTAGCTGCTTAACCCGAAAACAATATAAAATTTTTAAACAAGTCAGTGGCGTACATTTTTTTTGTCAATACTATTCGTAAGACTGCCCCTGCGATGCCACTGTAACTCATAATTATCATCTATCTAGTTCTAACTTAGCGTCTTCAATATTTGAATATTCGAAATAGAATATTTGAATACTCGTAGATGATATTCAAACATTAAATAGTTTGAATATTTGAATAATAAATAAAGTGAGTATTCGAATACGTCCCCACGCCTTGTATACATGTGGCTCAATTAGTGCTAGGAATCAAACTCGAATAATTCGACTATTCGAATGTCCAAACAGTTAAATACCGAATATTTTTCTTTAAAATTATCCATATGTTGGATTACACGAGTATTAAAATGCTTGATTATTCGAATAATTGCATGTTCTAGTGTTTCAATATTCGAATATTCAATTACCAAATATTTTTACTTTAAAATTATGTAATGTTAGGTGCATGAGCCTTTAAAAAACGCGTTGATTGTTAATTGTATTAAATAAATGTTGTGTGACTGTTTTTTTTATAACCAAGTACAAATTCTGTTTACTTATTATTATGGCATTATACAGTGTGTCCGGAAAATACGTGGACAACGTTTGACGACAGACTCCTGACGTCAAAATAGGTCGATCTAAGCCGACTTAGTTATATCAACGAACATATGTTCGTTGGTTATATCCAAAATTGTCTCGTTTAGCCGGTTAAGGGCGTCAAAAATTTATAAAAATATTGGGTTTTCCTAAATTACGTGAAAACCTGCTAATCGATTTTAATGATTTTTAGTATGTAGACTAATACTATAAAATAACGTTGTCTAGTAGTATAGTCACCGGCTGTAAATAAGCGGAAGTGTTATAAAAGTGATATATTACGTCAACATTTCTCCTGATTTTTTATATCAACGGCGTTATGACAACCCAGATATTTTTGTCGAGTGACTGGATCTATTTGGAAGCTATTTTAGCTCTTCAATATTTTTCGTTAGATAAGCTGTTTTGCCAAAAAAAAAATATTTACAATTACCTGCATACATCAATTATTAACATTAGTAATAAAATTAAAATCAAATTACCTGTAACAATAATTTTTTTAGTGACCTTGTTGCTATGGCATTTAATAATTCGACAATTATTGACAAATTGTCACCAGTCTATGAAATTGACTAAAGTATACGATCAACATTCTTGAATTACAAGTTCATTTTACCATTAAACATGGAAAATTATTCGAACTCTGAGAAGGTTGACATGCTCGTGGTATACGGGTTTTGTCAAGGAAATGGGCGTCAGAGTGTTAGGGTTTATATGGAGAGATTTCCTAACCGTCGAATACCAAACCACCAAACATTTGCCCATATCGAGCGTCATCTTCGGGAGACGGGCAGCTTTGAGAAAAAATTTGAAGGCAGGGGTCGTATGCGAACAACTCGAACTGTAGAAACAGAAGAGAACATTCTGGAAAGAGTTGAAGAAGAACCAAGTACCAGTACCTGTCGCATAGAACGTGAGTTACATGTTCCTAAAACCACTGCCAATGAGCTTTTAAAAGAACAGTTGTTACATCCATATCACGTGCAAAAAGTCCAGGAACTTTTACCGACTGATCCTCCCATGCGGCTTACATTTTGTCAATTTATTAGAAACAAAAGAATCCGTGATCCAAATTTGTGTAGAAAAATATTGTTTACTGACGAGGCGTGCTTTACAAGATCTGGAGTAACCAATCTGCACAACGAACATATTTAATCCGATGAAAATCCACATGCCATTAAAGTTGCACAACATCAGCATCAATTTAAATTAAATATTTGGGCAGGTATTATTGATCGCTACCGTATTGGTCCTATTGTTATTCCAGACAGGTTAGATGGAAATATTTATTTAAATTTTTTGCAAGACACATTACCAATTCTTCTGGAAAATTTGCTCCTTTTACTTCGGAGGGAAATGTGGTATATGCGTGATGGTGCCCCGCCCCATTTTCCGTTGCCGTTCGGCAATACTTACACCATCAATATCCCAACCGATGAATTGGAAGGGGCAATGATGCACCAGTAAAATGGCCACCACGTTCTCCGGAGTTAAATATGTGCGACTTATTTTTGTGGGGCGCTATTAAAACAGAAGTTTACAAGACTCCGGTAAACACACGCCATGATTTATTGACGCGGATTTTAAATGCAGGCAACCATTTTAATAACCCCGAGACATTAAATAGGGTTCAATATCATTTTTTAAGGAGTGTTAATAAGTGTATTCAGCAAGATGGCGGTCATTTTACACATTTGCTTAAGTAATGTTTTCGTTTTACTTAGTTTCTTACAATATTTTTAATACATACTACCAACTTTGTTGTACTTTCTTTGATTGTTACTGTTAATAATTGATGTATGCAGGTAATTGTAAATTTTTTTTTCTGGCAAAACAGCACATCCATAGAAAAATATTGAAGAGGTAAAATAGCTTCCAAATACAACCATTCACTCGACAAAAATATGTGGGTTGTCATAACGCCGTTTATATAAAAAATCAGGAGAAATGTTGACGTATTATCACTTTTATAGCACTTCCACTTATTTACAGCCGGTGACTATACTACTTGAAAACGTCAATTTATAGTATTAGTCTACATACTAAAAATACTGAAATCGATTAGCAGGTTTTTACGTAATTTAGGAAAAACCAATATTTTTATAAATTTTTGACGTTTACCGGCTAATCGAGACAATTTTGGATATAACTAAGTCGGCTTAGATCGACCTATTTTGACATCAGGAGTCTGTCGTCAAACGTTGTACACGTATTTTCCGGACACCCTGTATAATATACTATACCGGGTGATGCATGGCTTAGTTGAACATAGGAAATCTCATGTATACTTTAAGGTGGCTACATATTGGCTCCCCTGTACATTTTAGAGAAAAATTGTATTATAATTTTTTTAAGAGGCCGATATAATAAACCCATGTGCCAGGTTTGAATAAATTTTAATAAGCCAATCCTAACTTATTCAATTAAATGTGATAGCAAAATTACGAAATTTTCATAGTTTAGGTAATACAGCAAACACCAGCAAATTATTATTTGGCATTGATAAAACGAAAAGTAGCGTCAGTGACAACATTTTCATTGGATTTACTTTAATTATAGCTAAATATGAGATATTCCATCAAGGAAAAAGTAACTATGATTAAGTGGTATTATACAGGAAACAGTTTAAGAGCAGTGTCTGAAATGTTTTCAGTTTAATTCCCTGATAAGCCTATCCCTTCCATTTCTTTAACTAAACTTATCATTAGTAACTTTAAGTGCCTAGGCACTGTAATAAATAACTGTAAATGCTCAACTTAGAATGTCAATATAGAGCTGAAGAAAGGGATAATAGAGATCTTGATATTTTACTGCACGTGGAGGAAAATAAAATAATTAGTTCTTGGGCAAACCGTAGGAAAACAACAAACCACAGTGTTGCGCACTTAAAAAAAAACATAAATATTTTCCTTAAAGCCACATTACAGTTGGCAAGTTTTTCTTTCTGAAGAAATTTTTTATTGCAGCAATTTTTAAATGCGGCAATGAAAATTGCCAATCGCTTTACAGTGTGCAATTATTTACATTATTATTAGACATGGCTGCCAACTAAGTAAAATAAATTGGCAGATAACCTAACTTTTTCGCGTTGTTTTGAGTATGGACGGTTCGTTATTTATGGGAATTAAAATAAATAAACTTCGTGTAAATGGTGAGAATAACAACAAAAACAAACCACAATATAAAAATGATAGAAATCTAGGTCTGAATGGTAGAACCAAAAATACTTATATTTTTTCAGGTTAGTTGCACTGAAATTACCAAATAATTCCCCAAACTTCCGCTTGCAACTGCAATAAAAATAGGTCCAGAGCTATTTCTGGCAATCGCAATAAAAATTGTAACAGCTGATCACTCAACTCGCTTTGCGCATGCTTGCAACAAAAATCCTGCAATTTTTTATTGCAGCAATAAAAAATCCCTTACTGTAATACGACCTATACAAGTATTAAAAAGCATCAAAAGCTACGGCAAGGTGATGAAGAACGGAGAATGGTATTCTGTTTTGAGGTAATAGAATGAACAAATAATAATAGGGATTTTTGGAGAAATATTTGTTTTACCGATGAACGTACATTCACCCTCAACATCGAACCAAATGTTTAAAATTGCCGGTATTGGAGCCAAGAAAATGAACATCATCTTGTTCATACTCGGACATAATATCCACAAAAAATAAATGTTTGGGCGGGAATTGTAGGCCATCACATTATTGGACCATTTTTATGGAAGGCAACCTTACAGCAGTAACCTATTTGGACTTACTACAAAATCGAATTGAATCCGCACTAGAAGAAGTTGTACGCGAAAATCAGGAGATCTGGTATCAAATGGATCGTTGTCCTGTCCATAATAATTCTCTCATGGTTAGGGAACACTCAAATTTGAAAATCTAGTCCAGCTATATTTTGTATTTCGTTAGAATGTGACAGAGTTTCGCAATATCAACTGTAAAATATCTTAGAAATGAATTTTATGATCGGTTGTGATATTGTTTAGCTGTTAGTGGAGGGTTGTTTGAACATTTAATTAATTAATGTTTTTGTGAAAATCTGTAGTCTTAGGTATGTTATGTTAAATTAAAGGCTTAGTTAGAACAACATAATGGTGTCTTTTATTTTTTATGTGTGATTGCATAGGAAAGATCGATGCTCGGGGTGTCACTCCGGGACCACGTTAGAAATGAGGACCTATGGGCGAGAACAGGAGTCACGGACGTTGTCTACCAGGTGGCAAAACTCAAGTGGAACTGGGCCGGACATGTGGCCCGCATGACGGATGGACGATGGACAAAAAGGCTGCTCGAGTGGAGACCAAGGGCCGACAAGCAAAACAGGGGAAGACCTCCCACGCGGTGGACGGACGATATCAAAAGAATAACCACAAATTGGATGCAGAGCGCTCAAAATAGAGGACAGTGGGCAGAAATGGGGGAGGCCTATATCCAGCAGTGGATGCAAAGGGCTGATTGATGATGACGATGATGATGATTGCAGGATTGGTGAAACGAAAATGTGTTTTCAATGTGAAATAATCTTTATTCATTATGTCCAGCTTTACGTCAATTTTTGACAATAGCGCCATAGAAATTATTTGCTGGTGATTACTGTATTACCTAAACTATGAAAATTTCGTAATTTTGCCATCAGATTTAATTGAATAAGTTGGGATTGGCTTATTAAAATTTATTCAAACTTGGCACATGGGTTTATTATATCGGCCTCTTCAAGAAATATAATACAATTTTTCTCTAAAATGTACAGGGGAGGCAACATTTAGCCACCTCAAAATTTATATGGGATTTCCTATGTTCAGCTAAGCCATGCAAGCACCCGCACTGATAAAATTAATTATTTGAGTTAAAAAAATTTACAGTTGACTCAAATAAATATTTGTTTCCTATTAGCCAAACAAATATGTATTTGAAAAATACCAAGGGATTATTTGCCTCAATTAGTATCATCTGATTTGATACAAATTACTTTTTATTTGGAACTAATCACTAAATACAAAATTCAAGCAAATATTTATTTCCTTAACAGTAACCTAACTTAAATAAGCCGTTTCAATGACTTAAGGTAAATAGGTTAAAAGTTAAGTTAACAAAATGTTTATTTGATTGATATTTATATATATTTTATCAAGTACATATTTATTTTACTTTTGTTTTACATGTATTTACCGTAACAACAACGTTATTTAATTAAACAATTTAAGTGATTTGATTTAAATAAACCGGTGATTTCCATCAAAGTGATTGTTTTTTTATTCAAGTACATAATTGTTTAACTTGTCTTTTATATTTATTTAGATCAAATATAAATTTATTTGGTTTAAATACCTTTTTTTAATTTTCAATAGATCAGAATGTTCATTCAAATCAGTTCTTATTTTATCCAAGTACGTGTTTATACAGACGTCACATTAAAATAAGAAATATTGAAACGTTGCTATTGAATATGGTTTAATCAGTACCTATACCTACCATAATAATCACAAACCTTATCAAATTGTTTATAGTGTTCAAATAATAAGGCAAACCAACAGAAAAAAGCACATTTTTGCCGAAAATAAAGGTTATGACAAATTACGCGCACGCGCACAACTATTTTTACATAAAAATAACATAAAATTTAAAAGATAACCATCTCTTATTTTATTTCTTATTTTTATGTTATGTTATGTGTTTCTATAAACGTCTTATGGCAGATCTGTAGATTCAACTCTTATTTTATTTTTATGTTATGTTACCTTGCTGTATAAACCGACCATTAGTTGTTGTTCCCCTTAAAATATACGTCAATAAAACATTATAGAGAAGTTAATAACTTTGATAAAAAATTAAATAAAGTCAAATTTGCAAATATTATGTACAATAATTAATAATATTATATTAATTATATTATATTTTTTACGTTAGGAGGTTTGATAGGTATTGAATTATGGTGAAAATTGAGAAAAACTGTCTTATTTGTAACCTAGGTAGCCATGATTTATAAATACCTGGCTACATTTTTCTAAAAAGATTTTGTGTTCGAAATTTCAAATTAGGTATTACAAGTATCTTTTCTTTGCCTCTTATCTTACTTCTTTAACTCGTTTCATGCGTAACTAAAATATTCAAATATAGTTTCCTACCTTGAAAAGTATCTAACATATGGGATATACCCCTTGATATACCCCAATCTTCTAAATAATTATTCATATTACGTTTATTCCCCATATCTTCGTTTTAATTTTTGATGGAACCACTAACTTCTGTGCCACTAACAAAGAAGATTTCACTCTCACTCATAAATTTTTACAAGACAAAATCGAACACCAATGACCAAAACGCGATGATCAGGCCACTTTTGTATAGCCAATCAAATTACTCAAATCCCAAAGTAGGCGACAGGAGTTCATTTAAATACTTAATTATTTGTTTGGATGACCAAATTGTTTGAAAAGCTCGGCAATGAATGATTTAAATTAAAGTTAAAGGTATTTAGTTCTTAACTTGAAATGTACTTCGATTAAATAATTAGTTATTTAGATTTTGTTATTTTAGTGGTTTTTTGGTAAGATATTTGTTTGAAGGGTTCTATGATTTGACACAAATCAACCAACAGTCAAATAACTTTGCAAATAAAACGAAATACTCTCATTTATTTCAGTTAAATCAAATTTAGTTAATTAAAATCACATTTATTTATTACCAATAATTATTCACCAAATAAATCAGATTATTTGATTAAGGGAGCACAGTTTTATCAGTGCGGTATAGTGCCTAAAATAATCAAATTTATTCAATGTTCGAATGTCACTTCGACTATTCAAATATTCCAATATTTGAATATTCGAAATCGAATATCTGAATACTCGTAGTTGATATTCGAACATTAAATAATAAATAAAGTCAGTATTCAAATACTCAAATTTTAAAAATTCCGATCACCAGGCTCAATCTATGTTGTGTCATTATCTAATTTGTAAAAATGAAATAAAAATATAGGTACGATACAAGTCTGGTATGTAATATCAAAGAAACTTATAGCTACGCGTAATATGTAACCTGCAGGGTTAAATGTTTACGGACAAGGCGACGCGTAAAGCCACAAATATCCGTCAACTGCTAGTGTTAAAATAAATGTCCATGTTGATTCTCCTGAATCAAGTATATTATACATCGTGTCACTAATTTTATGTTTTTCTATCCTTTGTATTTAAGTCAATTAAAAATGACTGAAGTTAAAAACAGTTTTAATGGGACCAACCTTTACCAAATAAACTTTATTTTATGAACTGGCACCTCCCGCCTTGCCATTGGTCCGATTTAATCTGCTTCCCATCATAATTCAAGCTGCCAACGGTTTTTATTGCACTTGCTATATTTATCTGTTTGCCTGGTTTGTAAATAAAACACCTCAAATATACTTAGCAGCGAAATTAAAAGTATTTATCGGAGTGTCGGATTAAATGTGCTTCCAGGCTCGTAAAAAACTAAGTTAAGGATTCTATAAATTAAGTTAAATAATAAACTAAGTCGGAGGCGGACGGGGAGTTTTTGTGATGATTAAAAGGCGATATTGTCGTGCGACTGTTCCCAGTTTAAATCAAACGCCTGCAGAGTTGGACAAATTATAATTTAGTTATAAATTAGCCACTACCATTACAATCTAATTGCAACTGAATTTAGTTGTATTTTATAGGACGCTATTTTATTTTTAGTAAAAATTCATAATCCTGCTTTAAAAGTACACTGAGAAAAAAATGTCGTAAATATTTTAGATCAAGTATTCCCAAATATAAAATATTGTGTTTTTAAATGTCGAAATACTTTTCCTAGAATTCCTAGAATAAGCCAATATACAGGGTGTCCGGGAAAATGTGGGAAATCTCTCGGAGTCGCTTGAGCTGTGATATAAAGAAATATTAGTGATCGGCCGATACGGACTTTTTTGCCGATACCGATATAATATCGGTTCGGCACCACATTTTAAAAAGATCTGTTACTATTCAACATATATGTGGATTAAGTAAAAATTGTCAATAGTGGCAACATTGTAAAGCATTTTTAAGTCAAATACTGGCATCAACGCGGACGGAACGTGAACAAATTTCGGTAAATCCCCGACCGCCCGATTCCAAATACCCTCAGCAAATACCAGTGGTAAAGCCTGCCCAGAGATATAAGAAAGTTACACTTTGCCTTTGAATGGGATTATCTAAGGGTGGCCATAAACAAACAATGAATGAATGAATAAATGCAGGTAAATTATGGTCCGTACTTTAAAATGTCTTAAAGTTAACTGCAGATCCAGAAGACGTAATTTCATTATTAAAGTAATAGTTTGGTGATTTTAAACCCATTTTTACCTGATTCAAAATGAGAAGGTTAATCCCAGAAAACAAATTATGTTCTAAAGACTGTATATATAGCCACTGTAGTTAGTTTTAAGCTTAGTAATTATTCTTACATCGTGTGTAATATAGCGTTTGTTTAATCGTGTGTGAGTCACGGAAAATATGTGCGAGCCCAATGTATCTCAGGAGATAACTCCGTCGAAAAGCAGAAAACACTTTCCTGTGGAAACTAAGGACGTTATAAACAATGTTTATTCAACCCTCATTGAACGTGCGGTCAGCAAGCAAGCAGCGTTAGAAGAAACGGCCACATTAACAAAAATTCCAACATCAACTGTATGGAAAATTGTAAATAATCCCATTTTAGCGAGGAAAAAAAAACCGATACTGGCATTTTTTCGAAGGTAGATGGAAGTGATCAAGATATAATACGGCGTAAAATTTACAAGTTATAAGAGGAACAAAGCGTGCCTATATTAGATAATGTAATTAAGAGGCTTGAAAAAGATGAAACCGACGTTAAATGTGGCAGAACAACGTTATGGAAGTGTATCCAACACATGGGTTTTAGATTTAAAAAAATTAACAAAAGACAAGTTTTAATGGAATCCAGTAGAATTGAGGAATGGCGATCCGAATATCTACAAAAAATTAGGATTTACACAGATCAGCAAAGGCCGATTATTTACTTGGATGAAACCTGGTTCGACACATATGATACCCCGGAAAAGGGTTGGGTTGACTTAAGCGGCAAGTGTAAAACAAGCGCGCCATCAAAAAAAGGGTAAACGAATTACATGCTGGATCTAAAGACGGATGGATTCCAAATGGACTTTCTCTGTCTGCAAAAAACATTAAAGATTCTTCTCTGGATTACCATGAGAACACCACTGCTGATTTATTTGAAGATTGGTTTAAAAACAAGCTAATTTCAAATATACCTCTGAATAGCGTAATTGTAATGGACAATGCAAGCTACCATAGTAGGCAGGTGACCAAGACTCCCTCCTCAAATGACACAAAAGCAACAATCCAAAACTACGTATATAATAATGACATTTATTTTCAGGAAGATTACACCAAAAGGCAATTAATTGAGGTTATACAAAGTTTAAAACTACAAAAGGAATACTTCTGTGATAATTATGCAAAAATCTAGGGCATACAGTTTTAAGGCTTCCGCCATACCATTGTATATTTAATCCTATCGAACATATTTGGCACCAACTGAAATCTGCCATTCGTCGTAACAATATTTGCCCTAGTATTAACTCCAGTGTACTTGAGCTTATAGAAACTGAAGTTTTTAACATCCCTTTACAAAGTTGGGCTAATTCTGTTACACATGTTGAAAAAGTGGAAAAATCCTATATCCATATAATATAGCACAAATAATAATTAGAACAGATGATGATAGCGATAGTGATATTGATATATTAAGTGAATATTTATTATAAGTACTGAATAATTTGTATATTTTTGTAATCATAAATATAATTTTTAATAATAAAATATTATTTAATGTCTTACTTATTTTTATTACAAACCATGATTAAATTCTAAGCAAAATACGGACCTGTTCGGCCATATTTCAATTTTACAGCTGACCCGGGTCTTTCCTAATAGGGATCAGTTAGTCACTTTCTTATATCTCTGAACAGACTTTATCTAAAATAAATATAATTATTTTTCTTAGTGTATAAGAGCGTGGTTACGACACTGTCACCGCCCATGTGCCTATACGAACGTGTTCACAATTCGTACAAAAAGTAATTTAGTAAATTTAGTAGTTAAATTCGGTAAGTAAAGGGGTAATTTAGATTAGATAACGGGCGTTAGTTATCCCGGGCCGGGATCTGTTATCGGATTAAAACTGCGCTACCCAGCTTTATTATGATTACTTAATTACGCGCGCCCGTTATAATTATTTAGATTAAAAAATTTTAATTATATTTTTTATGTAATTGTCGAAAAATAATTGCTTTATTTTGATCCGGTAATTATAGGGTTACAATAGATGTTTTTGGGAACGTAGTTTTATGATTTTATTAGAAAAATTTATGGGGCTTGTACAATACAATAATTATGTTGATTTATTAGTGGCTGATGGGCGAAAGTTTTAACGAGATGGAGGGAAATGGAATGTTACACAAATTAAGATGAAGTTTAAACGACTTTTTTATGCAAAGCAAAATAACATTATTTTTTATTCTAACCCCATGTGTTATACAGGGTGTCCACCAATTAATGCCAGGGCACGGAAATGCGTTTTAAAAGTGTCCCCAGCTAAAAGTTTTGTCGAACGCCGCTGATGCATCCTCTTGGAAACTCCACATCTTCACCGCGCCACAATTTACTGCTTTTATTGAAATTGACACTAAAAGAGCCATTTCGATGCAATACATCTTTCAAATTTCCGAGGGACGACCTGCCGTGCGTCGACGTTTCCCTTTTTTGATCCGACATGGTCCCTTCTCTTTTTAACGTTCCGTGTCGTCGAAAACCCCAAATTTGTTTTCTAGATGGGACCAGTGGCGCACGAGCGAAAAGTTGGTAAAACATAAAAATAGAATGATTTTGGTGTTTTCAGTAACAGTGACATGCATAACGAATACCGGGTTATCAAGAACAATTTAAACACCATCCCTTAAAATCTATTGTGGTTACATTAAAGGATCCAAATAATGAGCATTCTTTAGGTAGGTCCACCCTGAACTTATCGGAAGCTATTGTTATATTTGAGGATTTACCATTGTTATTGGGAAAATCCCTTAGCCAGGAGGGTGTATTGGGGAAGTTTTGTTTTATATTATATTCGTAGGTATTTATAACATATAAAAACATTTAAAAAATCGTATTAACTAATAAATAACAATGGGTGGTACTATTTTACATAATATAATTACAAAAACAGGACATAATACCTATAGAATCTATCAAACAAAGCATTTGCAAAAATCGAATAATACTTTGTCGTTATGGCTTAATCATAGTCCGATTCGGAATAAGCGGTTCAACCATCTCTTCGATTATTATATCTACCTGCCTCATTTTGGCTTTTTCTTCTATCAAATGATCGATACACTTTTTCCACTTTTCCACACTAATTTTACCCATAGCTTTACTAAAATTTAAATTTATACATGCCGAAAAATCGTGCACGCCCATGTAGAAGACGGTTTTGATTGATTTATTACTTCGCTTCATTTAAAGATAGACTGTATATGCCGCCCTTTCGATTCGTCTTGTCACATCAGTACTATTAGGCAATCCAACGATGTGTCAAATTACGATTTGCCTGCCACGGCCATATTGAATTCGTTCCATAGAACTCAAAAGCATTCAACGAACAATTCAGTATGGCCGTTGAAGGAATGCTTAGTCTACAGTCGAGGTCTGTGCTGTGTGCTGTGTGTAGATATACACTTGCCATTGTTAACATCTCCAATAACATCATCAACTTTAGGTGTTATTAAGTATAAATAACAGAAAAAAACACATTGAACAACAATAGCTTAATAAAATACACAAAACCAAAATTGCGGTTTACACGTCAAACTGACATACACGCAAAAATAAAGGTTAGTTCTGACTTTTGCCGTCGACGACCATATTGGAAGCACTTTGTGACTCCAATATGACCGTGGCAGGCAAACATAACCTGGTTTGGATTGCCTAATCAAAATATAACTAACCTGAATCTACGTATTTGTTTGTGATGTTGTAGCAGTTGCGGCTCCTGTTTAAGAGCTGCAGAACCATAAAGCCTCTAAAGCAAATAACCAAAGCCATTAACTAACACATTTTAAATCGTATTATAATTATAATTTCCCCTATGTCGATGCCTGATACCCATTCTACACCAAATGTCCAAAGTATACTATTAGTAGCCATCCGCCCATTCCTATTCTATGCATCCGCCGAGAACTGACAGCGCATTTTCTCCTTGAAATAGCCAACGGTGAAGTAACATATACGGCCGGGTTTGTTGGCTTCAGTGCTGCAAATTATTTTAATTCAGGTTCGTTTTCGGTATTCGTATCATCGGGCTAATATTTATATTTTTCTTGTCATTTGTTGGGCTTGTTGGCGGTTCTTTGCGAAATATGGAGGGTGTGATGTAATGAAATGAGAATTTATATTAACTTTAAAACCAGCTATACTTACTACCTACACTGTATATTCTAAAAGTATTAGTACCATTGAAATTTCACAATTTCCTGAGGCAAACCTGCATGAGCATTACTGCGGGTTCATCAAGTTCATAGACTCTAACACTTTTGCTATAAGGGAATTAGCGAAGTAAGTAAAATAATTATTGTTGATTATACTTTTCCAATTTTAGCAACTTTACTGTTTATTTACAATAGAGAAATGGTTTAGTTTCCATCAAGCATGGTTGTTTGATGTCTTCTCTAAAAGCCCAACTCAAATTATCACATGGCGGTCCTGCCTTAAGAATAGTGGAAAACAAAAAGTTTATTTTTCTACCCGCGATGGGTAAATCAACAAAACAAGATCTACTGGAGAATGGTGTAGCAAATTCCAACTTCTCAATGTTCTCAAGGATGTTAAAATAGTGCTCTATTGGTCATCGTTGTCATTAGTTTAATCCAGGGTTGAAAGGATTTAAATCAATTGATTGAAGAAGCAGCAGCACAAAGTAAAATCTTATTATGAAGAACTCTTTTTGAATAATTTGAATAATATTTTGTTGCGACTTCCACCAATCAAAAACGTGTTGAAAATAGCAACTTATTTATAAAAATCGAAAAAATCGCGATTTTGTAAAGTTTTTCAAAAAAATTATGATTTTTTTCAACCCTGGTTTAATCCTAAAATTGTTTCAAGCTTATAACAGAGAGAAAATCAAGAAACAAATCCATCGTGATTTTGCTATATCAACTACGTCAGACTCTATAGTTCAGTGCGAAAAATTATGTTTTGTCTTATGTGCAATTTGTGTTTTAATTCGTTCTTTTTTTTGCAGTCTAGTTTCTAAGGACTATAAATGTCAATAAGAGGACGGTATGGAATGTCTAAGGAAACCGAAGAATTCAGAAATTTGCTAAGGATGTTACATAGAAATTTGAAGAAAGACAGTGCAGAACGTAGAGTGCATCAATGGAAATGAAAGGAAACGGGCAAAGGTTAGAATTTGATTTAATTTTATTAATTGTACCAGCGCCAATGTTGTTGAAGTTGTTACAAGCCTAATATAATGGTGCTTTTTTTTCAACATTTGTATATGGTACATTATCAGTATCATGCTATCTAGAGCGATATGCCGGGATATTAAAATTAATCTGCTAAAGTAATTTAGGGCAGTTTATTAGTTAGCTTAAATAGATAAGGGAAAGGGAAAAAAAAAAGTGAAAAAGTCTTTCTCCACTAATTTAATAGTGAGCTATTAAAGGCTCAATTTTAAAATTAAATTGTCTCTACACGTTCGAAGGTAGTAACCTTTATCTTCAGGAGACCAAAGTAGTGCTGCAGTTATTATTAGCAGTAGAGAGAAAACTGTTGGTGGAAAATGACGTTGATGGAGCTTTTTTATTTAAAAATATTTTGACAAGATATTAATAATTGAATGTAATCAGCATGCTAAAATTGGAATTGAAAGTGGAATGTTATATTTAAATCAAAGTTTCTGAAAAGACACTGTCAATCTGTGGTCGAATTTAAAAAGGGAAGATTTTAAATTCGACCACAGATTGACAGTTGTAATGTATTTGTATCGTACCGACGACGGAATTTTTCTAACCATCCATTTAATGCCTTGAAGTTATCTAGTCCTAGACATTGAGCGGATTCGAGGGCTTTTGCTTGAATTAGGGGCCCGGATATTGGTAGGTGCTTGTTTCGCGCCTTACAAAACCAGTTAAAAACAACTTGGTCCACTGCCCAGTCCTTCGGTTGTGGGAAATTTTCTGTTTTGTTCACCGTTGCCACCTTCTTGAAACAAATTTCTAACTTCTGCTTTATTTAGAATCCATATAGTTGCTTGGGTCTTACCCGCTTTAAATTTCTCAACCAATTTCCTGGTACTTAAACTATTTTTTCACTTTCCTCGATTATTTCAATTTTTAAAATATTTAAATTTTGGAAGAAAGATTAAAACAATTTAAATCTCAACCAGTTAAACCTGAAGCAAGTTTTCATATCGATGCATTCGATTCTGAATCAGAAACTAAAGTGTCTGAGAAATTCGATTTAAAAAGGGTTATAATGAATAGTTCATGGTTCACAACTTGTGTAACTAAACAAATTATAGACGCTATTGATTGGTATAGCTCATTATTAGATAACGAGGACAAAAAATTATTGACAATACCTAAACATTTTGAAAAC
Organism: Polydrusus tereticollis; assembly: GCA_963920685.1. NCBI lineage: Eukaryota > Metazoa > Arthropoda > Insecta > Coleoptera > Curculionidae > Polydrusus > Polydrusus tereticollis. The sequence goes on along the minus strand of OY987334.1, from coordinate 52,458,511 downwards.
TAGACCTTCGGAGAATGCGAAAATCCGAATCAAAAAAAATTTACATCCAATTCACTTTTAATAAGTGATTTACGATTATATTTTATTTCAAAAAAGTCTTGTCATGTCTTCGTCCTTGTCATCACAGCTTATCAATCTATTGTGTTATCCGAAATGTTTTTTCACTAATTCAAATTTCACCATTTAATCAAAACTTCATTTATATCTCAATTTCAATACAATCAACCAGTTCGTACACCCAAGTCTTCAACCTTTACATGTATCATCCTATGAGTTGTACTCATTAATTTGAGACAACTTACATTCCTGCTTAACTCGATGTTAGTATCCCCTGAAGATGAGCCTGGTCTTATCTCAATTGACTTTTTGTGATGCACTGTACGGCCCGTGTCTCTTGCAGAGGGATGCCAGGCGTATTCAGATGATTCAGAACTGCTGTATACGTATGATAGGTGGAATAAGAAAGTTGATAGAGGGGTGAGTGCTACAATGAGAGAAATAGGATGGCTTAACATGAGAGAAAGAAGAATGTTCCATAGCCTAATAATGTTTAATAAAATAATCGTTAAAAAATGCCCGGACTATTTATATCAAAAAATAAAATTCAGATATGACTCTCATGCCTTGGACCTTCGGCATAAATATACTATCACTCCTCCGTTGCACAAAACCACTCTGTTCGAAAGATCATTCAGTTATCAAGTCTCCTTAATCTACAACAAAGTTCCCATTTGTTTAAAATCTGCTTCAACTAATCTATTTAAAAATGCAATTCGTCCTCTTCTCAGACAAATATGTTCCGGTACACAATAAAAAGTCAGTCTTCATGTATGGTGCTGTCCCTCAGTGGCCTCCACCTTGCCAGCTATAGTCAACTTATATTTACTTATAATACTTCAATTAGGTAAATTACGTGTTCTTACACATTAACTGTCAATTTATTGTTAGTCTATGTCTTATAAATTCAGTCAATTTATTGTTCTCTTAGTGATTAGTACTTACGTCATAGAATATTAGGTTATAGATATTATATTAGCTTTGCTTCAACTTCGCCTTTTGTAATTTTCTTTTTCTTAAATTACAATAAAGACATTATTATTATTATTATTATTATTTTCTTCGATTTTAGTAAAACACTCCGCCCCTGAATATTATGTATAAACATGTCTGTTTTCTTTATATCACAGCTCAAGCGTACGCGTCTGCAATCTTTATGGCTACTTAACACTGATCATTTGAATATACCCCCGTGAGAGACGTACGACGCGCCTACGGACGCTGCATTAAAATGTCATAATTTCAGAGAGACTTTTTCCTTTTCCCCTTTTTATTTTATATTGCGACGATGCAGTCGTGTTATTGGAGGAAGTCAGCTGTTTTTAATATTCATTTTATTGGCTTTCCAGGGGTTCCATCCACACGCAAAACATTAACCAGTTCGTACGCCAAGTCTTCAACCTTTACATGTATTATCCTGTGAGTTGTACTCATTAATTTAAGACAACTTACATTTCTGCTAAACTCGATGTTAGTATCCCCTGATGATGAGTGCTTAAGCACTTGAAACATGTAGGGAGCTTTTTATTTACGTTAATCATTAAACTGTGGAGGAAGACTGCATTGTTTTATTTACAATAAGCGAATAGTTCTAGAAGACCTATGTTCACAAAAGATGTGCGTTTTATTTATTTATCGGCATCAAAAAAACGTATTGTCCTTGCAAATGTTACTATTGTACGGAATAAATAAAATACCCTACATTTTAGAACTTGTCATCTTAATTGGAACTATGGAATACACGTTTATTGAGTATGCAAATATGCATCTGATGTATGGTCTTGGATCTTATCACATCATAATGAAACGTGACTCACTGTAGAAGTTCCTCCCTAGTGCTGACCAGAGTGGAATACACCAAGTTTTTCAGGTGTCCCCACAGGTAAAAATCCAACGGCGTTAGGTCGGGAGATCGAGGAGGCCAGGCAATGGGTCCTCCTCTACCTATCTAACGGTTTGGATAGACGTTATTCAGGTGTTTCCGCACACCAACGCTGATATGAGGTGGTGCCCCATCGTGCATGAAGTACATGTTTTGGCGGGGTTTAAGTGGTAAGTGCTCTATTAGATCCTGACAAGCGTTCTGGAGGAACTCCAAATAAAGTTGTCCATTCAAACGTTCCGGCAATACGAATGGTCCAATCAAAAAATTGCCAATGATTACTGCCCAGATATTAATTGATTGAAACTGATGTTGATGATGCGACAGTGGCATTAGGATTTTCATCGGCCCATACATGTCGTGTGTCGTGTAAATTGGTGATTTTTATTTTTGGTAAACCTAGCTTCATCCATAATCAAAAGAATAATGCTAATGAAGTTGCTGATCCAATAGCCAGTTTGCAAGCTGCATTCTATGAGGAAAATCTTCAGGAATCAGTTCATGTACTTTTTACAAATGATATGGATATAACAGCTGTTCTTAAAGAACTTCATGTACTATTGTTTTCGATGTATTAAACTGTGCTGATAATTTTCGAGTGCTCGTTGATGGACTGTCATCTACAGCAATTAAAATACTTTCCTCTAATTGCGGCGTACGTACGGTTCTTCTCAGATCAGCATCAGCACTATTTTTTCCAAGCTTTCCTAAAATTATGAAGAAAGTCAACAGTATTACATTATTAACTAGAATCGCCCACCATTGTCCTTTAGACGTTTGTCAACTCGTTGAAATGTCTTCTGGTTTGGCATAGTACGATTAGGAAATCTTTCATGAAATACCATTCTGGCTTCTAAAGCCTTGCAAAACGCAAGACCATACATCAGATGCATATCTGCATACTCAATATACATGTATTCCATAGTTCGAAATGATTCACAATTAAATTCACCACGAAATCCAAAAATCAGTAAATTAATATCCAAGTAAAGGATCAGCGATGTGAAAGATGACAAGTTCTAAAATGCAGGATATTTTATTTATTTCGTACCATAGTAACTTTTGCAAGAACAATACGTTTTTTTGGTGCCGATAAATAAATAAAACGCACATTTTTTTGCGAACAGAGGTCTTCTACAACTGTTCGTTTATTATTATTTTTCTTGAAAACGGTTCATTTCATCGACAATAAACAAAAGTACCTTTTTTTGGTCTATGACGAAGCTACCCAGATTTATTTTTTTCAGTCTTTATCATAGAGGGTGTTAAAAATTTAGGCATTAAGTTGTATGTAATGCTTAGTCCGCCCCTGGTAAACTAAAAAAGCAACATATGTTTCAATGACACTATTTTTAAATGGGACAACAAAAAGAAGTTTTTGGTATCTACTTCGATCGGAGAAAGACCAGTTGAGCAAAGCTTGTCACAGTAAGCAAATTACTGAGGAACACATAGGAACCAGGTTCTACTTGCTTAGGTCATGTGACGCCTACTTCCGGAAGTGCCAGTAGTATTAAGACAAATCTTTTAACTTCCTTCAAAATCTCGAAACTAAGCATTTCCGTACATAGCTTTATAGGAACTTTTTTCATGTTTTTAAGCATCCTGAATTTTTTCGCAATATTAATAAATCACCCTGTATATTCTCTCAAAATAAATACATATACAGTGTGTCCAGAAAAGTTTTTGACGTATGAGAAATTTCTTTATTTTTGATTTTACAAAAAAAAGTTATTCTTTATAAAAAGTTCTGCTTGATGCGCAAATAATATTGACATATCAAAACTTAAGATATCATGTACAGGGCGGCAAAAAAATATAGAAACACGGAATTACATTAAGAGGGAAGTACCCTTAATTTTCATTTCAGAGAAAATTGTTATAAGGAAACTTTACTAAGGACTACAAAACGTGGTCAGATACAATTTTTTGTTGAAATATTTTAATTTATAGGGTACCATCAAAAACACGTTGAGCATTCATTACCTCTTGTTGGAAACCAATTACGTAAAAAAATAATGCGAGACTATTTCATGTTCTAAAATCAACCTATCTACCTATCAGGAATATTAAAAACATTTAATTTCCTTAGAGCAAAAATAAATTGTGAATAAACAATATTTAAGCAATTACATGATAAAAGTGATCTAAAATCAGATAGTTTAAAGTGAAAAATGTCTCCACATGCCCCCCTTCTTTTTCCATGCAAACTATAGTACGCCTTGTAATTTCTCTTATTGTCGCCCGTATCATATAGGGAGTGATTTCTTGGACACAGTTTGTTATTACTGCTTCAAGATGGTCAATATCCTGAAAAGGTCTATGCCCATACACCATTTCTTTTAATCGGCCCCATAAAAAGAAGTCCAGGGGTGTGATGTCAGGCGACCTGGCTGGCCAAGAAATATTTGAACGTCTGCCTATCCAATGGTGCGGAAATACTTCATTCAAATACCCAGTTACTGTGTTAGTACTATGGCATGGGGCTCCATCATGTTGATACCAAATTGTACGTCTTATATTTAGTGGCAGTTTGTCAAGAAATTGAGACAACTGGTTTCTTAAGAAGTCCAGGTAAATGGCAGCATTTATATTTTGTCGGAAAAAGTATGGTCCAACGATCCGATCGTTAAAAATGCCACACCAAACATTGGTTTCAAATGAATATTGACTACGGCATTCGATTATAAAATTTGGATTGTTGTCACTCCACCACCGACAATTTTGGGAGCATACCACGCCGTTGGAAGTAAACATGGCTTCATCTGTAAATAATATTTTTCTTGCAAAAAAAGGATCAACTTCACACTCGTCTTGGAACCACGCGCAAAATAGGAAACGGGATTCAAAATCTCTAGGAAGAAGCGTGTGAATGTATTTCGGTTTATATGGATGAAATTTATTTATTTTTGAAATATTACTAGCAGTAAACTTTTTGACGTCAACTGGAATAGTTTTTGACAATTTTTTTAAAGAAATTTTCGGGTCTTCGATAACCGCTTGCATTACATTGAGTTGCTTTTCTTCTGTTGTGGACCATTTGTTGTGTTGCTTCCTAAATACATTTTCGACGGAACCAGTAGCTTTAAATTTATTTATTACGTTTGCTATAGTGGCGCTACATACCATTTTGTCAGGGTGTCTAGTATTAGTATCTAGTGCGGCTTCCCCTAACAGGTTTATAGTGATCTCTGACGATAAGTACAATTTCTATTTTCTCCTGCAGCGTTAACTTTACAGCCATGATGAAACTAACGAAAAACTCTTGTTAATAAGTCGAAAAATAGTAAATGATTTTTGACTAACATGTCAATATTCGTTACTATAGTATTGAGCATAGTTGTTGCAAAATTGTTGCAGGTAACTGTTAAAGAAATAAAATAAAAAATTATTTTCCAAAGGCTTTTTGATGGTAGGTACCCTGTAAATTAAAACATTTCAACGAAAAATTGTATCTGACCACGTTTTGTAGTCCTTAAGGTAAGTACAGACCGGCCAACAATCGCCCGGATACATGTTGTCAACACTGTTGCCAACATGTATCCCATCAACTCGCAACAAGTTGATAGATATACGGCAACATAGCGCCAATGTTGTGCGGCAAGACATCAAAGAATTTTGTTGCGTGTTGCATGTATCCGTGTTTTCCATTTCAAACGGAAAACATCGCTCTGTTTGGACGGTGTTGCCAACAAGTAACGTCGAATAAGACTAGTGAGGTATCATCTATTCGGTAATCGGTGCTTTATTTTGTTATTTGTCACAACTGGCAGGTACGTTAATAATGTTAACTTCATATAATAATATGGACATGCTTTTTCACGGTAGCTTGGTCAATTTCGCTGTTTTTTTTACATTTACATTTATTTAGAAATGATTTATACTGCATATTATTTGCAGAACATAAGTACCACGAAAATATAAAAAAGCTGGAAGTGACCCATATATGTTTGTGCGTACTTTTATTATTTGTTGACACAACACTGCGTTTAGTTTCAACGTTCAACTGGTTTTGATTTGGACGCGTAACACTGTTGACAACATGTAGCCAGACACAAGTTGTTGTGTCCAACAAATATGTTGCCAACACCCGTCAACATGTTGCCAACAGTTGGCAACATTTTGTTGTCTGGTTTGTACATACCTTTAGTAAAGTTTTCTTATAACAATTTGTTCTAAAATGAAAATTGAGAGTACCTACTTCCCTCTTAACGTAATTCTGTGTTTCTATATTTTTTTTCCGCCCTGTACATGATATCTTAAGTTTCGATATGTTAATATTATTTGCGCATCAAGCAGAACTTTTTATAAAAAATAACTTTTTTCGTAAAATCAACAATAAAGAAAATTCCCATATGTCTAGAACTTTTCTGGATACCCTGTACATAGTTATAATAATAAAAATAACGCAAAGTAATCAATTTAGCAAACTAAAATCAAATTTATTTGTTTATACCATAAACGCATGGATCTTATATAAATTATCGCCATTATTTATTCCTTTCAATAAAAAGAAGACAAATCTCCGAATAAACAAACCTTGGACCGACGTCGACCACTATTTCCCAACAATCTCCCGAAAAACCCGGAAGTCCTTTTTTCTCGTTCGGGAAAAGCGAGGCGTCGCGGTGGCTGAGTTTCCGGAACGACGCCGACGCCGCTGCATCGTCTTGCTGCATCCAGAAAATCTTGCAAATCCTGGATAACTGGGAGATATACTTACTTTACGTTTTTAAGTGGTTTAATGTTTGGATACACGTTGTGCATCGCTTGCAGTTTTGGGTGTGTTAGAGGTGTTTGTATATGAACATTTTATATAGGAATTCCCTTCGTGTATGATAATTTTTCGTTAACCACTAGTTTCTCAAGAGCCCAGTAGCATTGTTGGGGCTTTTCGTGGCCCTTTACACTTAGCACTTTAATTTAATAGAAGTGACATGATTGAGATTAATCCTCAGGCATGAGTAGAAAGGGGCTAACCCAATTTCTGCGATACTTTGTTACTTGTATCCACCTTCGTTTAGAATGTCTGCCATATATATTGTTACTGCGACAGGTAAGCTGTATTCATGTCGTCATGCTTATACTACTCCTTCCAACTATGTATCTTTAATCAGACTCTAAAGTCTTGACAGTGACTCCTCTGAGTAGTTTGACGCTTCTTGATTGGTTGCCCCCTATTACTTCGAAGCGCACTATCGCAATAACAGAGTTCCTGTGTCCTTATTTTCTCTCAGGACCGTCATATAGAATTTCAATAGACTAGACTCGAATGCCTAATCAGTTGGCTGCATCGAGTTAAGAGCCCTAGTATCCTTATGGAATTTTAATTGTGACTGAGTAAGTAGGTAGTCTATTAATTCTTGGCCTGCTTTTGTCAGCTAGGTTTGGGTTTGACAACTGATGTAGAACTATGGGATGCAGGTTCTGTCGGAGACAGCCGAAGGAATATACTCTGTCACTGCGAGGGACTATCGAGACTAAAGCTTCGCAGTAGGGATGCAAACCTAACCAGAGGAGTCAAACTGCGCTGAGACGTTACTGCCAAGACTCTAATCCGAAAGGCAATGTTACATAAAGCACTCTAATCTTAAGGAGATAGATCTTACAGGTCGCAATGACCATAAAGCAGTTACAGAGAAAGAAACACCGTGTGATTTGCTACGAAACCCTGGGAATACATAATGTCTAATAGATTTGGGTTTGGCAACTGACGTAGAATGATGGATGAAACCCTATGCAGGTTCTGTTAGACAGTAGAACGCATTGCGAGGGACTATAGAGACTAAACTTCGTAGTAAGAGTGAAAACCAAAACAGAGGAGTTGTAGCAAATGCCCTAATCAGAAAGGCAATGTTAGATAAAGCACTATAAACTATCGCTGGAATCAATGAAAGACGACACAATGAAGGGAATGCTTATTAATGAGATAAACAATAGTATGCACGATATCCAACGAAGAAAAGACTATTGATGAAAACTGGAAGGACATCAAAACATCCATTATCAAAACTACAAAAAAGTTATTACCACGCCCCAAAAGAACAGCTAAAAAGAAGTGGATGACACAGGAAATTCAGGACATGATGAAGCAGAGAAGAGACTTTAAGAACAGGAATAGAGAAAGATACCTTAAAATACATAAAATAATTCGACATAAAATCAAGGAAGCCAAAGACGCATGGTTCAGAGACTCTTGCCGGGAAATAGAAGAGTTTCAAAGGAAACACGACCACTTTAATTTGCACAAAAAGCTGAAAGCCACAGCTGGAACTTAAAGAACTAAAAATATGAGTATACTTAAAGACTCCAATGGAAAAATCATAACAGATCTAGATCAACGTTGCAAAGAGTGGGAGAACTATGTGTCCAATATCTTCGAGGATGTTGAACGTGTAGACCAACACTTTTCTCTGAAAAGACTTAAACAGAAGAGGACCAAATATCCTAAATTCAGAAGTTAAGAAAGCCATAAAGCAAGCAAAAAGCAACCCGGGCCAGATCAGATTCCTGCTGAACTACTCAAATTACTGGATGAAGACAGCATCACACACTTAACCACAGCAGGTGTGGCGATTTCAGATTAATCAGTCTGATGAGTCGCACTCTTAAGATTCTGCTACGTATTCTTCAAAATCGCATGTACGCATTATGCGAAAGTAATTTAACGGATGAACAGTTTGGATTTCGGAATGGATTGGGAAGTAGGGAGACATTGTTCAGTATGCGAGTCCTCCTCCAAAAGTATTGTGAATTTCAAAAAAACGTTTATGTATGCTTCATAGATTTTGAAAAGGCTTTTGACCGAGTCCTACATAATCTGCTGCTCGAATATATGAAGTCGATAGGACTGGACAATTACGATCTTAGGCTATTAAAATACCTATACTACCACCTTTAAAGTAGATGGAAATACCTCTTCAAATAAAATCCCAATTAAACGAGGGGTAAGTCAAGGGTGTGTGTTGTCGCCCACACTGTTCAATATATATTCCAAACAAATATTTCGAGAGGCTATGGATGGCCGAACAGAGGGGATAAAGATCGGAGGAGAAACAATAAATAATATTAGATATGCCGACGATACCGCCATCCTGGCTGAAAGTCTAAGAGAGCTCGAGATCCTGGTTAACACAGTATGCGAATCAAGTCGTCGAAGAGGTTTAAAAATTAATATTAACAAGACTAAATGGATGGCAGTGGGAAAGGTAAATGTTGACCCAGGGCAACTGCTCCTGGATGGGGAGGTGGTGGGGCATGTTGATCACTTCAAATACCTTGGTAGCTGGTTGAATGCGGAGGAAGATTTGGATGAGGACATCTTAACTAGGATTGAAATAGCTCGTAAAGCATTTATATCATGGAAACCAGTTCTGTGCAATAGAAACCTGTCCATGCATATTCGCAAGAGAATTCTGAGGTGCTATATTTGGTCGACATTGCTCTACGCCTGCGAGACCTGGACTTTGAAGGCTACCACAATTAATAAACTGGAGGCTTTTGAATTGTGGTGCTATCGTAGAAACCTTAAAATACCCTGGATCACACACACTTCCAATTAAACTCAGAAAGACTGAGTACTTTGGCCATATAATTAGAGGTTCAAAATATCACTTGCTCCGACTCATAATACAGGGTAAGGTGGAGGGAAGGATATGGATTGGTCGAAAGAAGTTATCCTGGCTACGCAATATCAGACATTGGACTGGTCTACAACAAGTGGAAGATCTTTTCAGAATAGCGGCAGACAGGGATAGATTTCACGGAATGGTTAGCATGATGATAGCCAACGCCTAAACCCAGGCACGGCACTCAAAGAAGAAACTTAAGGAGATAGATCGTACAGAGCCATAAGGCAGTCAAATAGAAAAAACACCGTGTGATTTGCTACGAAGCCCTGGGAAGCCATAATGTCTTCGGTATTTGGTATGGAGGAAATTAGAACCCTTGTCTGAAAAAACATCTGAACATTTATGGTAAAGTCAAGAATGTTTAACGGTTTTGGTTTGGTAAGTGACGTAGAACTATGGGATGAGACTCTATGCAGGTTCTGTCGGAGACAGCCGAATTCATGCCACTGCGGGGGACTATCGAGACTAAGAAGTGTGAAAACCAGGAGGAGTTACTGCCAAGGCTCTAATCAGAAAGACAATGTTAGATGAAGCAATCTAATGTTACAGGTCGCAATTACCATAAGGCAGTCAAGACTACCTCCTCAGTATCTAGCAATTACTGCTACTACATAGTCTATATATATATAACTAGCAAATAATTGACAGTATCTTGGAATACTGGTACGTCCTGGCGAAAAAAAGTTGTTACGGTCGTGGTTGTGGTAAGGATAGTATCGAAGGGAGGTCACGTATACGCTATGTAGACAGGTAAAAAATCTAGTAAAGGGAAAACAGAACAGAAGATACATCGGAAATACAAGGGAATGTACGGAAATATTCGGATACACGAAAATGCTAAGGTAAAATTTATTTAAAAACTTAACTGTTCTAACATTTACAATGAGTGTCTAATAATTAAGGAGGCATATCGGAAAACCTTAAGGAAAGATACTCTACGAAAACACACGGAAATAATAAAAAAAAAGGAAAACCGCTCACCAACTCTGACGGGTGGTTTTTGTACGTCGTTCCTCTTTTAAACGTAAATATTATTTTACCCGTTCAAAATTGATTTTTACAACTTTTCCAAGTGCAAAAGGTAACGGCCGTTTGCGCCCGGTTTGATCATGTGTAATGTAGTTTGTTCCCAAGATCGTATAACCCGCGTTATTTATTCCTGTTCCCCGAATTCGAAATTGTTGTGATGAGAAAGCAGTTTCGCGGCCTCGGACCTTTTTACTACGCAGCAACGAGTCGTTATGTTTAGAGACCGCAAAGCGAATATGTTTGTTTTATATAACACTCTGAAGAGTCTCTGTAGTGGCTTTCGGTGTTCACAATAATGTACCTTCACTACCTTGTAAAGTATGTTCAGAGATATGAAAGAAAGTGACTAACTGATCTCTATTAGGAAAGACCAGGGCCAGCTCTAAATTGAAATATGGCCGAACAGGTCCGTATTTTGCTTAGAATTTAGTCATGGTTTGTAATAAAAATAAGTAAGACATTAAATAATATTTTATTTATATTTAAATGTGAAATTACAAGTTATTTTATTATTAAAAATTATATTTATGATTACAAAAATATGCAAATTATTCGGTACTTATAATAATTATTCACTTAATATATCAATATCACTATCGCTATCATCATCTGTTCTAATTATTATTTGTGCTATATTATATGGATATAGGATATTTCCACTTTTTCAACATGTGTAACAGAATTTGCCCAACTTTGTGAAGGGATGTTAAAAACTTCAGTTTCTATAAGCTCAAGTACAGTGAAGTTAATAGTAGGGCAAATATTGTTACGACAAATGGCAGATTTCAGGGGCGTAGGAAATTTCGGCCCCGGCCAGGTAGCAGCCCGATTTTGACAGGAACTTTCGGCCCCGGGATGGAAGGGTCATGTTTTTATTACAGGCATTTTCGGCCCCAATGGTCTAACGTTATAACATTTTAATTTTTTTATGATCTTTTGTGTTTTGAATCATTTATAAAATGAAAATGCAACTAACCTGAACTAACTCAATTTTTGACCTGCAACTCGGCTAATGCGGTTTTATAGACTTATATTGGTTAAACAGCGCTAACACGGCATCTAATCCACCTTTTTGGTTCCAATTCGCCTTTTTCAAGTTCACCGGGAATATTATTATTAATTGTTTGCCCCTTTTATAGACTTATATTGGTTAAACATCGCTAACACGGCATCTAATCCACCTTTTTGGTTCAATTCGCATTACCTGCAATGTTTGGGGCCGAAATTTCTTGCAAGATTACTTGACCTAAAATTTCTAGCAGGTACCTTACCCAATATGGGGCCGAAAGTTCCGCCGCCCGATTTCAGTTGGTGCCAGTTCCATGGGATTAAATATACAATGGTATGGTGGAAGCCTTAAAACTGTATGCCCTAGATTTTTTGCATAATTATCACAGAAGTATGCCCTATGTACTCTTGAACTTTGTAAAACCTCAATTAATTGCCTTTTGGTGTAATCTTCCTGAAAATAAATGTCATTATCATACATGTAGTTTTGGATTGTTGCTTTTGTGTCATTTGGTCAACTGTCCACTATGGTAGCTTGCATTGTCCATTACAATTACGCTATTCGGAGGTATATTTGGAATTAGCTTGTTTTTAAACCAATCTTCAAATAAATCAGCAGTGGTGTCCTCATGGTAATCCAGAGAAGAATCTTTAATGTTTTTTGCAGACAGAGAAAGTCCATTTGGAATCCATCCGTCTTTAGATCCAGCATGCAAAATCGTAATTCGTTTACCTCTTTTTGATGGCGCGCTTGTTTTACACTTGCCGCTTGAGGCAACCCAACCATTTTCCGGGGTATCATATGTGTCGAACCAGGTTTCATCCAAGTAAATAATCGGCCTTTGCTGATCTCTGTAAATCCTAATTTTTTGTAGATATTCGGATCGCCATTCCCGAATTGTACTGGATTCCATTAAAACTTGTCTTTTGTTAATTTTTTTAAATCTAAAACCCATGTGTTGGATACACTTCCATAACGTTATTCTGCCACATTTAACGCCGGTTTCATCTTTTTCAAGCCTCTTAATTAAATTATCTAATGTAGGCACGCTTTGTTCCTCAAATAACTTGTAAATTTTACGTCGTATTATATCTTGATCACTTCCATCTACCTTCGAGAAAATGCCAGTATCGGTTCGTTTTTTCCTAAAATGGGATTATTCACAATTTTCCATACAGCTGATGTTGGAATTTTTGTTAATGAGGCCGTTTCTTCTAACGCTGCTTGCTAGCTGACCGCACGTTCAATAAGAGTTGAATAAACATTGTTTATATATCTTCCTTAGTTTCCACAGAAAAGTGTTTTCTGCTTTTCGACGTGGTTATCTCCTGAGATACATTGGGCTCGCACATATTTTCCATGACTCACACACGATTAAACAAACGCTGTATTACACACGAAGTAAGAATAATTACTAAGCTTAAAACAAACTACAGTGGCTATATATACAGTCTTTAGAACATAATTTGTTTTATGGGATTAATCCTCTCATTTTGAATCAGGTAAAAATCGGTTTAAAATCACCAAACTATTACTTTAATAATGAAATTACGTCTTTCGGATTTGCAGTTTACTTTAAGACATTTTTAAGTGCGGACCATAATTTACCTGCATTTATTCATTCATTCATTGTTTGTTTATGGCCACCCTTGGATAATCCCATTCAAAAGCAAAGTGTAACTTTCCTATATCTCTGGTGGACAGGCTTTAATTGAATTATTTAGAATGCTACGAGTATTTGTTACGTTTCATTAACCAAGAGGACACAGATGACAGAGGACCTTAGGCGTATCTAATGCTGTTCAAAATCAATAATAATGCTGGGCACAGTTCCAAAAAACCGCTATGGGCAGACTAAGATATGGAAACAGCGTTCCATGCTTTGAGACATGGGTGCTTGGAAAACCGGAAAGGGTAAGGACTCGTTATTCGCTTAAAATAAAGGGTTGGGAAAAACTAGTAATCCCAACTTTCTCAAGACGTACCGTAGAGTTCTTCCGACATGTGCCAGATGTCCGAACAAACAATTACAATTTACATTAAATACCGGTCAATGTCAATAGTAAAATATGTAAGCCTCAGGGCTCATTACATTACATATTTGATCGACTTCGGTGACTATTGGATCATGTTTGTTCTTTGAGTTAATTAAAGAAGTCTGTGAAAAGTAGCTACTTTTAATTTTGAAATATTTGATTATATCTAATCATAAGGGTCGAGGTAACAGTCAGTCGACTTCGGTGATATTTACCTTGCAACAAAGGGTGAACGGAAACGGGAATATAACGTAGGATCGGAACGGCAAAGGAAGCTCTGGGTTTAGTCAAGTCTGGAACGTTACAAAATATCTGGAAGTAGACCAAGACAAGATTGATGAAAGTGTTACTCTTCCCCATGGCAACGTATGTGCCCTAAATCATAAACGTAGCATGTCATAGGAGACTACAAGCCTTTCAGATGGCATGACATTCCTTGGGCAGCTTACCGAATAAATACCGCTATTCGCAGAGAACACACAACTATTATAGATCCAAAGGCGAATGCTTAAGTTCTTCGGGCACGTGATAAGAGAATATGGTATGAAGAAAATCATAATTCGGGGAAAACTATATTGTAAAAAAAGCCAGGCTGAATATTACCTATAAGATTTGTGGACCAGATAATGCACCTTACACAAGACAAAATATGTCGATTGGAGAAGTTATGAGAACGGTGGGAGACATAGAAGAATGTCGTGGGCTCACACACCTCCATGAATTAGTAACGAGATTCGGAACCGAACGACTGGACGTCTACTCCCCAACTTAACTAAACACACGTGATTGTCTGGGCACTCTTGATGGAAGTGAGTAGACATTTTCACTTTCCACAATACGTCTTAGGTTAGATTTGCATAATACTTTTCTTGATATGATCATTCAACTAATTCGAGAATAGACGTGCTGGAGACAGGGAGATCGATGCTATCCTCTGAGCAGACTTGGCGGAATATGGCGTATGTGTTAGTAGATTTGCTTGCATGGCTGAATATAAACAAAAAGAAAACATCTACAAAGTCAAAAAGGACGATTTTAGGTTAATATGACGCAAGTCAAGTTCCTCCAAAAAGAACGTGGTTTCAAGAAAACAAACATCTAAACAGAGCAGACATAAGCATAATGATTAGAAGGAGGACAAAACATTGCTTGGCACCAAAACACCTAAGCTGCGAGTGAAACTAGTAATTTAACTAAGATACCTCTGCCTACAGTGAAAAGAATCGTGTAAAATCCCATCAAATTAAGAAAGAAGCGTAGAGATGCCGGTTCCAATAAATGTGTCGACGAAGCCGACAAGGACTTGATAAGGCGGAAAGTCTACACCATGTACGAGGAGCAACGTGTACCTACATTAGAAAATCTAGAGCAACGGCTCACTAATGGCGAAACCCAAATAAGAAGTAGCATCACTAGCTTTTGGCGAGTTTTGTTTAAAATGGGCTTTTTCCTGACGAGGTCCAATTGAATGGCCGGCCGTATCTCCAGAGTTAACCCCTTTATAGATTTCTTTTGACCAAACAATATTGAAGATTTAAAGAACAGAATAAGAGGCGAAACAAGATTGATAGAAGATAGAACCTTACGTCGTTAATATCGTTCTGCAAGAATTTGAAAATCGTTTCGGGTACTGTCAGACTGTTGGTGGACGTCATTTCCAACATTTGATAAAGTGACTGCTTTTTTTTCGCTAATAAACAATTTTAAGTTAAAACGCAGTTTTCTCGTAAGCGGCTGAATTTAAGTAGGATATGACATATTTCATGAAATATATTTAGAATTTTATGCAGAATCTAAAAAAATATTGTAAAATAGGGGTATCCATTTAAAAAAATGAAGTACCTAAACCGTCATAACTTGTTTTTGGGATAACCTGTATAGATGAAATAAGATTCAAAAAAATGCGCGACCAAAATAAAAAATTGACGAGTCAGAGTGTTTTTTCGAAAAAAAACACATGAATTTTAAATGAATTTGTTCCACACTTTACGTTCTCACTGTATAAGTAGTATCGAGAGTAGTATTTAAAATTTTATAATATTTAGTTTTTTTTTTCATTTCATTAAATTAATATAAACCCATCATACGAGTTTAATAACTTAATTTCCTTAGTCCGACCCTTAACCGCAGCTTTATACTTTACATATTTATTGTCCACACAATGGGACCGGCCCATTAGTTTTATTGCAGTTAAACAGTCAAAACCACTTATTGTGAAAAAACTTTAGCAAAGCTTACTGCTTAATTAGGATTAGTATAGGATAGACGAATATCAAAGTAGTTTCCGATGCGTACAGCTTGGGATTAGTATAATAGGTTAAGGAAAAAAAGAGAAAAAGACAAAACAAATAACATAATAATATAATAATAGAGACAAGCAGGAGAGAGGGGCGGGCAGTTTCCAAAACCCAGGATGTGAAAAGTGCACCGTTCAAGATGATGAAAACTAAATATTTCTGGCTGTAGGTATGCTGAATTTCAGCAAGAGGACTAGGGTTGCCAACCGTCCTCCAGCTGGGAGGACAGTCCTCCTTTGAACCAAAATGCCCTCCGTCCTCCGCAGCTACTGCGGAGGACGCAATTTGTGCTCCTCTTCACCACAAATCGTAATATAGTTGGCAACGTGCTGCATTGTCGTCACTTGTTAGTATTTCTTGTGAGTGGCTATTTCCACTTTCCCGGCGCGTGCGAATAATAAAATACATTGCTCGCCCCTAACATTTGCAACAAATCTTTTACAGTAGCATCTAAACTATCTAAAGGCTATTCAGCTGTTACTACTCATGAGACTTCAGAATAAAATTCAAATTTTCAAAAAAATAAAAATTTAAAGCAGTTCTTCATCAACATTATTTTTTGTCAAAAGAAATCTCCTGAAGAGCGTCTTGTGATAGCGTTTGAAGTCGCTAATGTTTGCCACTGCTGCAAATACAATTTATCATACAACTCTTTGGATTGTGGGTTGAAATTATGTTGTAAAGCAGTTCTTGATTCCAAAATTATGCCAAAAGTATTCTGTGGAAGCTAAAATGCTAGAAGACGTAATAGGAGTATTAAAAAACAAGTCAGTATATTTTTCTATACAATTAGATGCCTTCAATCATAAAAATAGAAAAATGTTTCCACTGTGTGTCCAGTACTTTACTATAAAAGATGGTATTCACAACAAAATTATAGACTTTTATAAATGCTTTAATGACAAATTTTGGGACTAAATATTAATTAAGTATCGGCCTTTTCGGCCGACAATACGAATGCCAATTTTGGTAAAAACAGTTCGATATTCACTAATTTAAAAAGTGCGAATAGAAATATACTAAAAGCTAACTGCCATACGCATATACTATTGCATAATAGCTTAAAACATGCTATAGATAAACTAAATATTGATATTGAAGGCATTATTTTCAAATTTTATTCACATTTTTCGGTATCAGTAAAGTGAAGAGATGATCTTAAGGAGTTCTATGATTTTGTGGATATTCAGTTTAGTGAGTTACTTCGGCACATAGTTGGCTTTCACTTTTGCCATGTATCAATCGAGTTCTAAAAAATTGGCCTTTTCTTAAATCCTATTTTGAATCTTTGGGCGAAAATACAGCAATTTCCAAAAAGTATTAATTGTGGACGAAAATTTCGAAATTTCAAATAAGGTTGAAATTTGTCTTTCTTTCTGTAGTCATGTATTGCCAATTTTTGATGAAACGATTTCAAAATTGGGGACCAATGAAACCGCATGTATCGATCTTTGCAAACATTTGAAATATTTTAAGTTTAAAATTAAGTCTAGAAAAGGTGGAAGGTTTTTTTTTGGGTTTTTATTAGGTAGGTACCTAATTAAAAATATAAGTTTAAGTAATTTTTTTATTTAATAAAATGTTTTCTATCCAAGAATAGTTATTATTAAAATAAAATAATTAATTAGTGTTTTATTTAAATACGTTTCTAACGTAATATATTTTATTTTTAATTCCTGAAAAACAAAAATTTGTAATCGTCAAAAATATTTTGCAAATAAATAATTAAATGAAATAGCTGAACTAAATATTACCAAAAATATCAATTAATGAAATCAAAATTATATCTACTACCTACGTATACAAAATTTATAATTATTTTTGAACGAATGATTAATATTGTTATGCTATCATATATTTAGAGTGTAAGCGCTAAAAAAAAAAATCTTGTGTCCTCCTTCAGCTCTCTGACGAGTTGGCAACCCTAAAGAGGACAGTGCAACCCAGTAGAATAGAATATAATTTATTTTGGCTGAAAATAGAGAGAATTCACAAATAATGGGTAAGTATCACGGACGATTAACGGAAGAGAAGCATTGTCTAGGTACCCTTTTTAAGGTTCAAGTCGCCATTCTGACTGTCGGACCTCGTTTTCAATTCATATACAAGTCGGCTCGTCCACAAAAAGATCCGTATCGTATTGAACGCCTTAAGTCGATTGGTCACAGATAGTGGGGCTTTATGGCGCGATATAAAAGTAACCAGTTATAAATTCATAAAACAAAATTAAATATAAAAAGTTATTGAAAGAAGGTCTTTAAGATTATCGATATCGTTACGGACGATGGTTCGAGCTTTTGTTATTAATCTGGAAAGAAAAACTATAAAACAAAGTACCTATACTTGGTTCGGGGAAACCTTAAACGCTTTGACATTTTTGACACATCGCATCGCATCGAAAACAGGGCCCAAACTAAGTCACAGCGCCTTAAACTAACCTCAAGTTTAAAATGTCGCATTGTCGCTAATTGCCTTTTCATAGTGACTTTTATAAATGAACCTTAAGTCCACTGTTTTCCATAAATAAACAAATCCTAAAGAAAAGCAAGACACCAGCCATTTCTAATATTTCTCTTTGTTGTGTGTTGTTACGCTTTGAAATAAAGGCAGTTATCAAACGAACACCATATAGGTTATGTTTTAGTAAAGTGCCTAATGATTTGTATTGTTAATTGACTAGGTTTACACAACACAAATCTTAATGCAATTAATTTTTGCAAATATTGCATCCATGCAAGGCGCTTAAATTACAAGACACAAACACAAAGATTTTAACACTTTTAAAACCTATTGCCTTTTTCAATTAGGACAAAAATCTTAACTGATTTTCACTTAAAAGATCACGTATAGCTTTCATTTAAAAGGTTTACAAAGTACAAAGTCAAATAGCACCTTTCAAGTGTTAATAAAAACGAAAAACACCGAAGGGCATATCAATTTACGTTTATTTATTATGGAACAAGTGCTAATGAGCGAGGAAAATGATCCCGCAACATCGGCATACGAAACGATTATTTGAAAATGCCCTTTTTGAAATCGTTGAAAAGTCTACTTACATTATTTTGAAATAAATTTAAAATCCATCTAGTGAGCCGCCGTCAATTTTCCTGTCAGGTCGAAAAACATTTGAAAAAACCGGGCCGAAATATAATCGACGATCGCGACGGCAAGGTTAACTCGATCAAGCCAAACAAAAACAACCACTTTGCGGTTTACCGCGTGAAAACTGTCGGAAATTTTCGCGCGATAAAAAAGCGAAGAAAATATACGCGCGTAATTACTAAAACATGTGACTTCCGTATTTTTCGGAGATTTTTCTCGTGTTTACATGTCACCTCGACTGTAACAAATGACTTTCTGTCTAGACTACTAGACGTATGTCAATATTCGTCAAAATCAAAATGGCTACGCCTTTAATTTGTCATCTGCGACGCATCTGCACAGTGCCCTTCCCACTTTGTTGTACGATGCATCCGCTGGTATTCCTTCAAGGACGTACGTCGATACTTGAAAACATTAAAACACGCCCAATATTTTAATAATACGATTGTATTTCAAACTTTAGCGGTTAAAATTCAAGATGAAATAAATTTTCCTTGGCAAAATTGTAAATGTAAATTATTTGCTATAGTTATCACATGAAATTAGGGGTTTTAAAGGGCTTTATTTGGCAGAATTCCGAAAAAAATGGGCATGCGCTTTGTTTGGAGATTTCTTTTTGCTCCGGCCTTCTTTTTCCCTATAAAATATTCATGATATTTTTTAGGATTGCCTTTGTCGATTGATAATTGTGGCAAGCTCCACCGTTCTGCTCCAAATAATTTTCCGGATGCGTTTACCAAATATAACATAAAATATTTTAAAATGATAGATTTTGGATAAACCTAATACCCCAAAATAGATGGGATCATCTCGAAGCTCCGCCCCCTTATTTGAGAATTCCATACTGAAATAATAAGTTTGGCGCCATCTAGACGTAACATGAATTAACCACGAATTTCCAAGTAAAGAAGCCTGGATTATCGACTTGGCTATATTACAATAGCTTTATAAAGAACAGTGTTGCCAAATGTAGAGTCGGTTCCAACTAGTGAACTCTATGTTAGTATAGAGTTCACTGGTTGCAGCTAATCCATTGCACGTCATAAAATTTTTGTTTCCTTCATTTTCCGATACATATCAAAGAAAATTATAGCTACGCAATAGAAGTCCGATGTAATGTTAATAATTCAACCTCTCGATGGATCCCAGTTTTCAAGGCAGGGATCCTTCTTCGTCAAGCGGCCGGGCTTTGCCGAATGCACGTCCAGAGTTGTCGTCTTTCCGGGTAAAGTCCGTCTATCTATCTTACAAACTCATTATAAATGCAGGGACGCACTCGTTGCTGATATAATAAAAGGTTGCGCTGCTTTAAAATAATAATATATTATGAAAGCGTGGAAAAAAATATTTTTTTTTATCTGCCTGTATGCAACAAAAGTGTCGTACTGATTTTTTATGTTAGAAAGAAAACGCAAAATAGTATATTACGTTACAAGACCGGAAAGTACTATTTTACAGGGCGAGCCGCCAGGCGAGTCCTGGAAGCCTGCGAGTCCTGTAAACGTACTTTCCGGTTGTGTAACGTACAATATTTTTTTTTAAATCGACGCAAGTTCAGCATTTTTTTCTTTACACCAACATTTGAAAACGGCAAACGTTTTTCATACTTGTCCCTGGACTTATGCGGCAACAAATCGTGAGTAGCTCTAGCAGCCGCTTCAGTTATTTCAAGAGGAATTTCACCTTCATCCACATTCATTTCCATAATATAATCTAACTTTTAACTTTTAAACACAATTTTTAATAAGCAGTATCAAATTTGACAGTTCGTTGCCATGAAACGCCATGAAAGAAACAATCAAGTCAAAGCCTACTTATTATGGGTTTGGTTCGTTTTCTCAAATATTGATCGGAATGTAAAAAAGGGCCCGGTAAAGTAAAAAGAGGGACCGGTAAAGTACTTTACCGGTCCCTCTTTTATGACTTTCTGGTCTAGACCGATAAAATGACATTTTCCGGTTAAAAAATTGAGTAGAAAGTGGTTGCTTTCCAGTCGATTTAAAAAAAACATATTTTAAATGTAATTTAATAATAAGTAATAATAATAAAATAATAATATAGCAGTATATAAGATACAATACAATTATAATTTTAACATATAAAACGGTTAATAATTAAAACAAAATATACATATACCTACAATAATTATTATACATGTTAACCAAAGTCAGTTTCACTGTTACTGTCGTCGTCATCAAAGTTCACAATAATTCTTTCTCTGGGCAACAGATCTATATTTACGTGTAATTTTCCTACTTTTTGAGCATGCGCTACACAATGTTCTCAGCTTTGTTTGGAATATTTTGCATCTCTGACTGGACTAAAGCTGTCACAGAAGAATTTAAGATTGGCGAAACATTATTCCTCCTTACCGATGCTTTCAGCTGGTGCCATATATGTTCAATTGGGTTGAACATTCAATGATAAGTCTTAACACGGTATGACCCATTTCTGCCGCCAAAGTATCACAATAATATTGCTTTTTTATTGAAAATTAAAATTTCGAGCAATTGCTTTGTTGTGCAATTTTCCTCAAAATACATATTATTTTCCATCATATAGTCCTGGATGGTAACTCTTGTGTCATTGGAACACGGAACTTTATTTAACCTACGACTTGGTAGCTCGCATTATTCATCACTATCACACTATTTGGTAATAATTTGTTTTTAAACCAGTCTTTAAATAGTTCTGCCGTAGTATCATCGTGATAATCAACAAGGGAGTTCTTTATATTTTTGGCTGATAAGGCCAAAGCGTTTGGTATAAATCCGTTTTTTTTCCCAGCATGAATTATTTTTATACGCTTACCTTTATTTGATGGATCCTTGGTTCTGCATTGACCCGATAAATCTACCCAACCTTTATCTGGAACTTCGTGTGTGTCATACCACGTCTCGTCCAAATAAATAAGATCCCTTCCATCCTGTCTATATCCATGGGCTGCAATTAGGTATTCCATCCTCCATCTTTTTAACCGGGCCGATTCCATAATTACTTGTCGTTTGTTAATTTTTTTCATACGTAAAACCAGAAGAGCTTTTTTTTCGGATAAACTTTTATCTTTTACGAAAACTAGATTGCTTAGAAATTTCCGCTGTCGCGTTTTTATCTATTACCGTTTGTTCGAGTTTAAATTGCTAAAAAGTGATCTAGTTTGAGTTTAAAAAATAAAAGTTTATCTGATCTTAAAAAAAAGATCGAGTGGTTTTGAGCTAGAGAAATTCACGAATTTTGGCATGAATAGATACTAAAAAAAAATAATACTTTACTAAAAAAATTTTGACACCATCAAATTAATTTGTAACAATATGTCAGGTTGCCGAGCAATGAAAAAGAAAAGCTACTCAATTTTTTTACCATTTAATTTTTAGCTGGAGAGGGTTTTATCGCGATAAAAAGGATGCACCTTTTTTATCGATGTCAAAGTGATAAAAATGCAAATGTCAAATGCGCATTTTATTGTAGGAGTGAATTTATCATTTTAAAACCGTTTCTTAAAATACATTTCCTTATAGTCTCACGATAACACTCTATTCCTGTATCATCTTTTTTTAATCTTTGCAATAGGGTTTTTAAAGTGAAAATCATTTGTTCCTTGAAGATGGCATATATTTTTCTACGAATTATATCGACATCCGTCGCGTCCAGTTTCTTAAGAGTAAAATAGTCTTTCCTCTTTCTTCTCTCTACTATAGGTTTATTTACAACAAACCACACTGTGCTCACCGGCCTGCGTGTCAAAGCTGCCGCTTCCTTCACTGCACCAAATTTTGAAAAACCACTTGGTGTACTGGTTTCTTTCCACGGACGAAACATTCTTAGATATCACGTTTAATTGGCAACAAATAACTTATTGTCTAAACCAATACAAACTTCTAACTGAATTTTAAAACCAAAAATCAGCATATTTAAATAACTAAAATAAACCTATTTTATTGTACCCTAATTACTTTAAGAGGGTTACTGAGAAAATATAATAATATAGTAGTCTTTAAATAGATCCGTACCTGGAGTCCCCAGATCAGGTGGCCGAATTTTACACCTCACTGATAGGTTATTATGACAGTAAGGGATTAGCATTTATAATGAGTTTGTAAGATAGATAGACGGACTTTACAGCGCCTCTCGCGGTTCTAAGCCGCTCATAAGGATTACACATCTATTGCGTACCTATAATTTTCTTTGTACATATGCACTTTAATACCTCATCCTCTTATCCTGCTAGAAATTCCAATACTTCTATAAACTAAAAATCCGTAATCTATACTCTTATTTCTTAAGGGTCGACAGCACAGCGAATGGTCATTAGTCGTAAAACCGCAATAAACCATACCCATGACAATATCAGGTACCTGGTCGTAAATTACACAGATATCTTATTTCATGGTAGAATATTTCCAACTTATTTTGTAAATTTTTATATGAAAATTAAAAAATATTAATTTAATTTTATTGTTGAAAAAAAAATTTTTTTCATATGTTGTTAACTAACTTGTAGATATGGGGCCCAATATTTACATAAAGTTTTTTCATTTTTAGGAAAAGTTTTTTTAAAAAGGGGTAGGTGGTTATAAAAAAATTGAATATAACCTGTGCATGAGCTAACCACAACAGTGTTAACTACTGCTTCATTTATAATTAAAACTTCACTTATATTCGAATCGTAATACAATTAAGATGTTAATATGACTATAGTTAGTACATTGGGTCTTCAACTTTACATTTCTCATCCTGTTAGGTTGTACCAACTCGGTGCTGTGACGTCATAGCCGCATGACGTAGGCACAGCGAGATACGCAAAAAGTCACATTACACTGAAAAAAAAAAGCCTTTTGTTTAGAACACCACCAACAAGGTTAGGCTCTTCTATAGCCAATTATACCCACTGCTCAATCGACGCAGCACCCTCAGTCACAAAACCAAATTCCTTCTTATCAACTCTATCATCCGCCCCACCCTCACATACGGTTCAGCAGCTTAGGGATACGCAGCCCCAACCAGCCTCAACCGTCTCCAATCCCTTGAAAACCGTTACATCCGCACAGCCATGGTTCATTCGTAACGTAGATCCACCCCGAGATACCCCCCTTACCCGATACCTCCGTGAAAGAGGAACCAAAATTCTCACCGCCACCCTCATCCGCTTATCAGACAAGCCTCTGACTACGATATAAGTTTGATACAGAGAATAAAGCCAGATGGCTCCATCTCGTGGTGCTGGTAAATAACACCAATTTCTAAGCATACCTGCGCCCTCTGACATGGACTTATCAAGCCACAAATATCAGAGGAAAACCTGCAAAGACAGAACGTCACAATTACAGGAGTCCTCGCTAGGCAGCGCTATGCGTTTTGTCGGTTTAGTAACCGAAAACTTAACACATTGAAAAGGGTTTGCTTTTTTCTTCTGCCAGACTATCCTCAGACGCGTTTCGCTGTATAACAGCTCATCAGTGAGGCTATGGGTTCTGACAAAGTGTTATTTACCAGCACCACGAGATGGAGCCATCTGGCTTTATTCTCTATATCAAACCGATTTTTCTGTTTTAAAACAGACGCCGATGCCTTTTCCTTTTGTCAGAACCCATAGCCTCACTGATGAGCTGTTATACAGCGAAACGCGTCTGAGGATGGTTCTGGCAGAAGGAAAAAGCAAACCCTTTTCAATGTGTTAAGTTTTCGGTTACTAAACCGACAAAACGCATAGCGCTGCCTAGCGAGGACTCCTGTAATTGTGACGTTCTGTCTTTGCAGGTTTTCCTCTGATATTTGTGGCTTGATAAGTCCATGTCAGAGGGCGCAGGTATGCTTAGAAATTGGTGTTATTTACCAGCACCACGAGATGGAGCCATCTGGCTTTATTCTCTGTATCAAACCGATTTTTCTGTTTTAAAACAGACGCCGATGCTTTTTCCTTTTGTCAGAACCCATAGCCTCACTGATGAGCTGTTATACAGCGAAACGCGTCTGAGGATGGTTCTGGCAGAAGGAAAAAGCAAACCCTTTTCAATACGATATAAGTGCCCCGCACCGACACAAAGGCCCCCGTCACCAGCTCCTTTACGTGTGCCCCCCCTCCCGAGATACTTCTCCCAAAACCTTCTAAAGCCCACGTACCCGACTCCACGTGAACAGCGGAGCATTGCTGTTAATGGTGAGACCCTGCGGAACGGACCGTAGGGGGGGGGGGGGGAGGCAGGTAAGTCTAGGAGGAGTAAGCGGAGATCAGAGTTCGCGATAGCTCTGGCCCCCCGATAACTCCTTCAAGGTGGGCTCACCCTATTCCGTGTTAAGACCAGTTGTTTTAATTTCTCTCTATTAACCGACCAACATTTGATTTCCCGAGGGTGGTCGCTAAAGAGATTTTACTGTATTTACAACTAGAATCATCGTATAAGGTAAAATACAATAAATTATAAGAATTAATTTCTTGTATAGGTAGGTACGTACCCAATGTTTTATTAAAATAATAATAATAAACGTAATACATATAAATATAATATATAAAAAAATACTACTTTAATACTTATTTACGGCATTAGAAACCACCTTAAATAAACATACACTACAACCAGAAAAATACTGTACGTGTTTTTATCTTAACCTTAAACGTAATACCCTGCCTTAAAACGACAATTCGAACCAAATTCGGAGAACCACAGTTATTAGCAAAAAAAACAGACAAGAAACTTTTGAATTAAGTTTGAACTGTTGCACCTTCCATACAGCCGACTTGGTGTTTGGTCAAATGTAATTTAAATATACAGGGTGTTCCTAAATATCATGTATATACGGAAGAAGGTAATTCTTTGGATTATTTCATGACTAACTAATTTATATAAACAGTCAGTTATGTTCAAGGAACAGTTAATCGCAGGTCACCAAATTATGATAAGTTTAAAGGAACAATGGTACTCACAAAGAACGAGGGACGAAAAACATATTTTAAGTCTGTACTTTATGCAAAGAAAATCATAACTGGGAAAAATGTGACAAATTTTTGGAAATGAACGTAGATCAACGTTGTCAAAGGCAATTACATGTGTTTCTGTTCTCTAAATGCCGAAACCGAATGCAAAATTTCAGCATGCAAGAAACTCACCATAGGCTCCTTTATTTTGATGCCCCAACACGAACTTTGACAAATGAAGAAAAAACTAGAGCTACACAAGATAAAAATATTAAAAATCCAGGATATAAAATCTTCACTAACTCTCATCCTGTCAAGTAGTAGCTCACACGATCAAAAAATAATATAATGAAATTCTTCTAAAAATTGCTCCACTCTTTTTAAGAACTGAAAAGACAGAGAAGAAAATATATGCACTTCTTGATGAAGGCTCAACTGTACGTCTTATTGATGAAAAACTGGCAACAGAACTAGATACGTATGAACCTAAAACAATTTTAAATTTAAGATGTCATATGAAGATCTCCAAGCTGCAGAGAATTATGGTGTTTGGCAGTCCAAAAAGAAGCATTTCCCTAAAACTATAAACAATTATTAAAAGCCAAAAACGTTGAAAAAGAAGGTCACAAGCCGTTGCTTTACAAGATAATGGTCGTCAGTTTCTGTATATCGCAGAAAGGTTTGGCCATCCACGCAGTACGATATCCGATGCGACACAAAGATTTAGTCAAACTGGTTCTTACTCGAGAAGACCCCGGGCAGGGAAGACGAAGAGCCACAAATGCAGTTGAAGATCGATTTCTTCGTCTTCTCCGGTTTTAGCTATAAGATTGGCAGATGTTCATCGTACCTTAGTTTCATCTGAAACCGTACGCAGAAGGTTGAGAGGATAGAATCTAATATCTCATGTACCTACATTAGGATCTCTATTAGAAACAGGTCATCGAAGGCAGCGCCTTGAATTTACTCGAGCTCATGCAAATTGGGACATGAACGACTGGCAAAACGTTCTCTTTACAGACGAGTCTCGTTTTACGGGATATTCACCTGACGGACGTCAAATAGTGTGAAGAAGGCCCGGAGAACGATACTCTCAATGTTGTTTCTCTCCTAGAGTGCAATTGGTGGCGGAGGAGTGATGGTGTGGGACGGCATTTCTTTGAAAGCCCGTACAGGCCTCATTACACTTCAGGGGGTATTGACGCTGATAAATACATTAGACAGTGCCTAGAAGAACATGTGGTACTATATTCGCATTTTATAGGATAAATGCACGACAATGCTCGACCGCACAAATAACGAGGCAATATTTGAACGATGTTGACGTTCAAGTATTGGACTGGCCCTCAAGAAGTCCGGATCTGAACCCTATTGAGCATATGTGGGATACACTAGGAAGGAGAGTTAGGCAGAACTACGGCGAGTTTCAAACTGTGGTTGCGTTAGCACATGCGGTGACAAGCGAGTGGCAGATACGCGGTTGCTGCTTTAATTGAATCTATGCCTGAAAGGATGAGAGCTGTTATTCAGGCTTGTGGAGGAAATACTCGATTTTAATAAAATAATCTTAATACCACTATTGCCCGTGTTATTTTTTAATTTTTTGTTGCTAATGAAGGATTATTGCTTTATTTCTTTTAAACCTGTGTTTTTCCTTTAATAATCCAGATGTCGGTATGAATCAAAAAACAAGTTGTTGAGAAAAGAAGGGACCTAAAAATTTCGTACAAAGAAACATTAACAGTTCTTAAATTTTTCCACAGGATGTTTAGAAATTAAGCGTAAAATGCAATTTTTTGTGCTAGCCTGTATGTCAACATATCCATTTACACTGTTCGTAAAAACGATATCAGAACATGATGAAGATGACAGCATCCGCAATGTGTCAAGAAATTATCGAACTTGGTAAAAAAACTTAAAAGTTATTTAAGATTGAATTGAAGCAACATTTTTTCCATCCGATTAATTTTGTGGTCCAGTGTAGTTATGGCGTTTCTTTTCTAAAATTGCCTCCCCTGAAGAATATGCTAAATATGACATAACACTTTTTCCTCTGTGATCTTCAGATGCATTTATCAAGATTTTCACCTACCATTTCGAAAAAAATTATAATATGTGTGTTATAATGTATATTGGTGAAAACAAATGACAGCAGATACTTTATTATCCTTCAGTTTAAAACACCATGTGGTGAAAGAAAGCATTGCAATAATTTAACACGGTCGTTAGGGATACAAGATATGTTTCGGCAATCGTTCTATAGGGCTACAGCTGGGGCAACATCTTCTGGCTGTACCCCTAGGCAATATTTTCGGCTCGACACTGACTATTAACGAAATAAAACGCTACAAACTTTTTCCGGTACATATGATAAAATTATTTATAGTTAAACTCGATTCAAAATTTTCTGGCCCGTTTTTTTTTGCTGATAAGTGTACAAAAATACCTTAAACAAATAGGTGGCAAAATGTAAAACGTGACACCTGATGCGGTATTAAGTTGTACAGGGTTATCCAACCAAAACTAGACAAGGCGATTTTTTGACTTTTCCTGTACTTTTATAAAAAAACTGAAATAGCCATCTTAAGTCATTTTCTCCCGCGAATTCTTCAGCAAAAAACAATTGAACATCAAACAAAAGTACTATAGGGGTCACTTTGATATTTTTTTAAATGAGATGCCGTATTTTTAATGAGCTTATCCGATTTCTCATATAAATTTTGATCTAAAATGTTGGATTTTTAATTCAAAAGCGCCTTTTTTCTTCAGTTTTAAATTCGGAAAATGTTAAAAAAAAAAAAAAAATAAATAAATAAATTAAAAATCCAACATTTTAGATCAAAATTTATATGAGAAATCGGATAAGCTCATTAAAAATACGGCATCCCATTTAAAAAAATATCAAAGTGACCCCTAGTACTTTTGTTTGATGTTCAATTGTTTTTTGCTGAAGATATTCGAATTCGCGGGAGAAAATGACTTAAGATGGCTATTTCAGTTTTTTTATAAAAGTACAGGAAAAGTCAAAAAATCGCCTTGTCTAGTCTTGGTTGGATAACCCTGTACATAAACATAACTATCAAACTTGTAACTAAAAAACTTAACCATTATTATCTCCAACTGAGACAGAAAAACGAAAAACAGCCATCATTGGGAAACGACAGCCAAGGCTTATAAGGCTTTCCACCAGAAGTCGCCTTTCTTACCACAAAGTGTCTCACTTTCTTGAGTTTCTATTTTAGTTTCATGGCCACCAACTGTAACTTATTACTAAATCGAAAAATACTTGCTCCGAGACAGTGCTACCAATCCAGTTCTTCCGGTAGACCGCCTGGGTAGTTTCCAGTAAGACATGCCGTGCAATGTCCTATTTCTCGGTCTTTTATCTTTATTTCTTTCTGCACGGCTTTCACTAAACCATCAACGCTAAGGTAGTGTAGACTGTCAGCACCTTAAAAGAAGCACAATTTCGCTTAAACTTCGTGCTTATACAGGGTGTTGATAAAGTTTGAGATAATAGATTTTCCAAGTAAGCGAATCACCGAGAAATAATCCTAACTTCGGTTTGCCTTGACCAAATTTAACAAACTTTGTCTCGTTTCAGAGAACTTATCCTATAGTAACATTTAAAATTTGTTATGACTATCTTGTGTTGTATTCTTCGCAGGGTTGAGATGATTAAAATCATGATTTTAATCAGTATGATTTTTTTTTAACAAAATCATGATTAATTTAAAAAAGAGTTTTAAAATTTTAACACTTAAAATGTATTTGTTCATACAAAAAATAAAACCCAGACGCATTTTTATGTGGTGTTATTTATTATTTTATTATAATAAAGGAAAAGAACAGCTGGTTATTACAAAAATAAAACTTTAAAAAAATTAAAACTAAAAAAACCTTTTTAATACAAAAAAATACTTAATTTAAACAAAAAAAATATAAAAAAACCTAAGTGTTATAATGCTTAAATAGAAATACTAGTTTAGCTGCTTTGTCACTGCCAAGTCTGTTTCTTATATCTGAATGTACGAATCCATAAGTAGAAAACATCCTTTCGATATCAGCAGACGATGCACAGGCACACAAAACAGAAATTACTATAGGGAGCACTTGCTTAATTTCTGAAACATCTTCTTGAGATCTCCACCACTGTACTGCTGTTACATTTTTGATTATTTCCTCTGAAAACAGAGTTTTGTGAAAAGGGTCCGACTTAGCTTCCAACTTAATTAGTAATGGTAATAATTCTGTGTCTGCAAAATATTTGGAAACAATGTGTAGAGCATCTCTCTTTTCTTCAGCTAGTAATGGATATTCTTCTTTGTTTATTGTAGAATCCAAAATATACGCCAAAAAGTGAAAGGGGGTTAGAGCTTGAACATATCTGTTCTTAAATAATTGATATTGACACGAGCTTCTTTCTTACTATATACTACAAAAATATAGAGAAAAAATTAATGAAATTTAATATGGATATCAACAAAAGACAAAAACCGACAAACTTTACCTATATCCCCATTAGAAAACAAATTTTTGCAGATACTACTAGTGGATGATAAACCCATATTTAAAATTTTTTTGTGTAAAACAATGTATTACCTAATAAAAGCAACAAAAAACAATCCATTTATAATAAATGCTCTAAACTACACCCGTTTGCATCAATACATTTTTGATACCCCGTTTTTAATTTATTAATTGCCGCAGTTATCCAATCGGGATGGTTAGTATTAATATTATTTATTTCGTTAATCACTCGTGCTTCAATTTCTAATATATTATCGCTGTTTTTAAAATATATTTTATTTTTCAAAGTTCCCCAAAGAAACGTGTCAAGTGGTGGTAAATCGGGACTGTTAGGCGGCCAGGATATAACACCATATCTCCCAATCCAAACTTCGAAATTGGCATTTAACCGTTCAGTAACCTGAGCAACGTTATGCGGAGATGCGCCATCCTGTTGCCAAATTATGGAGTTAGCCACGTTTAAAGGTAGCTCATCTACACGATTTTCTACAGCATTTAAAAGTTCCATATATCTTGCTCCTGTCAGATTGTTCTCAAGAAATATTGGACCAATAATCTTGTCACTTAATATACCGCACCATACATATAAGCAACGCCTTCCAGATCTTTTTGTTTCCAGGATTTTGTGTGGATTAACATCAGCCCAAAAATGCAAATTTTTTTCTATTGGGTGATCCCGAGGTGCAAAAACTGGATTCATCAGTCCATAAAATGTTTGAAAATAACTCCCTATCTTGTTCTAGTCTGGCTAAAATATCCCTACAGAAATTAAGCCTTCTTTCTTTGCCGCTTTCACTTAATTTTTGGTGTCTATGGAATTTATATAGATGCATGTTATATTTTTTTAAAGTTTTAAAGACTTCAATATGGTTTGTCTAAATCCGCCATGGCCTCGCGTATAGAATTCAGTGGATTTTCTATAAACATTGAAATCTGAGTTACACAATCAACTAGCAACAACTAACGATTCTATGTTACCTTGAAAATAAAGAAGAGTTTCCAATTCTTCCTCCTCATTTATAATCACCGTTCCTTTTTTTTCTTTTTAATGATTTTGTGGTGTGCACCAAATTGTATTCTAAAAGTATTTAGACTTGGTATTCTATTTAGATTCTCACCATATAAATTAATATACTCTTGGCGTGCCTTGTATTTATTTTTATTATTTTTTAAGATTTTAAACTTTTGTTTTTTTTTAAGATTTTAAACTTTTGTTTATCCGAATACGCCATTTTTGTGAAGAAATTTAATGATTTGACAGATGCGTAGAATATAAACAATTGCAGCATATTCAATAGGCCATTATTATTTTGTCTAGGCCTACTTATGTTATTTATTAAAATTGTAATTATTAACACAACCTTTTAAAATAGACCATACAAACCATATATATTTGAAACCAGAATAAAATTTTCCGCCAGAAGAGCGTATAATATATAGCGTGTTCCATTTAAGAAAACATTAAATTGCAAAATATTTGCAATTTTTGATATTCATTTGCTTCGTCTTATATCATTTCCTAAAAATTCATGACAGATCCTACAACTTTAGTGCTTAAAGTTTTTTTGATATCTCACAGTACAGTGTGTTACTTAATGATCGGCCGTAATTCCAAGGTCAAATTCCTGAACCAAATTCAAGTAGAAAAGTTCATATAAGCATGTGTCCTAAAAAGCCTGGTTTTCAGGATACAAGGTGTCAAAGTTTAAAAAAAAATCAGTTTTTTATTAATAACTCAAAGATCCTTTTGTCGATTTTGGTGAAATTTGGCTGTGTTGTCCGTTGTGATAAAACGCTAAGTTAGCACTAACTAGATGATAATTATACGTTCCAGTGACGTCCCGAGGGGCAGTCAAACAAATAATATTGACAAAAAAAATGTACGCCACTGACTTGTTTAAAAATTTTATATTGTACTCGGGTTAAGCAGCTAAAAATTTAACTTTTTTGTCTCTTGATATTTTATCGTATCTTGATTCGTTTTCGAGAAAAAAAAATAAAAGCCACTTCATTGCATGTCGAAAATTTTTTTATCTTAAAACCCAGACTTTTTAGGACATGTTTATATGAACTCTTCTTCTTGAAATTGGTTCGGGAATGCGCCTTTGGAAGAAATAGATTCAATACTGAGAAATCTGGTGAAAACCGCACGTCAATATCTTAATTTAAGCGAGTTGACAGTTGCTCAGACTTCTTGACGCACCCTGTGTATTTTTTAGAAATCTTAAAACATAAAATGAAACGAAATGTCCGCGTTTACCCGGAAAATCCATTATACCAAACTTTGTCAGCGCCCTGTATGCGCGTCAAATTGCCACGCCCTGTATAGTCAAGTTGCAGCACACTTATCTCTTGATGCAGATTGTTGCATTTACTGCTATACAAATTTACTTACCCACTTTGAGAGCGATATCTTCAAAATCTTTTGCGTTAGCAATAAGTTCCTCCCGTGTAGGGATGTTTATACCCATGTAACAAGGGAATTTTAGTGGAGGACTTGCAATCCTGTGAAATAATTGTTATTTATAATACAATGCATGTAAGTCACGCAAAAAAAAATTAGATTATAAGGCCTTTGGCCAAGTGGTATAATTTTTAAATGGCATTCGTGTGTCATACAATATTTTATCCAACACTTCATGACTCAATGTAAACTAGAAGACCCTGTATTATATTTGAAACAATAATAATAATAATTTCCTTCATTGCCAACACAATCCTAAAGCATGTTTTAGAGTTGGCAACACTATCTGCAACTCAATTGCTGTAATGCATTGCACAAGCAAGACGTTGCCTGAAATGTTTCTTGTAGGACTTTTTTACAGTTGGAAATTCAATTGTGATTAAAAGGGATATCCAACATTATAAAAATAAATGTCTCTGTTGCCAATCTGTCAAGGGGACAGTGACGGCTGGTGCGTAAGCGCTGCAGTGCTGCAGAGCTCCCAAAAAAATGAAGAAAAATAATAATAATTACATAATCTATAAGAAATATTTCATTTCAATTGTATTAATTCTTGCTCGGATTGTTTTGCCAGCTCTAGACTCGTGTGTGTGGCGGACTGTACAAGTACATACCGCGGCGATCGCCAAAGTAAAGTCGACCAATGGAATATCGTACCGACACTACCCTGTCGCTGAATTATTTTTGATCTGGGCAACACGATCGGGCTCGGTGAGCTCCTTCGAACACCCGCGCGCACTTCGCTTCCCCCGTAACGGTCTAAAATAAAGCCGTGATTTAACTGGAGAGTTCGCTGCATTTAGTCCAGCGCAGTGCGGTTCGCGGGATACGGTATTGAATAGTATCGAACGAATTTTTCCGCAACTGTTTAGTATACGGCAAGTTGAACTTAAAAACAATAATAATTGAGTGCGGAGGTGGTTTTTGTGTATTGCTGTGAAAATTATTAACTGTGTAGTGTACTATAGAAGTGGTCTTCGATTTAATTAATGTGAAGAGATTTTTTAAATATTCTTGCGAAGAAAAGATAAAATTAAAAGCAAAAGGCAGACCATTACCAGATATTATTATTAAAAAATCTAGTATACGTAGAGGAAAAAGCTATACACGTAAATTTAATAGACATTTATTTAAAAAATTAATGGATTTGTGGATGTAACAACAAAAATGCTTTATACTGTTTTCTCTGCTTACTTTTTGGTTCAATTCAATGACCGAAGATCGTTTAACAGCTCTTTCCATGCTATCTATTGAAAAAAAGTTTATCTCCGAAATAGACAATTTTAATGACAAAGTGATTACAAGATTTGCGAACCGAAAAGAACGTAGGATAGACTTATTTTATAAAAAATAGGTAAGTTTAGTATTTTTTTAAAAAATACGTTATTATTTTTTATCTAGGTATTAATAATTTTCCTACTTGAAAAGCAAGATTCGTCAACAAAAAAGGGCGTGGCACCCAAAAATTTTTGCGGCGCAAAATGTACTTTAAATCTGGCAGCAATAGCGGAGACCCACTGAAACTAACATATGAAAAACAATTAGTTGTGGAAAAGCGTGGTCGCCCTATGCCCGATTTAAATATTAAAACTGCGGGTAAAAGTCGTGGCAAAATTTATAATTTA
Source organism: Polydrusus tereticollis (assembly GCA_963920685.1). NCBI lineage: Eukaryota > Metazoa > Arthropoda > Insecta > Coleoptera > Curculionidae > Polydrusus > Polydrusus tereticollis. The sequence continues at coordinate 52,423,936 of OY987334.1, read as the reverse complement.
AAATTTTTATAAATGGGCGTGGTCCAAAAAAATTTTCCCTGCCTTATCTATGCAGCACACCTACTAATAGAGTTCACGAGCCGCCACTGCAAGGGGAGATAAGAAAATAACATACTAAGCATGCATAACCTTTCTTTTATTACCTTATTTGGCTAGACAGAAACAGAAACATTTCTATGAAAACGGAGATAACACCATTTTTAATGGTAATCAGATACTTATACTTCGAGTCCAAATTTGCTGTCAGTGACTCATCACTAGCATATAGGGAGCTCCGGGTTTTACGACGCCAGGGGAATGAATTCCAGTGGCGTGGTCATTTCAAAAAATTATAAGTGATGAAATAATTTTTTATAAATATAATTTATTTCATTAACCCTTAAGGGCTACGACTCTCGGTAGGTTTGCTTGGACGGTCGCGGCGAGGGGCGAAGCTACTAGTCGGGGAGTAGGCGGTGACATATTCTTCCAGGGCCGATTTTCTCGCTGTTTTTGGCTTAATGCATTGACACTCGTAAAATATTAAGCAGTATCTTTGAGTATAAACTGGCTATTATAAGTGAAAATGGCGAGAAATGTGTGAACATACTGAGTAAAAGTAACCTGTCTGGAATAAGAATAGAACCAATAAGGTAGCGATCAATAATACCTGCACAAATATTTAACTTAAATTGATGCTGATGATGATGTGCAACTTTAATGGCATGTGGATTTTCATCGGAATAAATATGTTCATTGTGCAGATTGGTTACTCCAGATCTTGTAAAGCACGCCTCGTCAGTAAACAATATTTGTCTACAAAAATTTGGATCACGGATTCTTTTGTTTCTAATAAATTGACAAAATGTAAGCCGCTTGGGGGATCAGTCGGTAAAAGTTCATGGACTTTTTGCACGTGATGTGGATGTAACAACTGTTCTTTTAAAACCTCATTGACAATCGTTTTAGGAACATGTAACTCACGTTCTAAGCGTACTTGGTTCTTCTTCAACTCTTTCCAGAATGTTCTTTTCTGTTTCACAGTTCGAGTTGTTGGCATACAACCCCTGCCTTCAAATTTTTTCTCAAAGCTGCCCGTTTCCCGAAGATGACGCTCGATATTGGCAAATGTTTGGTGGTTTGGTATTCGACGGTTAGAAAATCTCTCCATGTAAACCCTAGCACTCTGACGCCCATTTCCTTGACAAACCCCGTATACCAGGAGCACGTCAACCTTCTCAGAGTTCGTATAATTTTCCATGTTTAATGGTAAAATGAACTTGTAATTCAAGAATGTTGATCGTATACTTTAGTCAATTTCATAGACTGGTGACAATTTGTTAATAATTGTCAAATTATTAAATGCCATAGCAACAAGGCCACTAAAAAAAATATCGTTACAGGTAATTTTAATTTAATTTTATTACTAATGTTAATAATTGATGTATGCAGGTAATTGTAAATATTTTTTTTCTGGCAAAACAGCTCATCCAACGAAAAATATTGAAGAGGTAAAATAGCATCCAAATACATCCAGTCACTCGACAAAAATATCTGGGTTGTCATAACGCCGTTGATATAAAAAATCAGGAGAAATGTTGACGTATTATATCACTTGTATAACATTACCACTTATTTACCGCCGGTCACTATACTACTAGAAAACGTCATTTTATAGTATTAGCCTACATACTAAAAGTCATTAAAATCAATTAGGAGTTTTCACGTAATTTAGGAAAAACCAATATTTTTACAAATTTTTGACGCCCTTTACCGACTAAACGAGACAATTTTGGATATAACTAAGTCGGCTTAGATCGACCTATTTTGACGTCAGGAGTCTGTCGTCAAACATTGTTATACGTTGTACACGTATTTTTCGAACACCCTGTATATCCTGAGTAAAGTAAGGCAAAAAATACCCACTATAAAGTATGCGACATCTCATTTACAGGGTGTTTTCTTTCTAGGTCCAAAGTCAGCAAACTTCGAATTGAAAAATGTCACTTTTATTAAAATGTAACACCCTATATATTTTTCAGCCATTTTATAGCTCGTCAAAAGCTCTTCAACTTTTGTGAAGAATGTCCTATCCCTATCTCTAATAGTTTTTGAATTATTTTGATTTTTCGGAATTTACAAATATATAATGGGTACTACCTCTCGCGATAGAAATAAGAACCTGTAGCTAACAAACACACAAAGTGTTGGATAAAAGGAATCTATAGTGACAAATCTTATAAATTACTATGGTTCCCAAACCTTATATGCACTTCTTTAGCTCCTGCTTTTCTTAGCAACTTTATTATCGGCCCCACAGTATTTCCACGGACAATGCTGTCATCTATAAGAATAATTCTTTTATCTTTTACATTTGTCATGATTGGACCTAAAAAAAATTACTTAAATAAATAAGAAAAATGTAATGTAGCAGCAAATTCAGCTTTAATCTTTTCGTAATATTTATACCATGATAACTATACCCTATTTTAAATTGGGAGAAAGTACTAAATGAGGATCATCCAGTGGTCATTCCATGGAATATAGAATCAACAAACTTTTGTATTATCATTTCTGAGAACTAAACCACAACATCGTTCTTTTACTAAGATGCCAGACTAACTAATCACTGCCGTCGGAAAACTGCAATTCTCGTAAGGAACCTCTTTAAAAAAGAATTATGATATGCAATCTCGTTGCATACCCAAATAGACACGACGTAGTTGCCCTTTTTGGCTGAAAAAAACCTTTTTAGAAGAATATTACATTGCTGTGATCGAACTAGAGTGACACCTTGTGTCAGAAAATACTCTCTCTCAATCTCAAACAGAGTATAACTATTAAAAATTACATTGTAATAAAGTCCGAAAGTTCCCGGCCCTGAATATTTCGACACACTTCTTTCAATGCCGCCAAAAAATAATCTGGATCTTACTGGCACGCAAAAGTTTATGCAACGCGTCTCTTGGGGACTGAAAGTGAACTACCACCGACTCTAGCGCCACCAAAGTTTAACTGCGGTGCACCAAGATATGAATTGTAGAGCTGCCACAGTTAAGCCGGAACTTCTCCGACCTTACTACGTATGTTTATGTGACTTTAATTGTATTTTAACTTACTGAATTTAAGAGCGACATTCATTTGTCGTAATCTATTGCTAGGTTGGATGAATGTCCGTCCAACATAGGTATTTTTGGCCAGCAATTCACCTTGTGGGATTTTTGACTAAAACATTACAGCAAGCTGAAGAATTTATAATGAGGGGTGTAACCATACAACGTTAATAAAGAACTAACCTATTTTGTATAATATTTATGGCATGTAATAAAGACTAACCTAAACTAAAGTAAATAATGAAATAATTCCTACAGTGTGTCCCAGTCGCAAGAAGTGTGCAACAATATGGGAAACTTGTGCTGATTTTCACATGGGTTACTGTGTTCCGACCATGTACCGAATTTGTCGTTGTTTTCTAAAATCCGAAAAATGTATGATCCATAAATAAAGTATTATGAAAATGGCCAAGTGCCTAAGGTGTTTGGTGACCGTTTCCGAGTGATCTTACAAAACCCTGGAGGGTATTTGTTTTCAACCAAAAGTTTTGAAAGTGTTTGTTTGAGAGCCATACTTTAAAATTAGTAAAATTCAAAATTCAATTTTTCTAGGACGGAATATATTATGCTAATTTAAATAAACCTTCAACTAGTTTCAATACGCAGTTAATAGCGGAATAACTAACAAAGAAAATTACCTCTTATAATTTCTTGGTTTCAAAAAATATGTATCTAACAAAAACTGACCAAAGATTCAAAAACATGTCTATTTATAAATTAACAGTCTTTATGGTAGCCGCAAAACAAATTTTCATAATAATAAATATTATGTAAGCTAAGTTTCTTTGAAACCATAATTTGTACAAATTTCTGATTGGCAATATATAAAATCATGGCCGAGGTGGTCATGACAAAGTATCATATGACGATGCTTGTGACACCATTGCTTAAGCCAATTGGTATCCCCTTAGTAGGTTCGAGGAAGGAAGGTGGGCCAATTTGAGCATCTGGGGATTCTCTAAAAGCTCGAGGAAGAAGGAAGCTTATTTTCTGTCGGTTTAAGGCAAAGTCTGTTCTGACCCGAAATTGTGTATTTTATCAATGCACATATAAATACTGAAGATGTGTTGTCTCTAAAAGGTCTGTATAAAATGCTAGCACAAATTCCTAAACCTAAAATATGACGATCAAGCCCTAGAGCTTGCAATATCAACGTGAAAATGGTTATAAGACCGCATGACCGCGGCACAGTCTGTGCTTAGCAGGAACACAGTATCCTATGTGAAAATCAACCTTTATTGATCAAGTACTAATTTTGACCTGTGCAATTTTTAAGTATACCATACAGGGAGTGCAAAAAATGTAAGTATTAAAATGTGTTTCACATTCTTATAAATTCTTTTTCTTGCTGTCCTTTTGTGATAAACTGATACCACACTTTATAGAAATTAGTTATTTCCCTACCTCTAAAGAATATCCATGTGCAGATGCGTTTCCAGATTCCGGAACAGACCCTACAATGTCGGCATCTACAGGGTGTTCTAAAGCAAGCTGCCTCCCGCAATGTACTCTTGCAGTGTACACCTGAAATATTCGCCTAGCTTCAAAAAATTTGCAAACAGGAAAAAGTTTTCGGACTTTGAAAGCTTAAATAATATCTTTATTGTTATTGTACTTCATACAGACATACTAGTATATCACATGAAAGCTGATTAAAAGGTGCTTCTCCTAAAATAATAATATACAAGGTGTTCCATTTAAAAAATTGGGAAAGCGTATGATTTGCGTTTGCTTCCACACCCTATATAAAAGGAAGGATTTGGAAACTAAAACATGCGTCTGAGTCACCGCATTCATAATACATATACAGGGTGTCCCAGAATATGTGGGCAATCTCCCGGATTTGGATACAATATGAAAAAATAATATGACAAGTTCCCATAAAAAAATCTCCTACAGGCCCTCCCTACTGAGATATAAGCCCCTGAAGGACGCCTCTGGAAATCGGTTTATCTTGAATAATTCTTAAATTACTTGGTGTAATTTAATAATTTTTCAGTATGATGGTTGCTAGGTAAGTCTCCTCAAAATGAACCGTTATAATTTTATTCGGCTTATTTAGTTTTCCAGGGACGGACTAGCTTTAACAGAATAATGCTTATTTTTTTTTCATCCTGTATGATAGAGGCATATCAATAATACTATTGAACAGCTGAAACCTTAAACTAAAAAAAAAGTACTCTTCATCGACATCGATAAAGTAAACCGTTTACGAGAAAAAAATTTTGTTCCATATGCCTTTTTTTATGAAATATTCGATAAATACCTTATTTTTACTGATTCATTTTGTACGTCGGTTCAACATGAGCTCCTACTGCAATGCATTCCCTACATCTTTTAATTGTAGATTGTTGGATCCTCCACAATGCGCCAACATTATTCCTTATTTCGCGACAATGCAAGTTAATCAGTTCCAATAAGTGTTCCCGATTTTGTATTGGATTAGCGTATACTAAACATTTTAGATAGCCCCACAAAAAAAAATCCAATGGATTTAGGTCTGGTGATCGAGGAGGCCAAGCCACTGGTCCTCCCCTTCCTATCCATTGATTTTCGAAGACCCGGTTTAGGTGTTCTCGGACTACTAGACTAAAATGTGGCGGAGCCTCATCATGCATGAACCACATATTATGTCGTAGTTGCAGAGGTAGATCTTCTAAAAGTTCTGGCAGATTGTTTTGAAGAAATTCGAAATACCTTTCTCCATTTAACCTTCTTGGCAATACAAATGGTCCAATTAAGTGTTGTCTGATAATTCCGGCCCACACGTTGATGGGTTCAAATTGGTGCTGATGATGCGTTACAATAGAAGCATGGGGATTTTCCTCTGCCCATATAATTATGAGAATTTATGATGCCGTTTTTGGAAAACCCAGCTTCGTCCGTGAAGAGAACTGAACCAATGAAATTTGCATCGTTTCTGTGCCGATCTAAAACCCAGTTACAAAATTCCATCTTTCGCGGAAAGTCTTCAGGAAGAAGCGCGTGGACTTTTTGAAGGTGGTATGGATGTAACTGTTGCTCTGTAAGGATTCTAAAGACCATTGATTTTGAACAATCAAATTCGGCAGCCAATTGTCGAACACTTGCAGCAGGATCTACTTCTACGGCATTAAGGATGTTTTCTTCAAGACCATCAACGCGATGGTTTTGATTTCCACAATTGTGACTGGCTTTGTCAAACTTTCCTAAAATTATTTACGACCTAAATACTTTAAATAAAATCTTTATCATCCGATAAGTACAAATTAAAAATAAAACAACTTAGTTTTTACCTGTCTCTCTTAAACGACGATCTTCTCTTTCAAAGGTTTTTCTGTCAGGAATTCTTCTGTTTGGAAATCGTTCTTCATAAAGCCTTCGGGCTTCTAAGGCATTACATGATGCAAGCCCATACATTAAATGCATGTCGGCATATTCCTCAAACGTAAATTCCATACCAAAACGAAGCAGAAGAAATAAGATCAAAAACTTAAACTCACTTAATTTCCAACTGACACTGTCGTAGTTATTATTTATTTTAACTGGTACATATCAACTAAACCATATCAACAAAATAAGGTATTTATCGAATTTTTCATAAAAAAAGGCATTTGGAACAAAAATTTTTTTCTCGTAAACGGTTTACTTTATCGATGTCGATGAAGAGTACTTTTTTTTAGTTTAAGGTTTCAGCTATTCAATAGTATTATTGATATGCCTCTATCATACAGGATGTAAAAAAAATAAGCATTATTCTGTTAAAGCTAGTCCGTCCCTGGAAAACTAAATAAGCCGAATAAAATTAAAACGGCTCATTTTGAGGAGACTTACCTAGCAACCATCATACTGAACAATTATTAAATTACACCAAGTACTTTAAGAATTATTCAAGATAAACCGATTTCCTGAGGCGTCCTTCAGGGGCTGATATCTCAGTAGGGAGGGCCTGTAGGAAATTTTTTTATGAGAACTTCTCATATTATTTTTTCATATTGTATCCGAATCCGGGAGATTGCTCACATATTCTGGGACACCCTGTAGATATTTTGAAAAATTTTTTATATAGTATTCCCCCAGAGTTTCGTTTGACCAGCCTGTACATTATACAAATTACAAAAGACGAAGTTGAAGCCAGGTTCCTTACTCTCATGGAAGAATCTTAACCTACATTATACAAGATGAAGCAAAAAGTAGTGGGAATCAGAATTTTCAACTATACAGGGTGACGCGGATCTAAATGAACATACTTCAACACAAGACAAAGAATACCTTGGGGGTTCTTAATCACCCATCTTTGATAGTTCAATTGTCGATAGTTAATAAGATACAGGGTCTTTTATGAACTTCAGCAATTTTTTGTTCTTGTCATATTTTTTAATGCACTCCGTATAAAATTTTCATATTGGGTCAACATCTGTAACCTATCTGTCGCTTAAAATTGCAGTATCAGAAAATTTTAAATTCCAGGCCCGTATTAAAAAAAGTTGACATTTTCAACTTTTACATTTTTAACACTCTGTAGATCAATTTTTTCAAAATATTATTTTTTTATTGGAAAGAGCATAAAGAATTGACCCTAACGGCATAATTTTCAAAGTTCCCGCACCCATCACTTGATTAGAATAAATGGTTGTTTTGTAAAAAAATTCAAAATGGTGCATATTTGGAAATTAGAAATTAAGAAAATAACAATAAAAAAGCAAAAACTGCTTCCGAAGTAAAAAAATAAATGTACTAAACGTTTAATAGTTTTAACGAGACTAAATTTTAGGGAACAACACAACAACAAATAACAAAGTAATAATAATAATAACAAAACTGCAAGTTAAAATCGACTGCTTAAAATCTAATACATAGAAAAAGTTTTAGCAAGAATTAATTTTAAGAGCACTTTAGCAGAACACTGTTATTTAAGAAGCTGTTCAAAATGCCCTCCATTGGCTTGTTCACATCTTCGTCTTCTGATGTTTAAATTTGACACTGCTTTTCTAATCGCGTCTGGGTTATTTTTTATTTCCTGAAAAGCATTAATAATTCGTTGCAAAAGCTGCTCCCGCGTGTTGATTTCTTCTGAATAAACCAAATTTTTCATATTCCCCCAGAAAAAAAAATCCAAAGGATTAAAGTCCGGCGACCTGGCTGGCCATAAATGGGGCCCTCCACGGCCTATCCATCTGTTAGGAAACGTAATATTTAAAAATTCAGATACAACCCTTGCAAAATGTGGTGGGGCCCCATCATGTTGAAAAAAGAGCCCTCTCACGTTAGCATTTTCATTCTGCATAAGTCCTGGCAAAATGTTTTGTAAAAAATTTAAATATTGATTTCCATCTAATCTTTCAGCAAAAAAGTGCGGCCCAATTAATTTATTATTTATTATACCTGCCCAAACGTTTATGGAAAATTTGTGCTGCGAATGCGATTGTCTGATGGCATGTGGATTTTCTAACGACCATACATGGGAATTCCTTGAATTATTTACACCATCTCTGGTAAATTGTGCTTCATCGGTCCAGAGGATTCGATAAAGACTCCTTTGGTGTCTACTGAGCCACTGGCAAAAGAGTAACCGGTTTGCATAATCGCCAGGTTCCAATCTTTGAACTTCTTGAACATGAAACGGATGCAAGCCTTCCTTTTGCAGTGTTACATTAACTCTTTTTTGCGGGATTCCTAGACGTGTCGCAATTTTTCGAGTAGATGTTTTGGGATTATCTTCAACAAGATTTAAGATATCTTCTTCCTCCTGAACTGGATGTCGTATTGGTTGATCAATATTATTGTCGGTGGGAAAATGTCCATGTTCTCCAGCAAATAAAAATACATTTGCAAATGTTTTGTGATATGGACATCTTCTACCCGGAAATCGCCTACGATATTCCCGAACAGCAGCTCTTCCATTACCGTTACAAAAACCGTATACAAAAATAATGTCGGCATATTCGGCATTTGAAAATTGGTAAGGCATCTTCAACAGAAAATTGCAATAATTGTTAACCGAATACTAACAAAGGTCAGACAACTGTCACATATCTGATAGTGACTTGAATTGTTGCTATGGAACAGTAACTCGATAGTCTTTGGTTTGTTTTTAAATGAGGCAAAGCCTACTTTACAAAGTTTGAAATTTCTGACTGTAATTTACGATTTTTTGTCGATGTCTAAAAAGCAATCATTATCTTGCAGTTTTGTTATTATTATTATTACTTTGTTATTTGTTGTTGTGTTGTTCCCTAAAATTTAGTCTCGTTAAAACTATTAAACGTTTAGTACATTTATTTTTTTACTTCGGAAGCAGTTTTTGCTTTTTTATTGTTATTTTCTTAATTTCTAATTTCCAAATATGCACCATTTTGAAATTTTTTACAAAACACCATTTATTCTAATCAAGTGATGGGTGCGGGAACTTTGAAAATTATGCCGTTAGGGTCAATTCTTTATGCTCTTTCCAATAAAAAAATAATATTTTGAAAAAATTGATCTACAAGGTGTTAAAAATGTAAAAATTGAAAATGTCAACTTTTTTTAATACGGGCCTGGAATTTAAAATTTTCTGATACTGCAATTTTAAGCGACAGATAGGTTACAGATGTTGACCCAATATGAAAATTTTATACGGAGTGCATTAAAAAATATGACAAGAACAAAAAATTGCTGAAGTTCATAAAAGACCCTGTATCTTATTAACTATCGACAATTGAACTATCAAAGATGGGTGATTAAGAACCCCCAAGGTATTCTTTGTCTTGTGTTGAAGTATGTTCATTTAGATCCGCGTCACCCTGTATATCACGCTCTTACCTCCTGTCCCTCAAAAATACTCGTAGGCCTCGCAAAATAAACATACTCAAAAATACAAAACGCCAAATGCCTTCCCTCAGGCACAGGAATGATGTCGATAGTCCTAGGCCCGCTCCTAGTCAGTTCTACTATTTCCCCCGGTCGGATTTCCCTGGTGTATCTGGTGATTTTCATGAAAGCGCAAGACTCTGACGCCACTACCCAACCGTCTGCCGGCTTTTCGTTGTCTATTATGCGAGTGACCATGTCTTCCGAGTAACCATTGACCACTAAGAGTGAAAAAAATAACAAGTCAGGAAATCATTAATAGTCTTAATATCTAAAATCTATTAAATTTGAATCTATTATTTATTTACTAGACTAAAGAAAATTATTAATTTTCATTTACTGTGTGCTTCTAACCGGGTTATAGGATTCGACGTGTTAAACTTTACACTCTGTGCTGGAGAACCCATTCTACCAAAACAATATACAGAGTGGCAAAAAAGTCGCGCATAATGCCTGCAACTTTTGAATTACCTCGTATACGAAAAAGTGACCTTTATAAAAAGTTGTTCAGTAAATTATTCCCCACATTTCTACCTGCATGAATTTTTTCCGTCATTTCTAGTACCCTGCCTATGCTTCCATATTTGGATTCTACTGGGAAAACTTTTTGTATTTCAAGTTGTAACAAACTTTATAATAACAAAATAAATAGCCTAGAAAATTGAACAACTTAACATCGGAATAATTAACAAGTGAAACCTTTTCAGTGGATAAGGTGTTCAATATGACCACCATTTTCTGCTAAGCAGAGCGCCAGTCGATCCCTGAACCCGTCTACAACGTTTAGAAGAAAGTCCTCTGGAATGGCCCGAATTTCAGCACTAATTCTAACTTTTAAAGATTCTAAGTCATTTGGACGGTTAACGTAGACTTTGTTCTTTAAATATCCCCACAAAAAGAAGTCGAGCGGGGTTAAGTCCGGGGATCGCGCTGATCAATCAATAGCACCTCTTCTGCCTATCCAAAGTCCTGGAAATTGTTCGCTTATATATTGTCTAACACTTGCCGCATAATGCGCAGGTGCTCCATTTTGCTGGAACCATACCTGTTCGTTTATGCCATTATTTACATCCGGTAAAACTATTCTGCAAGAAGGAATTATGTGATTCCTGAGGAGGTCCAGATATTTTTCGCCATTCAAATTACCATCTATGAAAAAAGGTCCCATAATATGTCTACCAACTATGCCCGCCCAAACATTAACTTTTTCGGGCCTCTGAGTATGACCTTCCTGGAAGCAGTGAGTATTCTCAGCAGACCAATAACGATAATTGTGTCTATTAACAATGCCATTTAAACGGAAAGTAGCTTCATCCGAGAAAATGATATTTGTTGCGAAGTTATTATCATTATTGCATCTTTCCATCATCGGCTTACAAAATTCAGTTCTTCTATCAAAATCATCCTCGTTTAACTCGTGCACCAACTTTATCTTGTAGGGATGCAACTTCTCCTGCTTAAACAAATTTTTCACTGACTGATGAGACACATTGCCTTTGGCCTGGATGATTGTTGGATTTTCATGTATTGAGAGCATGATATCCAAAGCTTTGTCTCCCCCGGTTTGTTGTTTTAGGTCGACCTGATCTAGCGGCTTCCCTAACACTGCCTGTTTCTCGAAATTTCTTGACCTCTCGACACACCGTTGACTGATTTATTGGAGGCCTATTTGGATATAATTCATTGAAAAGTTGACAAATCTGATCTTGCGATCTCTTCATATTTCCGTAATCGCTCATTATTAAAGTTTCAACTCGTTGTTTCTCATTCAGATGAACCATAGTGTAAACAATTTACAACAGGAAATCAATGTTGACACCTCTTAGGTCGCTGTCATGAAAACACCTTGACTCAACTGGTGGGTATTAGGTAGGAATAATTATGGTTAGGAAGTTTTTCATTTTTGAGCTGTCATTATCTCGGAAACGCTTGCAGATAGGTGAAAATATGAAATACAAAACATTCACAGTTTTTCCAGTAGAATCCAAATATGCAATCATATGCAGGGTGTTCCATTTAAAAAAAGTAAGTTAGTCTCTATGGCAACCAAACCAGAAATGACAGAAAAAATTCATGCAGGCAGAAATGTGGGGAATAATTTACTAAACTTTCATAAAAGTCTTTTTTTCGTATACGAGAAAGTTACAGGCATTATGCTCGACTTTTAGCCACTCTGTAGAATATAGCTAAAACTATGAACAGGTAAAACTTAGGTTAATTCGGGTCCAAATAAATATAACTTTATCTGTTCAACGTTTCAACTGTATCGATTCAGTAGAAGACATCCCAACAAAATTTAGCACGCAAAATCCAATGACCTAGCTGTGGGTATAACACGTAGTTTATGACAGGTGTATCGGAAGGATGGATCACTTACATTCCTGAGTAGGAGCTAAAATCTTCCCCAAACATAATGGTCTATTACCATAGGGATCCCTAAAATAAAATTAGTTTTAGTAAGGGAAAAACAGGAATTTTATTTAATGCATACTGTAAAATTTAACGGTAAAAATAAACATTATTATTGTTTAATAACATTCATATTATTGATGTAGTTATAAAAAAAAACATATTTTATTTCATACTGTATTGTAAAACACACCTTTACATATTTGAATTTAGTCCAGAAAATAAGGTTTTACAGCAATAAGTCCGGCAAAATTTTTTTGCCGGACTAGTCTTGTAAAATTTCTTTACCGGACTGAAATTTGTAAGTTTTAGTTTAATCAATGTCAAACACACAATGTTTCCACCAGTAAATATAAGCACTTTTCAAATATACGACGCAGAATAAAACTTTATTATAATTTCAAAACATAATTATAATTTTCAACAGAACAGTATGAAATAAAATATTGTACGTCATTCGTCCGGCAAATCCTTTACAGTATTCGTTTCAAAATTCCAGACTCGGCTCCTTCGTCGCCTCGTCTCGAAACATTTCACTCATACTGTAAAAGTTGATTTACCGGACTTATAACGTAAATATCTAATACAAAACAGGTACACTTTTTGATAACAAATTAAATAATTTTGCTAAAGGTCAGCTCTGCGTCATAGAATTTAAAATATTAATTAATATTGTGGTTTCTATTAATTATTTCTATATATTTCGATCAAATTATATTTACTGTTCAAAAAATTATTTATTTCAAAACTATCCTGACAATGACAATAAAGATCTCAATGTCCCACCGTTATCTACAAACAAAACTTTAAAAAATATATTAAAAGAACAGTGGCCCAGACCTGAAGTAATAGAAACGCTCTTGGTGGAAGCAGAAAATATCATTAATAGCCGTCCATTAACTTATGTATCTTCAGACCCTAACAATCCAGAAAGTCTAACACCAAATCATTTTTAATGGGATCGTCAAGTTCCACAAAACCACCTGGGTTGTTTCAAAATAAGCCGGACGATATAAGAAAACAGTGGAAGTATGGACAGCAGCTTGCGGAAAACTTTTGGTCACCTAGTTGTTATTACAGATAATAGTTTGCCCAGAAACAACTGGCCGCTGGGCAAAATTGTGAATATATATTTTGCAAAAGATGGGAAAATACGGATTGTAGATGTAAAAACCAAATATGGAACCTACATGAGACCTGTTGCCAAAATATGCCCGCTTGAACTGCTCGAGGGAGATGACAAATGACATTGAAATTTATTCGCGGGGGAGAAATGTTGGGAGATTGACCCTGTAGACAACAATGGTACCAGTTGGGATTTTAATTGGCATTGTCAATATAGTTTTTTGAATAATAGATATTTACGTTATAAGTCCGGTAAATCAACTTTTACAGTATGAGTGAAATGTTTCGAGACGAGGCGACGAAGGAGCCGAGTCTGGAATTTTGAAACGAATACTGTAAAGGATTTGTCGGACGAATGACGTACAATATTTTATTTCATACTGTTCTGTTGAAAATTATAATTATGTTTTGAAATTATAATGAAGTTTTATTCTGCGTCGTATATTTGAAAAGTGCTTATATTAACTGGTGGAAACATTGTGTGTTTGACATTGATTAAACTAAAACTTACAAATTTCAGTCCGGTAAAGAAATTTTACAGAACTAGTCCGGTAAAAATTTTTTACCGGACTTATTGCTGTAAAACCTTATTTTCTGGACTAAATTCAAATATGTAAAGGTGTGTTTTACAATACAGTATGAAATAAATTATATTTACTTTAAAGCTGGATTTATAAACTCAAAAAGTTGGTGAGGTTGAAGTTATGATCAAGTTTGTGAGGTTAGATATTCCGAACTCCGAGCATAAAAATTGGTTATCTTGAACTACCCGGGAAGTTTTCGAACCTTACATGAGCTTTACATCAACAACATGAACGAGTGTATAAATGGAACTAAGTGTTCCCTTTACTTTAAATTGAAATTATATTTCCAACACCAACTGAACCTCAACCTCACCAACTTTTTGAGTTTATAAATCCAGCTTAAAGAATTGTACAAATCAGGGCCTTTTAAAAGAAAATCATTCAGACTTTTCCCTTCTATTTTTGCTGCACAATCAAAAAGAAATCTCAGTTTTCCTGGCCTATGGTGGGCTTTCTTGCATTCTGAAATTTTGCATTGAACTATTTCTATATATTTCGATGGCTCAAATTATATTTACTGTTCAAAAAACTATTTATTTCAAAACTATCTTGACAATGACAAATCAAAATCTCAATTCCAACTGGTCCCACTGTTATCTACAGGGTCAATCTCCAACAACCTACCAGACCAGTTAAAATCATATTTTTGGCAATAAATAATCCGATTCTCATGCTTAATAACTATTTTTTATTCTTGGATTGGAAAACTAAACCTAACTAACCTTATAGCATATATTCTGTCCTTTAACATCACCACCAGAGAATAACTCAACGGAGCCAATTGCATCAAGTGTCTTATTCTAGCTGGCCAATCAGGTCCATTCACTTCGCCCTCTGGTGGTATGAGACACAAAGCTTGGGTTATGAGCTCGCTGTCCGAGTGCGTTGAAAGACCCACGCCTCTGTCTAATACCTTTGGTATAGGAGAGAAGTCAATACAACTTTCACTATACTCTGTTGCTTAATGCCAGAGAGTAATAAAAAGTAAATTTGCAACGACAAGGCCCATTAAGCAGGGTGGACAACTGAAAGGTTGCATTGTAACTTTCAGGTAAGTTTTTAAAAATTCCGTATTCCAGATATTTAAGACCTACACACCCCGAATCGGTCCTAAAATAGGGTGACCCTAATTTGCATACGATAGAAAGACGAGTTTGGTGAATGAAAGTAATGTTACAAATGCGTTACTACAGGTAGTTTATTAGAGTAATAAGTATAATAATAATTACAGCTATAGTAAACTTATATTTATTTATAATACTTCAATTAGGTAAATTACGTGTTATTGCACATTAACTGTAAATTTATTTATGGAATAAAACACAAAGTCTGCTCCACTAATTTAATAAAATAAAATTATATGCCCATACATGTTTCGAAGGCATAAACCTTCATCCTCAGTGGGTTAATATTAAGATGTAAGAATATTATGAAGAGACCAATGACATTGTTAAATTATTAAAACCTGTGTTGCAGAAAATTTCTTTTAATAATTCATAATATACGTGAATTAATTTAATACTACATTATGACTAATAAAAAAGTTTTTGTTTAATTAATAAGGTTTAATTTTATTTTAAATTTATTATAAAACCCAAATTTTACTGGGAAATTAAAATTGAAGACAAAATGGGGTACATCACTCCACTGTGAGATGGACTACTTCCATAAAATTGTAAATTTATTGTTAGTCTGTCTTATAAATTCAATCAATTTATTGTTTTCTTAGTGATTACTACTTACGTCATAGTTTAGAATATTAGGTTAAGTGAGAAAGCTTTGCTTCAACTTCGCCTTTTGAAATTGTCTTTCTTTTAAATTACTATAAAGACATACTTATTATTATTATTATTATTATTATAATTATGGAGATAGGCAGATAATTGAGATATTAATTATTCTAATATTAAGTAGATAAAAACTTATATAGAAGTAAGAATAATATAAAAATAGATAAATTGAAATAAATACATATTAATATTTATAAAAAAAATCGACTATGTACAATACAACAACTTAATTTTTAAATTTTAGTCATCATGTTCCGAGTAGTCCGATGAACTATCGTCGTTGGGGTCCAGAGAAATAATAAGGGGCTCTACAGTGTTTTCTGGCATATTATCAGCTTCCCACATTCTTTCTTGTATTTCAATCACATGTTCGACGCACTTACTCCATTTCTTACAATACACTGTCTTTATTCCTGCTTGCAAGAAGTTTCCAACGTCTCTCATTTTAAAAATTGTGTTATGCCTTGCTACAAACCCTTTTACTTGCGCCCACACCAATTCTATGGGGTTTAATTCGCAGTGATATGGCGGAAGGCGAAGTACCGTTATATTTCGTTTTGAAGTGATTTCGTCGACAACAAATTTCGTACAAAGAGGTTTATTAAACTTTACAATCTCCAGTAACTCCTTTTTCAGCATATCTTTATGAAATGGCTTCTTATTTACAGTAAGCCAATGAATGATGTCATTTTTTTCCAAGAAGACGTTGGTATTTCTTAGGATTTTCTTGAGTGGTAGCTGGCATTATCCATGACTATAACAGACCCAGGAGGAATAAGATCTAGCATTTGCTGGAAGTATTCTTTAAAGACATCAGCGTTCATGTCTTCATGATAGTATCCAGTTCGTTTTGATTTAAATGCTAGTAAGCTGGCTGCCATCAACAAAATCCATTTTGGCTACCGATGTGAGTAATTAATTATTCCAGTGGACCATCCTTCCATGAAAGCTTGCCTCGCGCTTTTTATATGTTAATCCTGCCATATTTTACCAACGGTATATCCATTATTTAACCAAGTTTCGTCCATATAATAGATATTCCTGTTTTCCCTTCGAAACTGTTTAACTGCCCTCAAATATCGTCGCCAGCAGATGACTTCGTCTTTCTCTATTAAAAGTGATTTTCTGTTTTAAATTTTTTCATAACAAAAATTCATTACGTACCTTCAAAGTTTTCCATAGTTTCTTCTTACCCATGGGTGGAATGAAATCATGATTTTTCATTTCAGACATTATTTTGTCCAAGGTAGCTATTTCTTTTTTTAAGTAAGACGAGGGTATGATTCTTCTGATGGCAGTCTTTTCATCTTCTTTTATTACAGTTTCTTTCTTCCTGTACTTCTCTTTGGTGACCTGATGGGGCCGCGTTTATCCTCGTGCACAAGTCGGTATTTTATTGAGTGTCCGACTCCAGTCATATTCGAACACATTTTAACTATTTTTGCAACTCCGAATGTTGAATTTTGGTGGCAAAGAGCGTTGAACACATTGAGAATAATAATTTTCTCATTTTTAGAAAACGCAGTTTTACTAATCCGTTTCTCAGCAACAAATTCAGAAATACTAGCCATTCTTAAGTCCAAGAACTGTTTCATAGTTTAATAATGATTTATTACTCTCTCACATTAAGCAACAGACTATAGTTTTTATACAGGTTAGTAGCAGGCAATGTTTTTTCTACCCACCCTGTATAGCACAAAATAATTTTGAAATATGTGAAAAATAAACTCACATTCATATCAATGGATGACGCAAAAAATGTTAATTCATGATAAAGGTTACATACTTGGTACTGACCCCTCTTAAACTTGATTAAATTGATTTGCAGTAAGTCAACATATTATTATGAACTTCTTATCTCTTAAGGAAATAGGTGTTATAAAATTTGATATTCATTCTTAATTATCAATATCTCAACTATTATGAATATCAATATTTATTTATTTAAAATAAATGTTTAAACAGCAACCATTTTATTACAAAAAGTAGGATATTTCTGGTAGAAATCTTCCTTAAGTCGTTGGCCTACTGATAAACATGAGTTTGAACTTTAAACTGACTAACTCTAAATTATTACAGGGTATATCCTATTAAGTTTACATAAGCCAATTTACCTATGTAAACACTTCTGGCTCAATTAGTAATAGGATTTGGCCCAATAAAGATATATCATTCATCTCGGAGGAAAAAATCTTATTTTAATTGATCTGTTTACCCTGCACCCATAGTATCATCAATCATCAAAACAAAAACAGTTTGCCGGTGTTCCGTGTAGCGTACTACCACAGCCCCTTTAACAAGGCGGCTGTGGTACAACGCGTACCGCGGGCTCCTGATATGGGTACCTTTTAGAGTTGCCAACCGTCCTTTATTTCGAAATAAAGTCCTTTGTCCTTTAATAAGGTGTCAAAGGACGATAAATTGTCCTTTAAAACCAAATTATTTATCTAGTACCTTAAAAAAACTTAATATTTAACAAAATAAAAACATATTACTTTTACCTACCAATATCCCATCTAACGCTTAGATTAAATATGTAGTATTCCTTTTTTTTTTTAGAGTTATTGCTCGATTTGATCATTTTTGAAGGGGTTGAAAATGTTTTTCCTGTGTAGCTCGATTCCTGTTGATTTCGCGACGAAAAGTGAAGATTGTAGAATTGTTGGGAATAAAATTCTCTATAATATTGTTCTTTTAGGAATTTTCGTTACTTTTATTATTTATCGAGTTATTGCTCGATTTGATTATTTTGGAAGGGGTTGAAAATACTTTTCACGTATAGCTAGGTTCCTGACGATTTCGCAACGAAAAGTGAAGATAGTGAAATGGTTCGGAAAAAAATTCTCTATAATATTGTACTTTTAAAAATTTTCGATATTTTTATTATTTATCGAGTTATTGCTCAATTTGACTATTTTCGAAGGGGTTGAAAATGCTTTTTCTGCATAGCTCGGTTCCTAATGAGTTCGCGACGGAAAGTGAAGATAGTAAAATGGTCGGGAATAAAATTCTCTATAATATTGTACTTTTAAAAATTGTTGATATTTTTATTATTCATCGAGTTATTGCTCGATTTGACTACTTTTGAAGGGGTTGAAAATGATTTTCAC
Source organism: Polydrusus tereticollis (assembly GCA_963920685.1). Taxonomy (NCBI): domain Eukaryota; kingdom Metazoa; phylum Arthropoda; class Insecta; order Coleoptera; family Curculionidae; genus Polydrusus; species Polydrusus tereticollis. Next base: position 52,404,995 of record OY987334.1, on the reverse strand, counting down.
GTATAGCTCGGTTCCTGATGATTTTGCGACGAAAAGTGAAGATAGTAAAATGGTTGGGAATAAAATTCTGTATAATATTGTTCTTTTAAGAATTTTCGTTATTTTTATTATTTATAGAGTTATTGCTCGATTTTACTATTTTCGAAGGGGTTGAAAATGCTTTTCACGTATAGCTCGGTTCCTGACGATTTCGCGACGAAAAGTGAAGATATTAAAATGGTTGGGAATAAAATTCTCTATAATATTGTTCTTTTAAGAATTTTCGTTATTTTTATTATTTATAGAGTTATTGCTCGATTTGACTATTTTTAAAGGGGTTGAAAATACTTTTCACGTGTAGCTCGGTTCCTGTTGATATCGCGACTAAAGTGAAGATAGTAAAATGGTTGGTAAAATTAAAATTCTGGGTAATATTGTTTTTTTAAGAATTATCCCGAAATACCTACCTAATTATATTTCGGGGATTTCCCCATTTACGACGGCGGCAAATTGAAACTTTTGTTGAAATCAGGGAGCAGCAGAACTTGCAGAACTAACCTCTTTAAGTTTTGTAAATTAAGCTGATTGAGGTTAATTTCTATAATTAGGATATAGGATAAATTCAAATTAATTGCTGGTAGAGGTAGAAAAGGGTGAAAACTCCTTGGTGGAGGATTTTATAAACAAAGAGAATTTGTCCAATTTAACACAAAAAAAATACTGATTTTAGTCAAATAGGAAATTATTTTTTTTATGTTTACTGCCTATATACCGAGCTATGTACATAATATACAGTTACATACGTTTCAAGATACACACTTATGTACAAGTGTTTTCACAATAAAAAAACTTTAAGGCTTAAATCTGGCAAATATTTCTAAATTCCAGTTTTCTGTACCTAACTCTAATTCTACTTTTCTAGCCCTTGGAGATTCAAGATAAAAAAAAGATGTTTTACTGTACTTAATCCAAACATCAATCTATTAATGTGTAAATCGAAAAGTTTTTAACCTTCCACATTGTATAAAACATGTAAATAGGTCTGTGTCACCATTAAATACCTGTTTCCTAAGAGCCGCTGCATTTACTAACTCCCCGTTATGTGCAACGGCTAAAGATCCATGCATCGAATGAACTACAAAGGGCTGTGCATTGATTGCAGAAGACTTTGCGCTTGTAGAATACCTTGTATGTCCAATGCCCATAATACCTGTAAGCTTCAACATATTGTCATTGTTGAAGACAGTTTTAACGAGACCCATCCCTTTTTGAATGTTAAATTCATTGTGTCCTTCGCTTGTCACTATCCCTGTGGATTCCTGGCCCCTGAAAATGATAAATTGAATTTATTCAGAACTTGTTTCAACTTAATTCTTATTACCTTGATATTGCTATGCCCATAAATGCTTACCTGTGCTGTAAAGCTTGTAATCCAATCATTACTATCTGCGCTATTTCAGTGCTACTTTCCCAGTGGTCATTTCCTATGGCCCCGAAAACTCCGCATTCATGTGTAAGTCCACTTTCTATTTTTCCTCTGTTTACCCTTCGATTTTCCCAGGGATTGGCCTCTTGATTTTCCATTTTTTATAAACTTGTTTAACCAATTATAATGATAAAATATGTTTGTTTATATCGGTGCTAAAAACTTAATAGAAAAACCACATTTGCAAGACGAAATACGCAATAAGTGTTGGAGTTTATCACGTGTCTGATCAATAAATCAATCGTTGCCGTTGAATGATCGAATGACGGTCAATAAAATAAAGTGAATGTCGCATGTGTGCGACATGTGCATTGTTGAGGTTATGTTACCATAAACAAAAAAAGCAGTTTAAGTTGAAAGTTAAATGAGTTTCACGTGGGGTTATCAAAACCAATTTCACGGCTAATAATTTTTAATTGTCTGTAATTAATTTTCTTATCATTTTGACTGCTTTAACGTGCACAACGTCCGTCGTTTGTTTTAATTCCGCTACCTACAGGGTACATCAAAAACAGTGTGCTACAATTGATCATTTTCAAACACGTGGGTTTGACAGGTTGGCCATTTTGCCTGGAGGACAACCAAAGGTTCATGAGCTGTTATGCTAATAACTTATATTGAACTCTTTTGGTGTAATTTAATAAGTTTCTAAAAATTATCTACACCTGTGCTACCTGGACTTAAATACTTTTTCGTGTTCCAACGTTCCAACTGTATTCCTGTCGTAATACTTATTTGGACTTCCTGGTGAGTGCTTCAATCTTTTGTTTATATTCTGTTGTGTAAAATTTTAAAACATGAAAAGAAGTAAATATTTAAGACTTAGTGGCGATGTTAAATGTAGATACGATGCAAAACTTAAAAATATTGGTGATATTGATCCTTATATTTGCTTGGAGAGACTGATTTTGGAAATTTAATGTCTTTGCCAAAAGTAGCAACGATGGACTTGGTAAACTACCTTACATTAACACATAGTTTCTACACTGCCTAAGATTTTTGTCTAGCTCTGTAAGTATAATCGACGAACGTGCCGGATGCGCGATCTCAACAATCATATGTTTCTGACAGCTAGTAGTTTAAATGCACAATAAACGTCAACATGGCGTCCAAATATAACAAAATATTTACATTTTACAAAAATAATCCTCTTAAACCCACGTTCGCAACGTGTTTATCTAAAATAGAAGTCGTAGAGTAGTGCAAGCTAAGCAAATAATGATAAAATTCGATACCTGTAATGAGCGTTACTATAATCGCGATAAAACCGAGAAAAATGTGTCGTGTAGTATTCACTTCAAAGTAATAAAAAACAATAGAAATGTTTAAAATCTCAAGGGTTTTGAAGGGTTTTAATGGTAACGCATTTTTTCTAGGGCTGGTTGCCTTTATTTTGGTTGGACATTTCTTTATTAAAATCATCGAGGTAGGTTTTCTTTTTAAATATATTGTAGTTTAGTATTTAGGTACCAATTATTATGCATATAAAATCATCATAAATCAACGAAGTCTTTTCTTTTTCAGCTAAGTACTTTAAAAAAATCACAATGCATTTACGATGAACCCGTAGATGTAGTATACACGTGGGTTAATGGTTCAGATCCAAGATTTTTGGAAAATATGAATCAGTATTTAGATATAAAAAGGGTAAATATTGATACCTCTAAGCAGCGATTTGAAGATAAGAATGAATTAAGATTTTCATTAAGGTAAGAAGTTTATGTTGTACACTCCGAAAATATCAAGAAATTGTCCTGTTTAATTAAAAAATATATTAAACTATACTACATAGTATAAATTGGGAGTATTTCACCTAAAAATTTACATTAATATACATACGTACTTGAAATCAAGCTTACAGGGTAGACCCTGATTTTGAGCACAAAATCCTTAATTTTTAAAGACCCATTAACATTGAGCATACCCAGAAATGAAAGACCACAAAACAACCTGAAAAAGCTACAAGATTTTACAATAGAAACACACAAGAACAACAGGTGTAGAAGTTTCTTAATTCACATACCAAAGAAGAACCTAATCAAATTTATTTATACCCTAGTTCTAATTTTGTTTAAATCTGATAAATAGGATATAATATCATACAAGGGCGCATTCCTGAACCGAATTCAAGTAGAAGAGTTCATATAAACATGTGTTCTAAAAAGTCTGGTTTTCAAGATATAGGGTGTCAAAGTTTAAAAAAAAAATCGGTTTTTTATTAATATCTCAAAGATCCTTTTGCCGATATTGGTGGAATTTGGCAGTGTTGTTCGTTGTAATAAGACGCTAAGTTAGCACTAAATAGATAAGAATTATGAGTTCGAGTGCCGTCCCGGGGGGCAGTCTCATGAATAGATTTTTTGACATGCTTTTATTTTTTTTCTCAAAAACGAAGTAAGATACGAAAAAATATCAAGAGGCAAAAAAGTTGTATTTTTTGCTGCTTAACTCGAAAACAATACAAATAGTTTAAACAAGTCAGTGGCGTACATTTTTTTTGTGAATATTATTCGTGCGACGCTACTGACTTCATTACATTAAGTTGTACACTAGAATACCTAGGGTGGTTTCCCCCTCGCTTAGAAATGATGTATTAAAAACAGCATATTTTGCAATTACTTACTCACACCTCTCCTATGCCATTCTGGCGTGGGGTCACGCATCACAAACACATTGGATATTTAGCATACAGAGAAAAGCTTTAAGAATATAGGGATCAGGGTTGAAAAAAATCATGATTTTTTTAAAAAACATCGCGATTTTTTTTTAAATAAATCAAGATTTTTTAAAAAAAATTTTCTGTTTTTATTTTTATCTATTTTTTCCTATAAATAAGTTGCTATTTTCAACACGTTTTTGATCTTATTCCTACCGTTCTTCAAATTTTAATGAAGATAGTTCCTGTCGAAGAACGCTCAGAGCTGCAAATTTCTGTCAGAACAAGAAAACCCCCCACTGTTTATATAAAGATGCGTCCGCCCTAACTCGCAGTATTTGATAATTGGCCGTCTAATAACTGTCTAGAAGGTTTCGTTAAGCCATGGCCCATACTTTTCAAAATTGCTGAAGAGAACAAAAACGAAATTGACAATATTATAAGAGGAAAAATTTTCAACATTCACTTAAAAAGATTAGTCGAAGATTACCTAACAATACTTAAGCCTATCTCTATCGCAATAGATATACTACAAAGAAACAGTGCCAGTGTCAGATGTTGTGGAAGAATTTAAAATATTAGAAACTCATTTTGACATAACTTTAAATCAACTGCAAAAATTTAAGAGACGTTATGAACAGTGTAGAACCCCGTATCAATAGAATATAGTAATTATAGTATAGAACCTTTAACTGATATTATGTTTCATGATGATATTCTTCAGAATTTAAAACCCATAGATTGGTGGAAGTCGCAACAAAATACACCCATTATTCAAAAAGAGTTCTTCATATGCTGCTGCTTCTTCCGCATCAGTCGAGAAAATGTTCTCAACATTTGGTTTAGTCCATTCCAAACTCAGAAATCGATTAGAAACGAAAAAAGCTGCAAAATTATTTTTTTTGCACAATCACTACAATTAACTAAAATAAACATTATTTAGGTACAGTGGTTTTATTTTTTTGATATAATAAACCATTAATTAAAACTGAGTTTTTATTTTCTCTTAATTATAACTTATCAGAAATTTTGATTTTAATCATGATTTAAATTGAAAAAAATCAAGTGATTTAAATCGCGATTTAAATCATGATTTAAATCCTTTCAACCCTGATAGGGATGATTGTAAAGATATGTATGTGGGCATGCAACTATTGACTGTGCCTTGTGCCTTGTGTATATATATTTTAATGCTTGCTGTATATTAGGCGGAATCTGGATCTGTACCATACCCATGGGGATGTTCACTCATACAACACCCGCACTGGGTCGAGATGGCCCAGGATACCAGGGAATAAATTTTTTTAATGCTGTACCAAAAAGTGTCAGAGCTTTACCAATTCTCAAATTTAAGCAAAAGTTAAAGAAATACTTAACTAATAATGCATTTTATTCATATGAGCAATATTTAACATCTGATTTTAATATGTTGTTATTGTCTCTCCTAAACTACAATTTTTAATTTTTGCTTTTTTTTTAATCTTAAATTTTAACTTCTTATTAACTTGTTAAATGTGAAATGTGATTATGTGTAAATATAGTGAAATTACTTTATTTTATGTAATATTGTTTACTGAAATTATTTAAGTTTCCTAAATGTAGCTACATCTAATTCTACAAATTACTTTTATATTTTTTTATGACCGATGTAAACCTATGTGTAGTAACATAAATAAATTATTATTATTAAAAAATTATATTCTTTGCTACTAGTGTTTTTTTAGGTCCTTGGAGAAATATGCTCCTTGGGTAAACCACATCTATTTAGTGACAAATGGGCAAATTCCATATTGGTTGAATCTTGATTATGAAAAAATTACCATTATCACCCATGAAGAAATTTTCAAAGATAAAAACAATTTGCCAACTTTTTCTAGTCCTGCAATTGAGAGTAATTTATACAGGTAAAAATAGGATGCTTTTTCCATTATGATAATATATTACGATATTAAAAAAATTGTTTGGTATTTTGAAGGTAGCACTACCTATAAAATACATTTCTTGTAGAATTCCAGGCCTCACCAAAAAATTTATCTACTTTAATGATGACATCTTCATTGGTCAGCCCGTATATCTGGACGACTTCTACGCTACCAACAAGGGTTACATGGTGTTTCTGGATTACACCCTACCAAGTTGTACGCCAGGTTGTCCATGGTTGTTTGTGGCCGATGGCCAGTGTGATAGAATTTGCAACGTTCAAAATTGTCAGTTTGATGGAGGTGATTGTGAGGAGGTATGTAGAGTAAAGTCCGTACTTATCTCTCAAATAATTTCTTGTGATTTTGGATATATTCTGTTTAAAGGATTTAATTCTTTATGAGCTTGTTCAATAAATTTTTCAGAAAGAAAACGTTCAAGTGGTTTACTCGGAAGATTTTCATTCTTCTGAAGACGCAGAAACATACAACGAAAAAGTAAATCGTGAATTTGAAATGCTGAAGAGAAAAGTCCGGGAAATATTCGATAATGGTCAAACCAAAAAAAATAGTGATATACATAGTAGTAATAACAATACCAGAAATATAGCTAGTCACAATGAAACCGTTTCCAAAGATATTGTAGTTAATATTAACAAGAAGACTGATAGCCATCAGAATAGTGATAGTAGAGTTAATTTAAATGTACAAAAGAGAAATGTCAGTGTGTCTAAATTAGTGGAAGAGCATAATAAGCAGATACTGGTACAAAATAAAAAGTTAAGTAGGAAGAGAAGGTACGTTTTCAAGGTAAGTCAAAGTTTAAGTGTTTTATTAACTGGTTGGGGTGATGTTTACATGTTGGGACCATTATTTTTTAATATTTGTATTAATTATTTATTTAGTATAAATTGCGATGGGAAAATTCATAGTTTTGCAGATGATACTGATTTTGATTTGATTTTGATCTTGCTTTTACTTTAAACCTAAATAATGCACCACAAAATATAAATAGCATCAATATAAGCGATGACATTCAAATTTAAAAAGTTAAATGTAAAATATTTAGGAATAATTTTTGACAGTAAATTAAATTGGAATTTTCAAGTAGAATATTTGATTAAAAAATTAAGAAGTTTATTACCAATTTTTAAAAGTATTAAAAAATTTCGGGATATAAGACATCTAGAAATATTATACTATGCATTAGTCAAAACTCATTTAAATTACCGAATTTTAGGTTGGGGAGGAATAAACGGAACTTTGGTTAAAAAATTAGAAGTATTACAAAAAAGATTTTTGAAAATTATATTTAATAAGAACTATCTTTATTCTTCAATTATATATTATTATATTTAGAAACAAAAAAGATGAACGCTAGACAAATTTACATTTATAATATTTTAATATACATATATTTTTAAAAATAAAAACCTTATACAATTTAAAGACCATAACCATAATATAATACACGTTATAAAAATGAAATATCCATAAAACCTAAAATAAATAAGTCGGTAGGACAAGAAGCTTTTAAATATTTATGCTTTTATTTAAATGAATATTAAAAAAATTATTTCATTAAAAAAATATAAAATTGAAATAAAAACACTTATATTGGAAACAAACGCTTTAAACATATTTTTGGAAATGCTATAACTAATTAATGCTATTTAATATTATTGTGAATCAATTATATAATTAATCCTTTTCAGAAATTTAATAATCTATCATCAAGAAAGTAGCGTTTATTGAATACTTGCCACTTTTTATAAAAATATTCTTAAATATTTATAATTTTAAATACTTTTAAAGAAATAAGATTTGCCCCTATATATTCTAATTATTTGAAATAAACGTATTATTATTGTTATTATATTATTAATGGTATTTTTTCAGGGAAACCAAAAACGTAATGAAGTATCCAAATCTACAAGAAATATAGATATGTATTTGGAATCTCTTCTGTACACTCAGAGGTTATTAAACAAAAAATTCGGATATAAAATAAGATATGTACCAGCACATGCACCAATACTTATAGATAAGTAAGAAGGAAATGGAATTGAAAGTTTTTCTTTTAATCTTATATAAACTATATTGTTTTAGACATATTATGCAAGGTCTTCAAAATACATTTCCTACTGAATTTGAACTGACTGAGAGAAATAGGTTCAGAGGTGCCAACGATGTGCAGTTTGGATTTAGTTACTATTACTTCCTAATGTCTGATTTAAACCAAAAATCTGTGGATGATGTTTTTGACGAGTTTGATACTGATGATTCAGGGTAAGAATTGACTTGATATTTAGCTAATATTTTATAGTATTTCACTCCAGCTTTGAAAATAAAAATTCCAATTTCCTTATGAAGGTCCCCTATCTGTTGTGTGCCATAAAATAAACTTCTGACCAGATGAAAGGGATACTACAAATTTTTAGATATACGTATTTCGAATTGACATATTTTTTATATTAATATAGATATAGTCGAACTTCAAATGATGCGAAGTAATAAATCAATCAAAACCGTCTTCTCCATGGGCGTGCAAGATTTTTCGGCATGTATAGATTTAAATAGGCCTGAATTTTTAAATTTGTGCAGAATTAGTACAAGTATCGACATTAAATGCAAGTTCTGTATTCAAATGTATATTTTAATATTAAATTTTTTAAGCTTAAAATTATGTACAGCCGTACCATTTACCTGGAATTTTAGAAAGCAATTTTATCAAAACTAATTAGAGTCTAGGTACTTATTCCGTTTCTGCTCTAATCATTTTATTTCTTTTTTTTTGTACCTAATTTTGATTACCTGTTTGCTAAATATGTGATTATTATGCCTTTATGGGTGCCTCTATTGGAATAATACACCTATTTATATTAATACATACCTACCTTGAGTGTTTGTTTCTCAGTGAAACTAGTCAAAGTGTGAAGTGTCAGTGTTTTTTTAATTAAATGTGGAGAATTTTCAACAATTGCCTAAACGCCCTAGAGTCGGCCCATGTACAGTAAATGAAAAAAAAAATATTTCTTAACTGTTACGATTCTATTTAAAGTAAGAATGCGGATTTGAGTGTTGACAATGCAGTGCAATTTATAGCAGATATGCTTAACGTTGGAAAAACAACAATATGTAAACTTTTAAAAGTGTTGGCGTCAAGCCTCCAAAAACTTCTCCAGGACGACCAAAACTTGAGCTGGATGACGTTTTAATGCAGAGAATTAAGGCGAAAAGTTCATAGTTTCTTTTTAAACAAAGAAATTCCCACGCTGGACAAAATTTTGTCCTCAATCCGAGAAGACCAGGACTACCCATTTATGTGTAGAAATACGCTGCGGAAATTATTAAAAAAAATGGGTTTTCGGTGGAAAAAACATAATAGGCAATCGATTTTAATAGACAGAAGCGATATCGTCTGTTGGAGAAGAAATTACTTAAGAAGCATCCGAAAAGCCAGAGAAGAAAACAAAAAAATATTTTACCTAAACGGAACATGGCTAAATGAAGGCCACACTGTGACTAAATTTTGGCAGGATGAAAATATTAAAAATTCAAGGCAAGGTTTTTTGGAAGGGACATCAACTTATCATATCCCATATTGGAAGTTCTGAACGCTTTGTTAAAGGTGGTCTATTGATGTTCCAATCTAAAAATACAGGAGACTATCACGAAGATATGAATGCCGATGTCTTTAAAGAATGGTTCGAGCAAATTTTGGATCTTATATTATTATTGAAGGAGACAATTTCACGGGATGTGGTTATGATAAAGGACTGGTGTGATTCGAATTTACTTACATTTAACATTTCTAAGACAAATATACTAACTTTTAAATTTCACTTTGACGATCTTTTCATTTCGGGGACACACATTGAAAATAGGTCAGATGCAAAGTTTTTGGGAATCTGAATTGATAGCGGCTTGAAGTTTGGAAGTCATATAACTACTTTAAATAAAAAAATTGCAAGGGGCTGCTATGCTGTACGGGTGGTCTCGAATGAACTTGGCATTGTTGCAGCAAAAGCTACATACTTTTCATTTATTGAGTCACACCTGACTTATGGGATAGCTTTTTGGGGATACTGTAGTCAACAGCTGTTTAATTCAACATTTATTTTACAAAAAAGAGCTATTCGCTATATATGTAAGGTTGGGCCTCGAGAACATTGCACACCCCTTTTTGTTACACTTCAGATTCTTACTTTAACGTGTCTATTTATTGTTCAGACTGCATCTCTTGTACATAAAAAATATTTCGGTACTATCATGGAAGGTGCTTATAGCACTAGACAAAATTTTAATCTTTCACTTCCCATCCCTAAGACTGCATTGGCAAAAAATTCTGTTCTTTATGAAAGTAAAAAAATGTATAATCACATTCCTCAATCTATTAGAAACATTGAGTCTTTGAAACTTTTTAAGAGGAGAATAAAATGCCTGCTTGCCAATAAAGCCTACTATAACCTGCAGGAGTACTACAATGACAGTTTTTGAATTGAGTAATAATTAATGAAGGTGATATAGACACACTTTATGTGTATACTTTGAGTGTGCACTTCTCTTTTAGCTCTGTCTGACTGAAAGATAATGTGATATACGATATAGGTAATTTATTAATTATTGGATGTGCACGTTGTTCGTCCGATACACTTTAAATATTATATTATAGGCATAACTTGTAGTTTTATATATTTATATTTTTAGACTTTCACGAATAATTGTTAAATGTTTTGTGTACTTAAGTGTATTGTGAAGGATGGTCATATTGGTCATTGTTACATTAGATTTTACTATTTTAATTATTGTATGCTGTTATATTATAGTTAATTTAGAACTGCATAAACTTTGTTAATAAGAATGAACAATTCTTTCAACAATAAAGTATATTTGAGTTTGAGTTTGAGTTTTATACCAAAAGATGCAAAAATTGTATTGGATAATGCAAGTTATCACTCTGGGCTGACGGAAAAATTACCGACAAGTGCGTGGCGTAAAAGTGAATTAACAGAATGGTTAAGTTTAAGACGAATAGAATTTCCATTAGATTCCTTAAAAAAAGAACTATTGGTACTAGCCAATGTACATAAAAATGCATTTAAAAAATATGTATTCAATAAAATGGCAAAGTTACGAGGAATATCTGTGGTCAGACTCCCTCCTTACCACTGCGAATTAAACCCGATCGAACTTATATGGGCTCAAATAAAGACAGATGTCGCCAGAAAAAACACGACTTATGGTGGATTTAAAAGACTTTAATGAAGCTATGGGTAAAATCAGTGCGGAAAAGTGGAAAAAGTGTATCGATCATGTTATAGAAGAAGCCAAAATGTGGCAAGTAGATATATTAATCGAAGAAATGGTTTAACCGCGTATTATAAATGATGTTAATAAAAGTTCATTTTCCGAATCGGTCTATGATTAGCCCATAACGACAAAGTATTATTCGATTTTTGAAAATGCTTTGTTTGTAAGATTATCTTGTTTTTGTAATTATATTATGTAAAATAGTCCGTTGGTATTTATTAGTTAATACGATTTTTTAAATGTTTTCACATGGTATAAATACCTACGAATATAATCAAATACAATTTTAAGATAAGTGGAAAAAGTGTATCGATCATGTGATAGAAGAAGAAAAAGTGGCAGGTAGATATAATAATCGAAGAAATAGTTGAACCGCTTATTATAAACGATGTTAATAAAAGTTCATCTTCCGAATCGGACTATGATTAAACCTTAGCTTTGTTTGTAAGATTCTACATTATATCTTGTTCTTGTAATTATATTATTTAAAATAGTACCACCCATTGTTATTTATTAGTTAATACGATTTTTTAAATGTTTTCATATGTTATAAATACCTACGAATATAATATAATACAATTTTAGGAGAATAGGCATGTTTAAGATTTTTAATTTAAAAACTTCCCCAATACAACGCTCCTAGCTAAGGGATTTTCCCAATACCAATGGCAAATCCTCAAACTTAACAATAGCTTGCGATAAATTCAGGGTGGACCTACCTAAAGAATGCTTATTATTTGGAGCCTTTAATGTAATCACAATAAATTTTAAGGGATGGTGTTTAAATTGTTCTTGATACCCCGGTATGAGTTTTGTATATTTAACGAGAATTTATTACTTCGCGCCATTTAAAGATAGACTATAGGCACCTACGGTTTTTAAGAGGTTCTTTCAAATTTCATCGATAAGAGTTTGTGTTGATCATGAGATCTATAGTCTATTTCAGAAAGGTGTAAAATGGGAAATTCCGTCCAGTTCGGCTTAATTTCGGTGTCGGCCATAGGCGCAGGTAAACTTTGTGCATTAATTATTTATGATAACTAACCAAAAATTTTAGAGAATTAGGTTAACGGGTATTAAGATAAAATAGTATTGTTTGTAATATTAAAATTTCAAGTAATTGCGTAGGAGGATTAGGAAAGATATGTTTTTGTTTTCTGGCCTGAAGTGTCAAAATCGAAATATTGTGTAGAGATTAGTTAGGTAGTAGATTATAAAGTTACGTTTTGCGTTTAACAGGTTCCGAGTTTGACTCTGGCCTCTTTGGCTGGATCATATAAATAGGTGGTAATTTGGAATAAACTTCATATATCGTGTGTGGGTATGACCTTAATAAGTATATTTGTTTAGTTTAACGCATCAGTATTTGCTGTTAAGCCGTATAGTGTTCACAGTATTATAAGAATAGTAATAAAATGGCGACATTCACACCAACAAAAAGATGTTCCAATAATTCTCCACTATCAGTGAGTGAAAAATTTATTATTTTAAATGTACATGATTGCATAAAATACGATTATCCGAATTTTACTGTACAAGAAACTGTCGACCGATGTTCCCGAATGACGAGTTGAAAAGTCCACCTTTTTAAATTATTGCGGGAAAGAAAGACAGCGGGTCAAGTGGAACCTCCCAAGAGTAGTCCAAGCAGACCAGTAAAAGTCCTTGATGAAGACACCAAAAGTGTAGTTCGAAGAGAAGTTCACCCTTTTTATTTTAAAAAAGAAATACCCACCCTAGATAAGATTCTAATGGAGCTTGGTCAGGATGACAGTATTCCGTTTATAACTAGAAAACTTTTATGGACCACTTTAAAAAAATATGGATTTTGTCTGGGAAAAGCATAACCGTAAATCACTTTTACTGGAAAGCAATGAAATTGTTTGCTGGCGACGAAAATACTTGAGAAGTATAAAGCAGTACAGAAGACAGCAGAAGAAAATCTTTTATCTTGATGAGACGTGGATTAATAAAGGTTATATAGTATCAAAATTGTGGCAAGACAAAAATATAACCAGTGCTCGCTAAGCTTTTATGGAAGGCCTGTCAACGGGTATTAAGGTGCCGTCCAGGTAAAGGGAAGAGACTAATAATCGTCCATATTGGAAGCGAAGAGGGATTTTTAAAAGAAGGTTTGCTAACCTTTCAGTCGTTCAATACAGGAGATTACCACGAGGACATGAATTCGAATGTTTTTGAGGACTATTTTGGTGAAATGATAAAATGTCTTCCAGCTGATTCAGTAGTAGTTATGGATAACGCAAGCTCTCATTCACTACGCACAGAGAAGACTCCAACTTCATCGTGGAGAAAACAAGAAATTATCGACTGGTTAACCACCAAAAGTATTGAATTTGAAGATATTTTGATAAAGAAGGAACTATTAGCTATAGCAAATTTACACAAATATCGTTTTATGAAATATGCCGTGGAAGATATAGCAGAAAAACATAGTTTAACTGTGCTGCGCACACCGCCATATCATTGCGAACTAAATCCTATAGAACTTATAAGGGCGCAAGTGAAAGGATTTGTAGCAAGACACAACACGACATTCAAGATGAAAGACCTTAAGCTACTGTTTGATCAAGCCATTAAGAAAGTGATACCAGAGAACTGGCGAAAAGCAGTCCATCATGTCATTAAAGAAGAGGAGAAAATGTGGGATATTGACCACCTGATCGATCGGACCTTCGACCCGTTAATTATAACGTCAAGAGGAGATGACAGTTCCTCAGATGACGAAGAATATTGTGATTTTTTATAATTTAATTTCTGTATAATGTATTTTTTTAAAAATGTTTAATAAAAAATAAGTGTAGCTAGTACTATGTACAAATGCCTAATTTTATTCTGTTAAAATAAAGTTCTTTCCTTTTTACGAATATCCTACCGGCCCGCCTTTGTCACACCATTTTCAGTGTTTGTGAATGGATAACAATAGGCAAAACCCATAAATTGACCCATACCCGGGTGGTACTACCTGCACTTGATGAAAAGAATTTTGCAATGAAATCAATGCCAAATTATGAAAGTGGCTTAAATATTCGTTGGGTCACTCTGTAGTCCCTTTGCTAATGGGCTTTTATTACTCTACACCTTTCTGAAATAGACTATAAATAGAATAATAACTGTTTCATACAGGGTGTTTATTAAACCCATTACAATTTCGCAAGATTTCATCGCTTCCTTGCAAACATTTTTTAGGGATTGATTGTTTTAGGACTTGGTCTGACAGAGAAATAAGAAATATATTGACCAAAATTTACGAATTACCTCTTAGCTACGAAATAGTCGATCATTTTGAAGGGATATTGCTCAATTGTAGTGAATTGCAAACGTACCCTGAAGTTTATCCGCCTCCTTATGAAAGATATATTGATTCCAGGCTGGTATGATATTGACAAGTTTTTAAATTCATTAAAAAACATTGCTTGGCATGACAAGTCTTTTGCTTTTCTGTTCCGTTATGCTAATGTATGTTCACCTTTTTTTTAGCCAACTATTACTAAAGATATGGTCACCAGATGTCCGTTTTTAAGCGAATACCTAAAGGAAAAATTCGCACAAGTCACAAAGTACAAATATGAAATTAAAGACTCTGATAGTCGTTATGTCACTTTCAGGATGCTGATCTCAAATATTACTCACGTTGTGATAAAACTAGATGAAATTAGGAGCAAAATGACGTAAGTAGATACACGGTTTTATTGAGGAACAATAATTGTGTAGATTTTTTAATTACAGCATTCATGGCGTTTTTTAAACGCAACTAAAAATCCATGTCTATATAACTGCATTGTGCTAGTCAACCTGAACTTCAATATCGGTTATTTATCCTTTTTTTCCAGGAAATTCGTATGTTTGAACGATAATCTGGACGAATCCAGACAGACTGAGAACGAATTAGTACGAGCCATCCTCTACGACTTCTATCTCTCCCTGTTCCCCCATCCCAGCAAATTCGAGCTTCCAGAGTATTCGAGAAATCGTTTTTTGTATGTGGACGAGTTGCAAGAATGGAAGCGACAGCACTACGTCCTTAAAATTATATTGGGTTTGGCGGTAGTGTCGATGGTGTTTCTGACGTTTTTCAATGTTTTTAAGAAGGGCTGCTGCAAGATATTTAGCGAACTGTTTTGCTAGTGTTTATGTAGAGTAGGGATGGAACGGAATAAAATGGTAGCAGTCTGCTGGCGTAATGAGAGAAAGAGAGCCATATGCGTATACAACATCCCTGGATGGAGCTAACTATGGCGGTGTTAGATTTCGTTTCCACGTTTTTCTGTTATGTATTAGCTTTCCCAGATCTTCGCATTTCTCTCTGCAACTTGTTCTATTTCTTCTTGCCAGGCTTTTCTAGGAATTCCTTTTAATTGCCTTCTTCTGCTACTTTATTTATTGGTTTTATCGTTGTTCTTTCTATGATTTTATGTTTTTGCGTCCAAGATTCCGATCCATATTATGTTAATATTGCTATTGCTTTGTATATTTCTGTTTTTACATTTTTTGAAATTTTCTTGTTTGCTAAGAAAGTACGGATCTCGTGGAGGGAGGGTGAAGTTACGCACTCCCAGTCGGTAGATCACAACTGACAACTTAAGTCCGCACGAAACCAAGGGTTGATAGCCCTTGAAGAGGTCCATACCGGGATATGTAGGTCCACATATAATTAGACTGGTTGGATGTCTATAAATACAAGAGGCCATCCAACAACACCGACAATACAAGGACTCGGTCCTCTCGCGTCACGTCACCACCACAGGTAGGTGGCGCCAAAGAGTAACATAACCAATTACTCTTTGGTGGCGCGTTGAGTCGGTAGCCCATGCTGCCCGCATACTTTTATTTAAAGAGCTTTTGGTTGAAGGAGGGTGCCTGTCGTCAACTGAGCCCTTCTTCGCACCCCATTCGATTTTATTATGGAAACACGAAGTTCCAAAGATAGACCATAACAAGTCCTTAGCGAAACGGCCTATTTAGTAACAGTCTTTAATTTACGGCTCTTAGTTGACTTAGCCAATCGTTGGTAAGCTTTACCGCATTTTTTAGTGTTTACTGTGCATGTTATTACAATTGTTGCTATACGAATAATCATATGAATAGGTCATTTATGATCGACAGGCAGATGAGTACACCAAATTGTCTCAAGTATTTGTAAGTATGCGGACTTACTGTTTTAAGAATAAAATCGTACTAAATTCGGCTTCCACTGAACTAGGCGCATATTATGATCTCTGAATTAAATCAGTAGAATCAGAGGTTTCAAAAATGTTTCAAAATATAAAAACCAATATGGCGGTATATGGACAGCTGATTTTCCATAAAATTGAATGTTAATAGGTTAACAATTAATTTGAAACTATCAGTCATAATAAAAATGGCGGGTGACGGGTCTCGTTCCAAAATTAATTTCTCAGGGGTGCGTTCGTATTGTTGCACACGGTCGACACAATAATTTTATATTTAAAACATTTAATAACTAAAATAATGGTAGAAAATTAGATAAACAATATAGAGTAAAACCTCCCTCGACCACCCTCGGGAATCAAATGTTGGTCGGTAAATAGGGGTTGTTGTTTAATAGAGAAAAATTAAAACACCAGAACTGGTCTGCATTTTACATTGTAAATAATTTTGAATGTTTTTGTGTACATTTATCTCAACTAAACTAATGTATATATTATTGCAAATACAAATAATTTATTGGTACATATACATATAATATGTTTAGACAAGTCACAAAAACAATTTGGTATTAGTTTTTCTCTAGCCCACTTTTCAAAAAGCTCATAATTCATGTTATCGTGGTAGTCAGCGCTCTTTGAGTTAGAGGAAAAGATTAAACTCGCTTCCTTTAAAAAACCAGTAGGTGAGCCAGCATTTAATATAATGTAACGTTTTCCCGAACCACAACCTCTCTATTGTTTTACTGATTTCACTGGGTCGTCTTGCCAGGATTTAGACCCACTTCCATTCGAAAATACCCAAGTTTCATCTAAAAAAACTACTTTTCTAAACTTTGATAATTTTCAACATATTTTTTCAAAAATTTGACTCGTTCGCTTGCAATTCTTGGTAGTTCGCACAAATATCTTCTGTTGCAGTCGTTTCTATAACGAAATCACAAGTTTTTTCTTAGTGCTGACAATGACCTGAGACCTATTTCTAAAATACCTCGTTCCTTCAAAGCATCTTTCAAATCTGAAAGCGTTATATCAACTTGTGATGCATATAAGTCGTATATAACATTCCTTACATCCATTTTTTTACCTTCCTGTAAAGTTTCACTCTTCGTTTTTCTTGATCGTCGTTGCGTTTTCTTCATTGGTATACTTCTACTACTTTCATGAACAATCCTCTGTATTGATCTTAAACTTAGTTTTAGTGCTTCCGAGACTTTATCTTTAATAGACGTGGGATTTAATAACTCGCCGGTCTCAGTAGCCTTCTCCTGTTCATTTTTAAAATAATCTAATAAATTAAGAACCATTTCTTTCGCCTGGGGATGCAAAAAACCTGCAAACCGATTTATATTCGTCATTTTATGTCACAATATTTTTAATAAATGACACATTTGTCAAAACTAGGGAGCTTATTAACGACATTATGTAATACGGGAGTGTTTATCAACATGTGCTTCTCTCTCCGATTCATAAATAACCAATAGGTTTGTCACGTTTATATTACGGATATCTTTATAATGCCGTTTTAACCTTGGTTTGAGCAAGACAACACTATATAGGTTTCACTATGATAAATTCATAACGCGCCTAGTTAAGTGGAAGCCGACTTTACTATTTGTATTACGATATCTTGTCTTACTAGAAGTATGTAATTGTAGGTGCTCAGATACAACAGCTGAAACAGAATTACTTTGAAAACTCTCTTCCCTCTCGTCTGAGATGTTTGGCAGGAATGGATCTGATTAGTTCGAAATATGTTGAATTTTTGTCTCCCTATATGAAATAACAAATCTTTCACTTCATTCATATTATTAACAGTGTCTTTAAATCAAGTTTAGTGTCATTTCGGAGTACTTGTATTTTGTAGCTATACAAAAATGTTTCTACCGTTAAATCAGAATTTATTATTACAGAATATGTTATTACAGGTCCAGCAGTATATTTTAATTTAAACAATCAATGTAAGATGTAAGTTTCAAACTGAGTTTCACTATTCACATTTGCAAAATTTTGATTTTTCAGTTCCTGGAGTTTATCTTGAATTGAGTACTGCATCGCGTTTTAGGTTAGGTACAATTATAGTTTCGCTAGTTTTTGAACCCGTTGCCGTAGAACAGTTTAATATGCTTTCTTTGGCAAAATTTAACTCACAGACCTACTGAACTTAGATGCAGTAAAATTTTCCCTGTTAATAGCCCTTACCCATTTATTAGACACGGTTGCATCCGTTGGATAACGAAATGCGTGTACCTTCGGTCCCTTATTAAAATTTCCCCGACATCCCAGCTCACAACAGGAATATGGTACCACCGGTAAAACCCACCATAACACAAAAATATCATACAACTTATTACTTTTTAATTAAAACTCGAGCGAAAGGGAAGAAGTTAAACGCTTCATTCACTGTCGCGCACTAGAAAATAATGGCGGATGATTAAGTCCTTGTATTCTCGGTGTTATTGGGCCATCGCAACCTAGTAGAACTAGAACTTCCTAAGAACGTATACATTGTTAAAAAATTCGCCTGCTGATGTTATTATTGCTATGATTTCTTCATCATTCATTCATCTGAACTTGTTGTTTCAATCTTGTGTCTCTGATTTGTATGTCGTGCTGTCTTTCTTCATTTGAGACTATCATTTTCTGTGTTTTTTTTATAACATATCCAACTAAAAGAACGCATCAGTTCTTCTGGGGCCGAGCACATCAACATCTACTATTGCAACATCGCGAGTAGTCTCCTATCTTGGTCAAGAGGTCAAGTATCAGTACCTGACTCTATTTCCAACTTACAACGATTCAGGAGGTTAAGGAGATTATTACATAGGGAAATACAAAATAGCAATTCCTCCAAATAGTATTCACCTCATGGTGCTCTCAGTATGTTCTTGCGATAATTTACTCCTGGCTGGTAATTTCTCGTCCCATTTCGCTTCCATTCACTCTGTTTAAATCGACTGAAAAACTTGTTAAGATCAGAATGATTAGTTTTCTACAGTGATATCAAATTTTAAACATTATTCTGTTTGGCTTATAGTCTTCCAAAAAGGGCCGATTCATTAAATTCGCCGATGATGCAACGATTATAGCATCAAAAAGATGAGGTAGAGCATCCGGAGGCAGTTGTTGTCAGGAACCTGTAGTTGGAAAGACAATGGTATTACGTATTACACATCAGTCTGTCCCCGTTCATGTCATCACCAAGAACTCTCTCATTAGTTCCAGCCGGGGACTCACTGTATTTTGATATAATAATCCCCAGTAACAAGCTGCCGTCATTTCTACGTCGCAAGAAGGCGTTGCGACGTCGAAGTAGCGTAATGACGTCAACTTGATACTGGAGGAGGTATTAACTACTCTCACACCATCAATAATATTGTTAACATTTACTGGATGTTCAGGATAAAGGACAAAGCGGTTTCGTCCATGGTTACTGTATAACTGAGGCAAGAATATTGTTAATATCGTCCACGAAAGGTCAATATATTGACGATACTTAAATGTGAGCCTTTGATGAACGGTCAACATTATTGCCAATATCGCAAATATTAACAATAGTATTAGTTGTGTGGTGGCCGCTTGAGTCAATAATTTCAATTAGTAAAGATAATAAGGCAAGTACTATGGTTTTCTACTAGTCGGATTGGAAGTTGTTCAACTAAAATGCTTTCTCAGTCTATGAGTGAACTTGGACAAATTTTTCATTGTTTTTTTCTTAATAATAAAGTTTTGTTATATAAATGAATTATTTCTTGTTTTATTCAGCAGTCTTATTTTCAGTTGTTTTGTTTCCAAGCAAGTATTTTTGGTTTAACCTTATAAGGCCCAAATTAACAATATCTTGTTTGTGATAATAGTCATTCCATTCCATTCCGCCATAACAAATTTATTGTTCCATCAATGGTTACGGTAGTTATTATACGAGGTGTTATTTAATGATAGGCCGTAATTTCAAGTAAAAAAGTTCATAAAAACATGTGTCTAGAAAGTCTGGTTTTAAAGATACAGGGTGTCAAAGTTTAAAAAAAAAATCGGCTTTTTATTAATATCTCAAAGATCCTTTTGCCGATTTTGGTGAAATTTGGCAGTGTTGTTCTTTGTGATAAGACGCTAAGTTAGCACTAACTAGATGATAATTATGAATTCCAGTGGCGTCCCGGGGCAGTCGTAACTAATAATATTGACAAAAAAAATTTGCGTCACTGACTTGTTTCAAAATTTTATATTGTTTTCGGGTTAAGCAGCTAAAGATACAATTCTTTTGTCTCCTGATATTTTGTCGTATATTACTTCGTTTTCGAAAAAAAAAATGTTTCGACGTGGCTTTTATTTTTTTCTCGAAAACGAAGTAAGATACGAAGAAATATCATGATACGAAAAAGTTGTATTTTTAGCTGCCCAACCCGAAAACAATATAAAATTTTTAAACCGGTCAGTGGCGTACATTTTTTTGTCAATATTATTCATGACACTGCCCCCCGGGACGCCACTGAAACTTATAATTATATCTAGTTAGTACTAACTTAGCGTCTTATCACAACGAACAACACTGCCAAATTTTACCAAAATCGGCAAAAGGATTTTTGAGATATTAATAATGAAACGATTTTTTTTTAAACTTTGACACCCTGTATCTTAAAAACCAGACTTTTTAGGACACATGTTTATATGAACTTTTCTACTTGGATTTGGTTCAGGAATAGGCCCTTGGAATTACGGCCTATCATTAAGTAACATCCTGTATCTTGTAATTAGAGTGAATAGGATATTGGTAATTTGGAAATGAAATACAAATTTATGTCAGTCTACCCTGGTAATTATACTAAATTGGCAGTTTTTTCTGAGGTCAATTACCAAGTTTAGTAATATGAAAAAGTATCGATGAACACTAAGGTTATCTTTTACGCTATTTGCCCAGACTATTAGAAAGTTTGTTCGTAAAGTTTGCTATATATTCTATAAACATGACTTCATCATTATCTCTCTTTCAGGTGCATTGAATTCTTGGGAACGTGTGTCTGAGATTATAGACCATGTCTTTCTATGAACACGGCATTTTGAAACTCTACCGCTGATTGGATGATCGGTGCATTCGGCCTACGACCACCCCCTTCCCTTCCGCACGCACGTCAACAACAAGTTTGACTTTGACACTTGCAAAATCGATTAAAATACAGGATGACGCGCTTTTAAAGTGATTTAATTCGGTTTTAGGCAGGAAATAAAGATTTTCTGGGCGTAATTTCAATATTTTTAAATGCCTAGGATAAAGTACACCTCACAATTCGACAGAATGGAGGATGTTAGCGATCTGTCGGGGGATGTTACGGTGGTAGATGTGTACGATATCGCTTCAGACATTGGAAAGGAATGCGAGAAAATCATCGATAGGTAAGAACTAAGTGGATATTATGTTTGTTTACAGTTGGTTGATTGATAAGCAGCTGGTATTTCATTAGAAATCAGTAAACAATCTCGCGTTTGGTGAAGAAACCTTATTTTATCCCTCCTGATAACTACCTGGTCCGAGAATCTCGAATTCTGATCTTCCTAAGATATCTTAACATTTATAATATCTGACTCTCAAGAGAAATAACTGGTAAATTGGGCTGCCTCCAGTGTGAAAATATGGCCACAGTCAAAGTACAAATTATTAAGAAATCAAAATCCCATTTCAAAATGCTCTGTGTGTTTACTTGTATGGATTGATCAAGGTAAAACATAGTACCTTTAAAATTTGAATTTTGGAAATTGAGCTTGTTTATTCACACTTTGAACCATATATAGTGGTCACTCCTGTTCACCGGACTTAAATCCTTAAGGCTGTTTTATGGGGGTACTTTAAAGAATACTAGTTCACTCCAGAGAACATCAGAATGTGCTGGACCTTCGTTAAATACCTGAAATAATGGCAGAACTAATAGAAAATAAATTAAAGGGTTTTAGAATATCTATAAGGGTACCTAACAATTATGTTTATAGATGTTCTGTTTATTTGTAGTAAACAGTAAAGTAGCAAGCAATTTGTAATTAGATATTAGGTTCTAACCACTTTATAAAACCAGTGTTCTATGTAGTAATTCGGTTTTCTTTCGTGTCTGCTCTATCTTGATGTAGTATTGTGGAATATGTGGCAGAGAAAATATTGGTCAAAATTCCCATAGGTTTATTATAAAATCATTGTGGTGTAAATTTACATATCTGCTCATCAATAAATATAATTATTTCAAAAGTTAAGGGTTATGAAGAGATACATATTTCATTTAATTTGAGTTACTGTTTTTGTACTACCTATACGTTTTTGGAGAAAATTTCAAATATTTTTGAGGATACAGAAACATAGTTTAATCATCTATAATGGATGTTTATGATATTGCTTTTTACATTGCAAAGGATTTAGAACAAATTATCGATAGGTAAGAATTTTGAATGAATTTTTGATTTCTCGGCTGTTGGTTGATAGAGTAAGCAATTTATTTATTTACCTAAAAGTTTCTATACCTAATCAAAGTAGATGTTACAGTTAATACTAAGAGCATATATGGCTTCAGGCACTAAAAGTTATTACTATATCAGTTTCAAAGTGCATTCTTGTCTAAGGAATTTAAAATGCCAGAGCGTAAAATGCGGTGGGTGTTATTTATAGCTTGTATCCTTTGTCTGCTAGTTCAAATATTGAGTCACAACTTTATAATTTGTCTATTATTAATTCTTGTCACACATGGAGTTTTTAAATATGCATTAAGCCTTGCATTATCCATTATTCTTTTTTTAACTAGTCTCCAATAATCCTTTATTTTTATAAAACCTAATTTATTTAGGGAAACACAATTTGTCAAGGAAATTCAAGTTGTCTATTATAATTTAGGAAATACCCTGAATTTAAATTTCGTTTTTGAATTAAGTAAAGCCTGTCCAAATATATAAGAAAGTTCCACTTTGCCTTTGAATGGGATTATCCAAGGGTGGCCATAAACAAACAATGAATGAATGAATAAATGCAGGTAAATTAGTAAACTGCAAATCCGGAAGACCTAATTTCATTATTAAAGTAATAGTTTGGTGATTTTAAACCGATTTTTACCTGATTCAAAATGAGAGGGTTAATCCCATAAAACAAATTATGTTCTAAAGACTGTAAATATTGCCACTCTAGTTAGTTTTAAGCTTAGTAATTATTCTTACTTCGTGTGTAATACAGCGTTTGTTTAATCGTGTGTGAGTCATGGAAGATATGTGCGAGCCCAATGTATCTCAGGAGATAACCCCGTCGAAAAGCAGTTTCTTTTTCTGTGGAAACTAAGGAAGTTCTAAACAATGTTTATTCAACTCTCATTGAACGTGCGGTCAGCAAGCAAGCAGCGTTAGAAAACGGCCATATTAACAAAAATTCGAACATCAACTGTATGGAAAATTGTGAATAATCCCATTTTAGCGAGGAAAAAAAAAGAACCGATACTGGCATTTTCTCGAAGGTAGATGGAAGTGATCAAGATATGATATGGCGTAAAATTTACAAGTTATACGAGGAACAAGGCGTGCCTACATTAGATAATTTAATTAAGAGTGTATGTAGAGTAAATGTGGCAGAACAACGTTATGGAAGTGTATCCAACACATGGGTTTTAGATTTAAAAAAATTAACAATAGACAAGATTTAAAGGAATCCAGGAGAATTCGGGAATAGCGATCCGAATATCTACAAAAAATTAGGATTTACAGAGATCAGCAAAGGCCGATTATTTACTTGGATAAAACCTGGCTCGACACATATGATACCCCGCAAAAGGGTTGGGTTGACTCAAGCGGCAAGTAGTGTAAAACAAGCGCGCCATCAAAAAGAGGTAAACGAATTACACGATTTTGCATGCTGGATCTAAAGACGGATGGATTCCAAATGGACTTTCTCTGTCTGCAAAAAACATTAAAGATTCTTCTCTGGATTACCATGAGGACACTACTGTAGTACCGTGATGATTGTAGGGAGGCCTTCAGAAACCTGAGGATTCTCACGCTGCCGTCTCTCTTCATTTTTGAATGCCTCAATTTTATCAAGAAAAGTATTGAACAATCTACTGCTCATGCTAACATACATCAGCATGACACAAGGAACAAAAATAATCTAGTCCTACCTTATTGGAGGCTGAGAAGTTGTGTAAGTGGACCAGGATACTGGGGGTTTAAATTTTATAATGTTCTGCCTGACAGTGTAAGATCACTGGATCGAATAAAGTTTAGAGGCAAAATTAAAGACATTTTAATTGATAGGACATTTTATAATATTGCTGATTTTTTACAGTGCATATTTTGAATCAAATTATATATATTATATTTTATTATGTTGTGTATGAGTGTGTATATAATGTCAAATTTTAACAAATTTTAACAAATTTTAGAATTTTTTAAAAATGAATTAATCTATTTACAAGTGTATTTTTACTTTCTTTATGAGTGTGTAATTGTATAATATACTTAATTCTACTATGTGACTTGTGTGAACCTGTATGGTATTATACACCAATAAATGATTTGATTTGATTTGATTTGCTGATTTATTTGAAGATTGGTTTAAAAACAAGCTAATTCCAAATATACCTCCGAATAGCGTAATTGTAATGGACAATGCAAGCTACCATAGTAGGCAGTTGACTAAGACTCCCTCCTCAAATGACACGGCAATTAATTGAGGTTTTACAAAGTTTAAAACTACAAAAGAAATACTTCTGTGATAATTATGCAAAAAATCTAGGGTTTACAGTTTTAAGGCTTCCACCACACCATTGTATATTTAATCCCATCGAACATGTTTGGCACCAACTGAAATCTGCCATTCGTCGTAACAATATTTGCCCTACTATTAACTCCAGTGTACTTGAGCTTATAGAAACTGAAGTTTTGAACATCCCTTCACAAAGTTGGAGAAACTCTGTTACACATGTTGAAAAAGTGGAAAAATCCTATATCCATATTGTCCGGGACTTTTTACACACTGTATATAATATACGTGTTAATACCTAAAATACTGTATTATCATTAAAATGTTTATGTTTAAATTTAATATACAATTAAAGAAAGGTTTTATAAAATATTGTATACCAAGATTTTAAAAGACTGTATGTTAAAACAAGATATTCAATGAGCAGGAAACAAAACCTGTCCCTTCATTTAACTATCAGCGGTCATCGGTAAACGTTGATTCGGACTGCGCCGTATGCTGCAAGACAGAACTCCTGTCAGTCTGCTACCTATATAGGTATAACTTGTCAATACTAAGGGTTGCATCAGATCCAGATGCTTTTGTTGTCTCTGCTTCCCAGACAAAGTCCAGATTGACAGCTTTATCTTTAGTATTCTGGTTAAAGTGCCTAAACAAAAACGTTAGTTTGCCAGCTTTTTCATTCCCCAGCTTATTCCTTAGTTTGCTATGAACAAATCCAAAAGTCGAAAAAATTCGTTCAAGGCCTGCTGAGGCTGAAACTGCTATCAAATGCTTGCTGCACATATCCAGAAATCCTTCTTGGAGCTTGGCTCAATCAAACTTACAGACTTCCACCATGTCATTGTAGGTGTCGTTTTAAAATTATTTCCAAACATATAGGAAGGAAAAGGCTTTGAGCCCGTACTTAAAGCCATTACTATAGGAATAAACTCGTCATTGATGTTCTGTAAATATTCAATTGCTAATTGCTTTTCTGCATTACTTAATTGATGTCCTCGAAATCTGTGATCCAATAAATTGGCTAAATAATGTGCTGGTGTCAAATATAGGTAGCACAAATAATAATAATTAGAACAGATGATGATAGCGATAGTGATATTGATATATTAAGTGAATAATTATTATAAGTACCGAATAATTTGTATATTTTTGTAATCATAAATATAATTTTTAATAATAAAATAACTTGTAATTTCACATTTAAACATAAATATAATATTATTTAATGGCTTACTTATTTTTATTACAAACCATGATTAAATACTAAGCAAAATAAGGTTTGGCCATATTTCAATTTAACAGCTGGCCTGGGTCTTTCCTAATAGGGATCAGTTAGTCACTTTCTTATATCTCTGAACAGACTTTACCTATCCGTTTATTTCATTTAGATCCTTGGTTGGTAAAGTTTTGAGGTAGATAAGGTGTGTGGTGTACTAGGCCCGTGAAAAGTCATGTCCTGTATGGGCTCCTAATGTTTATCAAAACATAGAGCAATTCTCAATAGTATTTTTAATTCAGGTATGGTGCTGATGCCGTCACCTCCCTTATGCCAAAAGTTATCAATGCTCTGGAACTGTTGGAAAACTTAGCGACTAGAAATGAAAGAGAAAATACACTTCTAAATGAACTCCAGTTAAAGATATCCCAATTGGAAAATGATAAGTTGGAGAAAGCGGAATATAGGCAAAAGTTTGAAAAAGTACGTTACTTTCTAGTTTAAGTAAACAACTTTAGCATAGTAACTATTTATAAAAAATATCCCTATACTTTAATCTAGATGCACTTACAATTTTCACATTATTTATTTCAGATATTTATAATACTTATGCCGGACATTTTATTTAGGTGGCTAAATATTGGCTCCCCTGTACATTTTAGAAAAAAATTGTATTATTATTTTTTGAAGAGGCCTATATAATAAACCCATGTGCCTAGTTTGAATAAATTTTGATAAGCCAATCCTAACCTATTCAATTAAATATAATGGCAAAATTACAAAATTTTCATAGTTTAGATAATAAAGCAAACACCAGCAAATTATTATTTGGCATTGACAAAACGAAAAGTAGCGTCAGTGACAACATTTTCATTGAATGCGCTTTCATTATAGCTAAATATGAGCTATTCCATTAAGGAAAAAGTAACTATGATTAAGTGGTATTATACAGGAAACAGTTTAAGAGCAGTGTCTGAAATGTTTTCAGTTCAATTCCCTGAGAATAAGTTATTAATCTGAAATAATCTTTATTTTACGTCAATTTTTGACAATAGCGTCATTGAAATTATCTGCTGGTGTTTGCTGTATTACCTAAACCTAAACTAGGAAAATTTCGTAATTAACATTAATAATAATAATAAGTTTATTTCAAATAGTTACAATATAATATGTTATTTTTTAATAAACCTATTCATAAATTTCCCACAAGACGTGCTTGTTAGGGGCAATTCTTATTTATTTAATAGAATTTATTAGAAAATTATAAATATTTAAGAATATTTCTATAAAAAGTTGCAAGTATTAAATAAACGCTACTTTCTCGATGATAGATTATTAAATTTCTGAAAATGATTGATTATATAATCGATTCACAATAATATTAAATAGCATTAATTATTTATAGCATTTCCAAAAATATTTTTTAAGCGTTTGTTTCTAATATAAGTGTTTTTATTTTAGTTTTATATCTTTTTAATGAAATATTTTTTTTAATATTCGTTGGTAAATAATCATTTAAATAAAAGCATAAATATTTAAAAGTTTTTTGTCCTACGCACTTATTTATTTTAGGTTTTATTGATATTTCATTTTTATAACGTGTATTATGGTTATGTAAGTTATGTTCTTTAAATTTTATAAGATTTTTTATTTTTAAAAATATTTATTAAAATATTATAAATGTAAATTTGTCTAACATTCATCTTTTTTGTTTCTGAATACAATGCTTTTGAAGGATAAAGGTAGTCCTTATTAAATATAATTTTCAAAAATCTCTTTTGTAATACTTCTAATTTTTTAATCAAAGTTCCGCTTATTCCTCCCCAACCTAAAATTCCGTAATTTAAATGAGTTTTGACTAATGCATAATATAATATTTCTAGATGTTTTATACCCAGAAATTTTTTAATGTTTTTAAAAATTGGTAATATACTTCTTAATTTTTTAATCAAATATTCTACTTGAAAATTCCAATTTAATTTACTGTCAAAAATTATTCCCAAATATTTTACATAATTAACTTTTAAAATTTGAATGTCATCGCTTATTTTGTGGTACATTATTTAGGTTTAAAGTAAAAGGAAGATAATTTGTTTTATTAAAATTAATGGTTAATAAATTATTATCAAATCAATTTTTTATAATTTTAAAATCTTTTTTAATTTTCTTATTTAAATTTTCCCAATTTATATCGCTATAAAACATAGCAGTATCATCTGCAAAACTATGAATTTATACTAAATGAATCATTAATATAAATATTAAAAAATAATGGTCCTAAAATTGTCCCTTGAGGAACACCATATTTAAATACTTTTGAATAGCTTTCCTCTCTATCTATTTTAACATAAGTTGGTCTATCTTTAAGATAGTTTTTAATTAATTCTAGTTGCTTTCCCCTAAATCCAATATTTTCAATTTTTTTAATAGTAAATTATGGCTAACCCTATCAAAGGCTTTTGCTAAATCCAGAAAAATACAAATACAAGGTGTTTTATTATCTAATGCATTATATATTTGTTCTGTTAAATAGCAAATAGCATCTTGCGTCGATTTATTTTTTTGAAACCCAAATTGTTTTTTAGAAATAAAATTAATTTTTTCTAAATAATTATCAATTCGCATTTTTAAAATTTTTTCAAAAACTTAAACTAAAGAAGATATTAATGTTATAGGCCTATAATTACTAATTTTACTTGAATAATAATAATAATAATATAATTACATTAATAAGTTAAAGCATTTCCAAAAATGTTTTTAAATCATTGGTTTCCAATATCATCATTACTTCCACGTGACCGAAACCATATGACTTTGACATCAATAGACAACTCGCCAAATATCCTTTGTCTCTGTCTAGCACGCTACTTTGAATTCGAAACGCTTTATGCAACCCGGGAGGCGCCCTAATATGTTTTTATTCACTTTAAAGGCTATAATAAATAAATATTCTATTTTAATTTCCTTTATATTCTTAATCTAATTTTTAGAATGTAGTCAATATAACTCCTGATTTATATACAAATATTGTTACATTGTTAAAGTTTGAAAAAAAAATGAGTATGAGTATGAGTATGTTTTTGCTTTTTATTACAACATATTCGATTCGAGTTTTCGTATTTATCAATTTAATATTTATAAAAATTCAGGAATTAGAAGTTATAGAAGATCAATGGCGTTCTGAAACTAAGGAACTCGTATCCATGGTGTCAAAATTGCAAGAAGAAAACCGGAAATTAGTTAAAGATCAGAACCCCGATACGCAGTTGCTGACAACGCCCGCAGATCTGATAAGCGACGCTGAAATGTTGCAGAAGTTAAAGGATAATTTGGAGAAACAGAGGGATGAAGTCAGGGAGAAGGAGAAGTTGTTGCAGGGTAAATGCTTGGATGTTGAAAATGTGAGTAAAAACTTATAAATATTTTACTTATTTATTCACAAGATGAATTACAAGCTTAGACTAACCCAAGATATCCCTTTTAGCAATAAATTTAAATATTTTTATTGAAGTATTAGAAAAGCTTACTCCAGTAGCACAACAACGTTGGTAAAATATTATATTAACATATTGGCCCAACGATGGAAACGTCAGATTTTTTTTTAATGGCCCAATGTATATTTTCAATATGAATCCGACATTGAAGATTAATATTGTCCCAATATTACGATTCAATAAATGCGTAATGTTTATTTTAGATATAGTGCCAATATTTGTTGTTCAGATTGTCACAATATACCAATATTGGTTAAATATCACATAAATATAAATAATCAATCAATGTTGGATCAATATTGGACAAACATTATATAAAAATATAGAAAAAGGTACATCTCCTATATGTTACCAATATTGGATAGAAATTGCCAATATTTGGCCGATATACAATATTTTACCAATCCAGAATCAATATTGGGCCAATATGTTGTGCTACTGGGGACTAAATCGTCAGCATATGCGCCAATTCCAGCAATATAGGTAACTGGTCGAAATGAAAAGACAGGACCCCTTTTTGTGTCTAATGTAGGATCGTAATGAGGACCACCAGCGTTAAGGTCATCCAGGAGTCTGTGTGCTACATTGACAAAGTATTCTTTAAAACTATAGGGGTTAATATTAATAGGTGATGCGCTCTTTTCAAAGGATTTATTGATAAAATTAGTGTAGAGGAACAAGTTAGCATGGACTGAACGGCTAGAGCTAGATCCGGCGTGCTGTTGACTATTTATTATTTGTTAAAAGACTTTAGTTAGTACAGTTTCAATGCAGTGCTTGAGGAGTTTTGATGTAGCTAAGAGAATTGGTCGGTAATTCTTAACATCATTTCTACTGCCTGAATTGTATATAGGACACACATATGGCAACTTCCATTTGTGTATTGTGGTTCTTTTTTTTAGTTGAAATCTCAAATAGACCGACTCACCACTACAAGTAGAGAACTCAGAAGAAAGCACAAGTCGATGCAAAATCAAGTAAGGACGTTGTGTGATGAGAGAGCGGACTTTTTGGTGCAGTTGCAGGACCAGCAAAGGGATATCAATGGTTTAAGGCAACGGTTAGGATTGGCTCAAAAGGAAAATGAAGATTTAGCTAAGGTAAGATTTTTTTACTTTGAGTTTGTACTTTGTTTCTGTGGTTGTTCTTCGTTGTCAAGAGCGGTATTTTTTTTATGTCAGTGTGATCTTCCTTTCCCTGCCAATAAAGCTATCTACGACCTAGATGATCCTAATAGACCTCGGTTTACCACTCAAGAACTAAAGGACATTCTGCATGAAAGGAATGAACTAAAAGCGAGAGTTAGCGATTTGGAGGACGAATTGGAAACTTATCGACCTAAGAAGAAGGCTGAAACGTAAGTGGAGTACAAGTTCTTGCCTTATTATCTTTATTTTTGTCTTATTTGTTTTTTATTTTGCATTTTTCCCATATTTTTTTGTAGATTTACAAATAGGCTTTTTAGTTTTGGAGCAAATGCGTTAGAAAATCTTAGTTCGAGTACAAACAATAATTTCTACCATAGCGATATATTACCTTCACCTGCAATAGAAGCGCAACCTTTGTAAGTTAAGTTTTGTTGAAGTTTTATGTTCTCTTTTTATCGATTGCATTTTTTTCTTTTGTGGTACGCCAAAAGGGCTACGGGATAACCATCGCGTGCAGTGGAGGGATTGAGGGATGTGTACTCTTTGCGCTCTATAGCTTTATTCCACAAAATAAATGAACTGCTTGTCGGGACGTCGATTTTTTTGCCTATTTTAACCATCTGTCGTTCCAAGACGGTACTCTTTTGACTTGTGCGAGTGTACTTTGTACATGTCAACATTGATAACTGAATAAATAAGCAAGAATTAGACATTTTTATAACAAACAGTTTTTGACATAATTAATATTTATTATATACCGGGTGTGTGTTAGTTGAACGTAGGAAATCCTATGTAAATTTTTAGGTGGCTAAATATTGGCTCCCCTGTACATTTTAGAGAATTGTATTATAATTTTTTGAAGAGGCCCATATAATGTGCCAAGTTTGAATAAATTTTAATAAATTAAATTTGAACCAAAAATAAGAATATTAAGGAAAGATGGAGCTACAGTCAAATGCCAACTATGACATGTTACGGTTGTTAGTACACCCCACAGGCTGATAAGAATTTTCATTTTTATTGCACCCGGTATAAAACAAAAATTAACTTTTTTATGATGTTGCGCTAATTTTCTCGAGGAGTTTATAAAAAATAACTATTCCTGTCAATCAATCATTTATTTTGCTTTGTGCTTCAGTCCCATAGATGAAGATGCCCCTGTCCAAGGGCCCTTGCCCTATGAACCGGACGATGCGCCTTGGAAGAAATCTTCAGAATCGGGAATAAGAAAGTTGTAAGTACTTTATTATATTATAGTAATCCATGCACTGTGATGTTAATATCATTATTAACAAAGACTCGAACATCCTGTTGTACAAGGTTTTCCGCTTGGTATCCGAGTAGAGAAGGGCGAAACTAATTGTTTTCATGACGACTAATTTGTTTGCAGTTTTCGGAAAATATTTTCCGAAGGCAGCGGTGGCGCTAGTTTTCCTAAGCGTAGCCTATCCACCCTCTCGAAGATGGCTCTGTCATCGACTAGCGACCCAGTTCAATGCTAAGAATATCTGTCAGCTTTACCAACTGTTGTCTTATGATATCAATCTGATGGCCGGACACATATACAACATAATTTAGAACGAACGAAAGTAAATACTTGGGACTTATTTATCTTGAGACATTTAAAAATAGCATCGATCTCAACGCCCAGTTGTGCCGGTTAGGATTAACTGAAAGTAATCGAACAGTTATTAGCTTTATCCGCATTAAATTGTGTGTTTTTAGGTTAGAAATCAGTTTTATTTTGACAGTAATCCTGATCTGTACCACTGGGTAAGTAGTTGGTTACATTGTTAACAACACAATCTTTGGTTTTAATAATTAGAAGATATGTAGTTAGATCCAAAAAATTATCAGCTTGGGAATAGTAAAGGTAGCGGTAAATGTGTATAAACAATTTTTTTCCGAAAATATGATAATTGACCATGCGCGGCTCATTTTTATCTCGGAAAACTTATTTCAATCAATTTACATCTGGTTTCATTCCCATTTTTCTGTTTTAAAACAGACGCCGATGCTTTTTCCTTTTGTCAGAACCTATAGCCTCACTGACGAGCTGTTATACAGCGAAACGCGCCTGGGGATGGTTCTGGCAAAGGAAAAAGCAAACCCTTGTTATTATTTCACTCAGTTTATATGAAATTTAATTAAAGTATTATCTTATTTTAATGTAACTTTCTTGTTGAGATACTCCAGGTTTATGGCGCCATATTTTTACATGAAACATAGGGCAATTTTTTGAGTTATGTTAAGTGAATTAGTAAGAAAGTTCAGGGCTCAGGCTGCAAAGTTTAAATTTTTGGACCTCACTACATAAACGCTGCTTACAGAACAACGATAGGTCGAATTTATAGGTGTATGTCTACTGTGATTCGGAAAGAGATGTCATAGTTGTATTCTGTTTATAATTTTACTACCTTTATAAATCAATCCATAGGATATGGTCAATTTTCTTACAAAATGTTTTCCAATACAATTAAGTTTGTGTCTCCGAGTTTAGACTGTTATTTCCTCGTCTTTCAGCAATGTAACTCTAAAAACAGTGACCAGGGAAAAATTGGGGTGATGGCAGTTTTCTAGTTGAATTGCATTTAAAAATATTACGGGGCAGAATTATTTAACAACTGTTAAAAGTTAACAAAGCGTTTCTTTAAAGTTGGTAGTGATATCCAATTATAAAAAATAGGCCTTTTGGCTGTAAATCAAGTATTATATTCTCAGTTAACATTGAAATTAAATCGAATAAAAATTAAATAAATGGAGCAAATTAGCGATAAACATATTATAATGATTGTGATAGCTAGTAGCTTGTAGTTAATTAACAGATAAAAAAAAACTTAGTTTTAAGTTTTGTAAAATTTTTAGTTTAGTTTATACAATGCTATTACCATACTGGACGACAGGGCAAGGAAAAAGTTGATAAAATTCAATCAGTACCTTTCTCATTAATGTAGTGAATTAAATAAATAACACTACAAATTGTAGCTTGATATAATATTGTGTTTATCCTCCAATTTTCGATGATAATAAAATACACAGTTTACACACAAATTGTGTCATACCGCCATATCACCCTGTGGAATTTGAGGCGCAAGTGAACGTTACGTTCAATCTTACATGAAAGTATCATCCTTTCCATTCATTTCGTTTTTTTATTCACTTCAAACCCTTTTTCCTAAAAAGAAATATAGTACAGTGCAAGGACTTTTTGGATGTACCTTGTAGTCAGTGTTGCCAGGTCTACCGTTTTAGCGGTAGATCTACCGTTTTGATGTATGAGCTACCGTGCTACCTTTTTTGATATAATTTTCTACCGCTAAATATTATACGACATGATTAAATGTATTTCCTCACACAAATAATATTGTAGAGGAACGTTAACTTTAATTCTCAATCTCGAAAAAACTATTTGAAATAATTTCATTATTACTTTAAAACTATAACAAAATGGCGATTGTCGATATTGAGACGACATTACTATTGCAGTTGGTAGCGTGGTACTCGACATCGACAGGACGCCCACGGTAGCAACGGATTTGTGCGATTGCGTTTGCTTCGGTAGGGTAAATCGGTAAATCCCCTAATTCGAGACGAACGAAAGAACTCCATAGTGGTTGCCTGCTTGCAAAAATTCTCTGATTATTTAATGTGCTTATGGCTTTATGGTCGTTTTGTTTACATTTACAAATTATTTGAAATCAGTTCGATTTATGGTGGATCTCGGGTTGTCCAATATTTATCCGGATCTCTACTTCGTCCTCCATAGTGGTTGCCTGCTTGCAAAAATTCTCTGATTATTTAATGTGCTTATGGCTTTATGGTCGTTTTGTTTACATTTACAAATTATTTGAAATCAGTTCGATTTATGGTGGATCTCGGGTTGTCCAATATTTATCCGGATCTCTACTTCGTCAAAAAATGTGTATATAAACATATATAACTATTAAAATATTTTGTTAAACCTCTATATAGTGTTTTGTGTTCATTTTAATTTGTTTTTTATTTATATATTTTATGTACCGTTGAACTTATAACTAAACATTTTTAGCCCAAAGGGAGTAAGGGCATATCCACTGTTTTATTTTCAAATCTACCGCTTTTTCATGTCGTGCCTACCGCTTTCCTTATTTTTAACCTGGCAACACTGCTTGTAGTATTGCTTACCAATATAGTTCAGACTTCTTCAGGAGTCATTGTCAGTTTCTTGACCTTCTAATTAGTTAGTTACTGATATTATTGAATTTTATCAAAATTTTCTGTCTGTCTAGCTTTTGGTATCCTTATTAGAAGACACCACTGTATAGTGTGTCCACATTTCCTGACTTCCATACTGTTATGAGTTATAAATATCAGGGAAATTAAAAACAAATGGAATAGGCATAAACTTAATATATCAGAGTAATGATATGGGAGTTATGGCAAGTGAGACAAACTGTATATTATTAAACTACCGAAATAGGGGCACCAATATTGTTGACATTTGTATATTTTAAAGATTTCTAGGCATAGAAAGTATCGAGCACTCAAAGAATAAGGTTAGAGATAGAGTTACCACAGCTTGTTACATCACCAAGTGCTTTTTTTTTTGTAGTATAATGAATTTCAGTTCGGAGAACATACAAGCGATGTAGGGATGTAGACGCGCAGATTGACAGAGGTGACAGTTTTAAGACTGATAAGCTTGTATGTCTTTGTCTTATGAATCATATCGGTTACGAATAATGTCTATATTTTAAGTTTCCACAAGAACCTTACCTAGTATACGAACGAGTTTCTTTTCAGAGTTCTTCAAATCTGTAACCAGCTTTTTAAAATTCTGCGTTGTCTATTTATTTGAACTACTGTTGCACTGGTTTGAATTTTTCTGTGATATTCTCTTGGTAATGATCTGGGTTTATGTAGCTTAGCAAGTAGCCTAGTTTCTACCAAACTAATCAACCTACAAGTGCGTTTTGATGTTTTTTTTTTAAATCGTACTTTAGGGTTTTTAGCAGCCTAGTATTTTTACTTTCCGAGGTTTTCCATGACCGCTAAAGTCAAAATTCCAGGTTAGTTTAAATTTGCTGCTGTCTCGCTTATCTATGAGGAAAAAACTTTTTTCTTTTTTCGAAATTCAAGAGCACACAAATTTGCCACGGGGAATTACACTATAAATTCCCCGACCGTTCCAGGTTACTCAGTTCGCTAAAAACCCTTCCCTCTATTCTTCATACACTGGAAATTTGTATTTATTCGTTAGCCTGGATTTTATACAAATGATACTTTTTTTAGACGGTTTATTATACAGAGTGTCTCTAAAAGGCTACCACAGATTCCTGAGGCTTAAATATGACGATCTAACCCAACTTACCTCAGTCTAAAAGTGGATGATTTCGGAGATACAGCGTGTCAAGGGTTCAATTTGGTTTTAAGTTTTTCATAAATAATTTTTTTTATAATTGGTGTATTGTCACAATATTCGGCTAGGGGGGCCTCTCTTACCACGTATACTTTTTTTAGGTAAAATACGTTAGAGAATAAGAATTTTTATTTAAAAGTTAAATACAGGGTGGCTCAAAAAAGTTATTTCGTTTTAAATGTATACAAGGTACCGCAGGTGGGTCCCTCTAAATTTTACAACAAAAATGAGAGCAGATTTTACTTTCTCACAGCACAAAACCCCCCCTAGCCGAATATTGTGACAATATACCAATTATTAAAAAAATTATTTATCAAAAACTAAAACCAAATTGAACTTGTGACAGTCTGTATCTCCAAAATCATCGCCTCAGGAATTTGTGGTAGCATTTTTTCCGCACCTTTTAGAGACCCCACACCTTAGACAAGTATTATTCGTTTCTTCCATGAGATTTTTTCGCAATTGAAGAACTGACATGTAGATAGAACAAAATAGTTTAATTTAAAATTCGCCGGTATATGATAGTGTTCACCTCATTGATGGAAATTATAGTCTATACCAAAATATAGCTTTGATCTTTCACCAGCGACCTTGTAGAGGTGTGTGGACCTCTGATTTATTATTTCAATGACGTGTTATACAAAAAATGTGTTTTCTTCGAAAACGGCTAATTTTATCGAAACAAATGTAGTGTATCTTTCTTAAAGAGGAATGACCAGAGTATTTAAAAAATCAGTTTTTAGCTTTGATAAATGACACCTGTCAAAATTTTGGCCCAACGAGTGTGGTGGCAAGTCCGTTTCTGACTTCCCGGACGATGTAAAACATCTACTGTAGTATGGTTTTGATACAGTGGCGGCTCTTATATAGAAGCACTTGAGCACGTGCCTCCCTAAGATTCAGCCCCACATCGACCGACAAATATTCACTATAAATTACATATTTAGTTTACTATACAATATCTGTTACAAAGCAATTCTAACATGATTTTATAAGCTCCCTATCCAGTTATCGTTTCGCTAACTAAATATTTTGTAGCAGGTCTCTAATCCCGAATGCTTATCGCAGGAAAAATGTGTTCCGTGGCTATCGCTACTTGATATGGACGGTTCGCTTCCCGTAATAAATGCACCTTGTCGTCCCCATCTCTTTTTAACGCACGGCTATAAATGGGCTTTCATTCCTCTCACATGAGCACGCTTTTGCTGTGCTGCATGCCGCCGCCTTGTTTCGGATGGTTTTTGAGAGATCGTTTTATATGTTTTGCTGATCCGTGTAGCGCGGTAAAACCCTCCATAAGCGCGGTATAGCTTGTGTATGTCATGCAGTGTCGCCATACCTTCTGTTTTAACAGAAGATCTCCTGCTTTTGCCCTCAGTTTTGTTATTCTTTTAAAAATTGTTGCAAGATATTCCTAATTTTAATGACTTAGTTACTGAGAAATTTGCTAAACTTAAAGACAGAACAATGCATTTTTTGTTTAGACACCTTGTTTAATCAGTTCTGTTTTTTAAAAATATTTTTAGTTTTTTTATGTTGTCGTTGTTGACTTTTCTAGTTACTGCTTCCCAAGTATGCTGTGTATTGGTAAATTTTCAATTTACTTTTATATTTTGTTTTATTAACATATCTACGTACGAAAAGAACATAAAAATTAGGAAAGCTTTTTACTCGTAAATTTGACACTTAACTACACAATATCTTGTGGTTGGAACGGAGGGGTGAAATAAAAGGAAAGGGTAGTGGTGGGCGGAGATATGCGCAAAATTTCGTTATTTTTTTTGTCATGCTTGATGCTTGTGAACCTCCACAAACTTCCGTCACGAGCCGCCACTGGTTTTATAGTCTTTATGATCTACGTAAAACCACCGGAGCTTTTTTTTTATCGGATAAACTTTTATTTTTTACGAAAACTAGATTGCTTAGAAATTTAACGAGAACAAATTTATTTATTACCGTTTGTTCGAGTTTAAATTGCTAAAAAGTGATCTAGTTTGAGTTTAAAAAATAAAAGTTTATCCGATCTTAAAAAAAAGGTCGAGTGATTTTTAGCTAGAGAAATTCACGAATTTTGGCATAAATAGATACTAAAAAAAATAATACTTCACTAAAAAAATGTTTGACAGCATCAAATTAATTTGTAACAATATATCAGGTTGCCGAGCAATGAAAAAGAAAAGCTACTCAATTTTGAGCTGGAGAGGTTTTTACCATTTAATTTTTAGCTGGAGAGGGTTTTATCGCGATAAAAAATTATGCACCTTTTTTTATCGATGTCAAAGTGATAAAAATGCAAATGTCAACAGGACATTTTATTGTAGGAGTAAATTTATCTACATAAAATATTAAAATTTCATTAAATTATACATGTCTGTTCAAAGGCTAGAGCCGAAAAGGTAAGTCGTCTTTGGGGCTCTGTATATCCATTAAGGGGCACTTTGGAATTTCACCATATACCTACCTAACACCCTGTATTTTGGTAAAGACTATAATACCTGTTTATATTGAGAGTAGGTACCCAAAGATGTTTTTTTTGTTTTTCTTGGATGTTTTACAATGTGTCGAACCTTGATATTTTTAAAGGTGCCAGGACATAATGTATACTTTTTTTAGAAGCTTTATGTAACAGGGATAAGTTGGAACTATCTGAGAAAGTACTTACTTGTCCAATGTCTCGTTTTTAATGTTTGACAAGCGCACATGATACCGGTTGTCATGTCACTGGACTGTTGTCCCTGTTGCCACATTTTTGATCTTGGAGCTTAAGCCCTGTGCGAACTTGCAACAAAGCCTCTACATGAACAGGAGGTCTGTAGCATCGTCGCGTATACAAGATCTTTAACGTCTGTTCTTTCCTCGTTCAG
Organism: Polydrusus tereticollis; assembly: GCA_963920685.1. Classification (NCBI taxonomy): domain Eukaryota; kingdom Metazoa; phylum Arthropoda; class Insecta; order Coleoptera; family Curculionidae; genus Polydrusus; species Polydrusus tereticollis. Next base: position 52,365,617 of record OY987334.1, on the reverse strand, counting down.
GTTAGATATGTTTTGGCTCTAGAAAATTTTTGCTTTTAGCGTTCAAGTTACTTGTGTGTACTTTTTGGCTGAGAATAAATGTGAGAGCTTATCAGAGCTGTCCGCCTGTAGTAATTAATTCGTTATGATTTTATCAGAAAATGTATTTAATTGGCGCGAACATAGCTCCGTTTCAACCCAATACAAATGGCACGGCTACCGGGCGACAGAGGGAGCCCTGAAAAACTCACGGGTCCCCTTCTGTGGTTTTACTCAATAATAAACTCGAAGTTACAGGCTATCTCAAGTTTAACAAGATTGACACCCCTCAACGCCAAACGACTACTTTAAGATCGTCAAGTTCTTTAACAGCTATAAAATTCCTTACCACTCCTGCTTCCCGGAAGAAAAGGACCTTCATATTGTTATAAGGGGCGTCCTTGAAACTTGGTCCGAGGCCAAGGTCAAGGACTTAGAGGCGTTGGGCTTCCACCCAACAAAGAGGGAACAAGAGCCAATGCCTCTAATGTTGGTTATCATGCCTAAAGCTAAAAAGCAAATATTCGATCTAACGGCCTTGGGACTGTTTAAAAGTACGGGTCGAGGCCCAACGATCTAAGAAAATATTTCAGTGACAGATGCCAGGCATCCACGCAATCTGTACAGGGTGAGTCAACCATAGAGTAAAATTCATTATCTCATTTGTTTAGGGAATTACTAAAATCGTTAAATACAAAAGTTTAAGAGAATGCTAAGATGCACAGTTTAAAATTATTTTTGAGTATACAGGGTGGTTTAAAAAAAGCGTGGCGAATATAACAGAAGTTTTTTTTAAATGGAACACCCTATTTTTTAATTTTTTTTTTAGAAGAATATTAGTTTTTATTCTTATAAAAAATTGACAGTTCCGCCATTGTTTCTGAAGGTGGAATACTCATATTTGGTACAAACGTTCTATTGGGATGACAAAAAAAACATGTAACGAAATTTTAGTTAGACGCTACAGGGCGTTCAAAATAAATTTATACATTTCGATTAATTTCATAAAACTCCTCAACTTTCATTAAGTATGTCATATATTTATTTTTAATAGTTTGCGATTTCTTTTGATTTTTCTCATTTTTATTACAATAACGGGACTAACGCTAATAAGTTGTCCATCATAAAACAAAAATTTAGGTATTGTTAAATTTGTAAATAGGAATTAAGCAAGTAAAAATAGTTTAATTTATTGTCGTAAGTGACGTACCTATAAAAATAAAATAGTTTGCCGAAACAAATGAGATAATGAACTTTACTCTATGGTTGACCCACCCTGTACAATAAGGTCATTCGCCTACATTTAAATGGGGCTCCCAAACAAACTCGAAATTGAGCGACAATTCCGCAAACGTAAAAAAAACCACCATCAGAGGCCTTGAAGACGGCGTTGCAAGCGACGCCGACGCTGCAATTCTATTTGGGATGGAACGGGGTAATGTTGCATTATTTCGCGCAATTAAGATACGAGACGAGATCCGGTTCGATGTTTTGTTGTAAGTCTGTACTAGAGGTGGGCTTATAAGTTATTTTGAAATCACCGGTATACCGGTGACTGTTATTTTAAACAGTTACCAGTTATTTTCAATGAATTTAGTTTCAAGGTGTTGATGTCGAATAAACGATTTTTGTCGATTATTTAAATATTTTATGAAAATATTATTACTATAAAATAAACAGAAAACTAAGAGAGAATAAAAAAATATATTTGTGATTTAATACAACATTTTAAATCGCTCTATCGCACTATCTCTATATTCTATAATTTATCTCATTTCTTTAAATTTAAAGATTAATCACAAAAACCAAAAATAAACAACGCCACACTTTACAACAAAACAAGCAACATCAACAGGCGTCAATCCGGTCAATCGTAGGGGAATTACAGAATTTCTAAACCCTAAACATCACATATACAGGGTCGTTGGTATGTATGGAAACGGTCGATTATTTCTTAAAGTATAACAGTTAGCAAAAAATATTTTAGATAAAAGTTTTAGGGTTTTTAAGGCGTATTAGAATTTTAAAAAAATAAGTATGAGTACAGGATGAGTCAGAAAACCGGAGGGAAGCAAAGTTACCTTTTTTTAAATGGAACACCCTATATCTTCCAATATTTTTGGATTTAACATGAAATAACATAAGTACATTATAACTCTAAACCTAATAGTTTCCGAGATATGGACTTTTGAAAAATTACATTTTTGAACTTTGACCGCTTCTAGCTTTCTAACGGTACGTTGTAGAGTAAAACGGCTCACATGTCCCTATCTTACTTTTTTATGATCTTTCCAAAACATCAACTTCCGGTTAAACCGGAAGTACTGTATTTCCGGCTTTTGAGTTACATCCGGTTTAACCGGAAGTTGATGTTTTTGGGAAGATAATAAAAAAGTAAGATAGGGACATGCAAGCCGTTTTATTCTAAAAGGTACCGTTAGAAAGCTAGAAGCTGTCAAAATTCAAAAATGTCATTTTTCAAAAGTCGATATCTCGGAAACTATTAAGTTTAGACTTATAATGCACGTATTGAAAAATTATTGTAATTTTATGTAAAATCCAAAAATATTCGAAGATATAGGGTGTTCCATTTTAAAAAAAGTAACTTTGTTTCTCTACGGTCTTCTGACTCAACCTGTATACTATTTTTTTTTAATTCTAATACACCTTAAAAAACCCTAAAACTTTTATCTAAAATATTTTTTGCTGACTGTTTTACTTTAAGAAATAATCGACCGTTTCCACACATACCAACGACCCTGTATGTCGATATTGTAATAATATGTGATCAGTAAGTTCAAATACTTGATATCTCGATATTTTCATCGTTTAAAATAACTCCAAACGCATACCGCACACGGCGATATGAAATAACCTATAACATTATCAAAAAAATATCGAGATATCAGTGAAATATATTATCGGTTATTTGTCTACCAGTTATTTAAAAGAACCGCATACGGTGTAATACCATACGCAGGCAACGTGTCACCGGCGCGGCGCGCTCTCGGCTCGATACAATAACGCCAATAACTGGTAACTGCTTCAGACAATATTGGATCACCGGCAGCGCCAGTTATTTCTCAATAACCGGTTATATTTAACCGTGAAAGTTATATCGTCACACCTTTAGTCTGTACGCACCTTTAGAACGTTTCAAATAAATAACGTGGTTGCTCAGGTGCCTGTCGAAAATTCCGAGCTCAGAGATCAAAAAGGGTGACACTGGATTTATAAACTTTAAAAGTTGGTGAAGTTTAAGTTCAATTGGCAGTTGAAGGAGTAGTTCGATTTATAAAATAGGCTCGTGCAAAGTTCGATAGTTCGGAGAATGTTCCCTTGAAGTTCCAATTTTTATGTTTGGAGTTTAGAAACTTTATTTCGATCAATGAAGACGTTATTTTTAAGTTATGTGGTTACAGTGTACATTTGTACATGTCAAACGTCGCTGACTTTGCGTTATTTTTATTTGTTTTGGTTTTGTGCCATAAGATTATAAATTCACTGAACTGCAAAAAAAGTGAGGCCCCCAAAATTTTGTGAAAGTTTGATGACTCGTAACTTCTGAACTGGTTAATCGATTTGAATGATTTTTTTTTATTTTAAAGAGTTAATCTTTAGGATTAATATACATGTTGAATTTTGTTTTTTTTTTATGATTTTGTGGTGTTTATAACCTAAAACAGATATGATTGTTTTTTTTTTTCAGAAAATTTAGAACACCCTGTGGATTGTTTCAGCATTCAATTTTGTTTTAAGCTAACATTAGCTTATTGAATGAAATATTGTTTATCTTTAGTTTTTTTAATTCATATCTTATGTAGGTCAGAAAATACCATAGTTTTATTAAGGAAAAGTACTTTTTTCTGTGACGGGAAAAAAGTTTGACATTTTATCTTTGTTGACAGGTAACAAAATGACACTTTTTATGAAATTACTTTTATTTCATACTGTATTGTAAAACACACCTTTACATATTTGAATTTAGTCCAGAAAATAAGGTTTACAGCAATAAATCCGGTAAATTTTTTTTGCCGGACTAGTCCTGTAAAATTTCTTTACCGGACTGAAATTTGTAAGTTTTAGTTTAATCAATGTCAAACACACAATGTTTCCACCAGTAATAATATAAGAACTTTTCAAATATACGACGCAGAATAAAACTTCATTATAATTTCAAAACATAATTATAATTTTCAACAGAACAGTATGAAATAAAATATTGTACGTCATTCGTCAATCCAAAATCCTTTGCAGTATTCGTTTCAAAATTCCAGACTCGGCTCCTTCGTCGCCTCGTCTTGAAACATTTCACTCATACTGTAAAAGTTGATTTACCGGACTTATAACGTAAATATCTATTTTCCCCGGGACTAAAATGATTACTTTTTTACCGGATATTTATACACATAAGTAAAGGTAGATGTTTAATTTTAGAATATTTTATTATACAAAAAGTTACATTTTCTTTATATCAAAAGTACAATTATTAAATGTACATTGTATGAATGACATGTTTCTTTTACTATTCGGTACAATAGTCGAATTTTCTGGTGTTAAAATTATATTTTTTTCTGCCATGGACACAACTGGCGTTGATGTACCTGGTCGCAAATCGGGTGTTATTTCAGCACTGCCACACGTTCTAAACACTTTATTAGCTATTTCTGTCCTGTGTGCTACCGATTCATCAACATACCCTTCAGCGACCGTTGATGACTTCCAACCGCCATGTTTCTTCAGTGTCATCAAGTCTCCCCAGCTTCAACTAAAAGTGTAGCAGACGATCTTTGAAATGAATGACCCGTATATAAGTTAACATTTTCAAGTTGAAGAAAATTAGCGTTTGAGGTACCTTATAAAACTGATTTTTACCCACAACCTGATTGATACATTTTCCATTGTGATATGCATAAAATAGGCGACGATCCTTTGCTGCTGTTGGACGAAGGGCTATGTACATTCGGTAAAATATAATATATTTTTCAGTAACTACCAATCTCCTGTTTACATCATTCTTCGTTTGCTTAATTTTCACAATTCATAACGTTCCCGAATCTTCAAGATCATCAGTACTACACAATGACATGCACATGGAGACATTAGACGAATTTCTTGACAAAATAATTACAAAATATTACGCACAGACGGACGTTTCGAACAATGTACTTATTACTCAGTCACACACTCACGCACCACACCAAGCTACATATAGACTTCCACGCGACTGGCTCCCACCTTAAGAAAAACAAGCTGCACTAGAAAATTATAAAAATATCATTAGGAAAATAAGAAAAGCATTACCATATTAGCATACAATGAACAAAGCAGCAAAAACAATAAAACTGTCACTGTCAGCACCCAAACCCACCCAAGAAGTTGTTCTGAACAGAAGTACGAAAAAGAAGAGGAGTAAAAGATAAAGATCTAACTCAATGTCAGAATTCCTGTGGTAATTCTCAGCTGATTTCTGCTCATCAGAAGTAGGTGCTTTGTTAGTTTGGGTTCTGGGTCCCCAATGAAAGATTTGCTAATGAAGTCAATAATAATGTTGCCTGGCTGATTTCACAAATTCTTTCACAAATTCGACAAGCTCCTGCAATCGCAAATAAAACAACAACCTTGGTCATTAAATAAACTTCATCAGGAGCATTATTTAAAAAATCACTAATATCTGTACTCGTAAAAATCGCAGCTTTCTTGGGCGTGGAACATTTCCCATTTTGTTTCAGAAATGTAATTAGTTTGAAATATTTTGAAATGTCTACATTATTATTGGATTGTTACATACTTTTAATCATTGAATAATTCGACCACACTGTTGATGGCTTTTGCTGTTGTGCCAGTTCCGAAAAATAGGCCAATAACACCGTCTCCGACAAAGAACTGCATGTCTTTTTTTATCTTCCATTCCATAAATCTTGAATACGCGGTTTCGTAAATTTTGCGCGATTTAGCTGGCAATAATTTTTGTGACGCTACTTTCGCTGCTTCTACTAATTCCGGTGGAGTCAGAGAAAACTCGGAATCAGACATTTTTATCTTTATATTGAAAATTTCCTTTGCAACGCAGGACTAATTGTCGATATAACTAAAACAACCTACTAGTTTAAAAATTCAAATTTTATATCGATACTTTTCCGACTTTAATATATTGTAATAATATGTTTTTTCAATATTAAATTGTCGTTTTTCCCATCACAGAAAAAAATAGTGTATTCTACACGGGAAAAATATTAGATTTTAGCTCTCGGTTTTTTGTCTCCCTCCGCTTCGCGTCGGGAGACAACACAACCTCGAGCTATGATCTAATACTTTTTTCCCTTGTATAATAAATAACTACTTCACCCTGCATAAAGGAAAACACTGTCAACAGTATGTTTAAATGGTGAGTAGGCAATGAAACACATGTTACAGATTTTTATTTGATTCTATATGTCATAATTTGGAAACGTTAGTGTGTCGGTTTGTCAATAAGAATTTTCTCTTGGTGCGGTAATTTAGTTAAATGCCTCGACAAATTACACCACAACAAGTAGCTCGTATCATCGCTTTAGTAACAGAAGGCAAAAGTAAGAGATATGCTTCTTGGGCCGCAGGTGTTTGTGAAGCTTCCCGACGTCGCGCAATTCGAAGGTATGAGAAAACAGGCCAGTACCATAGAAGAGTAGGTTCCGGTCGTCCTAGATGTACATCGAATTTTGATGATCGTTTTATTCAAATGCAAACGTTACGAAACCGCTTTCAAACTGCGGTGAAAACAAACCATCTATTAAGAGAAATAGGCGGTATACATGTAAGTGATCATACAGTCTGTCGTTAAAAGAGATAAATTTGAGAGCAAGGAGACCAAAATTACTTTTCAGGCATCGTGCAGCTCGCCGAAAGTTTTGTAGTATGTATGGAGGTTGGAATGAGCAACAATGGTCTCTGGTTTTATTTACCGACGAGTCTCGATTTTGTTTGTTGTCGTCTGATGGTCCTCAAAGAGCTTGGAGACGAACTGGAGAATGATACGAACAAGGTTTAATCAGCGAACGAGAAAGCTATGGAGAGGGATCCGTAATGATATGGGGAGGAAGATCACTAGAAGGCCGCACAGGACTCTGTGTGTTACCAAGAAATGCTCTTACGGCGCAAATGTATGTCGAAAATATTTTGCAGGATTATGTTGTTCCCTATGCACATTTTATTGGGAACAATTTTTTTCTTATTCACAACAATGCAAGACCGCATACCGCCCGAATTGTCAATGCATATCTTAATGAGGTCGGCATAGAAAAAATGGTATGGCCACCAAAAAGTCCAGATATGAACCCCATCGAACACTTGTGGGATGAAGTGGGGCGGCGAGTTAGATCTCGACAGAGGTTTCCGCAAACTTTAGATGCCTTAGAAGATGCCCTACTGGAGGAGTGGCTAATAGAGGATTTAATTAGGGCAAGAGGTGGTAACACTCGGTACTAAATTGCAGTTTGCTTACATTTTGTTTCATACTTTCCTGTTTCTGTTGTTCTTAATAAAGCTTTTAAATGTTGACAGTGTTTTGCCTTTATGCAGGGTAAAATAGTTATTTTCCTAACAAGTGCGGAAAAGACACTTTATGCATGAGTTAGGAACATTATTTTTTCTACGACCGAATATACAAAGAAGTATACCTACTTATTTTTCAAAAATTATTTTATTTCAACATATATATACAAAACTTTAACTAAAAAGCTACTAATTATTATGAATGTTAATATTAAAAACACAATGTGTTGCATTCTGTAAATTATTTAAAATTGCCGGTCCAATGGAGTTATTTGGTGTTAACTGGTAAGTGCATAAAGATGACGTCGATGGGGATGGCATCGGTTGCAGGTCGCATAAAGATGACGATGACGGCAACGGTTGTAAGTCATTTGTAGAAAGAATTTTATTCGATATGTTTTTCTTCTGATTCTCCGTCGGAGTCCTCCAAATAGCCCTCAGCGATAGTAGTAACTTCCAGCCACCGAGGCGTTTTATGTTGGTTATCCCTTTACCTGTGTCGGCTAGGAACGTTGCCGAAGAACGTCTGAAACTGTGTCCTGTATAACGTTCCGGGTTAGATAGGCGCAAATATGCAGCAATCTCTGCTTGCATCTTACCAAAAGTGTTTACGCCAACGCATTGAACCGAGCATTTTCCTTTCTTATAATTAATGCGGAGTGGTAGGTGGTCGTAAATTTGCGTACTTTCTGTACAGTATCAAATAGTCTCCATTATTTATTTCTTCAGATAAAACAAAAATGATCTTGACGAATGATTTTTGGAATCAGAAATTTTCACAACAATTAGATTGCCTATCTTGAATGTCGTCGGCAGTGATATTTACAAGCTCCGCTCTGCGGAGAGCGCCAGCCAGAGCAAAATTGGTACTCACTTTAATCATCAGGTATACCTAATCAGGGGCTAGCATAACCTTGGATAAATCTTCTTTGGTAAAAACCTGCGCTTTCTGTGCTCGAAAACCAACATTTTTTTGTTTGAGAAACGACGTTAACTTATAGAAGTTCCCTATCCAAATTTTGTTTTATTTTTAGTAGACGTTTTACCATCGAATGGCGGGACCATAATGTATAAGATTTCAAAACCTTACTTAGGTCTGAAAAATACGCCAGAAATACCTTTTCCTTATAGGTTTTATTGCTTTTCATACCTTAGTCTGGATTTGGCAGGTAACAGCTCGGAATTTACTTTATCTGCAGCCTTCAAAATGGCTTCGGAAAGTTCTTCGTCCTATGAATCCATTAAATATTGCTTTGATTCGGTTTAATTTAGAAAAATACTGTCTACTGTCACTTCGAAGACACTTTGAACAACTTTGACGTTTTAGTAACAATGACACGCCTTGGTTATCATAGCAAATGATATCAAACCACCCGTCACCAGTTGGTTTAATAGTTGTTTTGTGACATGACTTTAAAGAAATATACAGGGTTATATAAAAATATCTTCATTATTTTATACTTTGAAAAAATTAAAAATACAACAAAAAGCTAGAAAAGAGGTAGATTTTATTAGATGGACTATTTCGTAAATACTTATTTACCTATTGTAACAATAGTTATAACTTCTGAGGTAAAAAACTATCTAATAAGGTCAAAATTTACATAAAACACTAGTGCGATAAAGTGACACTTTTAAGACTAAAATGCGTGCGGGAAAATGGGTTAAAACGCACGGTCGTAGAAAATAGCTATTTTCCTAACAAGTGCAGAAAATCGATTTTTCCGCACGCAAATGCCGTTGACAGCACGACGCGTAGCGGAGTGGTGTCAAGCATTTAAGTGCGGAAAAATAGGTTTCTGCACGTGTTAGGAACAATAGTTTTTCTACTAGCGTGAGGAATCAACAACTGGTTATATACACCATAGCAACTAAGATATTTCAAAGGTAATATGATGAACAGTGACTTCAAATCGTACAGCATTTAATTTAATTAAATTTAATTTCAAAATATAACAGTGCGGAAAAATCTTTGCCGCACGGTGCGGTAGTAGAAAAAGTACTTTTCTTTAATAAAACTATGGTATTTTCTGACCTACATAAGATAGGTACATAAATCAAAAAACAAAAGATAAACAATATTTCATTCAATAAGTTAGCTTAAAACAAAATTGAATGCTGAAACAATCCACAGGAGTGTTCTAAATTTTCTGAAAAAAATAATCATATCTGTTTTAGGTTATAAACACCACCACAAAATCATAAGAAAGAAGCAAAATTCAACATGTATATTAATCCTAAAGATTAACTCTATACAATGAAAAAAAAAACATTCAAATCAATTAATCAGTTCAGAAGTTACGAGTCATCAAACTTTCACAAAATTTTAGGTGGGTCACTTTTTTTGCAGTTCATCTAAAATTATGCAATATCCCATATTATGCTATTGGACACAAATTCCAACCAATCCAACAAGAACTTTTCGAGCTTTGCTCCTGATCATAAATACCGTGAACCTGGACTGTCGAACCTCACCAACTTGAACATTTAATCCTTAACCTCAACTACGCTCAGATTTTGAGTTTATAAATCCAGCGGTGGTTTAACAGTTTACAGAATATTTATTCTGCAAACCTTGGTGGTGGCAACCTCTCGAGATCTTTCAAAAATTAGGCTGTAAGTTATGGATTCAGTGGACCAGTGCTAACTTATCCTGTATTTATCTAGAAAGGGAACAATTTTTTACACTGTAGACCTTACTCTATCTTCCTACATATTTATTATACCTGTATCCGATTTTATACTGTATTTTTATTTGTATTATATTTGTTTATGATGGATTTTAAGCACTAAGGATTAATATTGTTGGAAAAGTGTAGAACTGTGCCAAATATAAAGATGTAGTTTATTGAAAACTAAAAACGTTGTCTTCTTAAACGAGAAGGAGATGTTGCCGCCAAGGTGTGAAGAACTAACCCGGTAAGTTTCTAATTTACAGATTTAAAGGTTTCTCAACTACCTTACGCGTTATGCACGCAATAAAACGCAAAACGTAATGCCTATATAAGTTTTTACTGATCGTTTCTCTTCATCATAATAAAACAATAAACTAGAATAACAGGAGGATATTAAAAATAAATTATTAGCAAATATAATTAATAAACTAGACTTTTTTTTAAATCAATATTATACAATATAAATAATAATTATGATTATACAGCCTTCATTCTCACAATTTTTTTCACTAGTCATTTTTTTTTCTCTCGAAGTGCTTCTCGCATTCTGAAAAAACAAAGATATGTTTTAATATACTGTTTATTAAGCGTATATTGTTGTGATTACTCAGAGATCAAATTTGCCATACTAGCTGTGTTTTGAATTTTCCGTGGCATATAAGCACTTAGCCAAGGGGCTTTAAGTAGGGGTGGAACACTATCGATAGTCATTACTATACAAGGTTTTTCACTTACAAACCCAAGGGCCTATACCGGGTGATGCATGGCTTAGGTGAACATAGGAAATCCCATGTAAATTTTGAGGTGGCTAAATATTGTCTCTCCTGTACATTTTAGAGAAAAATTGTATTACAATTTTTTGTAGACTGATATAATAAACCCATGTGCCAAGTTTGCATAAATTTTAATAAGCCAATCCTAACTTATTCAACTAAATGCAACACTTGACCTAAAATTTGGATTTCACCTTGTAAGTGACGTTGGAACTTTCAAGGTAGTTACTTTCAGAGTTACACTAAATTTTCAAGATCAATCACAAGTACACAATTTCAACGGTGTGCACTGTTATGTTCAAAATCTCAAAGTCAAGGTCGAATCCAAGTTCAAGATTACTTGGACCTTGGAAGTGACCTTGAACTAACCTTGGATATGACCTTAAACTCACCTTGGAAATTACCTTAAACTCTGCTTTTATCGTGACCCCAGAGGAGTGACATTGAACTCCCCTTTAATGTGACCCCAGGAGTGACCTGAACTCCCCTTTTATCGTGACCCTAGGAGTGACATTGAACTGTCCTTTTATGGTGACCCCAGAAGTGTCATTGAACTCCTATTTTATAGTGACCCCAGAAGTGTCATTGAACTCCCCTTTTATAGTGACCCCAGTAGTGACCTTGAACTCCCCTTTTATAGTGACCCCAGGAGTTACATTAAACTCCCCTTTAATAGTGACCCCAGGAGTGGCATTGAACTCCCCTTTTATCGTGACCCCAGGAGTGGCATTGAACTCCCTTTTTATAGTTAAACTAACCTGAACTACCCTTTTATCGTGACCCCAGGAGTGGCATTGAACTCCCTTTTTATAGTGACCCCAGGAGTGACATTAAGATCCCTTTTTAGTGGCCCCAGGAGTGACCTTGAACTCCCCTTTATAGTGACCCCAGGAGTGACATTGAGCTCCCTTTTTTTAGTGACCCCAGGAGTGGCATTAAACTCCTCTTTTTTAGTGACCCCAGGAGTGACATTAAACTCCCCTTTTTAGTGACCCCAGGAGTGGCATTAAACTCCCCTTTTTAGTGACCCCAGGAGTGACACTAAACTGACCTTTAATAGTGACCCCCAGGAGTGGCATTGAACTCCCCTTTTTTATCGTGACCCCAGGAGTGATTTTGAACTTCTCTTTTTTAGTGACCCCAGGAGTGATCTTGAACTCCCCTTTTTTAGTGACCCCAGGAGTGACCTTGAACTCCCCTTTGTAGTGACCCCAGGAGTGACCTTGAACTTCCCTTTAAGGTCACTCCTGGGGTCACTAAAAAATGAGAGTTCAATGTCACTCCTGGGGTCACTAAAGAAGGGAAGTTCAAAATCACTCCTGGGGTCACGATAAAAAGGGGAGTTCAATGCAACTCCTGGGGTCACGATAAAAGGGATAGTTCAATGCCACTCCTGGGGTCACGATAAAAGGGGAGTTCAATACCGCTCCTGGGGTCACCATAAAAGGGAAGTTCAATGTCACTCCTGGGGTCACCATGAAAGAGTTCAATGGAACTCCTGGGGTCACTATAAAAGGGGAGTTCAATGTCACTCCTGGGGTCACCATGAAAGAGAGTTCAGATTAGTTCAGGTTAAAAGGGGCGTTCAAGATCATTCCTGGGGTCACTATAAAAGGGGAGTTCAATACCGCTCCCGGGGTCACCATAAAAGGGGAGTTCAATGTCACTCCTGGGGTCGCTATAAAAGGGGCGTTCAAGATCATTCCTGGGGTCACTATAAAAGGGGAGCTCAATGTCACTCCTGGGGTCACGATAAAAAAGGAAATTCAATGCCGCTCCTGGGGTCACCATAAAAGGGAAGTTCAATGTCACTCCTGGGGTCACGATAAAAGGGAAGTTCAGTCACTCCTGGGGTCACGATAAAAGGGGAGTTCAATACCGCTCCTGGGGTCACCATAAAAGGGGAGTTCAATGTCACTCCTGGGGTCGCTATAAAAGGGGCGTTCAAGATCATTCCTGGGTCACTATAAAAGGGGAGTTCAATACCGCTCCTGGGGTAACCATAAAAGGGGAGTTCAATGTCACTCCTGGGGTCGCTATAAAAGGGGAGTTCAATGTCACTCCTGGGGTGACGATAAAAAAGGAAATTAAATGCCACTCCTGGATTCATTATAAAAAGGGAGTTCAAAATCACTCCTGGGGTCACGATAAAGGGGAGTTCAACGCCGCTCCTGGCTCATTATAAAAGGGCAGTTCAATGTCACTCCTGGGGTCGCTAAAAAAAAGGGAGTTCAATACCGCTCCTGGGGTCACCATAAAAGGCGAGTTCAATATCACTCCTGGGGTCGCTATAAAAGGAGCGTTCAAGATCATTCCTGGAGTCACTATAAAAGAGGAGTTCAATGCCACTCCTGGGTCACGATCAAGGTGAGTTCAAAGTCACTTCTAAGGTGAGTTTAAGATCACGCTCATGGTGAGTTCAATGCCACTTTCAAGGTCACCCTCAAGGGGAGTTCAAGGTCATTTCTAAGGTTACGCTCAAAGTTAGTTCAGCTCACTTTTAAGGTCACGCTCAAGGCGAGTTCAAGGTCATTTTTAAAGTCACCCTCAAGGAGAGTTCAAGCGTAATAGCAAAGGTGTGAACTGTTATCTTCAGTCTTAAAAAAAATCAAAGTCACGGTCAAATCCAAGTTCAAAGAGTCACTTGACTTAAAACTTGGATTTCACCTTGTAAGTGACCTTGAACCTTCAAAGTCACTTACAAGGTCAAGGTTAGGTGAACTTCAAGGTTGCACTAAATTTTCAAGATCAAACAGCAGTTTACAATTTCAACGTAAAATATAACAGCAAAGGTGTCCCAGGTCAAGGTCAAATCCATCAAGGTCACTTGACTTCGAGTTCTTTGAGAGATTTTGAACATAACAGTGTACACCTTTACTATTATATTTTACGTTGAAATTGTGCACTTGTGTTTAATCTTTTAAAATTAGTGTTGCCGTAGCTCTTGATGTTTTTCATACTTGTTAGTAAAATATTTGTTTTTTTTTGTAAGTGTGCAACACTGTGGTGTGTGACTGACTGATAAGTATAGTGTCCGAAACGTCCGTCCGCGCGTAATGTTTTGTAATTTTTTTTGTCAAGAAACACGTCTAATGTCTAAATATGCATGTGTAGTACTCTTGTAGGTGTATGTCTAGGTGCGTTTTTAATAACTCGTGGTATTTTGTTTTAAAAGATTTTTAGTATTTTGTACTTTGTCTTATTTATGGTATACCATGTTGGTATACCATAAGTCAGTAATGGCCCTAATAATATTTTTAATGTATTTGTCTTTGTCCTGTTGTCCAACGTACTTTGATGGTTAATAATAATAATAACATGCTAATATTTAAGAAAGTTATTCTTGGGTCCATTCTGGAAAAAAAAAACTTCATATGAACATATGTCCTAAAAGTATTAACTGTTAAACTACAGCAGGGATGCACAGACTTATAGGGAACAGGGGCCACTCGGAAAAAATATAAGCCAAGGCGGGCCACTACAAACAATACTTATTAACACAAAAATTTTTATTTTTAAATAGTATGAAATATAATGATAAAAATAAAAGAACCTTCAAAAATGTTTGTTGTAATTACGTAATCGTAAGGTAATCTTAATCATTACAATGTAATATTTCATGTTTTATTATTTTGATGCATGACATTGCATTGAACTAACAAGTTTTTTATATTTGGCTCCACATTACTTGTCGCCACACGTAAAATTGCTTCCAAATTTTCATTTGCCAGACGGTTTCGGTTTTTCGTTTTGTTTAGTTTCATCACTGAAAACGTTTGTTCACAAATATACGTCGATCTAAATAAGCTTGCGCATTTCAATGCATTTATTCGCAACTCTTTATAAGCGTTTTTATCAACGCAACGGTAGAAGTTGAGTAAATTACCTTCATTAAATTTGTTTCGTAAACTATCATCATTTTGCATGTCTATTAATTCCAGCTGCATTGATTCGGCGCATTTTCGGGTAAAATGTTGAAAGGATTGCTGAAAATGTCAAATAGAGGTTTAACTTTTTTGAAGTCTTGTTAGGTATATAAAATCATATATTATGTGTATAGTAAATAAGGTTAATGCGCATGTGTCGCAGTTGCATTGGAACTCGACGCGTTGCTTTGGGCAGTACCTTCTGAACTGTAATGGGAATTGAGTTGACCAATATATTTCTTAGTAGAAATTGTGGTTTATTATTGCTCATTCCTAATATATAACAAGTCTACAAAACGATTTTGAAAAGCTTGTATCAAAATATCAATTTTTTTTAACATGAGCGAAATTGACGTCAGTTTTACTGACTTCTCCATAATTTTTTTGTAGTTCGGAAAATGGCTGTAATTGGCAGAATTGATTTGTGTCCTGAAAAGACTCAATTTGCATTGAAAGGACGAAACATGAGAGTATAACTGCGAAATCAATTGATCTTTGCCTTGTAGTCGCGTATTTAAGACATTCAAGTGATTTGTGATGTCTACAAGAAACGCTAAGTCACACAGCCAATCAGGGTTGTCGAGTTCGGGGACTTCGTTTTTCTTTTCCGCCAGAAATAATTGGATTTCTTCAATCAAGTTAAGAAACCGCTGTAGTGTCAACCCACGACTTAGCCACCTTACTTCAGTGTAAAACAGGAGATCACCATATTCGCTTTCAATATCCTTGAGAAATTGTTCGAATTGTCGGTGATTGAGACCTCGTGATTTTATAAAGTTTACAGTAAGTACTACAACTTTCATCTCATTTTCAAATCCCAATAATTTTGATGTATGAAACTGAATTAATTCCTTGGTATTTCTGTTTTTAGTTTGTAAATATTTTTTTAACATAGTTACTATCCCAGATATACTTCCAACCATTGAAGGTGCTCTGTCAGTCGTAATTCCAGATATTTTCGTTAAATCCAAATCCATTATAGAGCATTTTTCCAGAAGAGCTTTGAGCATGTCACTCCCCTTGGTTTGACTTGTCAAAGAACTCATACCAATCAGTTTTTCACTCACTCCAAAATTTTGCGTTACACTTCGTAAAAATATTAAAAGTTGAGCAGTGGAACTTATATCTGTAGATTCGTCGAGTGCTATAGAAAAATACTTAAAACTTCTCGATTTCGTAGCTAATTGCTCTTCTATATTAGCTGCTAATGCGGTAATTCTTTGAACAGTCATTCGATTTAACTGAATTTTTTCAAACTTCTTTACATTTTCCGGACAATTTTTTTTTTGCGGCGATATCTAAACATTGCTTAACAAACTCACCATCTTTAAAAGGCCGAGGAGTTTTCGCTATTATTCGAGATATTTCAAAGCTAACTTCAGTAGCTGTTTCAGCATCTTGAATTGGTTTTGTAAACATAGCTTGCTGGCCTATTAGTTCCCGTTGTAAAGTGGAAATTCTTTGCGTTCGATTTTCGCCAGTTAATTTGGTAAAAGTAGGATGTTGGGTTTCATAGTGCCTTTTCACATTATATTCCTTCGGAATAGAAACACTACTCTTGCATGTTAAACAGACAATTTTGTTATGCGATGAAATAAAAAAGTATTTTACGGTCCAAATATCTTGTAACTGTCGATTTTCATCTTCAACCTTACGACTACGTTTCTTACTGGGGCCTGGTTTATCCATATCAAAATTGATATTATATTGTTACGTGGGTAGAAGCCAAGTTCGAACAACGAAATATTTACTCGTCACAGATTACAGTTCTCAATCAGTATAACGTTCGCTTGTCCGTAGTTAAACTTAACTGCCCCGGTAGCTGGCGATGCGTCGTATTTATACGAGTTACCAAATATCGAGAACCTTTCACTTTGTTCGGGGATACTACCGACGTGTTTCGCGAATTTTAAAGTAATCTAGTTGATGCGACAGATTTCTAGTCTCATAACAATATGCTTAGACAGGAGCGCGGCGAGTAGAATACTTTTAAAATTCGTTGGCAGGCCGCATAAATATCGCTTTTAAAATTAGTTGGCGGGCCGCGGTATGTGCATCCCTGAACTACAGGGTGCTAAAGTTAAAAAAATCTTTTTTTTATGATAACTTTGGTATGACCCAATATATTCTTGTGAACCGTGGCACGCATCTTCGATGCATCAAAAGGCATTTTCTGCCGTACAACATGATTTTTTTTATTCTTGCCAGTGGCGTTCGTGCGGAATTAGCACTGAATCATTTTAAAGAGAAAAGTGATACGCCATTTTTCCTAAAGTAATAATTATTTTTGAAATCCTTATTCCTTTCTGAGCAAATCTGGTTTTTTCATTTTGTTTCGTTTGACGTATGGTTTTCGCATAAAAAAATTAAATTCATTTATTTGCACGTTGTTATGAAATTGCGCATTATCAAGGGTTAAAAACGTATCTAGTAGGTAAGAAGCAGATTTTGTTTTGTGAACATAAACAGTTTTGACAGTTGTCCACCTAGTCTAATTGTTAGGTGTTTAAGTCATTAAAATTAATAATATAATTTAAAAAATATGTATGGGCTTGCTGATGGTAACACACTGGAGGTCAGGCGGTTGTACGAAAACCGCTTTCCAAATAGAAATATTTCGGATGCACGAACATTTTGAAACATTCATAGAAGGTTGTGCGAAAGGGGAAGTTTTGAATCAGACAATCATCTAAAAGGAGTACGACGTGCTGTAAGAACAGCAGAAATTGAGGTAGCGGTTTTGAATTCAGTCGAGGAAGATCCCGAATTAGGAACACGAAAAATTGAAAACAATTTTAATATCTTACATATTCATGTTTGGAAAATTCTCAATGACTTTTTATTATATCCCTACCAAGGTGTTCAGGCTCTACTCCCACGCGACTTTCCATTACGGATGAACTTTTGCCAATGGTTTCTTCAAAAAGTAATTGACAATCCATTATTGCAAACATGCAATCTTGGAATCCCGTCACCAGGAGCAATTTTCCGTTAACATGTGAGCTGGAATATGCGGTGATTATTTAATTGGACCCTATTTTCTTCATGAGAGGTTGAATGGGCATAATTACTGGCAGTTTCTCAAAGAACAATTGCCAGCTTTGATGGAAGGGGTTCCCATTTTAGTAAGAAATCGACTGTACTTTATGCACGACGGGGCGCCAACGCACTTCAGTGGTGTGGCGCGCGAACATTTAAACCAATTACGATAATCGCTAAATAGGTCCTCCGCGGCATGGCCACCTAGGTCCCCAGACCTCAATAGTTTAGGTTACTTCCTGTGGGATCATCTTAAAACATTGGTTTACAGTACACCAATTCATACTGAACAGCAGTTGAGAAATCGCATCGTAGTTTCTTGCATTTTCCAAAGAGTACGTACGTCCATGAGAAAAAGAGCAGAGGCAAGCATATTTGCAGGAGGTGGACATTGTCAACATCTGATTTAATTTATTTCTTTGTGCGTTCAGGGTAATTTTGTGTTAGCATTCCAAAATGTATTTAGATTACTATAATGTCATAATTTTACCGTTTAAAAATGATTCTCTTAAATAAATTATTGTTTAAAGTTACAAAAATTGTCTTTTCTCGTAAGTGGTCTAGCGAGATTGCAAATGAATGAATTTTATTTTTTTATGCGAAAACCATACGTCAAACGAAACAAAATGAAGAGGCCAGATTTGCTCAGAAAGGAATGAGGATTTCAAAAATAATTTTCACTTTAAGAAAAAGCAGTGGCGTATCACCTTTCTCTTTAAAGTGATTCAGTGCAAATCCCGCACGAACGCCACTGGCAAGAATAAAAAATTATGTTATACAGCAGAAAATGAAATGCCTTTTGATGCATAGAAGATGCGTATCACGTTTCCCAAAAATATACAGGGTGAGTCGGGAGGAATGGGCTTAACTCTAAGGGTGCAATCTATGCATCAAAATAATAAGAAAAAACTCAAATGTTGTTATCCAATATTTATTTGTTTTCAAGTTATAAGGCAAAACCAAAATATTGCATTAATTTAGCTTTCCTGTAATAAATGTTATTATTGTTTGCTTTTGATTGTTGTGCTGTCACTTTCCTATTAGTGTCAGTATAAAATGTTACATTGATTTACCGTTAACTTTCGGATTTGTATCATTTTAATTTTATAAAATGCCACACATTTATTCACATCTTGAATACGCCAATATGGTTTTTATTTATGGTTTGTGAAATGGGAATGCTACAGCTGCTGCTGAAGAATATCGTAAACGATTTCCACATGAAAGAACACCGAACAGAAACGCCTTTATCAGAGTTTTCAACAAACTCTGCGAGACCGGAACACTTCCAAGTGCTAATGTAACATCCGAACGAGCCACTCAACAGGATTTAGAAGAAATAGAAAATGTTCTAGCTTTAGTAGAAGAAGATGCAACGAATTCAATTGGGGATTCCCCAAAAAGAGGAGTGATCCATACGCTTCACGAGCAAGGCTTATACCCGTACCATGTACAGAATCTTCAACCTAGAGACTACGCCAAGCGTATGCAGTTTTGTGAGTGGATAATTAATAATTGTCATCTTTTACCGCACATACTTTTTACTGACAAAGCTCCCATGTATGGTCGGACGATAATCCTCACGCAATAGTCAATAGTAATTTTCAACACAGGTTTTCAGTAAACGTGTGGTGCGGCATGATCGATAATAATTTAATTGGCCCTTTTCTTTTGGAAAATCGTCTAGGGGATCACTACTTAAGTTTTTTACAAAATTAATTGCAAGGACTACTGGAGGAGATTCTTTTAAACATCAGAATTGAAATGTATTATCAACACGACGGAGCGCCTGCCCATTTCGATCGTCGGGTCGAGCAATATTTAGACCAAAGGTTTCCAGGGGTTTGGATTGGTCGCGGTGGTCCTATTAGTTGGCCTCCTAGATCGCCAGACCTCACGCCGTTGGACTACAATTTATGGGGTTGGTTAAAAACTGAGGTTCACAAAGTAAAAGTAGATACTAGAGATGCATTAATTAGACGCATTAGAAATGCTGTACTCAATATTAAAGAAAGGCACGAATCAATTAGAAGATCCACGCGCGCCTTCGTAAACGAAGCAGGAAATGTTTGGAAGTCAATGGCGGTATTTTTGAAAATTTACTAAACCAATGATTTATTTAAAACAATGTTAATGTTGGATATTTTGGTTTAACAATATTATTATTTTATTTAACGCTGTAACTTGAAAACAAATGAATATTGGATAACAACATTTGAGTTTTTTCTTATTATTTTGATGCATAGATTACACCCTTAGAGTTAGGCCCATTCCTCCCGACTCACCCTGTGTAGGATCATACCAAAGTTATCATAAAAAAAGGTTTTTTTCTTAAAACTTTAACACCCTGTAGTTCAACAGTTAAGACTTTTAGTACATATGTTCATATGAAGTTTTTTTCTCAAAAAGGACCCAAGGATAACATAGGGTTGTTTCACATTTTCAAAAAATGGTCTGGCTTGTGACTTTACCAGAAATTCTCCACAAATACAACAAAACTTGTCAGGAGAAATTTTGCAACGCAAAGCGTTGCACTTGACATTTTCGTCGAGGAAAAAACCTTCTTAACTACACAGAACCGCTCAATTCGAAACTCAAAAGAAGACTGAATAAGAGAATAAGTTTAATGTTATAAACAATCCATTTTAGGTTATCTTTCTGTTTTAAGATGCACCCCTTTCAAATGACCCCTCATAAAGTTTACTACCTGCCAATATAAAAGGGTCCAATGAGTCCATTGAAAAGTGGTACGTATTAGGCATTTATGAATATTTTTTTTATTATTGGTAAGGTATTTGCATTGTGAAAATAATGAGTGTAATTAATTTCATTGACTGAAAGCATTTGTAAATAACGAGTGAGCCTTAAAAAATACCCCCTAAATATAATGATTGAATGTTTTACCTGTATTCAAACACTCACCTCTGACTTTCCGTTGATCGAACACTTATAAAAATACTAGGTGTCGCCCCGATCTTTCTGTCTCTTGTACTTGCCCATGTATTCTAACTGCTGCCTTCGATGGGCCTCCATCAACGCGTTTAGTTCAGCCTTCTGTCTGTTGAGCATTTCTTCAAAAGTCTCTTCCTACAGATAGAAAAGAGCATTCAAAATTCATAAATTGGACATCCTCCACAAAGGGTTGTGGAAATGATCCATAACATATGACTCCACTGATGGTAATTCTTAGTTATTAACAACGTAATCTTACGTTGTAAAAGCTGTATAACGATAATACAATATTATGTTTCATGCCTAATTCTTCAAGTCAAGATAACCCTTACAAAGCATCTAACATTCAACAAGCTTAAGCTAGATGTCTACATGTACGTGCTTTAAAGAAGCTATCTGAAATAATTTTAATTTCTCTAAATTCTAAATCAATTATTCCGATACAGTGCAATCCAAGCAACACCTATATAGACTACGTACCTGTATAACCCAGCGCAACTACATAATTCAATACTTCTGAAAGGTGTAAATCTACGCAATGAATAAAGGTACCAAAATTAATAACACCAACCATCACCCAAGCACAGATCCACCCTTACAAGCCCCACCCTTCACCACAGAGATCAGCAGCGAGAGAAATATGACATGAACACAAGACAATGACGACATGTTAAAGAAAAACGATCATACAGCCCAGCGGAAGAAAGTCTACTGCAACATTTCCCCCCTTTTTAGTTTCTAGGCTTACCGTATCACTACAAAAATACGTCTCCAAGTATTCTTCAATCGGCACCGCCTTTTTTATCCCCTCCCTCGCGCAACAACGCCCCGATTCCCTAGGCCACGACTCCGATACCCATTCGGGGCGTGGTGACGGGTATGGATACGCCCATTGTCGCGAGGAATCGCATAAGTGACTGGGAACATAATGTATTGGCCTTTCAAAGGGTCTGTCAGGGTAGTAAGGGTAAGTGTGAGTGTTGAAGTGGGTATAAGAGTCGATGGCTGCAATGTTTTGATATGAGTAGCTGCGATTTAAGCGGAATCTCGAGTCGAAACAAAATCCGGCTTGTGAAAGGGATTTGGAGGAGCAACTGCACGAAGTATCTTTCTTGCTATCGAAAAAAGGGGCTCTGTTTGCTTTAGATTCAGCATATTCGAAGAACGGGCTATCGTGCTGCGCTTGTGGGCCGTAATTACTTTTCTGATTGAAATGTGCTGGTTGATTACCGAATCTCTCTGCAGACCCGTAATGACACCTCTTGCTCAAGTTGTCCCCAAATTTCCTAGACAATTGATCCCCGGAATGAATGGTGTAATAACTTTGGTCTCTAACTTTACTTTTTGGCACGTCTTTGAGCAAATTCTGCATAGACCTGGAATGCTTCACCTTCCAGTTCCTTTTAATCACTTCGGTGGGAGTTTCGTCCCGTTTTTTCCTTTTCGCGCTGCGTTGCACCGTAAAGTCTTTGAAGGTCATTTGACTTTCCAGTACGGTGGCCGTGTTAGTTTTCCGTGTTCTCGACTCGGACGTGGCCGTTTTTTTCCGACTCGGACGCAAGGGCTTAGACGATACAGGGAAATCAAATGTATTGGAACTCAGAGCGTCAATATCGGGCGTTTTAAACATTTTAGCGTCGGTAAGATCAGGACACGACACGTTTTTCTCTGATACATTGTTCAGATTCAAACACAGCTGTAACGCCAGCGGCGTATCATCTTTCGACTCTTCCACAGACATCCGAATGTCCGGCATACTATTAGTTAAACAATCCCCTTCGGGAGGCACTATAACGATTTGCGGAAATTGCCGAAACGTTCTCGACTGTCTCCGCCCCCCGAGACACACCCTCCGAATGTTCTGCTCCTCGTTTTTACATATAGGCAGGATATTTTCGATTTCCCGTTTTAAATCGACGTAGCTTAACGATTTGCGTAAGGGTCGCGTTGGACTGGTGTCCGACTGGCTTTGCGCGGTGTTGCCAATTAATGTGGGCGTGCCAGAAAGCGAGGCGGTGCCGATTTGATGCGGGGTGGTGCCGCCAATGGGTTGGGTGAGAGGTGGCTACAAATAATACAAAAATAGCATAATATGAAAACAAAAAATAACACAGGAATGTGTGGTTAAAGACCTGTGGAGATCAGAGATATATTTCTGGTTTAGTAAGATGGTAGTAAGTAGTAAATTGAATGTTTGTGACGTAGGACAGATGTCAAATGATGTGTTGGTGTTTGGAAAAAATGAAAATCACGATAAGTGTGTTTAAATTTAAAACAGCCCTGGTTTGCAAGATTTATATTTGCAGGCAATGTCGTATCTCCCTAATTTGTTTTACTGCTTTAGCATGTACCTACTCGAGAGCTTATATTACAGACTTGAAGTGGTCGCGTAGACGCAAAGCACCAATTTACGTAATCTGGAGTCATTTTCCCTGCTTTTTCATCCTTGGTGAACGTGCGCAAAGCCAGAGCTTGTGAATCTGCACATAAAACTTTCAAAGACGCTTGGTTGCTAACACTAGAACCCAGTTAGCGGGAACAGTGGAAGAACGCAAGTCTACGCAATACGTTAGAAGCATGTTTACGTCGATGGCATTACTTCAAGTCTCTATTATATGCCAGATTCAATGGCAATATAGGGGTGTTGCCAAGTTTACAGCTTTTCTCTAGATATCTGAACTTTTCTATTTCAAAAGTGTTTCCGATATACCACCGCAATGGCAAACATATATTTAATAATGTGGTAGGCCTTGATCGTAGTCCAAAAACAATTGAATTTATTACTGTTGACTTGAATTGTTTTATGGCCCTCTCGCTTGCCAGATTTGAATCTCCTTGATTTCTTTTAGAACCAAAGTGTATAAATTTAAACTCGAACACCTAGGTGATGTTTATTTATTTATTTAGGATACAAACAGGTAAACCCACAACAGTATCCACTTAATAAAGTCAAAATTCGTGCAATAACAACAGAATTACTTTGTTAACAATGTTTCAAAAGAATTTACAGACCGTTTAGGATGCTATCAAGAAGCATTCAAATCAACTAGGTTTTCTGATTAAAAATTGCATACACATTTTTGTTCTAAGATGACCCAAACACAGAATCAAGGGGGTTCAAATCTGGCGGGTAAAGAGGCCATAAACAAATTTTAAAAGCTGTGAACAATTATAAATTCATCAATCGATTTTATATGACAATCAAGGCAATATTATACAGATATCTGCTTATACCAGTTTCCAATTTTAAGAGGTGGTTACTGACGTTATTTTATGAAGAAAATTTCGAATAAACAACGTGTCCTGCAAAAATCTTGGACAGAATTTGAGATATTAAACTAAATTTCCACATAAAATATTAGATATGAAAAAAAACACCTTTTGACCTAAATTCTTTAACCAGTAGGTATGGGCTACGCCCCAACACTATTTTAATCGAAAAATGTTAAAGTACTTCCCAAGATATTTCGTTTGGCTTAATGACTACAATAAATCGTAATAAATAGTAGTAAATAAAGTCGGCTTTTGCTTTCGCAGAGACGTATTAACCCACATTTATATTAATGCCAGTTTATAATAACAATAGATAGGTACATACCCTAGTGAACACATGTGGCATCAAATTAAATCGAAAATGAGAACTGAAAATAGCACACCTACTCTTATGAAAGTTGGAAAAATTCGGTTAACCATGTCTTAAAAATTGAAGACTCTTATATAACTACACAACAAAACGAAATACATCCTCTTATAAATGTGGATGATAGTGATAGCGAGACTGAATTAGGAATAGATTAAAACGTTTTATAATTACGATTAACCCTTATATGTATATATATGTAAATATATTTTTTAAGTATGTATATTAATTGGTATTATTACTTTTACCTAAATGCGTGCGAAAAGTTGCCCTTTCCCGCACGCAAACTTTTCACACTTGTTTTGTACTTATAATAAATTAATATACATAAAATACAAGTAATGGTAAAAATAAACATTGCTACTATAAGGTATTACTATGGCTTTTCATTTAACTACAAAATCCGTTCCTAACCCCTTATTTCATTGCATTTCAGTAATATAAACAGTGATGCCAGCTGGGGCCAGGTAGATTTCGCTGGTTGGCACGCTCATCGACAGTTTTATATGGGTAATTTTACCAAGAAATTCTCTAAAATCGTAGGTTTGGCAATCAAACAGGTAACGGGGTTTCTTTGGATGTTTACAATATAATAAAACTATTATTGCAGTTATTAGGTCAAACGAAATATGTTCGGATGGACTTTACGTCAATGTTTCTTCTTTGCATAACTATTTCACTATCAATTATCATTTAAATCTAAACAAAAAAGGCCTCTTTCATTTTTTCATAAAACTTACCGTTTGGAAGAAAATAATTAAATTATGTATTTGCAAATTGCAAACCATAATAAAAACTTTAAACACCATGACTAACGAAAACCAAGCATTTTAGGACGTAATATGTTTATATAAACTTCTTAACCTAAAATTGCTCTATGAATCACCCATTAAACTATTAAGTACCACACTGTATGTTAATTTTATTGATGCAACATTGCCTGTACGTAAAATGTTGCCAACTAAAGTATAATTTCCTATAACACTGCGGTATATGAAACTGTATGTATGATGCGTGTAATAATATAAAAAAGCCCCAAAATAAAAGAAATAAGACAAAATCTACTTTACAACAAAAATAAAAACGACACATTAATAGCAAACATTGCAAACAATGACAAAGGACAACACTGTGGTTAGGTATAATCTAGAAAGAACACAAAAACACTAAGAATTTCTATTATTTCAAATGTAAATAATATGACACAGGGTGTTTAATATATGCAGGGCTAGTATGAAGATCTCGTTAATGGCAAGTAATATTAACACCGAAAAAATTCAGTTCATTAAGAATATCTCAAAACTTAACAATCTTACCAAAACTTTTTGAGCGTCATACTGTTAGTCCTTTGATTGAACAACTTTTAGCCGATTTAATCAATCTCCATACTAGCCCTTCTTATCTTGGACACACCCTATAGACCATGAACTGCTATAGACTATGGGCAACGGAGTTAGCTCTGGCGTTCTTACTAAATTCGACGCGAGGGCCATAATTGTATATTTTGGACCGTCACTTTTAGAGCTGGGCTTATAGGATATTTTGAAATCAACGGTAACTTATTTTAAACGGTTGCCTATCACTTCTTTAGTGTGTGATTGAAAGCTATTTAAAAAAAAAACTCTTCATAACATTCATAAAAATGAAATATTGCTGTGATACATACCTCAATGAACCCACCAGTAATAATTATGATATCAGATGTTACTAGACGTTTAATTTTTTATTAGTTTCAACATTTTTTACAGTATTCAAGAAAAAATAGCGAGCAAAAATTATTTCATTCAAATAATTAAAATGCGGATTGTTGTAAATTTTTATTATGATTAAACAGTATACAAAGTGGCAAAAAAGTCGCGCATAAAGCCTGTAACTTTTGAATTACCTCGTATACGATTTATGAAAGTTGTTCAGTAAATTATTCTCCACATTTCTACCCGCATGAATTTTTTCTGTCATTTCTGGTTTGTTTGCCATAGAAACTAAGTTAATTTCTTTAAATGGAACACCCTGCATATGATTGCATATTTGGATTCTACTGGGAAAACTCACAATTTTTTGTATTTCAAATTTTCACCTATCTGTGAGTTGTGTATTTCTTGGAATACTTGCAGTTTATAAGCAAACAAATTTGACTGTTTTTTAAGAATAGTCTTGCATGTTCCATATTATAATCTTCCCACTTCTTGAGACAGGCGTCTTACACATTTAGGCGTATTTTGCATTATTTTATTAAAATCAGTTTATTAAAAATATCTCAAAACCTAGAAATCTTACCAAAACCTTTTGAGTGTCATTTAACCAATCTCTTACTATTAAGGTATTTAATAATATATAAAAATTATGCTAATCACTATAAATTAAAAGAAAATATGGCAAAAACATTTTGGACAAATTTATATTCCTATTTTGAAATAAGTGACTTATCTAATAATTTAATAAAAGATATTTAAAATAATTTACAGGGTGGCCAACTAAGAATGCGAGGTACTGTATCTGGGAAACTATCCGTCGTAGAGGCTTGCGGCAAAAAAAATTATTACTAAAACGGCCAAGAGAAAAACCTGGAAAATATTTTCCAGTTTCTGAAATGGCCGCTAGGGGGCGTAACTGCAATCTTGAATCTAAAAAAGTGATGTTTCTGTAAATTTCGCTATATTAACCTAATAAAAAAAATCCCGATCTTTAAAGTCGAGGATAATCTGAACCTTTTTTGTTTGACACTTTTTGCAGTATCTTTAAAAATAAAGTGGTGGGGGGTATTCAAACGTTTCCGTAAATAACATCCTGTATCTTCGAAACGGCTAAGCCGATTTTAACAAACTTGGGCTCATTAAATGAAGCTATTCTTGGGCTACAAACGTCATTATATTTGAAGTTTTGTAAGCTTCACATATCGCCGCTAGAGGGCTTTTTTCGACATTCCAACAGAAATGGTTAATTTTCTCAACAAAATAAAATGCATTGGTATGATTTTTTTTTCATGAAAAAGTAAGCTAAATGATGCCTAAACTAGCTTGAAAATTGATAAAAACAAATTAACTAAACTGATTAAAGAGGTAAAAATTAATTCTTATAAACATGAAATTGATAAATGCCAAAATTCTAATCAAGATATGTGGAAACCCGTTAAAAAAGTATGGTATAAAAATCCAAAACATAAAAGTATAAGCGAAATTAAAATTGAAAATGCGAGACAATTACGGACAAGAAACGTATAGCTAATAGCTTTATCGACTATTTTTCTGAAGTTGTCGAAAATCTAGCAAATAAAATCAATAAATGTAATAAAACATTTTTAAATAAGAAAATAAACAATATACTCATTTTATTTAGAAGAAACTAATCATCAAGAAGTTGAAAATATAATTGATAGTTTAAAATTTAAAAAAATCAATCACAGAAATATTAAAATCTATTAAAACTACTATTTCTAGGCCACTCACTTTACTTATAAATAAAATTTTTAAAACAAGAATATATCCAGAAGCTTTCAAAATTGGTGCAATAAAACCTATTTTTAAAATTAGAGATTTAAGTAAAATTAGTAATTATAGACCCATAACATAAATATCTTTATTAGCTAAAGTTTTTAAAAAAAAATTAAAAATACGAATTGATAAGTATTTAGAAAAAATACCTTTTATTTCTAAAAATCTTTAATGTTTAGTTCTCGAATATGAATAGTAATTATTCATAAAATGGCTTATAAATCGAAAGCGGTTCAAAATAGGTAGAAGAACACTCTATATGAAAAAAATTCAATTGGTTCACTCTATTCAACACTTCAATAATATACAGGGTGTTCGATTTAAAAAAAAAGGGACTTTTGATCAAATTTATAAAATCTGAATTGCAATTAATTTTTAGGGCACTCTGTATAGAAGTCGGCGATCCTATGTTGCCAAAATTAAAGTACCACATGTTGACTAAATTATGTTAAAATGTTACGTTGATTTGACATCTGGAGACGAAAATATTGAAGTCTGAATTCACATAGTTTCGGTAAAAAAAGACACAAAATAATTAATATTTAAGAAACGGCAAGAGAAATGGAAAAATATCCTATACAAAAAAAACCTAGATTGTTTCGTAGAATCTAAAAATAAAATAAACTACAGGGTGTCCCATTTAACTTATAAACCATAACCCACTGCAACCGCGAAATTATTTTTCTTTTCGTTCTCCAGATACTTCTAACGTACCATCGAGTATGGAATACCCTGTATTTATTATATTATAACTATTTGAAGTAAACTTCTTATTATTATTATAAAAACAAATTTAACTGTTTTTTAAGAGTAGTCCTGCATGCATGCTCCATAATATCTTCCCACTTTTTCAGACAGGCGTTTTACGCATTTTGTTGGCGTATTTTGCAATATTTCATGAACATTTGTAACAAGTTCTGTTCGTACAAATGGTATTCCACCTCCTTTTTTATGCTGTATAGAACCTGTTTCCCTGAACACATCCACGGTTCTTCTCAGGCAATGATAAAAATCCCCGGTTAGGAAAATTTTCGCGAAAAACGCTCATGCACCATACTGATTGTATTACCACTCACCATTCACTCTAATCCCGTTTCGAAAATACGCTTCAACCATGAATTTTTTGTGCTGTTGCGTAAATTATTCAACAATTTGATGGATAGAATAGCGATGAATTAAATTACTTGTAACAACTGTTAAAGATGACGGAATATCCGATTGATTGATAATGCTGGTATTTGCTGATATCCAACAGGTATTAAGTTCTACCGCTAAACAGTACGGCCTTAGATGCAGAGCACAATTCGATGATAATAATTTTCGCTCGCACGGTACTAATTTATTAAACGCAAGTACTTAAAACGAAATAAATGAATAACTTTTAATTGGCTCATTAGAAAATAATAAAACTTAATGTGCGAATCCATCATACAAGGACCTTTAAAAAAGTCTAATACGATTTGGATGTAAAATTACTAGGGAAGTCAATATTTGAGGGTAGCAAAATTTACAGGGGATTTCCTATGGCCAGTCTGGCAGTGCAGGATTCCAATCATTATACTATTGCCCGGGAGCGGCGCTAGTAGACAACCTAGCACATAGCCTATAGTAGCATAAAATTAACGTATTGCACACGTTTATGAAATTCTTATTGTTTAACTAGATCCAAGTGACATTACAAGACACAAACCCAAAAAATATGTGAGGTTATAGTTTTTAAATTATGTCTGTTCAATCAAATACTTTTAACTACACACAAGTAAAAAAAACTAGGAAAACAAACTAAAATGCACTTACCCTAACTTGAGAGATTTCTTCTTCGGTAGGCATCTCTTCTAAAAAAAAATGCATAAAATTATTTATAAATGAATCCTAAACCCAAAAACCGTACCTCCTGTATTGGGCAACGATCTAACCAACGTAGTCTTCAACGAGTCGAACGTCGTATTGATCACCGTCGTAAAATCGTGCCCTTGTGGTCCACCCAATTGCGTCTGCACCATCTGAGACAATCCTCCAGGTATCTGAGGCGTTCCGGCACTCTGAACTCCGCCCAACTGACTGGCTAAAGGTATGGGGGCCACGCCCACGTTGCTAGGGTCACTCCCGTCGATTTCCTTTCGGCTGGGTTCGGGGAAGCTCGGTTTCGATTCGGAAGCGCTGGGCGGGGTCAGGTTGCTTCGGTCGGGTTCGGTGATGACGCTCACTTTAAAGCGCGAGACACGGCGTTCGCGAGATGGGGCCGGAACTGTGGGGTCTGGTGTCGATTCTTGTAGAGTCTAAGCAATGTGAATGGTCAAGTCAATAATAGTATATTATTTAACGATTGAATAAAACGCGAGTTTAATACTAAACTTGTTCTACAACTATTTTAATATTTTTAGATTTTAAAATTCGCAATGGCATACAGGGTAGTCCCACCAGCGCACGTCGGTCAATAGTTGCTAAACCGTTAAACTTATGGGGAAATTTTCTTAATAAAACTTTTCATCTCTGCTACATCACAACAAAATTATTTTAAAATGGCGTACCCTGCCTGTATATTTAATTAATACCTGAAGACTACTCTGTATATTTAATTAAAGGCTTTAAATGCGTGAGTCTTGAATTTTTTAAGTTACTGAAATACCGTGTGTTGCTAATCAACACAGATTCAGATAAGCAATGAAAGTATTCAACAAATAGTTGTAGAAAAATGTATTAATCTTAACTTAACATACTAACCAAAGACTTGAAATACTGGTAAATAAAAAAATATATTACTGCCTGAACCAGAATTCCATAACAAATGTATGTGGTTTAACTTTGCCTATACTCCGGTACCAAAATAATTGGCAGTGACTCATTTTTAACGGGGTGTGCAAGACGTAAGGGGAACGCCAGTGTCATTTTAAACAATAATAATTCAAGAAATATGTGAATTTTTTGTTTATTATTATAATATATTTACATTTACTATAATAAATATAAAATTATATATTAAACTGAAAAATAAATTAAGCTTTTACATTTGGTGATCTAATGAAGTAATTAGAGAAACTAAATTACGCGGGTATAAGATCCAAAAAGAATAATAACGGTATTTGTTATTTTCATAATGTTTTTATTATACTACATAATAATAGAAACATATAATAGTGGATTAAGGGCAAAACCTAAACCTAAGTTATAAATGTTTATAAATTTCCTAACTATTGTTACCTAATGAACACTAATTAATAATAATTTGACAAATTATATTCCCCGCCGACATTAAAAAGTGTTATAATGACAATACGTTACAATTTTAAATTCATTATTACCATTACAGCGATTACTCACTATCTGATGATGAAAACATTTCATTACCGTCATCTGCAGGATTTATAATAATAGGTTCTACCATGACTTCAACGCGTACATCTAAGTCCCACATTACCCCTTGGGTGGTAATAATTTATGCCATATAAAAACAATGATTTATAAAAATTGAGTAATATTAAGTGATAACAATTATTACAATTATGAATATTATTTACAAAATTTGGATAAATGTTTTCTCGTTTTTTCTCAATTTGTATGAAATGTTCCGACTCCATAATTTCTCCATCTCTAACAAAGTTTTCTGTTACTCTTAAAGTACTGCAGGAGACTTCTGGCTTCGTTATATTGTATAAAATTTTATTTGCAACTTCCTTTTTATTGTTGACGCTCTCCGCTACATAACTTTCCGCAATAGTTGCAGATTTCCATCCGCCATGTCGCTTGAGGGCTAAGACAACTCCAGTATTATTGCCAGCCCTCGCTGTCGCTCGGGCGCAAAATCGTTCTCGACTAGTACTTTTAAATTCGTTTATTTCCCATTAATTACAATGCTACCCTTAATTCTAACCTAATCTATCTTAACCTAGTTTCCTATGCTAATTTAGACTATTTACAGATTTGAGCGCATATGGACCGTAAGCATACGGCCCAGAATGCGCCCAGAGTACCTGGCAGAGCCAAGCGGCCGTTGTTATGGCCTATTGGAATGGGTGCAGCACTTAGGTCATGATTTGCGCACTAGCGTTCCGGCTGGTGCCTTAACGAGGAATGGATCGCCGCAGGAATATAAAATTTGCATTTGGATCCATGACGTCATTGTCGTCACCGACATAGCCTTATTTCGTCCTTTTCAAAGTTTAAAATATTTTATTCTACGGTTACTAGATTAACTAGAAATTGTAACCAATTGAGTGGTGTTGTGGGTATAACATCTAGGTGCGGTGCTATAGGTCCCGGGATCGATTCCCGTTTCGGCGACTTTTTCTTAATGACTTCTTTAGTTTTTTTTATGACTTTTTTGATTTTTTTATAACTCTTTTAGTTTTTTTTTTAAGTAGATCGACTCAAAAAGGGCTGGTAAATAATTGGCCGGTGAACTTAAAAAAGGCGAATTGGAACCAAAAAGGTGGATTAGATGCCGTGTTAGCGCTGTTTAACCAATATAAGTCTATAATTATTAGTTACAGCATTATTTAGTTGAGTTAAGCAAAATAATGTTCCAATCCAATAATATTTTAAACTTTGAAAACGACGAAATAAGGTTATGTCGGTGACGACAATGACGTCATGGATCCAAATGCAAATTTTATATTCCTGCGGCGATCCGTTCGTCCTTAATGGGTGTTATGGTGCATGTGTCGCCTCAGCGCATATCATTTGTTTGTGAGTTTATTGAGTGAATCGAAATACCAATAGCAGAGCATTCTGGGAAAAATACTAAAAAACCCAGTCAAATTATATCAGGTACGATGTTTTATATCCGCCCATAGCAGATAATTTGATGCTAGCAGCGGATTACCCCTCTGCCCAACCGTCAGGACGGTGGAAAGCAGCCATCATTCAGGGGGTGGTCCTTGTGAGTATGTCAGTCAGAGTCTTCTCCCACTGGCGTATCCAAGTCCGTTGGCATGCATTTCGGGCTGGTCCGTTCAGTTTTCCGTAGAGTACGTCACAGATTCAGCCCTTGTGCATGCTTGTCTTGTTTTATTTTAATTTACTTGACTGTCTAATGTACGTTCGTTCGTCCGTCCGTACATTTAGAAAAATTTATTTTTGTTTGTTTGGGTTGTTTGTTTGTATTTCCATTCAATGTTAATTTATGTTCGTTATTGCTGTTGTTGTTCGTTTGCCAATTGGAGGTGGTATATAGGTAGTTTGTAGTAGAGTGGTTTGTGCGTCGTCTGTTCGTCATTATCAAAACGTCTGTCTGTAATATTTCTTGTCAGTGGTGAGTTTGTTAGTTTGGGCATGTAAAATTTGTTTGAAATGTCACGTATATGGTCAATTATATTGTCTATTGCCGCCATATGGTGTAGATCCGCGACTCTGACGTATATATTAGATGACGTCACACATCGGAGGATTTTATTCTCCAGCCTCAGCAACCGATGAAGCTGAGTGTCGGAGGCGCTACACCATATAGGGGCTCCTCCGTAGGTCAGAACAGGTCTTATTATTTGTTTATATATTAGTGCTTTGTTGTAAGGAGATAGTGAGGAGTGTTTAGATAAGAGGGGATAAAGGCTTTGCATTGCTGCAAAGTTCTCGACTAGTAAATGTTACTTACATCCCTTGTAGTATAAATAACTATTTCTGTCCTCTTGTTTCCTTCTGATCGGACACTTTAGTATTACAGTTGTCCTTGATAGTTCTATAAACAGTATACGGCAAGATGTCTTAGTCAATGTGGCACAAAGTTCTGCTGCATTAGTGAATGATATTCCACTGTGTGTACTTAGAATTCCCTCTTACACATTTTTTACCATTTTACGCTCTCCAGGTTTTAAATGACGTCGTTTTGTAACTTGTTGGTTACTATCACTTGAAGAACTCGCCTGCATTATAATATTTGCCGTTTTGAATAACCACCAAAATAATGAAACTGAATACTCTTGATTGAAACTTGTCTACGGCACTGAACGTTGGTTAGGGACGATAAGAAAGCGTGCAAGCGCCTTTAGACATGGGGTTTTCCTACCTGCGTTAGTGCGTTGCTAAATTAAGTAAAACAGGTACCGTAGGGTGAAAAGGCCCTTAATGACATGCCGATTTCGGTAAATTTTATGGAAATTTCAGTGAAATCTATTAGGACTTGGCAACATGTAATGGCCTATTTATGCACAATCTTCCCAACCAGTTTGGATTGCTTTTATTTAACTTAAAAGTGGGCGAATCAATGTTAATTATTTTCGCCGCACACCGTTAGTGGTTATATGAACAGTTTTGCCAATTATTTTGAGACCGTAGTATAAATTAAATCTATTTCTAGAGATTCTAGCTTATAAGTACAGTAGTAAACACTGTTTGAAAAAATATGAGGTTGCTCTAGTCTAATGATTAGGAATAATTAGTCAAAAGCGTCATTTTTTAGAAGCTGTGGAGATTGAGGAACCATATTTTGTAAATATGTAGAAACATGATTAAAAATGACTGGAACGGCTAAGAATTAGGTACTATTTCACGAAGCAATAAAAATCACATGGTACACTTACGGACAAAATTATCGCATGCCTAATGTAAAAATAGCCACTACAAATTTGAGGTCTCTTGCCTGAAATTTCACATGAAAAATTATTGAAAAGAGTAGTGTCACAGCCCCCTGTACTACAAGCCACGAAGTAGAAACAACGGCAGCGCTGGATGAAGATCGGATAGTCACGTGACTTGAGACATGTTAGTTGTCGTTTAGTGTGCAAATTATGCAAAACGGGGTGCGTACAGGGTGTCCCATTTTCGACACTTTTATAGGGTATCTTTGTAATTGTTAGTGCTAGTC
This sequence comes from Polydrusus tereticollis, assembly GCA_963920685.1. Classification (NCBI taxonomy): domain Eukaryota; kingdom Metazoa; phylum Arthropoda; class Insecta; order Coleoptera; family Curculionidae; genus Polydrusus; species Polydrusus tereticollis. The sequence continues at coordinate 52,330,771 of OY987334.1, read as the reverse complement.
AAACTTAAAATAGTAAAATCAAAATTTGAAACTTTTCGCTCGCTTACGAGAAACGGAAGAAAATCAAAAAATTGACAATTTCAAAATTACTCTATATTTTCTTAGTTAAAAGAGATACAGAAAAATGTTTTATACGAAAGTTTCTTTATAATGTTTGTTGAATAATCTGCCGTTTTCAAAATAAGAATACGGGATCAGGTAAAAAAAGTTATAGGACCTAACCTCATTTTTTTAAATGGAATACCTTGTATATTTTAATCTAAAAAGATAGCATTTTAAATTATCTTTTCAAATATATAACACACCATGGATGATATTGGTTTCCTAGGCGATTTATTCAAACTTTATTACTTTGAAACGAACTAAAAGATTTAGATTAAGGTAAAAAATAACGGGAATCATCGCAAATGTTCGAAAGCTCCTCCGTTGTTTTTAATGCACTCTTCACATCTTTTTCGAACGGATTTTAAGGCATTCATGATGTGTAATGGTTTCATTTCTGCAAAGGCCTCATAAATTCTTTGATCAAGTTGTTCTTCTGACTTCTTTATAAATTTTATTTTCCAACACTCCCCAAAGAAAAAATCTGGCGGTGTTAGATCCGGAGATCGTGGTGGCCACCTTATAGGTCAATGTGTTCCTATCCAACGGTTTCTAAAGTGAGTATTTAAATAATCTCTATTCGAAGAGCGCTATGGGTAGATGCGCCATCTTGTTGAAAGTAAATCTCTATTACTTCATTTAAAGGAACATCATCAAGGATATCGAAAAGGTTTGATTGGAGTATGTCCAGATATCTATCTGCATTTAAATTTTCTTCAAAAAAGCGATACACCAGTTTGTTTTGAAACAAAAAACAACTTATATTTACCCCAAATCGACCTTGTTGGCGAACAGGTCATACCATGTGGGGATTTGTGGAGTTTCAATGTCTTTCATTATGTCGGTTATGAATACCGCAACTTGTAATTCGACATTCATCTGACCAAATTATTTTTTGGCGAAAAGAACGATCCTCGTTAGATTTAATTAAAAACCAGTGACAAAATTACAATCGTCTTACATCATCACCAGGATGCAAATGTTGGGTAATTTTAACAACATAGGGAAAATATTTATTGAACGTCAAAATTATTTGCGCCTTAGATTCTGTAATTCCAGTTTTAGTTTCTACGTTTCTGACGGACGTAGATTCTTGTTCCTAAAATAACAAAGTGACTTTAGAGAATAAAATTAGGATGTGTGCTTAAGACCACAAGACAGAAGTGAAAACCTCACCAAGACAAGATACTCTATTAACCTTCCACAATCTAACATCCGCAAATCTCAAATTCAAGACGATACAAGAATCGATCCATAAAAAGCCAATACACTATGCATTTGGTCATATTTTAGTACCTTGCTTTTGTCCCCGACTGCGTCATGAGCGTTGCATAGCCGAATCTGACGGCTCAGTCTCATTCAACACCCACTAAAAGTGCTAAACGCGCCTAAAGAAGTTTTCACTTCAATAAAAGTTGAGCTACTACAATTCAGAGCTATCACAGGATATATTACCTGATTATTGGCCTCGACAAATCCTAACACGCTTATTTCTTCGTTTTCCTTGTTTTCTTTATAATAAGTTTTTGATCTCGGCATCGTAAAGGAGCCGTATGTTATTAAATTATGTTCCAGTCATCGGAATATGTCCTTAAATGGTTGCCGTCTTTCCGGATAGCGAACAAAAGTATAATTTTTTTTTATAAATATAAATTAATTTATAAAATAAATATAAATCGCCTAGGGAACCAATATCATCCATGGTGTGTTACATATTTGAAAAAATAATTTAAAATGCTATCTTTTTAGATTAAAATATACAGGGTGTTCCACTTAAAAAAATGAGGTTAGGTCCGATAACTTTTTACCTGACCCCGTATACTTATTCTGAAAACAGCATATTATTCAACAATCATTATAAAGAAACTTTTGTATAAAACATTTTTCTGTATCTCTTTTAACTAAGAAAATATAGGGTAATTTTAAAATTGTCAATTTTTTGATTTTCCCCCTATCTCTTAAGCGAGCGAAAGTTTTCAAATTTTGTTTAAGTTTGACCCAAAAAGAGCACATGACACGTATATTACTTTTTGATAGCACTAACAATAACGGAGATACCCTATAAAAGTGTCGAAAATGGGACACCCTGTACATTTCGGTTGTCCTAATTAATTTGCCTTTTTTATCCGGTTTTAATTGATATCTAATAGAAAGTTTAAGTGAAGTGATTGCTAAGAACCCTTACTAAATATTATTGATTCTTTTTAGTGCAAATTTTCTGTAATATTATTAATAAAGTGATAAATCAAGTGAACTGCCGTCTGTTTACTATTCTCTTTATGGCGGCAGAACTTTGGATGTTTTTTTATTTGAACGTTGTGTTGTGTTCGTATTTCTAGCTCTTTGTGATGAACTTTATTGTTTTGTGTCGACGTTTCTGCTTCACGAACGACAAAAAAATATTGTCAATAGAGTATACATCAGGGGACTGTGACGGCCTTCGTGACGGCCAATCCAATACTTCGAGGTTGTTTCGCGTTTCCATGTGGTGTAGTTGTTATCTACTTGGAGTATCCACTGATAATCTTGTGTTTTAAACCACCTTTCAGCAGATTGCAATAAAGCGTTTAAATTGACGGCGATAAGGAGTATAAAGTTAGCCACAAAAGGTCGACTCTTTGCAGGCTGTAGCTCATACGACCAAATGTTACATGACTTTCTGACTAGTGTGACCCTATTTTTACCCAATCTATTGGACCCCTACTTATTGACCGTACCCTTTAGGACACCCTGTAGAAGAGAATGAAGAGATCCTCCCAAAATTACAGCGACATCTTTTTATATCAAACACGGGGCATAACTTTTTGAGTTATACGCTAATTTTGTCTTAAATTGTACTCAATGGATTTAACAATTCTACGAATGGTTTGTTTATTTTGTGTTAATAATAGCAATGGACAGCTACATAAAACTATCTTGAAAGTATTTGTGCTTTACTTACACGCAACAATTTAATTTTTTGTTGTTTGATAAAGATACTAACACGTCGCTTGAACTAAGGATTAAAAAATTGTCAAGTTAAATATCTCAAAAAAAAAAAATAAATAAACGACAAAAATATGCATATACACAGTGATCCACCATAATGTCCCAGTTTTTTATTTTTCATGCTAGGTAAAAATATAAAATGCTAGCATGTTACCGGCTTTAACTTAAATATAGCTTTAGGCAATATCCTGTGTATGAAGTGACTAAAGGGAATCTTTGGGCAAAAAGGATTTGAAATACCCTACATACCAATATTTTTTATTTTCACGTAGTATGAAAAAATAAAAGAGTATACTCTGTTGCTTAATGCGAGAGAGTAATAAAATGTAAATTTGCAATGACAGGACCCATTAAGCAGGGTGGACAACTTAAAGAGTGCATTGTAAATTTCAGGTAAATTGCAATGATAGTTTTTAAAAATTCCATATTTCAGAACTACACACCCCGAATCGGTCCTTAATTAGGGTCACCCTAATTTGCATACAATAGAAAGACGTGCTTGGTGAATGAAAGTAATGTGACAACGGCGTTACTACAGGTAGTTTATTAAAATAATAAGTAAAATAATAATAATTACAGATAAAAACAAAACTTATCTCTTTTCGTCGACAATAAATTTCGTACAAAGAGGTTTATTCGACTTTACAATATCTAGTAGCTCCTTTTCAGCATATCTTTATGATATGGCTTCTTATTTTTTCCAAGACGTTGGTATTTTTTCGGATTTTCTTGAGTGGTAGCTGGCATTATCCATGACTATAACAGACCCAGGAGGAATAAGATCTAGCATTTGCTGGAAGTATTCTTCAAAGACATCAGCGTTCATGTCTTCATGATAGTCTCTAGTCCGTTTTGATTTAAATGCTAGAAAAGCCATCGACAAATCCATTATTGCTCCAATGTGAGTTATTATTAATCTTTTACCCTTTCCCGAGGGTGCTTTTATTCCAGTGGACCATCCTTCCATGAAAGCTTACCTCGCGCTTTTTGTATGTTTATCCTACCATATTTTACCAACGGTATATCCTTTATTTAACCAAGTTTCGTCCATATAATAGATATTTCTGTTTTCCCTTCGAAACTGCCTAACTACCCTTAAATATCGCCGTCGCCAGCAGATGATTTCGTCTTTCTTTCATAACAAAAATTCATTTCCTTGAAAGTTTTCCATAGTTTCTTCTTACCCATGGGTGAAATGAAATCATCCATTTTTAAGTAAAACGACTGTATGATTCTTCTGTCTTTTCATCCTCATTTATTACAGTTTCTTCTCTTCCTGTACTTCTCTTTGTTGACCTGATGGGGCCGCGTTTATTCTCGTGCACAAGTCGGTATATTGTTGACTGTCCGACTCCAGTCACATTCTAACACATTTCAACTATTTTTGCCTCTCCGAATGTTGAATTTTGGTGGCGAAGAGCGTTGAACACATTGAGAATATTAATTTTCTCATTTTTAGAAAGCTCAGTTTTACTAATCCGTTTCTCAGCAACAAATTCAGAAACACTAGGCATTTTCAAGAACGAGGTTTTCCAACAACAGCCGGAAAGTAACTAAACATTTCAAATTTTTGAAACAGTGAGGCACAGGTAGGTAGGTAAACTACCTGTGCCTCTACCTAGTCAATCTCGGGACCACTGACAATAAACATAATTAAATAATAATAATTTGACTACACCTATGGAATACGGCGAAGACCACTGGGTTTTATAGTTCAATAATGATTTATTATTTTCTTGCATTAAGGAACAGACTATAGAGGTGGGACATTATGGTGAATCCTGTAGAGCGTCTGTTTACATTGCATTAACAAACAGAAAACTTAAGAGATATGATTGGCTCGATTTAACTGTGGTATTCTACTGAGAATTGTCGGAACTGAACGTTAAAATATACACTAGAGCAAAAGTTTCCCATTTGTTAACCAAACCTGTTCAGACCCTGTACAAAAAAAAACATTTTTTCTGCGATCAAGCAGCACAAGGTGTAAACTAACCTGAGTGACAGTGGTGCCCGCCTCGTGCAATTTCTCCAACTCCAATTTCATTTCTCGTTTCGCCTCGTCTATGGCCTCGGCCGTTTTGCTTTCTACTGGTTGGGTTTGTAGAGGTTTATCAACACCCTACAATAATTATTATTACCGAACAAAATACAAATGGATTGAGACTGAAAGGCTTGTCACCCTGTACAGGGTGTCCAGTTTTCGATGGTTTTACGAGGTATCTCCGTTATTAGTAAAGATAGGAGGATACGGGTTTCGCAGCACTGTGCTACCTTTTTGTGAAACAAAAGATGCCGCAATCAGAACTTTTCTAGTCCTCCTTGTTTTTGATATACGGGATGTTTTTGAAAATTTTACATTTTGGGACACCTCCCAGATTTAGGTTACCCTGTACCTTATCAAAGAGAATACAAATGTTCTTTTTGTAGTTTTTTACGTAGAATCCAGTGACGTACTAAGATTTTTTTTACGTTCAATAGTTTTCGAGAAAAAAAACAAACCTGCTATTTTTTAAATGGTAACCCTATATATTTTTTATTAATATAATTTAGTTGATAACAAGCTTCTCAGAAATATACAGTGTGTCTACTTAAGTTGGCTACATATGGGAAACTTTTTTATTATTAATTTTACGAAAAAAAGTTATTCTTCATAAAAAGTTCTGTATGGTGCAAAACCTAAAATGCAATCATGAGATATTAAATTTTTCCAAGTTTATACGAGGGGTGTAAAAAAATATGAATTTTGCTCAAGAGTAAAGTACCTTTATTTTTGACGATATCGAAAACTGTAATTATGAAAAGTTGTTCGGAATGAAAAACTATATTTTAATATGAAATACTGCTACTTAAGATTTTTTTTTATTTTTACAAAATTTCTCAAATTACCGATACAGAACATTCATCTTTTTATTTATTAAAAACATGATAACCTTTTCGTGTCGTTCAGAAAATAATAAGTAAATTCTAACAAAACGAAATTTATTTCTAAAAATTTAATTATTACACCATTAAAATAAAAATTCGTTCAAGTACAATGTAATCAGATCCATCTACCTCAAATTATTTTTTACTTTCCAAACTTATTATTTATTGATGACTAAGTTTACATATCACAAATTAAATAATTTTAAAAAATTTTCCGAAATTCTATCAATAATTAATAATAAACAGTAATCTCTTATTTGTTTTTTAACACTTGATAACTTTTCAATTACTTAATGCCTGTCTTGTAACATTTTAGCGATGCATTTAAATGAATAAAACCATAACAATTCATTTTGTTGTAATAATTTTAACGAACATTATTAACTTCCTCAATTCACAAACGCCTCAACATATCCGCCTTCTCTGTCAAAACAGCTAATTGTTCTATCGCAAAATTTTTTCAATACTCTTCTAACCATAGCCGGAGTAATACTCTGAACCGATCCTGCACCCCCTCTTTCCAAATGGGCAACATCTGTAAATGGCCTTTGAAGATACACCTTTTGTTTTAGGTAACCCCACAAGAAAAAATCGAGTGGGGTCAAATCTGGAGACCGAGGTGGCCAAGAAATTTCCGAAAACCGATGTATAACTCTTCCATTAAAACGATTTTCAAGGTATTGCCTTACATCTAACCTACTGTGGCAAGGGGCTCCATCCTGTTGGAACCATATCTGTTGACGTTGAAGGAGGGGAACGTTGTCAAGAAAATTGTCTAAGTCATTCTCTAAAAAATGTAAATAACGGTCTGCATTCAAAGATTTATGAAAAAAAAAAAGGTCCAATTATTGTATTTTCATAAATTCCACACCACACGTTTGTTTTGAATGCATACTGGTCCCGAGTTTTGATGGTAAAATTTGGATTAGTATCACTCCACCAACGGCAATTTTGGGTAGAGATTGTTCCATTTGATGTAAATATTGCTTCATCCGAAAAAATAATATGTCTTTCCATAAATGGATTATCTTCTAACATTCCTTGGATATCACAACAGAATTCAAAGCGTCTATCATGATCTCCTGGTCTTAACGTATGAATAAATTGGGGCTTGTATGGGTGAAACTTGTTCTTTTTTAAAATTTTTGAAACCGTATCTTTGCTTATAGAATTCGGAATCGAAGCTGCCCGTGTTCGCAAGGAATTTTTAGGATGTTCAATTGCTGAGAGCATTATATCAAATTCCATGTCATCACTGGCGATCCGTTTTTGGCGTTTGTTGCTAAACTTATTTCTTACATCTCCAAAAGTCTTAAATTTGTTTAATAATTTCCTTACTGTGGTATAGTGAAGAATTTTCTCTGGGTGTCGGGTATTAAAAATGTCTGCAGCTTCTCGATTTGTTTTATAATTGTCACCCACAATTAACACAATTTCAATTTTATCTTGAGTAGGTACTTAACGTTGCTGGCGTTTCTACTAAATTTTTTAAAAACAACTGATTTTTTGAAGTTACTGTCAAACAATTTCTGTCAGTGCATCCTAGATTAAATGTTTCATTTAATTTCAATGGTGTATTGATTAATTAATTAAATTTACTTATTACTTTCTGAATGAAACGGAAAGGTTATCATGTTTTTAATAAATAAAAAAGATAAATGTTCTGTATCGGATAATTTGAGAAATTTTGTAAAAATAAAAAAAAATCTTAAGTAGAAAAATATAGTTTTTCATTCCGAACAACTTTTCATAATTACATTTTTCAATATCGTCAAAAATAAAGGTACTTTACTCTTGAGCAAAATTCATATTTTTTTACATCCCTCGTATACACTTGGAAAAATTTAATATCTGATGATTGCATTTTAGGTTTTGGACCATGCAGAACTTTTTATGAAGAATAACTTTTTTTCGTAAAATTAATAATAAAAAAGTTTCCCATATGTAGCCAACTTAAGTAGACACACTGTATAATACCTTATTTTTTTAATATTAAGCACAAAATTTACGTTTTACTAAAAAATATACATTTTTTGTTAGTAGGCCATGACGGGTATTAAAAAAAATCATAACTGGTATGATAATTACTGCAGAAGAAATATATTTTGGACTCCTTAATCTAATTAGCAGTTATATTTCAGTAAGAATAATACCAATGCATAAATCGAGTTGTGTTTTACTAAGTAAAACATTAGAAACAAAAGCTGAAAATTTATAGAACTTTCTCATAAACATTGCTCAAATTGTTGTCCATTATGCCTTAGATATGTTTCACACATAGTTCTTATTCGCCTTTATCAATTTAAAATAATAAAAGGCCGCGTTTGTAACTTCCTAAATGCTCTTTCAGTGGCATTTCTTAAATCTGCAATTGTTTGGTATAAAAAGAAATCCAAAACCGACAAGTCGGGTGACCTTGGTGGCCATCTTACAAGTCCATTAGTTCCAATCTAGTGGCCTGGGAAATTATTGTTTAAGTAGGCCCTGATAATTAGCGCATTGTGAGCGGGTGCTCCATCTTGTTGCAGATGCAAGTTATTGAGACCCGCTAAGGGCACGTCTTCTATTATTTCTGGCACAACGTTTTCCAGAATTTCCAAATACTTATTTGCATCAAGGCTGCCTTCAAATATGTTATAAAGTATTTTGCTTCCTAGTATAAAACATGAAACGTTAAAGCCAAACCTGCCTTGCCGTTCGAGTGGAAATATTACATGCTGATTTTCCAAAACCAAAACCTCGTATTGTGCGATTAAATATACCAGCAGTGGTAAAATGAGCCTCATCGGACCATATAACGGTTCTTTCAAAAATAATTTTCCTGTTGATATTTTGTAAATGCCAATTACAGAACTCTATACGGCGCTGTGCATCACCAGGATGTAAGTTTTGTACTAGATGGAATTTATATGGCTTAAAATTGTGTTTTTTTAGGATTGTTTCAACTCTTGATTTAACTACTCCGACCGAACTTTCAACCTTTCTGCAAGAACTAGTTGGATTTGTTTCAATTGAAGCTAAAACATTTATTTCATCAGTCTCGCGGTTTTCCTTGCTGCAGATTTTAGGCCCAGGTTTAGAAAAAGGATGAATGTCTAATTAAATTTGATTTTATCCTTAGAAAAATTCTTTTGGGATATCTACAAGAAATTTAATAAATCTTCAAAGAGATACTACAAAAAGGCGTATATTTACCTATTGAAATACACTTTTAATGCTTTATCTGCATTTTCATTACAATGAACATAACAAACGAGCATGTCGTATTTTTCATTATTTTTAAAGTTTACAGTTTCTGCCATAATTAGGACAAACTGATTTTTTACTAGTAATTAGATATTTTAAAACAACTTAAAGAACCTGAATACTCGGACAGAAACTAAAGAAGTTTTTAATGTGACATAAATGAACATTTGTTTTCTCTTTGATAAGCTACAGGGTGACCTAAATATGGGGGGTGTCCCAAAATGTAAAATTTTCAAAGACATCCCGTATATCAAAAACAAGGAGGACTAGAAAACTTCTGATTACGGCATCTTGTGTTTCACAAAGAAGTAGCACAGTGCTGCGAAAACCGTATCCTTCTCTCTTTACTAATAACGGAGATACCCCGTAAAACCATCGAAAACTAGACACCCTGTACAGCAAATGCTACATATTTATGTTCACAAACCATAATAATTATATAGCCAGTCAACTGCTTAAAATTACTTTAAGACCCTCCATACCTGTTGCTGCTTCTCGAAATGCTGTTTCTCATTGATCCTCTTTAGCTGATCGTTCAGGTCGCTCAGATCCTTGATTTTCGATTCCGCCGGTGCGGTCTGATTGGTCGGGGGCACGTGGAAGTTTTGCTGTTCGATTTCCTGTACGGGAGACAGTATCTCCGAGGACGTGGCACCGCTGTTAGGTGCGCTATTAGATTCTACGCGAAGCTGAAATTTAAGTATCAGCGTTTAAAATGGTGCATGAGTACAGACAAGTCGCGGTATTTTTGAACATTGACATTTATAAACAAACAGGAGTGTACACCTAAATACGTAACACACACAAATTTATGTCAGGGGGCACTACCAAAGAGTAACCTAACTTAATACTCTTTGGCACTACTACTACTACACAACTAACCCTATAAAAACGTCCAGAAACACCAACCTGGTCTTTGAGAAGCTGCAAAGAGATGATAAAAGTACCTTGACGTTATCAAGGAAGAAGTACTGTAAGCCTTGAAAAACACCCATAGAACGGGAATATCAATCGGGAGAGATCCCTATGGAAGGGTTGCCCAAAAATGTAGTGACCACCTTTAAATCTTTGACTATTGATTAATATCGATAGTTATCGGTATATCGCAGACAGACTTGTCATTCCACGCAGAACATTCAGAGAAACTGGTTCGTACTCAAGAAGACCTGAGCAGGGAAAACGGAAAGCAACAAACGCAGTTGTAGATCGGTTTCTGAGAATGCAAGTTCTTCGAGAAATAACAGTTCCTGCTACAGCTTTGGCTCGAATATTGGAAGATGTTCATGGTACCGTAGTTTCATCTGATACCGTACAACGAAGGTTGAAGGAACGAAATTTCCACATGGACGACTGGCAAAACGTTCTTTTTACAAACGAGTCTCGTTTTACGAGATATTCATCTTATGGTCGCCAAAGAGTGTGGAGAAGGCCCGGAGAATACTATGCTCAAAGTTGTTTCTCTCCTAAAGTGCCATTTGGTGGTGGAGAAGTGATGGTATGGGGCGGTATTTATTTGGAAGCGCGCACAGATCTTGTTTCCCTAAGGGGAGAGAACCTTAATGCTGACAGAAGTACCTGGAACAACAGTTCCTTATATACAGTGTGCGTATAAAGTTTGGAAACGGCTTAATAACATCACAATTTATTGGCCGATTTAAACCAAATTTGGTACAGTTGTGTAAGAGGATCTGACGCACCGAATGACAATATTGGCGTTGTTGCCAGCTTTTTAGTTTATCTGGAATTCGAACGAATTTTATATTTTTAAATGTAACACCCTGTATATTTTTTCATGTATACTTTTTACTTTAAATTTGTTACACTTTTGGTATAACATACTTTTTTCCTAATATGAGTTTTCAAAATCAACAGTTACAGAGTGATAACAATGAAAATACTTACAACTTGACAAAAAAATGATCGAAATTGATGCAAAGGTTAAAAAGTTATTTAAGATTAAATTTGAACAAAACTTTGTCGAGTTAATTTTGCAAGTCAGTGTAAAATAAATACAACGACGGCTTGAAAACGATAGCTAATGATATTTGATCTTACTTCATTGGCCTCAATATAACAACGCATCGTAATAATAAAACCTAAATATGAAGGCTCAAATCGGTCTGGTACACTCTAAAATCTAAAGTAACCCAACCAAAATTAATCTCCTTTTATGGACCACCCCCCGTAAAACAGTAGTTCATTTGCACCATCGTTACCAGGTTCGGATTACTTTTAAGGTAACAGGTTAACCTAAGGATTGACCGACCCCGATTAAACTGAAGATTAAAGTTTTTGAAGCAAGTACCAGTGCTGAATTATTTTCATTTGTTGATACAATAGTTTATAGACATTATGGCAGTTAAATTGTCAATTCCGACGGTCGTGACAAGTGTAAAACACACAAGTTTCTGAAGAAAATGGTGAAAAACTTCATTAAGATACGTTTAAGATTGATATTATATTGGAGAGATGTAGGGTGTGACAGACGTAAAAGGTACGAAAGTGCGCAAGAAGTGTCGCGCAATCTCAATTTCTTATAACCTTCATTTCTTAACCAACACAGAACCGTATCATGTGGTTTACCACAAGTCCTGTGCAGTGTCAAATGTCAATGTTCAAAATATTTAGTACGGGTACGTAGCATGCCTTTAGAATTAAAAAAATAATAAATAAAAGTGCCCGTTAACTTCTGACAACGAGAACAATTTTGATCGTACCTTACTAACATTAGATGCCGTGGGAGCACCATCTTGCGGAAACTCTAAAGAACTAACTAAAGTGTGAGGACTAGATGGTGCCTAGAAGAAATATATCAAAGTTTAATTTTGCTTATTACTAATTTTATTTTCCCTAAATGTATTTAAATTTTTAGCTACTTGATCGGGCAAAGAAAACCTTGCATTTTATTATTATTATTATTATTATTGGCGAATGCATATGGGAAACGTACCGTAGCATTTGGCACATACTGCCCCATAGGCGGCCCAATATTCGACAACCTCTGTTGGAGATTCCTTTGAAAGTTGAGATCGTAGACCATCTCTTGTTGGGGAGTAGAAGCTTGGCTACTCCTATTAGATCCACTGCAAACGATATTGAAAATAGAACGTTCTAGTATTAAAAAAAATACCATTCCTTACCTTTCCATAATATGTTTCAGATTATCCGGTATGATTTTCATCCCGTAACCCTGCGCGTTGTCGTCGACAGACATGGACTGTTGAAAATGCCCCCCTTGAGGCACCACAGGCTGCTGTGCCTGTACTTGCCCGCCGCTTTGGACAGATAGATTCTGTACAGACACTGAGCCGGTCATAGGCTGTTGAGACTGGGAGTATATCTAATAAAATTAGAGAATCTAAATAATGTATACAACGTGTCCAAGAGAAGGAGGGTCAGTACAGGGATCTCGGAAACCGTAAGAGATACCAAGTCGGTTAAATGGAGGTAAAGTTGCGCATTTAAGTGCCGTTGAGAAAGTTTTAAAATTCCGAGTAGTTCCGGAGATATCCGGAAAAAACCTAAATTTTGAAAAATCTTTTTTTTTCCTCGGTTTTTTTGAGAACGAATTCTAAAGTAAATTACACTTTTACATTGCTACTTCTTCCGCTCTATCTAACAGCGTTAATTGTTTTGTAATCCGACGAATGAAATTTTTTATAGAAGAAATGTTCATTATTGGCCGAAAGAAATTCTTCATTTACACAGAGTCCAGACACCAACATCGGTTTGGATTTAATATGTGGGGTGGAATTTTAGGTACAAAAATATTAGGTTCATTTTTTTATCATCAAAATTTAACTTCTGAGCCTTACCTAAACTTACTCCAAATCGATTTGGGGGAAGCTCTGGATAATCTGCCTCTAATGGTTCCAACAGGATGGTGCACCTGCACATAGTTAGAGAGTACCTTTCTGTGCGCTTTCCTGGAAAACTGATTGGCACGTATTCTGAAACACCATGGCCAGCACGTTTGCCTGATATGACACCGTTAGAATTTTTCCTCTGGGGGTATGTCGAAAATTATGTTTATAAATACAACTTCGAAACAGAAGACGAACTTAGGAGGTTGGTGCTTGAAGCCTATCAAAGTATTACGCCAGAAGTGTTGTCAAATGTTTTAGAATCGACAGTTAGAAGATGTTATTTGTGCTTAGAAAATAACGGAAATCATTTGGAACACCTGATTATGTAGTTCCTAACTTTTTTCGTTGTTCGTTTTATTACTGTTTTGGTATGTTTTTTGTTCACTTATTGTTGTTTATTATTAAATTATTTGTTTATTGTCAAATTATTTGTTATTTATTAAACTAGTCCAACATAAGTAAAAATTTAGAGCTTACTTATGAGATATTATTTAGAAAATTAGGAGAAATACAGGACCGTATCCCAAAATCTCCTGAAGTTGTTCAAAAAACCCTCGAAACGTCATTAAACCACAATGTGTCATACATCGTTACATTTAGAAGAAAAAAAGCTCTCAAATTCCAATATCAGGAAAACAGGACCGTATTTAAAAAAAAGAAAGTTGGTAATGGCCCCTCGAAGACGACTCGTCGGATTACAAAACAGTTAACGCTGTTAGATAGAGCGGAAAAAGTGGCAATGTAAAAGTGCAATTTACTTTAGAATTCGTTCTAAAAAAAAACCAGGAAAAAGAAAAACGATTTTTCAAATTTTCGTTTTTTTCCGGATATCTCCGGAACTACTCGAAATTTTAAAACTTTCTAAACGGCATATTATTAGGCACGTAAATGCGCAACTTTACCTCCATTTAACCGACTTCGTATCTCTTACTGTTTCCGAGATCCCTTTACTGGCTCTCCTTATCTTGGACACGTTGTTTACAGGGTGTCCGATTAGTGTGCCGGTGGGCGATATCTCGTTAACGGTCGACTTAAGAAAAAAAAACTTTTATACAAAAGTTGTACAGGTTAACGCCGCGCACCTTTTAAAAATAATTTTAAATATACATTTTTATGTAAAATCGTTTTTAGCAAAAAATCGATTGAAGAATTCATATCTTGACAACGTCGCATTTGATGATTAAAATTTCTTGAAGTAGAATAGGGGACTACTAAAGGCTTCAATATAATAAAAAAAATATATGGTGTTCCATTTAAAAAAATATATGTTTGGCCCACCCTGGATTTTTGAGCCAACCTGTATACTTAAAATTATTTTTAAAAGGTACGCGGCGTTAACCTGTACAACTTCTGTATAAAAGTTTTTTTTCTTAAGTCGACCGTTAACGAAATATCGTCCACCGGCACACTAAATGGACACACTGTAGATGCTGCGTATAGGCCTGCATGATGTCCAGATTGTATCACTGTAGATTTCTTTAACGAGCCTGCACAATTTAAAAAAAAAAAATCAAACTTACCTGTTGCTGATACACCACTTCACTCGTCTGGTTCGTAGGCGCTTGCTGCATTAACATCTGCTGCTGAGGCGACGTCATCCCCTGCTGTGGCACAGATTGTGGTGGCAGCTGACCAACCGGAGCCGTTTGATAAGTCACCTGATTGCTGGCGGGTTGCGGCAATGCCGAAGACGTAGGGTGCGACATAACGTTAGGAGGCAGTTGCTGCCCAGCCTGTGCGTATTGTGGATTGAGTCCACCAATCGGAGCAAATCCCTGCTGACCCGCAGCTGGTTGCGGTTGTGGAACTTGACCCATCGATTGACCGGAAGAGGCGACCATGTGCCCAGGGGGCGGGGCAACGTGCTGTTGGGGCGTGGCTTGCGGTATTTGTTGCACTGGCGGAGCCTGCGCGTACTGACCACTTGGCGGCTGGGTATACTGCGGCTGAGGAATAGATTGGACAGGAGGAGCTACGTATTGCCCAGTGGGAAGTTGTGGCTGTTGACTGGAAATTGGCGGTATCTGAGTTTGTGGCAGCGAGGGAGGAGCTTGCCCTTGCTGCTGAATAACAGGAGGAGTCTGGCTAACTGGAATTTGCTGCGACTTACTGATAACTTGTGCAGGTGGAATTTGAGGTTGACCGGGCGGAGCTTGTTGTTGCAAAGGAGGCTGAATTGTTGGCATTGCAGTTGACGGAATAAATTGAGGTTGTTGGGCTGGTTGTTGAGGAGCAGGGGTTTGAGGGGGCGGAACGAAACCTGGCTGCGGTTGAGTAGTCGGAGCCGATTTGGTTAAAGGAACCTGAAAAGCAAAAAAATTAATGTTATTTTCTACTTGTAGTTAAATTTACTTGCTTAAGACCATTCTTACCTCTGCATTACTTGGCACTTTCTTCGCTTCCTCGTCCTTTTTCGGATGACTGCTATTCTTCAGGTTATCCAAACTTATTTTCAACTGTTCTATAGTGTTAATGAGTTCAGGACCGCAGACTTGAGCTATAAAGAATAAAAAAAATTATCAACATCGTTTAATTTTTATTCTAAACAAAAAAATTACTCACCCGATTCTCCCTTAGTAGTGAGTTCCTCCTTTAAACTGCACACGCTTACTTTCTGTTCCATATGCTTTTCCGTATCAAGCCTGGTACTCTCCAACGGAGCAGAAGTTTTCCTAGCTGGAGGCCCGCTAGTCGGAGCCGTGGCCGAAGCTACGCCTTGCGGGGCGACGACACCCGGTGAGGGCGGTACTCCTGGTTGCGCAGTAGCTTGGGAATGTCCATTGGTCGGTATTGATGGTTGGGCGGGGACTTGATGAGAAGGGGGTTGTTCGAATATAGTAGGGGGAACGTGGACTTGAGGAGGAGGTTGAGGCTCCTGTTTGTCCGGCAACGGTTGCTGTTGAGAAAGAGCTGGTGATGGTTCACCTAAAATAAGTTTGTAGTATTGTATTTGTCACCGACAGGTAATGGCAGTGGGTGAACAACTAAGAGAAACAGACAGGTGCCAAGATAAAATATTGGTGTTTTGTATTTGACAAAGTTCATATAAACATGTATCCTAAAGTCTGGTTTTCAAGATACAGTTGATGCAAAACAAAAACCGATGCACGTCATCAATCAGCTGATAATTGTAAGTCCGTAAGAAAACACAAATTAAATTTGGGCAAAAAGTATTAAAACTTTATGCGATATTGAATTTACTACAAACTTAAAGTATTCTTCTTTGATACGAACCCACCTATAGCAAATATTTTGTTTATTTAAGCTTGTAAAAATTAATATAATTTGAATTTTATTGGCCGATAGTTGGCAACACAACTGTAAACGGTACGGCGGCGCCAGCTCGCTCGTTGGCTTGGTTTGACGTTTCATGCAAACTAACCTTAATTGTTCGTGGTTCCGTGTTACCGTACGTCTATTTTTTAACAAAAATTCCAGATCTTTTCATAAATAGCATTAAACTGTTCAATTAAGAGAAACAAAAGTGCACATACATTCTCTGTCGATTACGTTGTTTACTATTTGTGAAAAATGCCGAAGCATTGAAATAGTCGGTGCAAAGAGCTAATAGCTAGAAACTATTTTCAGGTAGAAACCTTACAACAATGGCCTATTCTTACCCTTGACAGCAGTACAGAGAAGTAAATTTAAAGAGTATTTAAGGTCTAAATATTTTATTTCTACTTTACTAATTTTTAGCGTGTAGCAGTTGCCCAAAATTTGAATATCTCCACTGTAAGCGCAATTTCAACAACAGTTAAGGAAAATAAATTATTAGAATCACCTTAAAACAAACGTTCTAATTTAAAGAGAGTTGTAAATGTGTGAAGATTGGATATAAGTTTTATCCGTGACACTATTTATGGAATATACGAAACAAGTAAGTTCTATTATTTAAATATTATAATATTTTACATCGGTTATTCATAAACTGTAATTTTTTTTAGAACATCATCTAAGTTTGACAACTTTAGGTTAGAAATTTAAAGACAGAGAACTGTTTAATGGTTGTCTTAACTCTTTAAGAAGCCTCTTCAACAAAATAGGCTCCGGATGGTAAAAAGATGAAATGAGGCGAGGGCGAGCTTTCAAACGACTGGTTGACTGGTATTTTTGAAAGAATATATTTAAAAAAAAGAAGCATTCTTGTACCAATTCGTTTTCTTGGATGAAACATGGATTTTTCAGAATGGTACTATTGGTAGATCTTGGAAAGATGAAAATAAAAGAAGTGTTAGATCTACTAAAGTTGATGGTAAAAGGTATTATGCAGTAAACAAATATATAAACTATGGGACATTTTTGTATATTTATCTTGTTTTAATGAAAAAAAAACTGTGTAATTCCCTCACTCGGGTATTTTGGTTACAAGCTGGCAACACTGTCGATAACTGACGTCACTCGAAGGGTATGACGTGCATCGGTTTTGCCTCGCATCAACTAGACAGGGTGTCAGAGATTAAAAAAATTTTTTTTTTAGTTTTACCGGTTTATCCAAGAACATAGAAATCAAGATAGGAACTTTACACGAAGAATTTTATTCACAGATGAAGCCTGCTTCACGCGGAATGGCATAACTAATTTGCACAATGAACATGTCTATGCTGAAGAACATCCTCATGCGACTAAAGTAATCCACTATCAGCATGAGTTTAAGATCAATGTGTGGGCAGGAATCATAGACACTTTCATAATTGGTCCTGTCATTTTACCACCTCGACTAAATGGCGAAAATTATTTGGAACATCTGCGAAACGAATTACCAAACTTATTAGATCCCCTGCCCTTGGAACTTCGAAGAGGAATGTGGTGCTTCTCCACATCACTCGTTAAACGTACGTAATTATTTGAACGAACAGTATCCAAATAGTTGGATAGGTAAAGGCAATTGGCCAGCTCGATCCCCTGATATGACACCGACGGATTACTTTTGATGGGGGACTTTGAAAACCCTTGTGTATTCTAGGCCAGGAAATACAAAAGATAAATTAAGGAGACGTATTTAAACTGGAATTGACGCTTTGATGACGAAATGCTCCAAATAGTTGAATATAATTTTTTAAAACGTATTAATCTTTGTATACACGAAAATGGAGGTCATTTTGAACATTTGGTAAAAGCATTTTTTTTTTAATTAAATTAAGTTAAATTTTTGTTTATTTTAATTTGCGTTCGCTTCAAATTGTGTTTAATTATTACAATAATTTAGACCTGGCCATACACGATGAGTTTTTTAAATCCAGATATCTCAAAAACGGCTACTCAAATCAACTCTTACCATGACTACCTTTTTTAGGTAAAATAAGTTGGAGAATAAGAATTTTTATTTAAAAGTTAAATACAGGTTGGCTCAAAAAAGTTATTTCGTTTTAAATGTGTGCAAGGTACCGCAGGTGGCGCCCTCTAAATTTTACAATAAAAATGAGAGCATATTTTAATGTCCCACCCCACAACCCCCCCCCCCCCCTAGCTGAATATTGTGACAATATACCAATTATTAAAAGAACTAAAACCAAATTGAACTTTTGACACTCTGTATCTCCGAAATCATCCACTTTTGGACTGAGGTAAGTTGGGTTAGATCATCATATTTCAGCCTCACGAATTTGTGGTAGCATTTTTTTCGCACCTTTAAGAGACACCCTGTATAACTGAACCTTATAGTATCCACCAACGTTCTACTCTTACCGTTTGCAAGATATCTTGGAAAAACAATTTTGAGCCCGTCTACACAATTACAGACACCATACTATATAACTGTAATAATTTAAAACAATTCACTGTCCTTAAAACTTCGAAAGAAAACTAAAAATACAATTTTCTCCGGTACTAATTGAATGCTTAATTTGTTTATACCACAAAGTACGTATTCCGTAAATTGATTTAATAATAATTTAATAACAGAGCTACTAATTACCCGTTTTCCGAGTATGCCGCAAATGAAATTATTGGTTATTTGTTCCACTGACGACCGTGCTTTTAACTATTAAACAAAAAAAAAATGTTTTTATAATGCTTTCACGCGATTTACACTTGGGGCGTCTGTCTTCATTATACTGGGTCATTTGTCAAAAAATATTTGATTCATCAGAGATTGGAAATGCATTCTATAATTATTTTCCTATTAAACAGGGTGTCCCAAAACACAAAACGTATCCAAATTTATATTTTTGATTGGAATGCCCTTGTATGTGCCAAGTGGCATACCTTTTACAGAAAAAAATATACTTTATTGAGTAAGTATATGTATACATATACAGTGTGTGTATAAAGTCTGGAAACGGCTTAATAACATCACAATTTATTGGCCGACTTAAACCAAATTTGGTACAGTTGTGTAAGGGGATTTGACGCACCGAATGACGATATTGGCGTTGTTGTCAGCTTTTTAGTTTGTCTGGAATTCGAACGAATTATATATTTTTAAATGTAACACCCTGTATATTTTTTCATTTGTAGTTTTTACTTTAAATTTGTTACACTTTTGGTATAACATACTTTGTTCCTAATATCAGTAGTTTTCGAAATAACGACGTGTTTTGAAAATGTCAACAAATTGTGTTTTATTTATTAATAAATAAAACACCAGTTCAGTTTTGATGTAAAGTCATAAAAGCTGTCATTTTTACATGCAAAAATGTCTTTAATTGAAAGTGCAAGAATTACAATTCTTATGATGAGAGGATATGGCGATAGGGTCAGGTGTTACGAAGAGGTTAAAAATCTATTTAATGACGCATTTCCAAACCGAAATCCAATTTCAAAAGCAACTGTTCTAAAAACTGGCCGACGGTTCGAAGAAACTGGAAATTGTAGAGATGGGCGACGACCAGGACGACCAGCAGTAGTAGATAAAGAAAAAAGTTTAGAAATTTTACATGTTGTTGAAACCCCTGTTTCTTCATTAAGAAAAATTTCTCAAGTAAGTGACGTCTGCTTCAAATCCGTCCATAATGTTTTAATAAAACATAAATACCACCCTTTCAAAATACATGCAGTTCAAGGGCGCGTTCATAGTTTTCACCAAATTGGTAAATATTACCCAGGTAAAATTTAACCGACGTCCATCCAGTTGCTATCTACGAAATAAAAAGATCTATTCACTGTGAACGGCTCGGGCATGCGCCGAGAGCAACCCGAACAAACGTCAAACTTGTCAAATTATATTTTGCAATTTTGAAATGCGACAGCAACAAAACTCTTTTAAGCAAATTGTGGGTATCTTTTGAAATCGACATTCTCAAAAAGTTTTGGCGCGCCCAAAAAACTTTTATTTTAAGAACAACCTAACTTTTAACTTTCAGGTGTTTCACCATAAACAATAAACAATACATTTGCGCATGCCGGACAAACTTTATCCGTCTACCGACTTGGTTAAAAAGTTGTTTCGTTCGGTAAAAGTTATCCACAACCATGAACGAGTATAAATTTTACCCGGTACAACCGTGAACGAATTTTCCTATCGCCGTGTGCAATCGGTGCGCACCCGACGAACGTCCGACGTCAATCGTGAATGCGCCCCAAGAGTTATCAGAAGATGATTATGAGCAAAGAATTGAATTTTGTGATATAATGATGTCAACTGTAGGTTTTGGGCAAATGAATGGAAAATTGAATGTGTGGGCTGGGCTTCTGGGTAACCATAAGATCAGTCCATTATTTATTGATGGAAATTTGACATCACAACTTTACCTTGAGCTCTTGGAAACGCAAATAGTGCCTACTATACAAAATGTGATGGGTCCAAATTATGCAAGTACATTCTTCCAACAGGACGGAGCTCCTCCCCATTTTGCTCGAAACGTGCGCGAATTTTTGAACAACACTTTTCCGAATAGGTGGATCGGTAGAGGGGGGTACAATCGAGTGGCCACCTAGGTCCCCTGATTTGTCGCCTAACGACTACTGTTTATGGGGACACTTGAAGAACAGAGTTTATACCACAAAACCTCAAGATTTGGCCGATTTGCAGCGTCGAATTTTGGACGAATTTGAATTAATAACGCCAGAAATGATTTACAACACAATTGAAAAATTTAATTTTAAATTAGCACACTGTCAAGCTGTACAGGGAAAACAGCTTGAACATTTAATATAAAAAATAATTTTTTCTAAATTGTACTCGTTATTTCGAAAACTACTGATATTAGGAACAAAGTATGTTATACCAAAAGTGTAACAAATTTAAAGTAAAAACTATAAATGAAAAAACATACAGGCTGTTACATTTAAAAATATAAAATTCGTTCGAATACCAGACAAACTAAAAAGCTGGCAACAACGCCAATATCGTCATTCGGTGCGTCAGATCCTCTTACACAACTGTTCCAAATTTGGTTTAAATCGGCCAATAAATTGTGATGTTATTAAGCCGTTTCCATACTTTATACACACACTGTATATAAGAAAATTATAAGTAGTTTTAACACATTTAGCCACAGGAGGTTCTTTCTATCTCTGGGCACTGTACCGACTGTCCAAACATTTCTGCCCGATATTTGTAAAGCAATATACAGTAGTTTAGAAGAATTTGTTAAGGTAAAATTGATGAGGTAAGTAATATTTTCTTTAACTCCAAAAGAAACAATTTTATATGTACCGAAAATTTAATTTAATACTTTAAACTTGTTTAAATGTCCAATAACGCTCGCAATATGATGGCTAAGCTAGGCGTATGCGTATACCTACTGCTGGAATGGTGGTGATTTGGATATGAAGAAGGCACTGCAGAGTAAACCAAACTATTTGTACCGGGTGTCCCACTAAGAATGGCTATCGGCCGTATCTCAGAAAGTGTAAGTCGTATGGCTTGCGGAAAAAAAATATATTGGGTAAAGTGGTCATGAGAAATTGTTGGGAATTAATTATTTTCAAGTTTCTCAGACTGACGCTAGAGGGCGCAACAGTAACGGCAAATATGAATCACGAAGTTTCCTCAAAAGTCGCCTAGTTAAGGTATCCCGAAAATGACATTTTTGTATATTTCGAAGATTTATTAATAAAATTCACCTATAGAACGTGTTCGTCACTTTTCAAATAAAGTGGTGGGGGAAGGTTGAACATTATTTGTAATAAATGCTGACAACTCCGGTCTGGCCTAACATAATTTAGTAAACTTAGTTTTGTTAAAAAGGGCTTCTCTCACTCTACATATCATCTTATGAACTACGGCAATATGTGTTTTATACTAAACGCTAGGGGGCGCTGTCTTACAAATTCACAAACATTGCGCGTTTTTTCCATAATTGTAAATATAATAGTATATTCAATTTTACCTGATTACAAAGATGATTAAAAGTCTAAGAAGTCAGCGAAAACCGCAAGTTAATATCTATTTTCAATCCGGAGATATCAACAACAATAATCATAATTACGGAACATTATGATTTTATTTTTAAGTTGCCATTGTAAAGGTTTTTTAAGAGTCAAATAGGCCTTGGAAAAACTGCTGTATTACCTAAGCTATGAAAATTTCGTAATTTTGCCATCACATTTAACTGAATAAGTTAGGATTGGCTTATTTAAATTTATTCAAACTTGGCACATGGGTTTATTATATCGGACTCCTTAAAAAATTATAATACAATTTTTCTCTAAAATGTACAGGGGAGCCAATATTTAGCCACCTAAAAATTTACATGGGATTTCCTATGTTTAATTAAGCCATGCATCCCCCGGTATACAATGGTAGGGTAAATGATGCCGCAGTATTTTCGAAATAATCTTTATATGAAGCTATATAACAGAGTTTGAAAGAAAAACAACTTTACTAAAGCACCTTCACATCTCCGTTTTAAGATCCATGGGCCAACGACGAGATTTTCTTTATTTCCTGTTTTCGATCACGTTCTTTAAATGCTCAAACGAATCGATATCGATCAATGAAGCTGACAAATGAGAACCTGCCTTAAGATAAGCTTCCGCCAAACCAAACCTTCACTAGCCACACCCACGTGCATGTTGCCTCTCTCTTACTTACCTTTGGGACCTCCCTGAACCACACCATCCCCGCCAAAGTCCTTATCTTTGGGCATGTCCAATTCGCCACTCAAAACAGGGCTGACCAAAAATCTGGAGATTTTACGTTGTGGCGACTTCAATTGAGCGTTGTCAGGGAGAAGGGTGGCCTTTTTATCGTCACCTTCCAATTTAACTTCTATAATCCTCTCCACTGATGCTTGTTTTTGAGGAACACCTGTATAATAATACAGGGTGGTCAAAAAATGTTGCAACAAATAGAAAACTCTTTTTTAGTCGTTAAACGTGCACATGTTTATTGTAGTGTAGCCGTTCTATTGGCAACAATTAAATAAAATTATTGTTGGTGTAGGATATAGTGGTATGGTTAGTATTATAGTAGTGGTAGGCAGTACTTTGTACCTGGAAATATTTGCCCTAAGTACTAAATACATAAGTAAACAAACTCTATGTGTCAACACTATGTGATCGTGTGGTTTGTTTCATAATATTTAAACTCACCATGATTGGCTGGTTGTGGAACACTTTGTCCGTGTTGAGGCCCATCCACGTTTTGTCCACTTTGACCCTCTTCATTATTTACACTCATCACGAACACTTTGAGGTTGACCTTTTGACCGGGCACCAATTGAGGCGTCTCCTTCTGCATGAGACTGTTCGTCATTTCCGTTTTGAGGGCGTCCGTGTGGTCCACCGTGTCGTCTTTAAGGTCGGGCTGGAGGTCTAGATCTTGCTGTGTTGTAGGCAAATTTCCGGCAACCTAATATAAAGACAAGTCTTGTTATATTTCACAAATTCAGTTGCCTGACACGTGTTTCGACCCTTGCGGATCATTATCAAAGGAGTACAAGACAATACTAAAATTTACGTGTAGTTACAAAGTTAATATTATATAAGTAATAGTAATGGTAAACATGTCAACATGTCATTAAAATAAAATTAGGGAGATAAAGTGAATTGACAGACAGATTATGGGTTATTTTGATCCTTAATTTTCAGGTATTCGCCAAAGGTACAACCAAGTTACAGGTGTGATTATAGAGGTATTTACATCTAAGTAATAAAATTAAGAAAATTATATTGTGTATATAACTATGGGTTTTTTCGTTCATAATTATTGACAGTGTTTATTGTATATTTATCCTAAGTTATTAGACTATTAAGTATTAGATTGGCACCTGAAGGTATTTCAATTTGATTATTAACAACATAACATCGATTTTTTAAGGCTTTTTTGATTGCTAATGTTTCTAATAGGTTGAGTTTTCTACCCTCGTGTTGAGTATATATCGGTTTTAATTTGTTGGATATTGAGTGGTTATTTATTATACAGTGTTCCTGTTATATTTTGTTTTTTTTTTAAATGGATGTTTTATGTTCTTTAAGCCTAGTATTAAAGTTTCTACCTGTTTGACCTATATAGATTTATAGATAGGTACAAATTTTATCGAACCTCTGAAATCACCCCAGGAATATGTTCCTTCGAGTATTAAATACAGAAATATAGTGGCGTTGCTATATAATTCACCCAAAAGAGCGTAGCTTTATAAGAGCCATAAGATTCCCGAATTAAACTTTGAGATTCCTAAATGATCTTTGCTACAACACAGCGCAAATTAGGACAAATCTGGCACAAAATAGCACTTTTCTAAGGAATTTTATTTTAACTTATTTAAAAATGAATCCTGTATTAAATATTAAAAGAACACAATCCAAGAAAAGACATTCAATATAACACAAGTCCCTAAAATAAAATAAACCACAAGAAAATTGTAGAAACATGACATACAAATCTAAAATATATATAACTTATAGAGTACCCCTTCCAAAACTTAGTCCATTTCAAAAAGAAACTAAAAGTCTTTCAGTCAAGGTACTAGAAGCCACCTCTCTTTGGGCAAGTTTGTCAGTGAAAAATATTATATGTAAATAAAACAATGCAGTCTTCGTCCACAGTTTAATGTTTAAATTAAATTTTAAGCTCCCGACATGTTTCGAATGCTTAAGCATTCATCATCAGGGGATACTAACATCGAGTTTAACAGATTCAAATTAATGAGTACAACTTATAGGATATGATACATGTAAAGGTTGAAGACTTGGTACGAACTGGTTATTTGTATTGAAATTAATATATTATTGAAGTTTTGATTAAATTTTAAAATTTTAATTGATAAAGAAACATTTTCGATAGAATAATAAACTGATTGAAAACATATGAAGGAAAAGGTTTTATTTCATATTTTATTAATTTAAATAAGCAAGTTAAGCTATTTAAGAAAAAATTAAAATTACATTGTATTTTATTTGGTTTTTGAAAATTATTTAGAAGTTTTTAGATTTAAAATTAAAAAAAAAAAATAAGTTGGTATAATTTGATATATCCTGTGCTAAATCACAGTCGCATGTGAGAGGAGACGGTACGCCTTAAAGTCCCAATTATCAAACAAGATAACTTTTAAGGATACCATTGTTGTCATGGAAGTTACATGGCTCACAGAACATTGATAATTTGGGCCTAACTCACCTAAAAAAAACCAATGGGGCTCTGGAAATGTTCCAATGAATGAGATGAATATCTTAACAGAAAAATTGACACGACTGGGAAAATTATGAGTTCCATAAAAAAAAAACAAGTACTTACTGTAGGAAGTTCTTGCGGAGCAACCAAACAGCTTTCATTGGTATAACTCACGCTGGTCTGTTCTAATATGCCCTGACCAGTTCTGCTATTAGTGTTTGTAATGTAAGTGTGTTCTGGAGTGTACTCGGAGGCCGTGCTAGTCTTCCTCGACACTGTCCCACTGGAATTTAAACTTTCCCTGCACCTAAAACACGATATGTACATTCTATAGTACGTAGCAAAATGGCAAGAAGACAGTCATATTTAAATATAAGCAGATTAGGGATGTTGCTAAAGGTTTAATCAAAACATTTATTTTATTTACCGTAGATTCTGATAAATAGTATCTGCCAAAGTTGTTTTGATGAGCTGATAATCGTCCTGATTTGCGGTCTGGTCCATGAAACTTTGTTTGTTATTAAGGATTTGGGTACTGGATTCATCTCTCTGGAAGAAAAATACAAGATGAAATGAAATCCATAACAGGTAGGTTCAACTTTAGTTAGCTTATGGTATTGATGGTTTGATGGACGGATTGTAAAGGATTGACGTATAATTGCAGTCTGTGCCTACCAAAACTATTCAAAGAATGTGTAGACAAAGATAGCATGATATACAAGGTAACTCAAAAGTTACAGACATTATGCGCGACTTTTTTTGTCACTCTATATATGTTAGTATGCACGTGCAGTATATACCGGGTGTTGCATCGTCGAGCGGGACATAGGAAATCCCATGTAATTTTAAATAGGGTCAATTATTGGCTTCCCTAATTATTTTAGAGAAAAATTCTATTTAGGTTTATTAAAGAGCACTAAAACCCACATTCAAAAGAATAACTTTAGATATTTTTGATGAGCCCGTTTACGGGTTATCGCCGATTTCTTTTTAACTATTTCTCCTTTTTATGGCCCCGTATTTGCGGGCACCAGTCAAGGTAAAAGATGACTGTCAAATAAAGTTGTCATTTTGAAATGTGTGCTTTATTGTTATAAAAACTCGTACATCGAAAATATTAGCCATGAATTACACTTCTGAAGAAAAAATATTGATGATTAAATGGTATTATCAAGGAAATAGTTATCAAAATGTGTCAGACATGTTTGCTGCTCTGTATCCGACTAGACCGATACCTGCAAAATCTACAGTCGAAAGGACTATCAAGAAATTTGAGACAAAAGGCACTGTAATAAATAACTGCAGATGTAAAGAAAGGCAGGAACAAAGAAGATATGCAAGAAATGATAGGGACTTGCAAGTTTTATTGTGCGTGGAAGAAAATGATGGGAAGATCAGCACAAGGAAACTTGAGGATGACATAGGATTAGATCACACCACAGCGTTACGAGCTTTGAAACGACATAAATATTATTCATACAAATATGAGAAGCACCAAGAGCTAAGAGATAGGGACGAAATACCACGACAGGAGTTTTGTTTTGGTATGATGGAAAGAGCAAACATGGATAGGGAATTTTTAAAAAACATTTGTTTCACTGACGAATGCACATTTACCTTAAACAATGAACCCAATGTTCAAAATTATCGATATTGGAGCAAAGAAAACCAACACAGGTTTGTGGAAACAAGAACGCAATATCCACAAAAAGTTAATGTATGGGCTGGGATTTTCGGAGAAAATATTATCGGGCCAATATTTCTTACACGAAATTTAATATTTGAACATCTTCTTAAATCCTAAAGTTCTAACAATTTAATAGTACCTACCTATTAATTAGTAAAATATTGAAACATGTAAAATGTCATAATTAACCTTGTAATTGGATACTTTATTTTAGTTTTATTCAGATTAATTTGTACTCATAAATACACCTTTAATATTTTCGATGTACGAGTTTTTATAACAATAAAGCACACATTTCAAAATGACAACTTTATTTGACAGTCATCTTTTACCTTGACTGGTGCCCGCGAATACGGGGCCATAAAAAGGAGAAATAGTTAAAAAGAAATCGGCGATAACCCGTAAACGGGCTCATCAAAAATATCTAAAGTTATTCTTTTGAATGTGGGTTTTAGTGCTCTTTAATAAACCTAAATAGAATTTTTCTCTAAAATAATTAGGGAAGCCAATAATTGACCCCATTTAAAATTACATGGGATTTCCTATCCCCGCTCGACGATGCAACACCCGGTATGCATATTGGTAAATTGGCTTCATCTCATTCAATTCTAGTTCTGATAAATTTATCTTATCTGAGGTTTTATGGTATGTTTGTTGATGACAGTTTTGGTTTATGGCTGTGTTTTCCGAAGAATCCTTCTATATTATACCGGACTATCGAGCCGATGTAAAAGAAAAACTAAAAAAACTGGAGAAAAATTGGAGATGCATTTATCAGGATTCTTGCCTGTTTTCCTTTAAAATTTGTGGAGGAAGAAGTAAGCGACGCAATAAAGTGACATATTTAATCAACATTTTCAATTTATATTCATCCTGCTATCTGTATACTGTAGAAATAGGCGAGGATAAAAAGTAAAAAAGAAATAAATAATTCACTATTCTAAATATTCTGTAAAATACTTACGGATCTATGTCTACGATGCGTCTTTTTATGTGGATGCCTCGTAAGCGAAGCGTGCCTAACCTGAGCGGCATGGTAAAAAAATGGAAGGTTAGTATATAGCAAAACCAAAAAAGTCGCTGATCACCTAGTGAACGAAAATCCCAACATTTTTCTCATAAGCTCCACCCATACAATACACAATCACACCCTTTTACACCTATTGGCCATATAGCGTATAGACTCCTCCTACTACAGCCCCTCTTACTACTCAACTCTAACCCCTAATGTTATTACAACTACCACACCCTTCGTAGGCTGTTTCAGCATCCCTTCGAGTGGCATTTACACATAGTTAAAGCAAATACGGTTTTAAATAACAAGAAATTATAAAACCATGCATGGACTTAAAACAGTTCTTTATCATTATCATTTAAAGATCAACAACTTATACCTTACACCATGAACTGCTCCGATTACTTTTCAAACTTAAGACCTATCCTTCCCTTACACCACACCCACTCGAGACTCCTCCCACGTACCTTTTGACCCTCCCGACTGCTCGACCCGGCTCTAGCGCACTCCGGAACCCTATCCGGTCGCAATTTGAGCTCGTTCATCACGTCCTTCAGACGCGTACTGAGTTTTTCGTGCTCGCCCTCCTTCAAAAGGTCCTGCTTGGTCATGCCTTCGATTATGTCGCCCGGAGTGGTGTCCAAACGATTAAACTTGAAGCTGATGGTTCGTTGTTTGGATACCAGACGACATTCGACGGTACCGTCGCCGTGAACGGAGTCGACGATTAGTCGGTGTCGGACCGACGAACGTTTGGTGCTTCGACGCTTCGTCGGTTCAGGATCCGCACCGGTCGAAGAAGAATGATCCTTTGTTAGAGCGGCAGGAAAGGGAAATAGTGATATGTTTTGTGTAAAAAGGTAAATAAATATTGAAGATGCATTTTTTTATCAGTCGTTTCAATGGAAGCCATTGATGCCACGACAAAATACTTATAACTTTTTTTACGATGCCTTGAACTCCCTACAACTATCTTCATTCGGTTAACGAGTTGCAGGCAATCAAAATTCGCAAAGATAGTTTAGTTGGTGATAATTTATTTGAGACTAAAGAAGGAAAAACACTTACTTGTTCTGACACCGACAGATCCAAATCGTCGTTATTTTGCTGATTCTGCTGAGTGACATTGGGCTGTTGCTGGAGTTTAGCAGTCAATTCCGTCGATAATACAGGTTCCGGTTGGAAAAGATGAGCTCCGTTTTTAATCAATGGATCAATATTCTGAGGCACCTATAAAACCAAAGCGAGTAAACATCGTACAGATCTATCGGTGAGAAATCTATACCTGCTGCTGTTGTTGTTGCGCAAACTCTTCGGCAATAATTTGCTGCTGCAAGTGAGTGTACTCCTGCGGGCATGCCGGCTGCGAGATTGTCGACAACCTCCTGTGGTCCGGCTGGGATTGGTCGAACGAGGACATGGGAGGCAGCGAAGTAGTCGACGCCCTGTGCTGGTCTTTCAGGTTTTGCGCGGCTAACTTTTGTTGCAACTGTTCCAAGTTCATCGGCGGTATCTCCGTAGTGGATAACCTGTGACCCACTTGCTGAGACTGTTGCTGCTGAGCTATTTCTTGCGGCAACTCGGAAGGCAACTGCTGCTGAGGGTTGACCTGCTGCTGCTGCTGCTGGACAGGCACTTGTTGCGGCTGAACGGGTATTTGCTGTTGTTGAACCGAAACCTGTTGCTGCTGAACGGGAATCTGTTGTTGAACTGGTGTTTGTTGTTGCTGCTGCACCGGTATCTGTTGTTGTTGAACTGGTATTTGTTGTTGCTGCACCGGTATCTGTTGCTGTTGTTGAACTGGTATTTGTGGTGGCTGAACTGGCATTTGTTGTTGCTGGACCGGTATTTGTTGCTGCTGAATAGGAACTTGTTGCTGTACAGGAACCTGTGACTGACTCTGCTGAATTTGTTGATGTGGTTGCTGAATTTGTTGTGGAGGTTGTGAAATTTGCTGTGGAGGTTGCTGGATCTGTTGTGGAGGCTGTGAAATTTGCTGCTGAGGTTGCTGGATCTGCTGTGGAGGCTGTGAAATTTGTTGTTGAGGTTGCTGAATTTGTTGCGGAGGTAATTGACTTTGTTGTATCGGAATCTGTTGCTGTTGAACACCCACCGGTGGCTGCTGAACATACTGTTGCTGATAAACTTGCTGATCAATGCTCTGTTGCGGCGCAAACTGGGGAGCTTGCTGTTGCTGATCGATCGGAGGGGTCACATACTGCTGAGATTGCTGACTGTATTGTTGATTGTAGCTGGGTTGCTGCTGAGACACCGATTGCTGATTGTTGTAAATAGGCTGTTGCTGTGTTTGTGGCGGCAACGGTTGCTGTTGAACAGGTTGCTGATAAGTTTGCTGAGGCTGCTGATAACTCTGTTGTGGCTGATAACTGTAAATAGGAGGTTAAATAGTAGATATACCTAAAATCCTTCAATTTAATGGTAAGTTACCTAGCAGGCTGTTGCTGACTATACTGTTGAGATTGCTGGTATTGTTGCTGTTGTTGATTCATATCCTGTTGCGGCTGTTGATATTGCTGGAACTGTTGCTGTTGATCAGGATAACTTGGCTGCGATTGATACGTCTGCCCTTGTTGCTGATAGCCTTGAGCTGGCGGTGCCTGATAACCCTGCTGCTGAGCAACGTAATTTTGTTGCTGCTGATAGGTTTGCTGTTGCTGCTGAATATCCATTTGGCTATCGACGCTAAGCCTATGCGCTTCTGGATGCCCAGCGGAGGCGTGCAACAGTTCCGGTTGTGATATAGACTTTAGCGTAGTACCATCTTGAGTTTGAGAATGATTTGTAGCTCCCACCTACAAGCAAAGATGATTTTTTCTTGTATGGATGATAATAAACCTTTTTTTTTTCTTTATTGTTATTTTATAAACATTTATAAACCCTTAGTCAACCTTTCTCAATCTCACTCAATTTATATACCTGTAAATATTCAGCATGCTGCGCCACGCCCTCCTGCATGAAATTCTGCTGAACGAACTGGGTGGGCGGAGCCTGCTTATGAATGATCGGCTGCGATTGCATGACCGGCTCCACGGACGTCTGCCGTTGCAACTGCACGGTGGGCGGGGACTGAACCTGATTGACGCCCTGCGACTGTTCGCCGGGCGGGACTTGCGACTGATTTTGAAGAGGAGCGTGTTGCTGGGGAGGAGCGTGCTGTTGCGGAGGGGCTTGTTGTTGCAGAGGTACCTGTTGTTGGGGAGGAGCCTGAAATTGCTGAGGTGGGGGCTGAGATTGGGGTTGTTGTGGCTGAGCCTGCGGTTGCGGCTGTTGCTGATATATGATGTTCTGTTGTTGCTAGAAGTGTGCAACATACCTTTTTTATTGTTGCTTTTTTAAGATGATGCATAACGCGAAACTAATTTTAATAAAGATATAGGAAGCCCAAAAAAATTACAAATAAGATTTAAGCATTTAGGGAGTTCTATATTTCGTACTTGTCAATTCTTCTGCTTCAAAAATGTCCATTTAAGTATGTATTTTTATTATATTAAAATTTACCCCATGCACCAATACAATTGCCCAATAAGGCAAAAATAAAAAAGGTTTTTCGCATGTTGAATCTACACTTTTTCGAAAACAACGAAAAAAAGGTCGGGAAAAGAAAATACGACCAAGAATTAAATAATCTAAGAGACAAAATGTAAAAGGGAAGAAAATAAATTAAAAGAAATAAAAAAGGAAGAGGCAAAAACTAAAGGATAATTTAAAAAAAGGCACAAAACAGACTAAATAAAAACAAGAAAAAATTCGGACAAAAAAAACAAAAAAAGATGTAGGAAAATGAAATAAAAAAGAAAATATAAATAAAAAGTAAAGGCGAAGAAGAAAATAAAATAAATAAAAATGAACAGAAAAACTAGAATTAACCACGATGAGGCGGAAGTTTAAAAAAAGAAAAAGTCAAAGACGAAAAAGAAATGAACAGAAGAGATAAAAAATAAACAAAATGTAAAAAAAAAAAATACAAAAGAAATGAAATAAAAATAAATACAGAGACCAAGAAAAAAAACAAGAATATCTATATTAAGATAAGATAAATCAAAAAAAATAAGCAGTTTTCTACATACCTGCTGTTGATTTTCCTGAGGTTGCTGCATAATTTGCTGAGGAGCCGCCTGTTGCGAATACTGGTGCTGCAAGTCGGGAGGCGGCGGCTGCTGCTGTTGCACGACGCTCGATTGCTGCTGGTATTGTTGTTGTTGCTGGTCTTGCTGAATGACGCTTTGCTGCTGCTGGTATTGCGCCGGCTGCTGATACTAAGGAACAAACCCAAAAATTATGATTATTCAAAACGCTATAATGTATAAAATACCTGTTGCTGAGCTTGGTTACTTTGCTGTTGCTGACTTATCTGTTGTTGCTGCTGACTTATTTGCTGTTGTTGTTGTTGCTGCTGTTGGTTCAGTTGTTGTTGCTGTTGTTCTACTAAAAGGAAAATGAAAGGTATAATCCGAAGGGAAAATTTTTAGTTTTCTTACCTTGTTGTCGTTGTAAATACTGTTGATACTGCAATTGCTGAGCAAGCGCTTCCTGTTCTTTATTTTGTTTTTCCTGCTTCTCTCTCTCTTTATTGATCTGAACTATTTGCGCTTTGAGCAGCTGTGCCACGGTTTTCGCGTCCTCTTCAAATATTATACCAGACTTTGCCTAAAAAGGAAAAGCATGCTTCGAACAGTTCAAAAGCATTTATCGAAATAAATAACCTACAGACACGTTAAATAAAAAATTGACGCAGTTGAAGAGATCGCACAGCATTTTTTCATGATTTCGTAGAAATTTGAGTGACATATAACCATATTTGATTAAACTGTCAATGCTTTGATCACGTTCAAGAAATAACTCCAGACAGCAAATTTTTAAACAAGTCAGTGGCGTACATTTTTTTTGTCAATATTATCTGTGAGAAAATAGAATCCACTTCATTGCATGTCGAAAAAAATTTTTTCTCGAAAACGAAGTAAGATACGAAAAAATATCAAGAGACACAAAAGTTGTATTTTTAGCTGCTTAACCCGAAAACAATATAACATTTTGAAACAAATCAGTGGCGTACATTCTTTTTGTCAATATTATCCGTGATAAAATAAAAGCCACTTCATTGCATGTCCAAAATTTTTTTTTGTCGAAACGAAGTAAGATACGAAAAAATATCAAGAGACAAAAAAGTTTTATTTTTAGCTGCTAAACCCAAAAACAATATGACATCTTTAAAAGAGTCAGTGGCGTACATTTTTCTTGTCAATATTATCCGTGAGAAAATAGAAGCCACTTCATTGCATGGCGAAAAAATTTGTTTCTCGAAAACGAAGTAAGATACGAAAAAATATCAAGAGCCAAAATGTTGTATTTTTAGCTGCTTAACCCGAAAACAATATAGAATTTTTAAACAAGGCAGTGGCGTACATTTTTTTGTCAATATTATTCGCGAGACTGCCCCCCGAGACGTCACTGGAACTCATAATCATCATCTAGTTAGTGCTAACTTAACGTCTTATCACAACGAACAACACTGCCAAATTTCACTAAAATCGGCAAAAGGATCTTTGAGATACTAATAAAAAAACGATTTTTTTTTTAAACTTTGACACCCTATATCTTGAAAAACAGACTTTTTAGGACACATGTTTATATGAACTTTTCTACTTGAATTTGGTTCAGCAATGTACCCTTGGAATTACAGCCTATCATTAAGTAACACACTGTATGGTTTTTTTTTTTTTTTGGATAGAAGGCTATGACTTTGTATTGAGACATATTTTTTAATTCTAAACAGCATTCCTTAATACCGTTTTTCTCTATTTTTCGACATAAAGGGTACTTTGCTTTTGAATGATTTTCATATTTTTTGCCCTACCCTGTATCCTATTTGACTTGAAGCCATTCTAAGAGCACCTGAAACAGTTATCGAACATGCATCAACTTTTATCAAGAATAAAATTTTCTGACACCAATAATAAAGAAGCTTCCCATTTAATGCACACTTACTAGACCACACTGTAGGCATACGATTGAAAGTTTAACACAAGGAATCCCCGGGTTAAGAAAAACAACTAAGTAATCAACAACTTACCATTTCAGCAGCAATGGAGTCGTATTTATCAGTCTGCATGTCGAATTCAAACTGAATAGCCTCGTTCTCCTTATGCTTATGAGTTCTTTTCTTTGGGTCAATCACTCGTAACCTAAAAACTATCTTCTTGTCTTCTTGAGATACTACCTCCACCTAAAAACACATAAAATAGTGAATGAATACTGGTCCTTGCAATTTATGAACAAATTCTTACTTTTAGTCCTACATCTTCCTCAAAAAACGCGTGTTGCAGCAGATCTTTAACCTTCGGCCTGTCCTCCTTTCTCGGTCTTATGCAGCTCTCTATCACATCTTTCACTTCCGGATTTTGGACTTTATCGAAGCTAGCAGGTTTCACCCCCTAAAGTAATTAGAATAAATCACCACCTAGCCTTTGATTATGTTTATATATATTTTTCTTATATATGAATGTGTTATTACATTTATTGATTTTTATTTGTTAGATTTTTACAGCAATGTTAAAAATAAAAACAATTACTCTTTTAAAATTATCTCTTTGGGAAAAATAAGAGTAATTTTCTTAAAACTATCAATTGGAAAAGAAAAAATTAATATTATAAGTATATATAAACCTTCCCCACTAGATGTTTTCGAATTTACTATAAATTTAAAGAATTTCTATTATTCTAGTAGGTGATATTTCTTCAAAATCTAAAGATAGTAATGAGTATTTAAACTTGTTGAGTGAATATCATTTTATAATTTATATCATTTATAAATAAAAACACGAGAGAAATAAAAGAACATAACTCTTGTATTGATCGTATCTTTGTAAAAACAAAAGAAAATCCAAATAATTTGAAATCAATAATTTTTAAATATCAAATAACGGATCATTACCCAATAATTTTACAAAAAAGACTTATTGGTAATAATGTTAATAAAGAACATTTATTAATGTATAAAAATTATGTTAATAACTATAAATTAAAAGAAAATATGGCAAAAACAGATTGGACAAATTTTTATTCCTATTCTGAAATAACTTATCTAATAATTTAATAAAAGAAATTAAAAATAATGTACAGAAATGTACAATTCAAATTAAAATAAAAAATAAAAAGAAAAATAATGGATTACTAGTGACTTACTAAATTCTATTAAGACAAAAAACGAACTCTATAAAAAATTACAGAAAAATAAAAATGATCAATTATTATTATATAAATGTAAAATTTATAAAAACAAATTAACTAGACTAATTAAAGAGACAAAAACTAATTTTTATAAACATGAAATTGATAAAAGCCAAAATTCTAATCAAGAAATGTGGAAAACAATTAAAAACGTATGTAATAAAAATCAAAAACATAAAAGTATAATCGAAATTAAAATTGAGAATGAGTCAATTACGGACAAGAAACGTATCTACAGTTGGTGAAAATCTAGCAAATAAAATCAATAAATGTAATAACACATTTTTGAATAAGAAAATAAACAATATTGACTCATTTTATTTAGAAGAAACTAATCATCAGGAAGTTGAAAATATAATTGATAGTTTAAAATTAAAAAAATCTTCTGGTGTCGATGGTATAACCACAGAAATTATAAACCGAAATACATTCACACGCTTCTTCCTAAAGATTTTGAATCCCGTTTCTTATATTGCGCGTGGTTCCAAGGCGAGTGTGAAGTTGATTATTTTTTGCAAGAAAAATATTATTTACAGATGAAGCCATGTTTACTTCCAACGGCGTGGCATGCTCCCAAAATTGTCGGTGGTGGAGTGACAACAATCCAAATTTTATAATCGAATGCCGTAGT
This sequence comes from Polydrusus tereticollis, assembly GCA_963920685.1. Lineage (NCBI taxonomy): Eukaryota > Metazoa > Arthropoda > Insecta > Coleoptera > Curculionidae > Polydrusus > Polydrusus tereticollis. Next base: position 52,294,561 of record OY987334.1, on the reverse strand, counting down.
CAATATTCATTTAAAACCAATGTTTGGTGTGGCATTTTTAATGATCGGATCGTTGGACCATACTTTTTCCGACAAAATATAAATGCTGCCATTTACCTGGACTTCTTAATGAACCAGTTGTCTCAATTTCTTGACGAACTGCCACTAAATATAAGACGTACAATTTGGTATCAACATGAGGGAGCCCCATGCCATAGTACTAACACAGTAACTGGGCATTTGAAAGAAGTATTTCCGCACCGTTGGATAGTCAGATGTTCAAATATTCCTTGGCCAGCCAGGTCGCCTGACATCACACCCCTGGACTTCTTTTTATGGGGCCGATTAAAAGAAATGGTGTATGGCCATAGACCTTTTCAGGATATTGACCATCTTGAAGCAGTAATAACAAACTGTATCCAAGAAATCAATCCCAATATGATACGGGCGACAATATGACAATAAGAGAAATTACAATTACTATAGTTTGCATGGAAAAAGAAGGGGGGCATGTGGAGACATAATTTTTACTTTAAACTATCTGTTTTTAGATCACTTTTATCATGTAATTGCTAAAATATTGTTTATTATTCACATTCACAATTTATTTTTGCTCTAAGGAAATTAAATGTTTTTAATATTCCCGATAGGTAGATAGGTTGATTTTAGAACATGAAATAATCTCGCATTATTTTTTTACGTAATTGGTTTCCAACAAGATGTAAATTAAAATATTTTAACGAAAAATTGTATCTGACCACGTTTTGTAGTCCTTAGTAAGCTTTCTTATAACAATTTGCCCTAAAATAAAAATTGAGGGTACTTCCCTCTTAACGTAATTCTGTGTTTCTATATTTTTTTGCCGCCCTGTACATGATATCTTAAGTTTTGATATTTCAATATTATTTGCGCATCAAGCAGAACTTCTTATAAAAAATAACTTTTTTTTGTAAAATCAACAATAAAGAAAATTCCCATATGTCTAGAACTTTTCTGGACGCTGTATAATTAATTTTTTTCAGAATTTTAATAATCCCTCATCAAGAAAGTAGCGTTTATTGAATACTTGCAACTTTTTATAAAAATATTCTTAAAACTTTTAAATACATAAGATTTGCCTCTAACAAGCACCCCTTCGGGGAATTTATGGATAAGTTTATTGAAGAATAATATAATCACATATTTATTATATTATAACTATTTGAAATAAACTTATTATTATCTCAATAAGGCACAATAGTTTCTTCCCTAAAGAAAATACTGTCTTTGTATTCTACTTACCGATATGACTTTTTTGTAAATCTGAGCCGGTCCAGTGCATTCTGAGTAAGGATACTCGCTCGTGGCCATCTCCAACATGCACATCCCAAACGCGTAAACGTCCACGCCCTCGTCATAGTGCTCTTCATACATCTCCGGCGCCATAAATTCTGGCGTACCTATCACCTAAAAAGTATCATTATTTTTGTAAAGGGGACGAGAATCCTTTTTCACCTATACAAGGAAGGAACATCCTATTTAAGGGTGTGAATCTACATAAAAAAATTACTTGATGGTTTGCTTTATAAACTATGGTCCAAAAATGATCCGTTACGAAAATACTTTGGTGTTAAAGTTTTAGGAAAAAAATGGAAATTAATTAATATTTTCGAAACCACTCGAGTTGTTTCAGTGATATTTAAAACGTAGCGAGGTTTTAAGATTGGGTAATCCTACGTGTTGTAAATAAACCTATTATATAGTTGGAGTCAAGCAAATATTTGACGCGTGACACTTCCATCTTGTCATATTTGTCTAATACTAGGTTATTTCGATTTCACCAACTTTATTACAGCTGATACTTAGTCAGGGCCGGACTGACGAATATTGTTATTTATAAACCTTTGCAGAAAATGATTGCTGGGAAATTGGTCTAAGAATATGAATTATAATATAAATAAATTTGTTTTGATAAATTCTGTGCATTGTAATGGTGGGATTCAGGATTGACCATTAATATCACAGGTCTTAACACTCTTAACAAAAGCAATCTTAGTAGTGTATAACGATTATTAGTGTATAACGATTAAATTAATAAATAAAATGCGGATCTGCAGCCCATATGATTTGACCAAATCGACAAGAAGGTAACTCGGTTTATGTATATCTCTTTTTAGTCATATAAAAGGATAAAGATACAAATACTTCGAGTGGGTGGTAATTATTATAATATAAATTAGCCATTAGTAACTTTTATATTATGAGTGGCCTGCCGTATTTGACACCCATGACAATATGGAAGTGTCACGCGTCAAATATTTGCTTGACCCCAACTATAGTCTATCTTTAAATGACACGAAGTCATAAATTAATCAAAACCGTCTTCTTCATGGGCGTGCAAGATTTTTCGGCATGTATAGATTTAAATGGGCCTGAATTTTTAAACTTGTGCAGAATTAGTACAAGTATCGACATTAAATTCAAGTTTTGTCTTCAAATATACAGACTGTCCACGGATAGGGTTTACAATAGCACAAATGGATGAAAAATCTCATTTTTCGGGAAAAAGTTATTCTAGATAAAAAGTTTTGCTTGTAAAAAAAATGCAATTCACGAAGAGAAAATTTTGATTTTTTATACAGGGTTCGAAAAAACTTCAAAAACATGATTTTTCTCCAAGAGTAAACTACCTTTATTTTTTATTTTTGACCAAAATGCCAATTAGAAAACTTATTTAGAATAACGTTTGTAATTTAAATCCGAGATTTAAAATAAATCTTCGATTTTTTTAGTTTTCTCAATTTTTAGAAGTAAATGAAAATTTTGCTGCTCAATAAAAATATTATTATAAAATTTTATTAAACTCTATTTTCATAATGGGTGGTGTGTATCTTATTTTAAAATTTTAAATGTATTCCTACCATCTTTTGTACAAAGAAGGAATTTTTTGACCTTTTTATTACTTTGCTTTACGTATGGGGCAAATTTGAAGTTGTCAAATAGAATTTGATGTGTTTTGAAAATGTTGACCTTAGAACAAAGGGTTTATTTAGTTCAATGTTACGGTGCGGGCGAATGTTCTTACAACTTTGTGATAGAGAAATTTAATCAAAGATATCCTAACGTTTACGTCTCAAAAATGGGACTTCATAAATTATTAAGAAAATTTCAGCAAACTGGTTCAGTTTCCAATTAAAAAAAAAAAAAACTATGATTAGAATGACGCAGCTTCCCTAATCGTATTGCAGTCTGTTGCTGACAATCCTACCCTTTCATTAAGAAACCGAGCTCAAGAACTTGATGTAGTAAAGAAATCTCACATTTGGAATATTTTAAAGGCAAACAAAATAGTCCCATTTAAGCCAACTTTTAATAAAACGTTCAAACGTTGGAAGAAGGAGACGAAGCCAAACGTTTGGATTTTTGTCTTTGGGTCGGAGACAAAATTGTAAGTGGACACAGTAATTTTCATAAATTTATCATGTTCTCCGATGAATCGACATTTTCAACGAACGGGAAAGTGTCCTCTGCGCATATTAAATACTGGAGCAAAAATAATCCCCGTTTTAAAATTCCTGCTAGAAGGCAATATTACAAAAAAGTAAATGTCTGGTGTGCGATTTCACATTATGACATTATTGGCCCATACTTTTTTGAAAACACGTGTAACCGTAGGAGTTACCTTGAAATGTTGGAAACATTCTTTTCTGACGACCTAGAAGAATTGCCTCTCCAATTTAGGAACGAAATGTACTTTCAACAAGATGGATGCCCTGCGCATTTCGCAATTGAAATGAGGGAATGGCTTGATAATACATTTGGCCACAGATGGATTGGTCGGAATACTCGGAATGGTCCGGTTCTGTGGCCCCCAAGGAGTCCCGATTTAACTATTTCAGATGCCTATTTTTGGGGGCGCCTCAAACAATTAAGCAGGGCGCCCACCAAGCCGGCACAGCACGGTTAGCCCGGCCGGCAGTTCCGCAGCAGCCGCCCATTGCATCGGCATAATCACACTTGAATAGCGTTCAAAACAACTTTGACTGTCAAAGCCTAAGGTTGTAATTTAGCGAATGATTTAATAAATAAAAAAATTAAAATTTCTTTAAATAATAAAATGAGTAGTTCATCTGATTCTGAAGAAGAAGAACTTTTGGTTGTGAGTGCAGTATGTGCTGAGGCAGAAAATGAAGAAAGGGCTAGAAGAAGGTTCTGGATCCATGAAATTAATCTGAAGCGAGAAATTTATGGCGAGTTTCATCATCTATTTCCTAATTTATTGGCATTTTTTAAATACTTTAGAATGTCGAGTGCCAAGTTTTATGATCTTCTAGGTATGTTACCACTCAGAAAACAAAACACCAATTTCCGAAAGGCTATTTCACCTGACGAGCGATTAGCAGTTACCTTAAAGTACGTATAATATATAGTTTATACTTATAGCTCTCTAATAAATAAAAGCTTGCAAAAATGTATATGTTCGAACGCTTTCAATTAACACCTCATCGGACATAATACAAGTAGTATATTATATAATAACATAAAACAAAACACAACTATCTTCTTCCAAAACCAATGCTTCAATGGTCGCAGACGCGCGGACCGACCGGCAGTTTTTGCCCCTTCTAGAATATGAATCGTTGCCGGCCTGCGCGTGCGACGCTGGGCTGGCCGGTTCCAATTCAGTGGGCGCTACTCCATTTGATTATGCGTATATGAAAATCTGCCGGGCGGGCTGGCCGTGCTGTGCCGGCTTAGTGGGTGCCCTGCTTTAGTGTACTCCCGTCCAATTGAGAACGACGTACAGCTTCTAAAACAGCGAATTGTTGAAGCTGCTCAAAGAAGAAATTCGAAGAAGTTTTGACCACATTCGTTTACAGCTGGAAAAATTTGTTGAATATGGAGGGGGGGGGGGGGGGGGGGGTGTTTGAATAGCAAATTATAAAATTATTATTTGTCGTTATTTTAAGACTTTGTTGTGATATTTCCAGTAGAAATATAACTAGTGCATGAAAAATTTCCATTAGGAAATATTTTAGGCACGTGTTATGTTTTGATCGGAAATTTCCCGAGTTGATAAAAGTTTATTTAGGTAGTTGCTAAAAAGTTGATTTTGATATATTTATTTATTTAAATAATACCATACTTTAATAACAATTAATATAAGATTTAAAATTTTGACAGGTCGACTGTTTTGAAACTATAAATGTCAAAAATAACAATTATCCCCCGGATATTTCCAGATGTAATTTTCAAAACGGATGCAATTTCCACTTATCAATTTTTTAAAATTTCCGTGTAAAATTTCCAGGTAAATTGACACTAGGGAAATTTCCGGGGTCATTTCATTTGTGAAATTCAAAATACATATTTTTCGTAACACCACAAATCAGTTTTTAAAATTTCTTGATGCCGCTCTGTAAGATATAAAGTCATTGATAATGTATGTATTTCGATAGCTAATGCTATCCAAAACAAATTTTCATTTACCTCTAAAAATTGAAAAAACTAAAAAAATCAAAGATTTATTTTAAATCTCGGATTTAAATTACAAACGTTATTCTAAATAAGTTTTCTAATTGGCATTTTGGTCAAAAATGAAAATAAAGGTAGTTTACTCTTGGAGAAAAATAATGTTTTTGAAGTTTTTTCGAACCCTGTATAAAAAATCAAAATTTTCTCTTCGTGAATTGCATTTTTTTTACAAGCAAAACTTTTTATCAAAAATGACTTTTTCCCGACAAATGAAATTCTTCATCCATTTGTGCTATTGTAAACCCTATCCGTGGACAGTCTGTATATCAAACCTCAAAAAACTTCTCCAGGATGACGTTTTAATGCAGAGAATAAGGCGAAAAGTTCATAGTTTCTTTTTAAAGAGAGAAATTCCCACGTTGGACAAAATTGTGTCCTCAAGTCGAGAAGACCAGGGCTACCCATTTATGTGTAGAAACACGCTTTGGAAATTATTAAAAACAAATGGGTTTTCGGTAGAAAAAACATAATAGGCAACCGATTTTAATAGACAAAAGCAATATCGTCTGTTGGAGAAGAAATTACTTAAGAAGCACTCGAGAAGAAAACAAAAAAAATATTTTACCTAGACGAAAAATGGCTAAATGAAGGCCACACTGTGACTAAATGTTGGCAGGAGAAAATATTAAAAGTTCCAGGTAAGCTTTTTGGGAAGGATTGTTCACAGGATTAAGACCGGCATCTGGAAAAGGACATCGACTTATCATAACCCATATTGGAAGTTCTGAAGGCTTCGTTAAAGGTGGTCTACTGATGTTCCAATCTAAAAATACAGGAGACTATCACAAATATATGAATGCCGATGTCTTTGAAGAATGGTTCGAGCAAATGTTGGATCTTATACCAAAAGATGCAATAATTGCATTGGATAATGCAAGTTATCACTCTAGGCTGACGGAAAAATTACTGATAAGTGCGTGGCGTAAAAGTAAAATAACAGAATGGCTTAGTTTAAGACAAATAGAATTGCCATTAGATTCCTTAAAAAAATAACTATTGGTGCTAGCCAATTTACATAAAAATGCATTAAAAAAATATGTAGTTGATGAAATGGCAAAGTTACGAGGAATTTATATGGGCTCAAATAAAGACAGATGTCGTCAGAAAAAACACGACTTATAAAATGGTGGATTTAAAACGACTCTTTAATGAAGCTGTGGGTAAAATCAGTGCGGAAAAGTGAAGAAAGTGTATCGATCATGTGATAGAAGAAGCCAAAATGTGGCAGGTAGATATAATAAAGTGGCGACCGCAGCCTAGTGGTTAGTGTGTCCGACTACTAAGCCGAAGGTCCCCGGTTCGATCCCGGGACCATGCATCGATCTTTATTTATTCGGTCGTCACCTCGTGGAAGGCAATGGCAAACCACCACGTAGTAATTTGCCTAGTACAACCTCTCAAATAGTGCCGTTCGGAACCGGCGATAAACTGTAGGTCCCATATACCTGTGAAAAATCTGAAAAAGGCACACATCACAGGTATATGCGAGAGGTCGCCTACGCTCGAATGAGCATGGCACATAAAGAAGAAGAAGATATAATAATCGAAGAAATGGTTGAACCGCTTATTATAAACGATGTTAATAAAAGTTCATCTTCCATAAGCCATAACGACAAAATATTATTCGATTTTTGAAAATGCTCTGTTTGTAAGATTCTAGACGAAAAAAAAGGTGCAGGACCAGATGAAATTCCTCCAATCTTCGTTGAAAACTGTAGTCCCACCCTAGCAGTTCCACTTAGTTACCTTTTTCAGCTTTCTCTTAGTTCAGGTCAGTTCCCCAGCTTCTGGAGATCAGCCTATATAACTGCTATATTCAAGGGCGGCAGCAGAGGGGACGTAACCAACTATCGACCCATATCCGGCCTTGATTGTATGGCCAAGGTTCTAGAGTCTATCGTTGTTGATGAACTGTTGTCAAATCTATACAACAGTCTTTCAGAACATCAGCACGGCTTCCTACCTGGACGTTCATGCCAGACGAATTTAAGTATTTACTCCCACTATTTGTCAACAGTAGTAGATTCGGGAGATCAGGTCGACTCGATATATTTTGATTTTAAAAAGGCTTTCGACAGAGTAGATCATAACATTCTGATTAATAAACTGGAATCATTTGGCGTTATGGATCCTCTTCTTTCGTGGGTTTCAAGTTACCTTCAAAACCGAACACAAATCGTTAAAATTAATGGAACCATATCCAAGGAAATAACAGTGACATCTGGCGTACCCCAAGGTTCACACTTGGGGCCGATTTTATTTCTTTTATTCATTAATGATCTTGCTAATATATTTACCAATTGTCAATTTCTTTTCTACGCGGATGACCTGAAAATCTTTAGAAAAGTCACCAACGCTCATGAATGTTCCCTATTGCAGCTTGAAGTCAATAAAATATCTGAATAGTGCTTAACAAATAGAATGGAATTGAACATTTCTAAATGCAAGTAATATCTTTTTCTAGGAAAAAATCACCAATCTTACATTCCTACCACATTTCTAGCTCTCCTCTACCCAGAACAAATTTAATCAATGACTTGGGGGTAATTTTCGACTATGAATTGCGATTTAACGAACACATAAGTTATATTTTGGCAAAGGCTTTCAAAATGGCAGGTTTTATAATGCGCCGGTGTTGGGAATTTTCCAACATTGAGGTACTGAAGTCTTTGTACTTCTCACTAGTGCGAAGTCACCTTGAGTATTGCTGCGTAATCTGGTCGCCACTTTACCAAACTCATGTTAAGCGTATCGAACGAGTTCAAATTAAATTCGTGAATTTTTTACTACACAAACTTAGAATAGACAAAAGACAATTTTCGCATCAAGATCGCCTACGTCTAATAAATGTCGATAGCTTAGAAAGACGTAGAATCTTTCTTACACTTGTATTCGGGTTCAAAATAATCACTAATAACATAAAGTGCTCTGAACTCCTGGCTTTTATAAACATTCGTGCACCAACGCACGATACGCGTTTAAATGACATGTTCTTAACTAATAGAAGCCGAACGGACATCGGTAGAAATGATGTCATAAATCGTATCATGCATCTTTTTAACATACATATACCAACAAACTTTGATTTTAACTGCACTCCGGCGACATTTAAAAAACGACTGATTTCATTAATGTAATATATATTCAACAACTAATAGCAAACCTGCAAGTAAATATAATTATAATTGTGATTCCGATGTATTTGTAAATTGTTTTAATTTCCTGATTAATGTACTTCTTTTTATTATAACATAGATTATACCATGGTACTAAGACTAATTTTATTGTATTGTTGTATTGGTTAATATTTATATTAAAATTTATCGAATTGTATATATCAGAACTAGTAGGTACAAGTTGGATTTGATTTCTGTATGTACTAAATAAATTTAAAAAAAAAATATTATATCTTGTTTTTGTAATTATATTATGTAAAATAGTACCACCAATGGTTATTTATTAGTTAATACGATTTTTTAAATGTTTTCATATGTTAAAAATAAAATACAATTTTAGGAGAACAGAAATGTTTAAGATTTGTAATTTAAAAACTTCCCCAATACACGCTCCTGGCTAAGGGATTTTCTCAATAACAATGGTAAATCCTCAAATATAACAATATCTTGCGATAAATTCAGGATGGACCTACCTAAAGAATGCTCATTATTTGGATCCTTTAATGTAAACACAATATATTTTAAGGGATGGTGTTTAAATTGTTCTCGATACCCCTGTATGGGTTTTGCATACTTAATGAGCATTTATTACTTCGCGTCATTTAAAGATAAGACTATAGTACTAAAACTCCAAAAAGCACATTTTTTGTTGCTTTTAGTGTAAATAGACATAATTAGAAACCCATTATTGCTTTCATGTCTAAAGTGCATTTTTTATAAAAATTGGGTATGTTGAACTACTTTATGCAACATAAGAAAAATATTTGCGACAATTCAATAAACGTTAGGCCAATTAAATAAGAAGACAACGGCGAAATTTTCTACGCAATGGCCACATTTTCTGTACGGTGTTTTTTTTTACGTTCCTCCCAATACTAAGTTGTATTTTTTGAAACAGCAAACCTAGGCGAAAAGTGACATTGTTACATTTGCAAAATGCATAAATTCTTTCACAAAAAGCTACAATAAGAAAAAGACACTTCGTGTCGTCATTATTCTGTGACAGTTTACTTTTAAGAAATACTTCCTATTTTGGTAATACTTTGTTTCATACCAGATTACTAATTTTTACAAACCATTACAAAAAATTCCCCTTTAACTCGAAAATTGTAACGAATTTAATTATTATAATTAAAATAATCTTATTTGTCAATAATTTTGTCTTTTGGAACGTAAATAAACCGTTCTTCACTGCTAAATTGTACTTAAATCCCTTAATATAGTTGGAGTTGAAATATAGGGAGAGGAAAGAAAGTCAAAAAGTCTTTCTCTACTGATTTAATAAGGAGCAATCAAAGGCTTAATTTTATAATAGAAAAACGTCTACATGTTTCGAAGGTAGTGGCCTTCACCTTCAGGAGACAAAATTAGTGTTGCTGTTGGTATTATCAAAAAAAGAGAAAACTATTGGTGGAAGGTGACGTTGATGGAGCTTTAAGATTTGAAATTTGAAAATGTATTAAGCAGTGAATGTAATCAGCAAACTGAAATCTTAAGTCAAAATTTTAATTAAAAGTACTTATGAAATGTTTGTCATATTTAGTAGATTTTAAAGAAAGATGATGTTCTTTCCATGAAAGTTTCAAGAAAATCAAGAAAATATATATAAATGGAATGGTGGGACATTTCAATTCATCTAAAGGCAAGGAAATTTTTTAAAAAGAGTTTTAATTTTCTTATCAATCATAATATATTTTAAACCTTTATAATGAGTCTTCAACAAAATAAATTCACTCTCAAATTTTAACAAAATCTCTCTTCCTTGCCTTTAAATGAATTGAAAAGCCTTTTTCACCCCACCAACACCGGCACGCCAATGGTAAATAAAAATGTTCACTATGCCAAATACTTCATTTTTCCAACAAACAATTACCACCAAAATTTCAAGAAAATCTTATTATTAATAACTGAGATATTAGGGTGTAGCGGAACATACTGTATATGGTATGGTACATACTTTTATTTTGAAGAAATAGCACATGCTCAAGTGGAGTTTAAAGTATGGGGACAAAAGCAAAAAGTCTTTCTCCACCAGATTTTCCTTTCGACCCCATATAATATACTTTTTTGTTATTATACAAGCAAATTTAATATTTTAAATGCAATATGCTCAAACTATGTCAAAAGTTTAGCAGCTATTATTGTATAGAGACTACCAGTCTGAGACAAATTCAACAAATTCACAAACCGTCCGTTAAAAAGACAATCGTTCAAACTATGGTTCTTATTTTATAATAAATAAAGTGATATGCTGTCTGTGCAATTATATATTACAGAAAACACCACAACAATAATGTTTAGGTACGTTCATAGTATTTTGTTGGACTAGTGTCACAAATGGCAATGATTTTTTTAGTCATACATTTATAACTCTATATAATATATTATTACTATAATATTATGTCTATATTATATGTGCCAGTGAAAACAAGTAACAGGGAAATTCGCAGTATTAGGTAAAGTAAGCGCCACAAATATAACATTATTGTTCACATTTCTTTCTTCTGTATAAAAACTTCAGCAAAAAATGCCGGCTCTATGCGGCATGCCTTAAGGCTTAAAATATGTACCTACCTACTACACACTACTAGACAAAAACAAAACAGCAACCTTTCCCTATTTCGAAAATTAATAGACTTTGAATTTTTGAGATTTTTAAAAATTAAAAATGGTTAACATGTAAAAAAAGCTCTAATAAATCATTTGTTTCTATTGAATTATTTTTGTTTTTATTATAAACTTTCTAAAGAAATTGAGAAAATTATTAGAAAAAAGCCTTGCAAAAAGTAATGGATTCTTATTCTCTCTCGGAAATTTGAATGTTATTTTCGGGTTATATTTTTAAAACTAATCTAATTTATTTTTTTTTTGTGACTAAATAGCATCTGGGTGTTACTATAACAACAGGTTTCTCCTTATTTGTGCTATAAGAATAGAATTCTTACTCATAAGATTATTATTAAGTATCTTCGTAAACATAGTAATTGAATTTTAAATTTTTTCATCCCTTAGCAAAACCTATTTTCCCGTTAAAGGACAAACGTATATCCCGTTTTCTTATATATTTATAATTTTCCATATTGAAAATCTTATCGAAGTAAACACGCCCGCAACAAATAAATGATTAATAAGCACTGAATGCGAATCGAAACACATAAGCTAGCAAAATAGGCACGCGAGAACATCGGCCCTGGTAGACTATGTCACCGCCCACTCCCAGACGAGTAGTTTCGGTCCTCGCCGCGATCGTCCAAGCAAACCTACCGAGAGTCGTAGCCCTTAAGATTTCAGTATGCTGATTACATTCACTGCTTAATACATTTTCAAATTTCAAATCTTAAAGCTCCATCAACGTCACCTTCCACCAATAATTTCTCTTTATTGCTAATACCAACAGCAACACTAATTTTGTCTCCTGAAGATGAAGGTCACTATCTTCGAAACATGTAGACGTTTTTCTATTATAAAATTGAGCCTTTGATTGCTCCTTATTAAATCAGTGAAGAAAGACTTTTTGACTTTCTTTCCTCTCCCTATATAAATAACTGTTTTATTACTTACAGACTTTGCAAAACTTCTATTCTTTAACGTGGCCAGCCCCAGGTCTCCGATCTTAACAGATCCGGTGGTACCGGTTATAAAAATATTATCACATTTCAAATCCCTGTGTATGATTGGCGGCGAACGAGAGTGCAGGAAGGCCAGCCCTTTCAGTATTTGACGGCACCACGACTTCAGGACTTTGGGGTTGATTTTCTTGAAACGGCGCAAATATCTTGAAACAAAATGATACATTTCTTTTCTTGTGAAAGGTGGTTTTTAATTGATGGATGTCAGGATGTGATTCCTTGCCTCACCTTGCGAATAAATGTTTAGATAAATATGTATTTTTAGACCCGATACTTTCACGTCCAAATATCTTTATTATCAGAATACTTGCTATAGTTTCCGACAAATAGCGCTATCCATAGATGAAAGGATCAAACCTTAGGGTGGGTATTATAAAACTTAATTGACAGATGAACGAAGGTTAACTTGTGGTAAGATGTCAGCGGTTGTGTTATCAAATCAAATCAAATCAAATCATACCGGGTGTTGCATGGCTTAGTTGAACATAGGAAATCCCATGTAAATTACCCTGTACATTTTAGAGAAAAATTGTATTATAATTTTTTGGAGAGGCCGATATAATAAACCCATGTTCCAAGTTGTTGAATAAATTTTAATAAACCTATCTGCAAGCGTTGCCAAGATAATGACAGCTCAAAAATGAAAAACTTCCTAAATATGAAGAGATCGCAAGATCAGGTTTGTCAGCCTTTCAATGAACTATATCCAAATAGGCCTCCAATAAATCAGTCGACGGTGTATTGAGTGGTAAAGAAATTTCGAGAAACAGGTAGTGTTAGGGAAGGCGCTAGATCAGGTCGACCTAACACAGCAACCGGGGGAGACAAAGCTTTGGATATCATGCTCTCAATACATGAAAATCCAATACAATCATCCAGGCCAATGGCAATGGATTTTAATGTGTCTCATCGGTCAGTGAAGCAGTAGAAGTTGCATCCCTACAAGATAAAGTTGGTGCACGAGTTAAACGAGGACGATTTTGATGGAAGAGCTGAATTTCTTGAGCTTATGGAAAGATACAATAACGATAATAACTTCGCAACAAATATCATTTTCTCGGATGAAACTACTTTCCATTTAAATGGCATTGTTAATAGACATAATTATCGTTATTGGTCTGCTGATAATACTCACTGGTTCCAGGAAGTTCATACTCAGAGGCCCGAAAAAGTTAATGTTTGGGCGGGCATAGTTGGTAGACATATTGTGGGACCTTTTTTCATTGATGGCAATTTGAATGGCGGAAAATATCTGGACCTCCTCAGGAATCACATAATTCCTTCTTGCAGAATGGTTTTACCGGGTGTAAATAATGGCATAAACGAACAGGTATGGTTCCAGCAAGATGAAGCACCTGCGCATTATGCGGCAAATGTTAAACAATACATAAGTGAACAATTTCCAGGACGTTGGATAGGCAGAAGAGGTGCTATTGTCTGGCCAGCGCGATCCCCGGACTAAACTCCGCTCGACTTCTTTTTGTTGTAGACGGGTTCAGGGATCGACTGGCGGCTCTGCTTAGCAGAAAATGGTGGTAATTTTGAAGACCTGATCCCCTGAAAAGGTTTCACTTTTTTATTATTCCAATGTTAAGTTGTTCAATTTTCTAGGCTGTTTTCCCAGTAGAATCGAAATATGCAATCATATGCAGGGTGTTCCATTTAAAAAAAGTAAGTTGGCCTCCATGGCAACCAAACTAGAAATGACAGAAAAAATTCATGCCGGTAGAAACGTGGGGAATAATTAACTGAACAACTGTCATAAAGGTTACTTTTTCGTATACGAGGTAATTCAAAAGTTACAGGCATTATGAGCGACTTTTTTGCCACTCTGTATATATGAATGAACGTATAATTATATTTTCGTGTTCGAATCGAAGGTCTCGTAATATTAGCAGGAGATATAAATGAAATATTTGAAGATAACGAATCGAAAATATAGGCTAAAGTCCAATAGGATATTCGGCAAGGAATCATATCGTGCAATTTGAGCTGCCAAATAAAATACATCTTATACAATGCCTTCAAAATTAGGTGCAACGTAATATAAGTTTTTGATTAACAAATCATTGAAAAACTAAAAAAAACTTACGTTTTCAGCGTTCCGCTAAGCATCAGCTCCGTCACCAGCACAATGTTCTTCTTCTTCGTGCCAGGACTCTCCCAGTAGTTGTAGAACCGCACAATGTTCGGGTGCTGCAGCTTCTTCAACATCTCCGCCTCCTCCCTGAACCGCTGCCTCTCCGCCTTGTTCAGTTTCTTCTCTTGGAGCTCGCACCAGGCCACCGCGACCCCCGTCTGCGTGTCCAGGCCTCGGTAGACGGTCTTGAAGGACCCCCGACCGATTTCCTCCTCGTATTTAAAGAATCTAGGTTTAAAAAATAGATGTTAAGCGAATGAGATACAGTAGCGTCTCTTCTCAGCAAACGCTGTGCAATTGGAAGGACGCTTCTACTAACCTCCCGTCAGGACTGACAGCGATAGGCCTATACACATCGTCATCGTCCTCCACTTTTCCCTCTCTTTCTTTTAAGTTTACAACGACTGGTTGTTCGACCTCCAGATTACTATCGGCGTTTTCGTCGTGTCGGTCTATGGTTTGTTCAGTGATTTCTGTCATTTCAGCGCTTTGGAATAGGTTTTTGGGGATGTTGTACATGGCACCCACCTACATTACAAATTTATCGTTAATCTGGTGTTCTGCTCTGCGTCGATACCTGGCTACTCGTCCATTGACTGGCGCCATCCCCATCTGATAACACGCCACCCGCAGACTTATTCATAAATACCTACCTCACCACTGGCTTAACACAACACGCTACAGAACCCACTAGATTTCGAATAAATAATAGACCATCAACCTTGGACCTCATCTTCACCTCAGACCGTGACTTAATATCCCACATCGTCATGGAAGCACCACTCCGTAATAATAGCAACTGCTCAATTTCTAACAAACCCAACTCAAGACAACCGTAAATATGAAGAACTTTAAGAAAGAAGAC
Source organism: Polydrusus tereticollis (assembly GCA_963920685.1). Lineage (NCBI taxonomy): Eukaryota > Metazoa > Arthropoda > Insecta > Coleoptera > Curculionidae > Polydrusus > Polydrusus tereticollis. The sequence continues at coordinate 52,279,258 of OY987334.1, read as the reverse complement.
TACGCGAAAATAAATCAACAATTCACCGCCCTGGAGTGGCCAACTAACTTAAACACAACAGAAATATAGCAAGGGATCGTTTCAGAAATTGATCAATGCGCAAACCTACACATACCAGACATGAAAATAATAAGAAGTAAGTCAAAACCGTAGATCACTACGGAAACAAAGAAAAAAATTAATAAAAAAAGGAAGAAATGGCATGAATATCGCATATCACAAAACGAGGCGGACTATATAAGTTACCAAACTATCAACAACGAAGTCAGTTCACTGATAAAAGTACCAAAATCAGACTATGAAAATAACTTGGTAAATAACAAAAATAGGAAATCCTTCATCAAATATACAGGGCGCCTGTAAAAGGTCTTTACAAAAACCTACCACATATTCTTCAGACCAAAATTAGCCGATTTAAGTAAATTTACCTTGGTACAAAGTTGCTTAGTTTGGGCGCTAGACGGCGCTGAAGTGACAATTTTTAAATCGTTTTTCTGGATTAATTCAAAAACTGCTCATACTATTTTGCCGAAATCTGGTACGTTGGCATAGCTTTATGGGGCAAAAAACCCATGTCACAATTCTGATTAATATCAGTCCATGGGCATAGAACCTGGGTTTTTTACTAATTGCTTGTTTCAGATTTCTATGCCAATGGAACAAGAGGGGGTTGGGCACAAAATTCAGATGAACCATCTCATTTGCTACAAAAAAGGTACTCTTGATAAGACTCGATTATCCTGACGTGTTTCGAGAAATTTGCATTTTATTACCTAATACGTAGTAGTTTTTACCATGTAGTACTTGGGTTTTATAAATTTTTCTGTTTTTGATTTCTTCGCCAATGGAAGATAAGAGGTTTAAGTTTAAAATTTAGATTAAACCAACTTATTTACTACAAAAAACCTCTTGAACAGTTTTCTTATCATCTGCTTTTTGTTCGCACGGTATTTTTCAGGTTGTAACATTTAATATTTATTGTTGCTAACGTTCAATCATTTCATCTGCTTGCATTAATTATTAGAAAACTTGGAAAACAGCGTTTTGTAAGGGTTCCTGAAGTCGAGGAAGACATTTTAGAACGTGTTGCAGAAGATTCAGAAATAAGCACCAGGAGGCTAGGTAGGTACTTCAAGAACAGTTGCTATATCCATACCATAAGATGCCACTTCAAGATCTTTTACCTAATAATCCTGAAATGCGCCTGGTTTTTAGTCGGTTTGTTCATAGGCAGAGAGAAGAGAATCCCAACTCTGCCAACAATATTTTGTTTACCGATGAAGCATGTTTCACAAGAAGAGGGATTACGAATTTTCATAATGAACATGTTTATGCGGATGAAAATCCACATGCTATCAACGTAAAACATTTTCAAAATAAGTTTAGAATTAATGTGTGGGCTGGAATAATTGGTAATCACATTGTTGGTACTGTCATTATTCCACAAAGATTAACCGGGGAAATTTATTTGCAACATCTTCAAAATACGCTGCCAGATTTGCTAAAAGATTTACCTTTACAACTTCGGAGAGATATGTGGTTCATGCACGATGGAGCTCCACCACATTTTGCATTAAATGTTAGAAACTTTTTGAATCAGCAGTACCCAAATAAATGGATTGGTAGAGGTAATGCCCCTGTAAATTGGCCACCACGATCACCGGACTTAAATCCATTGGATTATTTCTAATAGGGCATCTTAAGACGGTGGTTTACAGGACAACTCCAGATAACGCAGAACAACTATGGCAACATATTCAAGATGCAATAAATATTCTTAAGGGCGATGAACAAGTTCTGCAAAGAGTGTGTTTTAATTTTCTTCGACGTATAAATCTTTGTATTCATGAAAATGGTGGACATTTTGAGCAATTTTTATGATATTTCTATTTATTTCTGTTTATGATTTAGTTATTTTTTTCTTTTTTTGTAAAAACTAATACGTATTAAGTAATAAAATGCAAATTCCTCGAAAAGCGTCAGAGGAATCGAGTCTTATCAAGAGCACCTTTTTTTGTAGAAAATGAGTTGGTTCATCTGAATTTTGTGCCCAAACCCCTCTTGTTCCGTTGGCATAGAAATCTGAAACAAGCAATTAGTAAAAAACTCAGGTTCTACGCCCATGGACTGATATTAATCAGAATTGTGGCATGGGTTTTTTTGCCCCATAAAGCTATGCCAACGTACCGAATTTCGGCAAAATAGTATGAGCATTTTTTGAATTAATCCAAAAAAACGATTTAAAAATAATTGTCACTTCAGCGTCGTCTAGCGCCCAAACTAAGCAACTTTGTACTAAGGTAAGTTTACTTAAATCGGCTAATTTTGGTCTGAAGAATATGTGGTAGGTTTTTGTAAAGACCTTATACAGACACCCTGTATAAAAAACACTTTAAAATCCAGAGTTAGCAGTCTGGCATTAAGAAATCATAATGTTGTTGAGTTAATTGGAGAACCAGAACTAGTGGCAAACATATTCGCAGCTGAATTTGAATCGAGTAATCCAGTAATTAAAAACTCCCTAATCACAATAATGAAAAAATCGATTAAAGAAGGCAAATTACCTTAACAGCAGAAGTCATTGATTGTTCTATCCATGTTTAAAAAAGGGGACAAATTTAATCCCAAAATTATTGCCAAATTAGCTTCACATTAATTCCATGCAAACTCATGGAAAAACTAACCGCAGAAGACCTTACTAACTTCTTTCTCCGAAACCAAATACTACCATTTAACCAGCATGGCTTCCTACCTGGTCGTTCAACAGTGTCCAACCTATTAGAATGTAAGAACTCTTGGACTTCTTCATTGGATCAGAACAACCCCATTGATGTCATTTACCTAGTGCCCCATAAAAGACTACGATAGAAACTTAAATACTTTGGAGTAAGGGGAAATTTACTAAAATGGATCAATGACTTTCTTACCGACAGAACCAGCGTAGTCAGAATAGATGGGGCTACTTCACGGATATTTAAAGTCACATCAGGTGTACCACAAGAGTCAGTCCTGAGACCAATCCTCTTTAATCTGTACATCTGTGACTTACCAGCAGAGCTTAGATCAAATGTTTCATTGTTTGCTGATGACACCAAAATTTACACGAATCCTATCACACATTATGATATGTTAGCATTAGATCTGAAGACAGTTGAACAGTGGTGTAACAAGTGGCTTCTACATCTTAAAAATGAGAAATGCACAGTCCTCCATATGGGCAACAATAACCCAAAAAGACGTTATGCTCTCAAAAAGTGACCATCCCACCAGCAAGATCTTGGAATCATCATCAGTGATGATTTAAAATGGGCAGTTCACATTGGTAACATCATCAAGAATGCCAATGCAGTTGCATATATGGTATCTGTCTGCGTCCCTTCTTGAAAAAGTTTACAAAACATACATTAAGACTAATTCTAGAATATGCAGCCCCAGTCTGGAACCCCTATTTTGTAAAAGACATCCATGCCTTAGAACAGACGCAAAGAAGGATCTCCAATTCTTGTTGTAGGGATAATATTTAACAGTTATAACGAATTAGTTTCTAAAATACCTATTTATCATGCATGGATCAAAATAGGTTATCACTGTTCTTGCAGAGCATTAAATCGATGAGAATTATATTCGAAGGAACCGCATGAATCGGCATGAACGGTCCTTTAAGACTCCACGGACTAAAGATCAAAGTAAAAAGGAATTCTTACTTACTTCTAACAATCGCATATCGTTGTGGGACACGTCAGGGTCGTCCTCAGCATTCGAATCCGTCTCTATAGGAATGAGGCTCGTGACGCCGCCATGTTTCACTGATAATTTGTCTTTTCTCCGTTTCAGACGTTGTTTCTCTGAAATGACCTTTTCGACGTGGTCGCTCAAATCGTTCATTATCTAAAAATAAATCATATTTTAATGTTAAGAAAAGGAACGATGTTTTGTTAAGATAAAAACATACACAAAAAAAAGTAAAACAAATCTAAAAAGCGTTTACAGGGTGTCCCACTGCTAATGGGCCATAGAGAGATTGAGCCAAACATACAGAGAGATTCTCGGGCTCTTCAATGTGTCTAGGATTTTATCCCTTGACATCTATTATTGATTGTGAACTGTTTAGGTATTGTTTTTGGGTCGTGCGTTTTGATTTAAAGGTTTTCGTCTGCAAAGGTTTGGCGTCTTTTTCTATTATATATCATGTGGTGCCTCTCTACTATGACTTTTGGTAATTTGTATGTAGTTTTTTGTCTAGATCTCGTATGCAAGTCTGTGATTAGTGGGTTTGTCGATACGTCCGTAATAGCCTTTAATAATTTTCAAGAAAAACTCGTTTATCATCTGCATTTGAGAGTCACGGTGATAGTTTTTAACGCCCTGTTTTGAATTACTTGGAACTTATTAAGCTCCGTTCTGCTTATGTTGCACCATAAGTGAGAACCGGCATGACCAATACCTTGTAGAGGTTGACCTTACTCCTATTCGAAAGCCTACACCGCCTGCGAAGCAGGGGGTAGATAGAGCGTAATTGACGCAATGCAAGGTTTACTCTACGAATTGAATTGCGCCTCCAGTTCAGCCTTTGGTCAAATATAAGTCCCAGGTATTTCACCGTTCGACGACCACTAAACTATTGAATTTAATTAACACTGGAGGCCAGGGGTGTAAAAGGTAATTTTGAGATAATCGGTATCAAAAACATGCATGACTTACGGAAAGTGAAATCAAAATTAAACTTTTGTTGCCCACAATATGCACCAGTTCAGTTGGACTCCATCGACACGAAACCTTGTTTCAGGCATGCGCACGGTGCATTTAAAAAAAAAAGATGACCTTCGTCTTGGCGGGATTCAGGCGAATCTTCCAAGCCAAAAGCCATTTTCCCAGCTTGATTACGTGACGCTGCATCCCGCTAACAATGCGGTGATTTGGAAGTCGAAGTAATTGCTGTATCGTCAGCGAAAAGATGAAGCTGCGTAAATCAATCTCGCGGAATATCACGTGTTATACAACATTGGGGAGAGCGTTCTCTGACGAGACCGCGAAATTTCTCCAAAAAAAGAAGCTACCATCATGATTAAGTAGTTTGGAGTTCCGAGCCTTATCAATTTTAACAAGAGACCATTGTGCCAGACCTTGTCGAATGCTTTGCTCACGTCAAAGAAAACCGCTCCCGTGTGCGCCCTTTCATTGAAACTTTTGACTATATTCGAAGTCAGTCGCGTTGTCTGCCTGACTGTGCAATGTTCGGGCCGGAACCCAAACTGTTTCGTCTAAGTACAAAGTCATCGATTCTACTCGAAATTAGCTTTTCAGCGATTTCCCCTAGGCTCAAGCCCGCGCCGTAAAATAACCTTTGCGTGTTTCCAGGCAGCCGTGAAGTGGCCTTCTTTGATTATAGCCTGGGATATGCTATGTTCCCCAAGGCTGTGTCAGGTAGATGTCGCAACGCTACATTCTTTAAACCGTCAAAACCCGAGGATTCTTTAATATTCAAAACGCTTATTAGAGACTTAACCTCGTTTAGGGTGACTTGAATATGTATCGCCCTTGAGACTCTTCTATCTCGTAACGCATCATTAGTCTTCTTATTTTTCAGGTGGGTCATAGGTGCTCGTGCGCCTCTAATCAAGGTCCTGGTCACTCTATAGATGGAATTACCCGCCATAGAAAAACCTTGGACCCACACGTTCGATTACCGTTCAGTCAATAAATCCCTTACTACCTGGGCTTTCCGATTAGCCTATTCTAAAGTATAGTCTATATAGATGCGAATGGCGAATAATGCTCCGATTGGTCAACGTCAAATATGTATATTTAAACAGATGAAAGTTGCAGCAGGTGTCTACATCTCGTGACAACCACACGCATCAATGCAACCAGGACAGCGAGAATTCATATAGGTTTAAACGTTGGCAAGGCGGCCCATCGCGGGCAAACTACGTTGGATTGCACTGGAAGCCAATGAGTAGGTGTAGTAACCGAAAGCTAAATATTAAAAAACAACAAACTTAAAATAAGTTCGTGTACAGAGTTGTCCCTTATCCTTCCGTCACACCCAATCCTTGAACGCGTTTCGCCGTCTACGGTTCATCGGCCAGGCTTTGGGTCTGACGACAAGGTAAGGGCCCTCAAAGTGCTATAAACAGGCGAAAATTGCAGCACGTGGCTACATCTCGCGAGGCAACCACACGGTCTGTCGGAAGGATAAGGGACAACTCTGTACACGAACTTATTTTAAGTTTGTTGTTTTTAAATATTCTTACAGTGTTGCCAGACGTACAATTTTAATGTACCTGTACCATTAAAAGTAGTAAAAATACCATTATTTTTAAATTCAAGAAAGTATTTGTCTTGTGCTTAGCAGGATGGCTACCGAAGCTGAAGGCAGGGTTGGAAAAAACCCGGGTTTTTTTATATAAAGCCCAGCCCACTGGGCTTTTTTGGGTTTTATAAGCGGGTTTAATTGTTTTTTTTTTTGTTTTTTTTTTGTTAAATTCTATCAAGATTTTAATAAATGAATAGAATCATTTATGACATTTATGTAGTAGTAAGATCCCCATTTTTTTCTTCCTATTTTTGTTAGTTTTGTGTTACGTTTATTTTTTATAACATGTGTTTTATTAATGTTTTATTTTTTTACAAAATATAAAAATGTAAAATATATACAGAGTTTCAGTGTAAGAAAAAACATTCAAAAAACATAGTTTTAAAAAAACCCGCCGGGTTTTTTTAAGTGGGTTTTACCCAAAAAAAACCACTGGGTTTTTTTGGGTTACTCACTGGGCAGCCAACCCTGGCTGAAGGCATGGTGGAATTGGTTGAAGACTATTTTATAATCGTAATTTCTGACTAAGCCAGTAAATCAAATTTGTTGTTACCCCTTCTAATAAATAAATTTTTTTTTTTAAATTAGTAAAAAATAACATTATTTGTCGAAAAAATACCATTAGATTTATAGGTTCTGTACCCTAAATATGTCTCACAGATCTGGCAACACTGTATCCTTAAAACACCAACGAAATTCGCATCTATATGAAATAGGACAAGCAAGAGAGGTAATTTTTCGGATGCGAATTTCGTGATTCGCATCGATATAAACTAAGCTTTATGTGATTTTTAATTTCATCAGATAAAGTCCAGTATTTTGAATATCCGGACACTGTTGTAATAGAAGCTTGAGTCAATGCTGCTTTGATGTAATCTGTGATCTTACTTACTGCATTGTCAATGTCCGGGGGACCATGTAGGGGTTGTAACACCTTCATTATGATATTATACCTTGGCCAGTTCGTTGAGGTGCGACCGGTACATGGTCTGAGGTCAGATCACAGATGACCCATGGCTAAGACATTTGAACAGCATTCTTAATTACAAAAATGTCCAAGACATCCGAAAGGTCCCGCTACAGGGAGATTTAAGGTGAACGGCGTATATGGCGAACAGGCCAATTTTATTATTTTCTAATAAGTCAATAAAAAGTTACTTATTTAATTTTAAGCACTTGCGTTTGTTAAATCGGTACAATCATTACCTTTTCTTGAATAGGCCACTAATAATGAGACACCCTATACAGGGTGTTACTTAATGATAGACCGTAATTCAAAGGACGCATACCTGAACCAAATTCAAGTAGAAAAGATCATATTATAAACATGTCTTGGTTTTCAACATACAAAGTTTGAAAAAAAACGTTTTTTTATTAATATCTCAAAGATTCTTTTGCCAATTTTGGTGAAATTTGGCAGTGTTGTTCATTGTGATAAGGCGCTACTTTAGCACTAACTAGGTAATACTTATGAGTTCCAGTGGCGTCCATGGGGGTAATCTCAAGGATAATATTGAGGAAAAAAATGTACTGCACCGACTTGTTTAAAGATTTTACATTGTTTTCGGGTTAAGCAGCTAAAAATACAACTTTTTTGTCTCTCGATATTTTTTCGTATCTTACTTCGTTTTCGAGAAAAAAAATAAAAACAACTTCATTGCATATCGAAACATTTTTTTTCTGGAAAACGAAGTAAGATACGAAAAAATATCAAGAGACAAAAAAGTTGTATTTTTAGCTGCTTAACCCGAAAACAATGTAAAATCTTTAAACAAGTCGGTGCAGTACATTTTTTTCCTCAATATTATCCTTGAGATTACCCCCCTGGACGCCACTGGAACTCATAAGTATTACCTAGTTAGTGCTAAAGTAGCGCCTTATCACAATGAACAACGCTGCCAATTTTCACCAAAATCGGCAAAAGGATCTTTGAGATATTAATAAAAAACTGACACCCTGTATCTTGAAAACCAGACTTTTTAGGACAAATGTTTATATGAACTTTTCGACTTGAATTTGGCTCAGGAATGCGCTCTTGGAATTACGGCCTATTATTAAGTAACACCCTGTATATTGAAGGCTCTTTAAACTAATGCTGATGTCAACGCGGCGCCGTCTCCTTTAAAGAGGGTGTGGCGCCCATAATCAATGCTTTAACAGGCTTAACTGTTTGTTCAAAAAATACATAATTTACTGCCCTGTCCTAAAAGAAGTTAAGCCTATATCACATCGAAATGTAAAAAAAAACTAAGCTAAAAATCAAAGTTTAACAAAACTCAAGCTTTGTTTAACCTGATAGTTGGAATGAGAATAGTTGGGTAGTTCAAAACGATCATTACAGTGTCCATCGAAGTAGAACTTCATGCCGAGAAAAAACAATGTGTTAAATAAAGGTTTTACAAAGAGATTCACGTAAGTTTTAAGTTTTAGTCCGGTACTAAGTGCTAAAGCTGCTGTTTTTCTACTATCACTACTGTAACTTCCAAATAAAAAAGTATAGCACATAAAGTCGGCTTCCACTTAACTAGGCGCGTTATGAATTTATCATAGAGAAACTTATACCGGGTGTTGCATCGTCGAGCGGGACATAGGAAATCCCATGTAATTTTAAATGGGGTCAATTATTGGCTTCCCTAATTATTTTAGAGAAAAATTCTATTTAGGTTTATTAAAGAGCACTAAAACCCACATTCAAAAGAATAACTTTAGATATTTTTGATGAGCCCGTTTACGGGTTATCGCCGATTTCTCCTTTTTATGGCCCCGTATTTGCGGGCACCAGTCAAGGTAAAAGATGACTGTCAAATAAAGTTGTCATTTTGAAATGTGTGCTTTATTGTTATAAAAACTCGTACATCAAAAATATTAAAGGTGTATGTTATCGCCGATTTCTCCTTTTTATGGCCCCGTATTTGCGGGCACCAGTCAAGGTAAAAGATGACTGTCAAATAAAGTTGTCATTTTGAAATGTGTGCTTTATTGTTATAAAAACTCGTACATCAAAAATATTAAAGGTGTATGTTATCGCCGATTTCTCCTTTTTATGGCCCCGTATTTGCGGGCACCAGTCAAGGTAAAAGATGACTGTCAAATAAAGTTGTCATTTTGAAATGTGTGCTTTATTGTTATAAAAACTCGTACATCAAAAATATTAAAGGTGTATGTTATCGCCGATTTCTCCTTTTTATGGCCCCGTATTTGCGGGCACCAGTCAAGGTAAAAGATGACTGTCAAATAAAGTTGTCATTTTGAAATGTGTGCTTTATTGTTATAAAAACTCGTACATCAAAATAGCTATTTATGTATCAAGGGCGTTACGGGGACTATAATGCCCTGAAGGTAGAAATAGCCCGAGGGCCTCTGGCCCGAGGGATAGGTTTCTGCCTGATGGGCATTATAGTCCAGTAAAGCCCGTGGTGCATACAATGCTTTATGTTTTACCTAAAAAAGAGTTTTTCAATGACTAATTACATTATTTATTCGCAATATAAAAAATAAGTTGCACCTGTACCTGTATACGTAAGTAGATAATGACTGGTGTTAAGTTTGACTTTGATGTTTCTGTCAGTTAGTCAGTTGGCATTTTTTATTTAACGATTTGCTCAAAATGGAAGAAATTCCACAAAATATAAGAGAAAAGGTCATAAAAGCGACCGAAAATCTTTTGCCAGTTAAATCAAGGCAACAGTATGATCGGGAGTATGGCATATTTGGTATTTGGAAAGATACGAACACAATTCTTCAAATAACCGAAAACGTTTTAATGGCATATTTCCAGGAACTGGTAAGTTATTGATTTTATTTTAATACATATGTTTAACAAACTTTATTATTTTTAGTCGGAAAAATACAGTCCGAACTCTCTCTGGACCAAGTATTCTACCCTAAGGTCTACGTTGATGGTCTATGAAAATATAGACATTTCGCAATACCATCGTCTCATATCTTTTTTAAAAGTTAAGTCGAAAGGATACGTCCCGAAGAAGTCTAAAGTTTTGGAAGGAGAACAAATATTAAAATTTATTAAGAAGGCTCCTGATGATATCTACTTGGTACACAAAGTCATATTGGTAATGGGTGTTTTTGGAGGTTTAAGACGAGATGAGTTGGTCAAAATGACCATTGATGACATTGAAGATAGAGGAACAGTCTTGGTTATAAAGGTACCAGAAACTAAAACTTCAACTTCAAAAAGTTTTACTATCATCGAAGAAGATTTAGGCGCTTTAAATTTAATAAAAAAGTATACAACATTAAGACCAGCTGGAATAAAGGAGCGAAGATTCTTTCTTACCTATAGAAAGGGTCGATGTACAGTACAACCCATTGGAAAAAATACCATAGGAAGCGTCCCAACATTGATCGCAAAATTTTTAAAACTGGATAATGCAGAAGCTTACACCGGCCACTGTTTGCGTCGCACATCGTCAACTTTACTTGTTGAGGCAGGTGCTTCGTTTGAAACGCTAAAACAACATGGGAAATGGAAAAGCTCTTCAGTAGCTGAAGGATATATAGAAGAAAGTATTTCATCCAAAAACAAAATAGCCAAAATGATTGCCAATTCAGTTAATTCCGAGGTTAATTCCGTAGCGACTATTGAAAATTCTTTAATAGACTGTTCTTCTATACAAAATAGCGTTAGTGCTACCACCGCTGCTACCATCACAAAAAACACCGACCATTCTATAGTGGGATCAGCTACATTTTCCGGGACATTTCAAAATTGTAATTTTTATTTTGGAAATAAAGTTTAATTTTTAGTATTGTTTAAAGAAAAAATTATTTTTTGTATAAACTTGATCTTTATTGTGAGAGAAATAAAATTGGATAAGCAATAAAATTTCCATATTAGCGCATTAGGGTAATATAAGCGGGCATTATCATAATGCCCGCTTATAATGCCCTAGGTGTGATAGCAGGTATTATTGCTATCATAACATATTCCGTTTCTAAGGTATTATAGATCAATAATAGATAGGTAAAACATAAATATTAAAGGTGTATGTTATCGCCGATTTCTCCTTTTTATGGCCCCGTATTTGCGGGCACCAGTCAAGGTAAAAGATGACTGTCAAATAAAGTTGTCATTTTGAAATGTGTGCTTTATTGTTATAAAAACTCGTACATCAAAAATATTAAAGGTGTATGTTATCGCCGATTTCTCCTTTTTATGGCCCCGTATTTGCGGGCACCAGTCAAGGTAAAAGATGACTGTCAAATAAAGTTGTCATTTTGAAATGTGTGCTTTATTGTTATAAAAACTCGTACATCAAAAATATTAAAGGTGTATGTTATCGCCGATTTCTCCTTTTTATGGCCCCGTATTTGCGGGCACCAGTCAAGGTAAAAGATGACTGTCAAATAAAGTTGTCATTTTGAAATGTGTGCTTTATTGTTATAAAAACTCGTACATCAAAAATATTAAAGGTGTATTTATGAGTACAAATTAATCTGAATAAAACTAAAATAAAGTACCCAATTACAAGGTTAATACTATCGAAAAAACATTAGATTAATAGTTACTTGTATTGTAAAAATCCAAATATCTCAGCAAATTTTAATTGAAAAAAAAACAAAAAAAAAACAAGGAGAGATGCTGGCCATTTGGTGTAAACCAGAGCCATAAAACATAAAAAAAAAAAAAAAAAAAAAAATACAAGGTTAATTATGACATTTTACATGTTTCAATATTTTACTAATTAATAGGTAGGTACTATTAAATTGTTAGAACTTTAGGATTTAAGAAGATGTTCAAATATTCCTCCATTGACTGCTAGACAATAATCGAGGCGATCATAAAATTCTCTTCTTACATTCGCTAGTTGGTAAACTGAAATTCTATTGCATTCGGCAGAAATAGCATTTTTTAACTCGTCTAGATTTGGGTATTTTTTATCTTTGTATATCCTGTTTTTTAAATGGCCCCAGAGAAAGAAATCATTTGGCGATAAATCAGGAATCAGGAGACCTGGCTGGCCAATTTACTGTATGATTTAAGCCAATAACATTTCCATTAAAGCACGGTTTAAATATTCCCGGACAGCCAGGGTACTATGTGCCGGGCAGCCATCCATTTGGTACCAAACTTCCTGATTTTCCCTGGCGGCATCATGTAAAGTAGGTAAAATATGATCTTCAAGTAGTTCCAAAAAATATTCTGCATTTAAATTTCGTGTAAGAAATAATGGCCCGATAATATTTTCTCCGAAAATCCCAGCCCATACATTAACTTTTTGTGGATATTGCGTCCTTGTTTCCACAAACCTGTGTTGGTTTCCTTTGCTCCAATATCGATAATTTTGAACATTGGGTTCATTGTTTAAGGTAAATGTGCATTCGTCAGTGAAACAAATGTTTTTTAAAAATTCCCTATCCATGTTTGCTCTTTCCATCATACCAAAACAAAACTCCTGTCGTCGTATTTCGTCCCTATCTCTTAGCTCTTGGTGCTTTTCATATTTGTATGAATAATATTTATGTCGTTTCAAAGCTCGTAACGCTGTGGTGTGATCTAATCCTATGTCATCCTCAAGTTTCCTTGTGCTGATCTTCCCATCATTTTCTTCCACGCACAATAAAACTTGCAAGTCCCTATCATTTCTTGCATCTCTTCTTTGTTCCTGCCTTTCTTCACATCTGCAGTTATTTATTACAGTGCCTTTTGTCTCAAATTTCTTGATAGTCCTTTCGACTGTCGATTTTGCAGGTATCGGTCTATTCGGATACAGAGCAGCAAACATGTCTGACACATTTTGATAACTATTTCCTTGATAATACCATTTAATCATCAATATTTTTTCTTCAGAAATGTAATTCATGGCTAATATTTTCGACGTACGAGTTTTTATAACAATAAAGCACACATTTCAAAATGACAACTTTATTTGACAGTCATCTTTTACCTTGACTGGTACCCGCAAATACAGGGCCATAAAAAGGAGAAATAGTTAAAAAGAAATCGGCGATAACCCGTAAACGGGCTCATTAAAAATATCTAAAGTTATTCTTTTGAATGTGGGTTTTAGTGCTCTTTAATAAACCTAAATAGAATTTTTCTCTAAAATAATTAGGGAAGCCAATAATTGACCCCATTTAAAATTACATGGGATTTCCTATGTCCCGCTCGACGATGCAACACCCGGTATAGTGTTGTCTTACTCAAACCAAGGTTAAAACGGCATTATAAAGATATCCGTAATATAAACGCGATAAACTTATTGTTTATTTATGAATCGGAGAGAGAAGCACATCTAATTTTCAGTAATTATCAAAATGTGTTGAAGAACACTCCCGTATTACATAATGTCGTGAATAACCTCCCTAGTTTTGGCAAATGTGTCATTTCTTAAAAATATTGTGACATAAAATGACGAATATAAATCGGTTTGCAGGTTTTTTTGCATCCCCGGGCGAAAGAAATGGTTCTCAATTTAATAGATTACTTTAAAAATGAACAGGAGAAGGCTACTGAAACCGGCGAGTTATTAAATCCCAGGTCTATTAAAGAGAAAGTCTCGGAAGCACTAAAACTAAGTTTAAGATCAATACAGAGGATTGTTCATGAAAGTAGAAGTATACCACGAAGAAAACGCAACGACGATCAAGGAAAACGAAGAGTGAAACTTTACAGGAAGGTAGAAAAATGGATGTAAGGAATGTTATACAGGGTGGGGACTTTAAATGGAACGCTGCTTATAGCTGATCTGAGAATAAGATTTCACTAAAATACAAAAATACGTCCTCAAAGATTTTTTATGGGCTTCGTTTTTGTGTAAAAAAAAATTTAGGCCCCAAAGGGGGGGGGGGGGGGGGCGCAGCCCTAACCAACTTTTTTTATAAGATTGGAAGACACCACTTGTGACACCTTTTTGGAAAGCTCATTGAAAAAGGAGTTTGTCAATCAATTTTTTTTGACATCTGTCAAACCATGTGCCAGAAATTTAATAAAATCTAATTTTAAACAATTATGTTTATTTCTGACCGGTATATTATTAGCTTATAACGTCTTAGTTACGCGGGAATTATAAGGGTCATAACTCCCTTGGGATATTAAGAAAAGTTTGACATAAAATCAAACGATTGACATCTAATGTCAATTTGATTGTCATCTATTGAAACATTTATTCCACTTTAAAAATGAACAAAATGTTACTAAAATCGGTCAGAAATAAAATTATCTATGTATCACTGGAATTATAAGGGTCTCAATTATAATTCCCTAGATACATAAATAACTATAAAATACCATTAAAACTGTAATGTCATCTTTTTAGCTTAACAATTGTTAGAAATATGCCCCATTAACCTGTTGGCATAGTCAACCGTAAGTCAATTATTGTTTTGTTTCCTTGGTAATGCCGCCAGTTTTGTTACGTTTGACAAGCAGGTACTAATTAAAATTTTATTTTTGACGCTTTCATTTAAAAATTTTAAGAATGTATTTAACTGAAACCTTAAAGATTGAAATACTGATGATGGTCGGGTTTGGAGAAAGAAAACGAAGTCAAGAAGAAGTTTGTGAGTTGTTTCATGAAATTCATCCCGATTGGTTACCTCTGTCGCGAAGTACAGTCAGCAAAATTGAAAAGCAATTTAGGGATTAGGTCATGTAAGACATGTTCCGAGACGAGGACCCCCAAGAGTATCAGATTAAACCAAATTAAATGTCCTATTGAGTTATCAAGAAAACCCAATTACTGCAGCAAGGCAATTATCTCGTGACCACAATATTGATCATAAAACGGCGTTGAAGATCACAAAATCTGTTGGCATAAAGCCATTCAAAATGCAGCCAGTGCAAGAGTTATTGGAGGATGACTTAGATAGAAGGGTAGAATTTTGCGAAGTTATGATGACCGCAATGGACAACCGACACATTGATTTAGAGTGGATACTTTTTTCTGATGAAGCAACATTTACTTTAGAGGGCCAGGTAAGTTTGAAAGTTAAAGGGAATTAACCATTGTTCTTGCCAATCACTGGGCAAAGTCTTACTTTCTAAACCGATTATTAATTAATTTCCATTTTAGGTTAATCGTCAAAATTGCCGGTATTATGCCGACGAAAATCCTCATTGGATTGTTGAATGTCACTCTCAACGCCAAGGGAAAGTGAATGTTTGGGCTGGAATAATAGGCGACAGAATAATTGGTCCATTCTTTTTTGAACATAATTTAAATGGAGACGTGTATTTAAATTTTCTTCAAACATTTTTAATACCAGAACTCCAAAGAATATTCCCAAATTATGGAAATCTAGATCGAAGGATATTTTTTCAGCAGGATGGAGCCCCTCCCCACTTTGCAAGGATTGTAAGAGAATTCTTAAACACTGCATTTTCAAATAGGTGGATAGGGCGGCGAGGATTTTTAGAGTGGCCGCCCAGATCACCGCTTATATTACACCCTTAAGACTTTTATTTGTGGGGGGATTTAAAAAGAAGGGTATATGTTACCAGACCTAACAATTTGGAAGAGTTGAAGGCAAGGATTCGGGCAGA